>CAJUZA010000142.1:0-600000 GCA_910592295.1 Andrena haemorrhoa
CAACATCAGGCCCAAAGAAGCGAGTGTCATGGGGAATACCTCTGCATGCAGAAGCCTTAGACATCCCGCAGTCGACCATGATTTGCCCGGAGGGCGAGAGCCTGGAGGAGCAGGAAGACCAATCGCCTCCCAAGGAAAATTCGAGTATGAGCCTCAGGCCTGATATAATCGAGGTGCCCGACCTAACGGAGTTCCAAGAAGTGAACTACGGGCCATTCATCGACCCCCCAAATTTTCCATCAACCATACGGGAATTACCCGGAGACAAGACAGACGTCCTGGATACTGCGGAACGCGAAGCACAGCCAACGTTATGCGAAATAAGAATCGTAAAGACCACACTGGCATCCGCCCCAGACAACTACGCTCATTTTATATCATCTGACAGAATATTCACGAGCCTAAATTGTAAAACCTTAAAAGCTATCGGACTCCTCGACGAAACAAAATTATTATCCGAGGAATTAACCAAGAACAGCATAATAATCACCCGCAATGAAGAAGGGACAATTTTCAGTGTCGTCGGAGCAAGCAGTTTCTACCACGAAATGGGAGAAGGTGAGCTAACGTCAGCTTTGACAGCGCTCAGGAACGCGGCAGAGAACGAACGCGTCCGCTCGTTTCGGGTAGCAGCGCACGGCGAAACCCTACACCAATTTGACGCCGAAACGCTCCGAAGACAATTCAAACGCATTTTCGAACAAATACCCATTACAATTACAATTTGCACGGGCGAAATTCAATTACCTCCAGAAAACGAACGGGAGGATATCATCCGATACTATCACGAGAGCTTGATAGGAGGACATAAGGGCGTGACAAAGACGTATCGACGCATACGCAGCCTATTCGACTGGCCGCGCTTACGCCGCGACGTAGAAGACTACATACGAAGTTGTCAGAGCTATCAAGAACAAAAGCTCGTACGCATCAAAACTCGAGAACCAATGTTAATCACCGATACCCCCGCAAGGCCCTTCGATAAAGTAGCTTTGGACACAGTAGGACCGCTTCCCCCTACCCCGAGCGGAAACCGTCACGTTCTCACCATGCAATGTCAATTATCAAAATTCTGTATGGCCGTTCCTTTACCGGACATACGAGCCGTCACCGTGGCCGATGCGTTATCGCGTTACTTTATCGCGATCTTCGGCGCACCGCGAGCAATACTAACGGACCGCGGGACGAGTTTCATCAATAATATAATCCGGGGAATAGCTCAAACTTTCAAAATCAAACATGTTACCACCTCGGGATATCGTCCGCAGACTAACGGTTCCCTCGAAAGAAGTCACATCGTCTTAACCGAATACCTCAAACACTATTTGGAAAGATATGAGGACTGGGACCTGCTACTCCCATTCGCTATGTACTCGTACAATACCTCGGTACACGAAACGACAAAATTCACCCCATACGAGGTAGTTTTCGGACAACTAGCTCGAGATCCATTTACGCCTATGTCCCGCGAAGAGTTACTAACGTACCCGACATACGTACAGAATTTGGTAGAGCGATTAGACGAAATCCGAAAGACCACGCGATCAAATTTAGACACTAGCAAATCGCGTTCAAAGACATATATGACCGGAAAAGTAACCAGGTTACATTCAAAATTGACGACCTTGTTTACGTACAGAAAGAGCCTCGGCTCCATAAATTCGATCCACATTACATTGGCCCTTACAGGATCAAAGCAATTACCGATCAAAATAACGCAATACTAATTTCGGACGAGGGCCACCAAATCATCAAACATTTCGATAAACTGAAACATGCTTATATTAAAGATAAACCACCTTGACGCCAATGGAGCGTATTCAATGGTTTAAGCTTACAACGGACCGGCGACAGAGCTCAAAAATGCTGACTCTCATAGCCAAGGTCCCACACTCCATGTAAATTCTTTCCTTTTTCCCCACCCTTTTCCTTTATCTCACTTGTTTTTGTATTTGCAGTAGTCATCTACTAAAAACAATAGAATTCCCACCCTTTTCCTTTATCTCACTTGTTTTTGTATTTGCAGTAGACATCTACTAAAAACAATAGAATTCCCACCCTTTTCCTTTATCTCACTTGTTTTTGTATTTGCAGTAGTCATCTACTAAAAACAATAGAATTCCCACCCTTTTCCTTTATCTCACTTGTTTTTTGTATTTGCAGTAGTCATCTACTAAAAACAATAGAATTCCCACCCTTTCCTTTATCTCACTTGTTTTTCGTATTTGCAGTAGTCAGCTACTAAAAACAATAGAACCCCTCGCGAAAACTCATTTCGGAAAATCCTCGATACGAACACCATGGATGGACGTGGCCTAATTTTGCTCACGTTCCTTTGGACGATCGCCACCGCGAACGTCGTCGACGGGGATTACCGAATATGGCAGTTAAAAAACAACCCGGGCTTGTACTATGAAAAGATTCGACCTCTTCGAGTTTTCCATACTCAGTGGAGACTGGTCACGGGTATAGGAGTCGCGGAAGTATTGTCCTCGCGACCAGAAACCCAACCCCAGATCAACCGGATGAAGACCATGTGTACGGCGTACAATTGGACGTCTTGCCCAGCCAACGCCCTTAACTCAGCCTTACAACGAAAACTTCTCGACGCAAACCGCTACGAAGAATTATTACTAGGCATATTGGGAAAGCCTCAGATTCACCGTACCAAGCGATCGCTGCCCTTGGGATTCATCGGACCGCTGAGTAAGGCCCTTTTCGGAACACTGGACAGCGACGACGCGCAATATTATAATCAGGAAATAGATAAACTCTACAAAGATCAGAACCACCTCGCCGAATTGCTAGGAAACCAAACTCATATTATAAAATCCGAATTTCAAGATATACACGAAGCACTAAAATCTGTATCTGGTTCCGTACAAACCATGAGCGATAGAATTAAGGAAATAGAATCGGGTATCCGTCAATTGGACGAACGCGAAACGAAAATAGAATTAGAATTAGCCTTTTCGTCATGGACATTTTTAATGACCAGACACGTGGACGAATATGTAGCCGCGTTGATCATAATCACGGACGCGCTAACGTTCGCGAAACTCGGTATATTACATCCGGCCGTATTGTCCCCAAGTCAGCTTGCGCGGACTTGCGAAAGAATTCGCGAAACCACGCCATACGAATTTCCGCTGACACCAGAAGAATTAAATTCGGAACAATTACAAGGGGTGACCAAATTGAACGTAGCTTATTCACAAGGGCGAATTCTCTTGTCTCTAGACATTCCTCTATTGGACCAAATTCCCTTCGATCTTTATTACATTCAACCGTGCCCTTCGTTCCAAACTATATCGACCACTGTCTCTACCCCTATATTCATAAAACCACGAACACCTTACCTAGCCGTCAGTCAAATCAACTTCCAATACTTCATGCCGGACGAAAACTACATCACAGGATGCAGAAAACATCATCGCATGTACATGTGCGAACTCAGCCTGCCACTACAGGATTTGGAAAAAACACCAAGCTGCGAAACGGATGCCCTACTAAGACCACAAAACATCAAATGGCCTAGTTGCAACATCCAAGCTCTCACCGGAAGTCGAGCCTTCCTCAAGAAGATGGTCGCACCCAACACCTGGTTGTATTCCATCAAGGGCACCTTGGCACTACAGGTTCAATGCAACAAGCATGCGGCCGGATACGAAGTGCTCCAGGGTGCAGGAATATTGCAACTGAGGAAGGGGTGTCAAGCCAAAATCGGGAACGACCAGATCTGGGCATCCGGAGTCGACACCGAAGAACTAACAACCATCTACAAACCATCTATTGGCATCAATATTTCGGAAATCCTGCCAACACTCACAGAACATCACGTAAAAATCCTAGCCGACCATCAAGAAAAGGAACCTCAAGGGACCCTTCAGGATACTCATGCGAAAGCAAACGCAATCGCACTGGAGGACATAGAGAGGCAAGCAAGGGAGCTGGCCACTCATCACCGAACCGAAAATCTGTTAAATTACGTCACCTACGGAATGCCAGGACTGGGAGGACTTTTCGTCATCCTCCTGATTGTCTGGATTGGATACCGTTTTTGGAGGGCACGTCGGACACAACATCGAGAGCCCTCAAGAAAAGAGACAAAGGTCAACATAGAAATGATACCACCCCGCCCTCCTCCTCAAATAATTTCACGACCCCGTCCTCTTGCTATTACCTCTTTTCCTTCTGACCTACCCGTTATACCGTCCACGAGGACAAGAGAAGGAGCCCACGTGGAACGAGCGAGAAGTCTCGCGGGTACCGAGCCATACTTCGAAATATTCTAGGGCGTGGTTTTGCTGATCACAGCGGAAAACCCCGCGCGTTAGTCTTAAGACCGACCCCCGCGATGCGCTCTGCTGCGATAATTAGGTAGTAGGGATAATAGCATATAAGACCCGAATCAAGCAAAGCGAGGCACAGTCATTATAAAAATTTTACAAGTGCAAAAAAAAAACAGAAGAGACAAATATTTAGTGCCCCACTTTCAACGACAAGCGAGTCAGTAGAAGGAGCCTGGCAGACGCAGTACTGCCACGGCAACTCCATGCACCCTTCGCGAGAAGACTATGCGTGACGAACATCTCAGGCGAACGCCCTTTCCACAACGTAAAGACGAAACAGGTGATCTGTTTCCCCTGCGCTTGGCTGAGACAGCCGAAGAACTTTGCCGAATATCGCAGAATGCCGGTGCACCTACTCACCAGAGAAAGCAGGGTGTTGTACGTGATCCAGTGTGCACAATGCAAGGACAGGGTTCTGCGATATGAGGAGGCCAGCAACTGCGTAGGCTGCATAAGGGCAATGTTGGACACCCCGCCACAGTACCTGCCGGCCCTGTCCATCATACGGGCCCCAGACGCGAGGGACGACGTCGAGGGTCCGAAGGAGGTACCATGGCCCTCGGCCTAGGAGTACATTCTGCCCACGTTATAGGTATTTACACAAGCAACTGTCATCAACTCTAGACAATGAGGACCTTTACTAAAAGCCTCATTCCTTTTGTATTCGCAGCAGAGAGAGCTGCGCCCTAACCGGATCTTCCGATTATTCATTCAAATTACGAATTACCGATAATCATATAAATTTGTAACAATATACCGATTCTTTTCTCCGCCTAATTACGGATCATTTATTAGAAACCCCTTTTGCGCCCCCTTTTAGTTTTAATAGCGTAAATCGTAAATTTAAATCGTGTATCGAAAGAAACGCGTGAACAGCATCACACGGGCAACGACGAAACGGACTCACGAGACCGTTTCGTGTCTAAGTGGGGAGGTGTTACATGGGCCCTTCAGGTCCATCCCGTGCTCGCTATCCACGCGTCGCTTCCTTTCGACATCGGCGATTCAGCGGAATCGCCTCGCGCGCGGCAGGCAGGTCGCCGAACCGCGGAATCCAGGGTCGTCTGCACAACGTGACCGTCGACAGCCCGGGCCTCGATATTTCGAAATAGGGAGCGATCGAGGTGCCGACGGGGCGATTTCCCCCTACGGACTTCGAAAACGCGAGGCAAGAACGGTAGCAGGCGACTTGGGACCGGGCATTCGATTTTGGGTTTTGGAGTCGGTCTGATCGACACGCGTACGCGCGGTAGGAACTCCACCCACCGATAGAACATTCTCATTCTTGAACTCGAGATAGGAAGTGACGACGGACCAGAGGACCGTCTAGATACCGCGATCACGTCTCCGCGTAGAGTCCGCGAAGTACGCTCGGCCGATAGAATTCGTGAGAAGGGTAACTCCGTCCGATATACTGGAAACGGCCTCGCCGGGAGAGCCCCTCGCGAAAATCGAAATCCGACGTTAGAGACAGTGCGCTACGACGGGCCCCAGGGCCACCGACTTCCGAGAGCACAGCGAGCGACCACGACCTACCCTTGGGTCAGCGACTCTGCGAGCGATTGAAACGCTAGACGGCAAGCGTGCCACGCGCGATACCCTAGCGTCAGCAGAGACGGAGCGCCGTCTCTGAGGTATGTAATTTATATTATCTTTACTCAGAATATATACTGAATTTTATCGTTGTTCCTTAAATCCCTTTGTAAACATTCATTTCAACCCCTTCCCCTTCCTGGTAAGTATAGTCAAGGTGGGCCTAAGCCCTTTAAAAGAGCAAGAACCCGGTAGATCATTCCAGCCGCTCGGGGTGATCTGCAGTCAGTCCCTTCAGGACGTAACAACTCGTTCGACTCGTTTGACTCGTTCGACTCGTTTGACTCGTTTGACTCGTTTGACTCGTTTGACTCGTTTGACTCGTTTGACTCGTTTGACACGTTTGACACGTTTGACTCGTTTGACTCGCTTGACTCGTTTGACTCGTTTGACTCGTTTGAGTCGTTTGAATCGATTGTCCTGTTCGACCCGTTTGACCCTTTTGACTCGTTTGACTCGTTTGACTCGTTTGACTCGTATGACTCGTTTGACTCGTTTGACTCGTTTGACTCGTATGACTCGTTTGACTCGTTTGACTCGTTTGACTCGTTTGACTCGTTTGACTCGCTTGACTCGTTTGACTCGCTTGACTCGTATGACTCGTTTGGCTCGTTCAACTCGTTCGACTCGTTCGACTCGTTCGACTCGTTCGACTCGTTCGACTCGTTCGACTCGTTCGACTCGTTCGACCCGTTCGACTCGTTTGACTCGTTTGACCCGTTTGACTCGTTTCACTCGTTTGACTCGTTTGACTCGTTTGACTCGTTTGACTCGTTTGACTCGTTTCACTCGTTTGACTCGTTTGACTCGTTTGACTCGTTTGACTCGTTTGACTCGTTTGACTCGTTTGACTCGTTTGACTCGTTTGACTCGTTTGACTCTTTTGACTCGTTTGACACGTTTGACTCGTTTGACACGTTTGACTCGTTTGACTCGTTTGACTCGTTTGACTCGTTTGACTCGTTTGACTCGTTTGACTCGTTTGACTCGGTTGACTCGTTTGACTCGTTTGACTCGTTTGACTCGTTTGACTCGTTTGACTCGTTTGACTCGTTTGACTCGTTTGACTCGTTTGACTTGTATGACTCGTTTGACTCGTTTGACTCGTTTGACTCGTTTGACTCGTATGACTCGCTTGACTCGTATGACTCGTTTGGCTCGTTCAACTCGCTTGACTCGATTGTCCTGTTCGACCCGATTGACTCGTTTGACTGGTTTGACCCGATTGACTCGTTTGACTCGTTGGACTCTTTTGACTCGTTTGACTCGTTTGACTCGTTTGACTCGTTTGACTCGTTTGACTCGTTTGACTCGTTTGACTCGTTTGACTCGTTTGACTCGTTTGACTCGTTTGACTCGTTTGACTCGTTTGACTCGTTTGACTCGTTTGACTCGTTTGACTCGTTTGACTCGTTTGACTCGTTTGACTCGTTTGACTCGTTTGACTCGTTTGACTCGTTTGACTCGTTTGACTCGTTTGACTCGTTTGACTTGTATGACTCGTTTGACTCGTTTGACTCGTTTTACTCGTTTGACTCGTATGACTCGCTTGACTCGTATGACTCGTTTGGCTCGTTCAACTCGCTTGACTCGATTGTCCTGTTCGACCCGATTGACTCGTTTGACTGGTTTGACCCGATTGACTCGTTTGACTCGTTGGACTCTTTTGACTCGTTTGACTCGTTTGACTCGTTTGACTCGTTTGACTCGTTTGACTCGTTTGACTCGTTTGACTCGTTTGACTCGTTTGACTCGTTTGACTCGTTTGACTCGTTTGACTCGTTTGACTCGTTTGACTCGTTTGACTCGTTTGACTCGTTTGACTCGTTTGACTCGTTTGACTCGCTTGACTCGTTTGACTCGCTTGACTCGTATGACTCGTTCGGCTCGTTCAACTCGTTCGACTCGTTCAACTCGTTCGACTCGTTCGACTCGTTCGACTCGTTCGACTCGTTCGACTCGTTCGACTCGTTCGACTCGTTCGACCCGTTCGACTCGTTTGACTCGTTTGACCCGTTTGACTCGTTTCACTCGTTTGACTCGTTTGACTCGTTCGACTCGTTTGACTCGTTTGACCCGTTTGACTCGTTTCACTCGTTTGACTCGTTTGACTCGTTTGACTCGTTTGACTCGTTTGACTCGTTTCACTCGTTTGACTCGTTTGACTCGTTTGACTCGTTTGACTCGTTTGACTCGTTTGACTCGTTTGACTCGTTTGACTCGTTTGACTCGTTTGACTCGTTTGACACGTTTGACTCGTTTGACACGTTTGACTCGTTTGACTCGTTTGACTCGTTTGACTCGTTTGACTCGTTTGACTCGTTTGACTCGTTTGACTCGGTTGACTCGTTTGACTCGTTTGACTCGTTTGACTCGTTTGACTCGTTTGACTCGTTTGACTCGTTTGACTCGTTTGACTTGTATGACTCGTTTGACTCGTTTGACTCGTTTGACTCGTTTGACTCGTATGACTCGCTTGACTCGTATGACTCGTTTGGCTCGTTCAACTCGCTTGACTCGTTTGTCCTGTTCGACCCGATTGACTCGTTTGACTGGTTTGACCCGATTGACTCGTTTGACTCGTTGGACTCTTTTGACTCGTTTGACTCGTTTGACTCGTTTGACTCGTTTGACTCGTTTGACTCGTTTGACTCGTTTGACTCGTTTGACTCGTTTGACTCGTTTGACTCGTTTGACTCGTTTGACTCGTTTGACTCGTTTGACTCGTTTGACTCGTTTGACTCGTTTGACTCGTTTGACTCGTTTGACTCGTTTGACTCGTTTGACTCGTTTGACTCGTTTGACTCGTTTGACTCGTTTGACTCGTTTGACTCGTTTGACTCGCTTGACTCGTTTGACTCGCTTGACTCGTATGACTCGTTTGGCTCGTTCAACTCGTTCGACTCGTTCAACTCGTTCGACTCGTTCGACTCGTTCGACTCGTTCGACTCGTTCGACTCGTTCGACTCGTTCGACTCGTTCGACTCGTTCGACCCGTTCGACTCGTTTGACTCGTTTGACCCGTTTGACTCGTTTCACTCGTTTGACTCGTTTGACTCGTTCGACTCGTTTGACTCGTTTGACCCGTTTGACTCGTTTCACTCGTTTGACTCGTTTGACTCGTTTGACTCGTTTGACTCGTTTGACTCGTTTCACTCGTTTGACTCGTTTGACTCGTTTGACTCGTTTGACTCGTTTGACTCGTTTGACTCGTTTGACTCGTTTGACTCGTTTGACTCGTTTGACTCGTTTGACACGTTTGACTCGTTTGACACGTTTGACTCGTTTGACTCGTTTGACTCGTTTGACTCGTTTGACTCGTTTGACTCGTTTGACTCGTTTGACTCGGTTGACTCGTTTGACTCGTTTGACTCGTTTGACTCGTTTGACTCGTTTGACTCGTTTGACTCGTTTGACTCGTTTGACTTGTATGACTCGTTTGACTCGTTTGACTCGTTTGACTCGTTTGACTCGTATGACTCGCTTGACTCGTATGACTCGTTTGGCTCGTTCAACTCGCTTGACTCGATTGTCCTGTTCGACCCGATTGACTCGTTTGACTGGTTTGACCCGATTGACTCGTTTGACTCGTTGGACTCTTTTGACTCTTTTGACTCGTTTGACTCGTTTGACTCGTTTGACTCGTTTGACTCGTTTGACTCGTTTGACTCGTTTGACTCGTTTGACTCGTTTGACTCGTTTGACTCGTTTGACTCGTTTGACTCGTTTGACTCGTTTGACTCGTTTGACTCGTTTGACTCGTTTGACTCGTTTGACTCGTTTGACTCGTTTGACTCGTTTGACTCGTTTGACTCGTTTGACTCGTTTGACTCGTTTGACTCGTTTGACTCGTTTGACTCGTTTGACTCGTTTGACTCGTTTGACTCGTTTGACTCGTTTGACTCGTTTGACTCGTTTGACTCGTTTGACTCGTTTGACACGTTTGACTCGTTTAAGTCGTTTAAGTCGTTTGACCCGTTTGACTCGTTTGACTCGTTTGGCTCGTTTGGCTCGTTTGGCTCTTTTGAGTCGTTTGACTCGTTTGACTCGTTTGACTCGTTTGACTCGTTTGACTCGTTTGACTCGTTTGACTCGTTTGACTCGTTTGACTCGTTTGACTCGTTTGACTCGTTTGACTCGTTTGACTCGTTTGACTCGTTTGACTCGTTTGACTCGTTTGACTCGTTTGACTCGTTTGACTCGTACGTCTCGTATGACTCGTTTGACCCGCTTGACTCGTTTGACCCGTTTGACTCGTTTGACTCGTTTGACTCGTTTGACTCGTTTGACTCGTTTGACTCGTTTGACTCGTTTGACTCGTTTGACTCGTTTGACTCGTTTGACTCGTTTGACTCGTTTGACTCGTTTGACTCGTTTGACTCGTTTGACTCGTTGACTCGTTTGACTCGTTTGACCCCTTTGACTCGTTCGACTCGTTTGACTCGTTTGACTCGTTTGACTCGTTGACTCGTTTGACGCGTATGACTCGTTTGACTCGTTTAACTCGTTTGACTCGTTTGCCTCCTTTGACTCGTTTGACTCGTTTGACTCGTTTGGCTCGTTTGACTCGTTTGACTCCTTTGACTCGGTTGGCTCGTTTGGCTCGTTTGACTCGTTTGAGTCGTTTGGCTCCTTTGACTCGTTTGGCTCGTTTGGCTCGTTTGACTCGTTTGAGTCGTTTGACTCGATTGACTCGTCTAACTCGATAGACTCGATTGACTCGATTGACTCGTTTGAGTCGAATGAGTCGAATGAGTCGAATGAGTCGAATGAGTCGAATGAGTCGAATGAGTCGAATGAGTCGAATGAGTCGAATAAGTCGTTTGACTCGCTTGACTCGTTTGACTCGCTTGACTCGCTTGACTCGCTTGACTCGTTTGACTCGTTTGACTCGTTTGACTCGTTTGACTCGTTTGACTCGTTTGACTCGTTTGACTCGTTTGACTCGTTTGACTCGTTTGACTCGTTTGACTCGTTTGACTCGTTTGACTCGTTTGACTCGTTTGACTCGTTTGACTCGTTTGACTCGTTTGACTCGTTTGACTCGTTTGACTCGTTTGACTCGTTTGACTCGTTTGACTCGTTTGACTCGTTTGACTCGTTTGACTCGTTTGACTCGTTTGACTCGTTTGACTCGTTTGACTCGTTTGACTCGTTTGACTCGTTTGACTCGTTTGACTCGTTTGACTCGCTTGACTCGTTTGACTCGCTTGACTCGTATGACTCGTTTGGCTCGTTCGACTCGTTCGACTCGTTCGACTCGTTCGACTCGTTCGACTCGTTCGACTCGTTCGACTCGTTCGACTCGTTCGACCCGTTCGACTCGTTTGACTCGTTTGACCCGTTTGACTCGTTTCACTCGTTTGACTCGTTTGACTCGTTCGACTCGTTCGACTCGTTCGACCCGTTTGACTCGTTTCACTCGTTTGACTCGTTTGACTCGTTTGACTCGTTTGACTCGTTTGACTCGTTTCACTCGTTTGACTCGTTTGACTCGTTTGACTCGTTTGACTCGTTTGACTCGTTTGACTCGTTTGACTCGTTTGACTCGTTTGACTCGTTTGACTCGTTTGACACGTTTGACTCGTTTGACACGTTTGACTCGTTTGACTCGTTTGACTCGTTTGACTCGTTTGACTCGTTTGACTCGTTTGACTCGTTTGACTCGGTTGACTCGTTTGACTCGTTTGACTCGTTTGACTCGTTTGACTCGTTTGACTCGTTTGACTCGTTTGACTCGTTTGACTCGTATGACTCGTTTGACTCGTTTGACTCGTTTGACTCGTTTGACTCGTATGACTCGCTTGACTCGTATGACTCGTTTGGCTCGTTCAACTCGCTTGACTCGATTGTCCTGTTCGACCCGATTGACTCGTTTGACTGGTTTGACCCGATTGACTCGTTTGACTCGTTGGACTCTTTTGACTCGTTTGACTCGTTTGACTCGTTTGACTCGTTTGACTCGTTTGACTCGTTTGACTCGTTTGACTCGTTTGACTCGTTTGACTCGTTTGACTCGTTTGACTCGTTTGACTCGTTTGACTCGTTTGACTCGTTTGACTCGTTTGACTCGTTTGACTCGTTTGACTCGTTTGACTCGTTTGACTCGTTTGACTCGTTTGACTCGTTTGACTCGTTTGACTCGTTTGACTCGTTTGACTCGTTTGACTCGTTTGACTCGTTTGACTCGTTTGACTCGTTTGACTCGTTTGACTCGTTTGACTCGTTTGACTCGTTTGACTCGTTTGACTCGTTTGACTCGTTTGACTCGTTTGACTCGTTTGACTCGTTTGACTCGTTTGACTCGTTTGACTCGTTTGACTCGTTTGACTCGTTTGACTCGTTTGACACGTTTGACTCGTTTAAGTCGTTTAAGTCGTTTGACCCGTTTGACTCGTTTGACTCGTTTGGCTCGTTTGGCTCGTTTGGCTCTTTTGAGTCGTTTGACTCGTTTGACTCGTTTGACTCGTTTGACTCGTTTGACTCGTTTGACTCGTTTGACTCGTTTGACTCGTTTGACTCGTTTGACTCGTTTGACTCGTACGTCTCGTATGACTCGTTTGACCCGCTTGACTCATTTGACCCGTTTGACTCGTTTGACTCGTTTGACTCGTTTGACTCGTTTGACTCGTTTGACTCGTTTGACTCGTTTCACTCGTTTGACTCGTTTGACTCGTTTGACTCGTTTGACTCGTTTGACTCGTTTGACTCGTTTGACTCGTTTGACTCGTTTGACTCGTTTGACTCGTTTGACACGTTTGACTCGTTTGACACGTTTGACTCGTTTGACTCGTTTGACTCGTTTGACTCGTTTGACTCGTTTGACTCGTTTGACTCGTTTGACTCGGTTGACTCGTTTGACTCGTTTGACTCGTTTGACTCGTTTGACTCGTTTGACTCGTTTGACTCGTTTGACTCGTTTGACTCGTTTGACTTGTATGACTCGTTTGACTCGTTTGACTCGTTTGACTCGTTTGACTCGTATGACTCGCTTGACTCGTATGACTCGTTTGGCTCGTTCAACTCGCTTGACTCGATTGTCCTGTTCGACCCGATTGACTCGTTTGACTGGTTTGACCCGATTGACTCGTTTGACTCGTTGGACTCTTTTGACTCGTTTGACTCGTTTGACTCGTTTGACTCGTTTGACTCGTTTGACTCGTTTGACTCGTTTGACTCGTTTGACTCGTTTGACTCGTTTGACTCGTTTGACTCGTTTGACTCGTTTGACTCGTTTGACTCGTTTGACTCGTTTGACTCGTTTGACTCGTTTGACTCGTTTGACTCGTTTGACTCGTTTGACTCGTTTGACTCGTTTGACTCGTTTGACTCGTTTGACTCGTTTGACTCGTTTGACTCGTTTGACTCGTTTGACTCGTTTGACTCGTTTGACTCGTTTGACTCGTTTGACTCGTTTGACTCGTTTGACTCGTTTGACTCGTTTGACTCGTTTGACTCGTTTGACTCGTTTGACTCGTTTGACTCGTTTGACTCGTTTGACTCGTTTGACTCGTTTGACTCGTTTGACTCGTTTGACTCGTTTGACTCGTTTGACTCGTTTGACTCGTTTGACACGTTTGACTCGTTTAAGTCGTTTAAGTCGTTTGACCCGTTTGACTCGTTTGACTCGTTTGGCTCGTTTGGCTCGTTTGGCTCTTTTGAGTCGTTTGACTCGTTTGACTCGTTTGACTCGTTTGACTCGTTTGACTCGTTTGACTCGTTTGACTCGTTTGACTCGTTTGACTCGTTTGACTCGTTTGACTCGTTTGACTCGTTTGACTCGTTTGACTCGTTTGACTCGTTTGACTCGTTTGACTCGTACGTCTCGTATGACTCGTTTGACCCGCTTGACTCGTTTGACCCGTTTGACTCGTTTGACTCGTTTGACTCGTTTGACTCGTTTGACTCGTTTGACTCGTTTGACTCGTTTGACTCGTTTGACTCGTTTGACTCGTTTGACTCGTTTGACTCGTTTGACTCGTTTGACTCGTTTGACTCGTTTGACTCGTTGACTCGTTTGACTCGTTTGACCCCTTTGACTCGTTTGACTCGTTTGACTCGTTTGACTCGTTTGACTCGTTTGACTCGTTGACTCGTTTGACGCGTATGACTCGTTTGACTCGTTTAACTCGTTTGACTCGTTTGCCTCCTTTGACTCGTTTGACTCGTTTGACTCGTTTGGCTCGTTTGACTCGTTTGACTCCTTTGACTCGGTTGGCTCGTTTGGCTCGTTTGACTCGTTTGAGTCGTTTGGCTCCTTTGACTCGTTTGGCTCGTTTGGCTCGTTTGACTCGTTTGAGTTGTTTGAGTCGTTTGACTCGATTGACTCGTCTAACTCGATAGACTCGATTGACTCGTTTGAGTCGAATGAGTCGAATGAGTCGAATGAGTCGAATGAGTCGAATGAGTCGAATGAGTCGAATGAGTCGAATGAGTCGAATGAGTCGAATGAGTCGAATGAGTCGAATAAGTCGTTTGACTCGCTTGACTCGTTTGACTCGCTTGACTCGCTTGACTCGTTTGACTCGTTTGACTCGTTTGACTCGTTTGACTCGTTTGACTCGTTTGACTCGTTTGACTCGTTTGACTCGTTTGACTCGTTTGACTCGTTTGACTCGTTTGACTCGTTTGACTCGTTTGACTCGTTTGACTCGTTTGACTCGTTTGACTCGTTTGAGTCGTTTGACTCGTTTGACTCGTTTGACTCGTTTGACTCGTTTGACTCGTTTGACTCGTTTGACTCGTTTGACTCGTTTGACTCGTTTGACTCGTTTGACTCGTTTGACTCGTTTGACTCGTTTGACTCGTTTGACTCGTTTGACTCGTTTGACTCGTTTGACTCGTTTGACTCGTTTGACTCGCTTGACTCGTTTGACTCGCTTGACTCGTATGACTCGTTTGGCTCGTTCGACTCGTTCGACTCGTTCGACTCGTTCGACTCGTTCGACTCGTTCGACTCGTTCGACTCGTTCGACTCGTTCGACCCGTTCGACTCGTTTGACTCGTTTGACCCGTTTGACTCGTTTCACCCGTTTGACTCGTTTCACTCGTTTGACTCGTTTGACTCGTTCGACTCGTTTGACTCGTTTGACCCGTTTGACTCGTTTCACTCGTTTGACTCGTTTGACTCGTTTGACTCGTTTGACTCGTTTGACTCGTTTCACTCGTTTGACTCGTTTGACTCGTTTGACTCGTTTGACTCGTTTGACTCGTTTGACTCGTTTGACTCGTTTGACTCGTTTGACTCGTTTGACTCGTTTGACACGTTTGACTCGTTTGACACGTTTGACTCGTTTGACTCGTTTGACTCGTTTGACTCGTTTGACTCGTTTGACTCGTTTGACTCGTTTGACTCGGTTGACTCGTTTGACTCGTTTGACTCGTTTGACTCGTTTGACTCGTTTGACTCGTTTGACTCGTTTGACTCGTTTGACTTGTATGACTCGTTTGACTCGTTTGACTCGTTTGACTCGTTTGACTCGTATGACTCGCTTGACTCGTATGACTCGTTTGGCTCGTTCAACTCGCTTGACTCGATTGTCCTGTTTGACCCGATTGACTCGTTTGACTCGTTTGACCCGATTGACTCGTTTGACTCGTTGGACTCTTTTGACTCGTTTGACTCGTTTGACTCGTTTGACTCGTTTGACTCGTTTGACTCGTTTGACTCGTTTGACTCGTTTGACTCGTTTGACTCGTTTGACTCGTTTGACTCGTTTGACTCGTTTGACTCGTTTGACTCGTTTGACTCGTTTGACTCGTTTGACTCGTTTGACTCGTTTGACTCGTTTGACTCGTTTGACTCGTTTGACTCGTTTGACTCGTTTGACTCGTTTGACTCGTTTGACTCGTTTGACTCGTTTGACTCGTTTGACTCGTTTGACTCGTTTGACTCGTTTGACTCGTTTGACTCGTTTGACTCGTTTGACTCGTTTGACTCGTTTGACTCGTTTGACTCGTTTGACTCGTTTGACTCGTTTGACTCGTTTGACTCGTTTGACTCGTTTGACTCGTTTGACTCGTTTGACTCGTTTGACTCGTTTGACTCGTTTGACTCGTTTGACTCGTTTGACACGTTTGACTCGTTTAAGTCGTTTAAGTCGTTTGACCCGTTTGACTCGTTTGACTCGTTTGGCTCGTTTGGCTCGTTTGGCTCTTTTGAGTCGTTTGACTCGTTTGACTCGTTTGACTCGTTTGACTCGTTTGACTCGTTTGACTCGTTTGACTCGTTTGACTCGTTTGACTCGTTTGACTCGTTTGACTCGTACGTCTCGTATGACTCGTTTGACCCGCTTGACTCGTTTGACCCGTTTGACTCGTTTGACTCGTTTGACTCGTTTGACTCGTTTGACTCGTTTGACTCGTTTGACTCGTTTGACTCGTTTGACTCGTTTGACTCGTTTGACTCGTTTGACTCGTTTGACTCGTTTGACTCGTTGACTCGTTTGACTCGTTTGACCCCTTTGACTCGTTTGACTCGTTCGACTCGTTTGACTCGTTTGACTCGTTTGACTCGTTGACTCGTTTGACGCGTATGACTCGTTTGACTCGTTTAACTCGTTTGACTCGTTTGCCTCCTTTGACTCGTTTGACTCGTTTGACTCGTTTGGCTCGTTTGACTCGTTTGACTCCTTTGACTCGGTTGGCTCGTTTGGCTCGTTTGACTCGTTTGAGTCGTTTGGCTCGTTTGACTCGTTTGGCTCGTTTGGCTCGTTTGACTCGTTTGAGTTGTTTGAGTCGTTTGACTCGATTGACTCGTCTAACTCGATAGACTCGATTGACTCGTTTGAGTCGAATGAGTCGAATGAGTCGAATGAGTCGAATGAGTCGAATGAGTCGAATGAGTCGAATGAGTCGAATGAGTCGAATGAGTCGAATGAGTCGAATGAGTCGAATGAGTCGAATGAGTCGAATGAGTCGAATGAGTCGAATGAGTCGAATAAGTCGTTTGACTCGCTTGACTCGTTTGACTCGCTTGACTCGTTTGACTCGCTTGACTCGTTTGACTCGCTTGACTCGTTTGACTCGCTTGACTCGTTTGACTCGTTTGACTCGTTTGACTCGTTTGACTCGTTTTGCTCGTTAGCAATCGAGTCAATCGGGTCAAACGAGTCAAACGAGTCAAACGAGTCAAACGAGTCAAACGAGTCAAACGAGTCAAACGAGTCAAACGAGTCAAACGAGTCAAACGAGTCAAACGAGTCAAACGAGTCAAACGAGTCAAACGAGTCAAACGAGTCAAACGAGTCAAACGAGTCAAACGAGTCAAACGAGTCAAACGAGTCAAACGAGTCAAACGAGTCAAACGAGTCAAACGAGTCAAACGAGTCAAACGAGTCAAACGAGTCAAACGAGTCAAACGAGTCAAACGAGTCAAACGAGTCAAACGAGTCAAACGAGTCAAACGAGTCAAACGAGTCAAACGAGTCAAACGAGTCAAACGAGTCAAACGAGTCAAACGAGTCAAACGAGTCAAACGAGTCAAACGAGTCAAACGAGTCAAACGAGTCAAACGAGTCAAACGAGTCAACCGAGTCAACCGAGTCAACCGAGTCAAACGGGTCGAACAGGACAATCGAGTCAAGCGAGTTGAACGAGCCAAACGAGTCATACGAGTCAAGCGAGTCATACGGGTCAAACGAGTCAAACGAGTCAAACGAGTGAAACGAGTCAAACGTGTCAAACGAGTCAAACGAGTGAAACGAGTCAAACGAGTGAAACGAGTCAAACGAGTGAAACGAGTCAAACGAGTGAAACGAGTCAAACGAGTGAAACGAGTCAAACGAGTGAAACGAGTCAAACGAGTGAAACGAGTCAAACGAGTGAAACGAGTCAAACGAGAGAAACGAGTCAAACGAGTGAAACGAGTCAAACGAGTGAATCGAGTCAATCGAGTGAAACGAGTCAAACGAGTCAAACGAATCAAACGAGTCAACCGAGTCAAACGGGTCGAACAGTACAATCGAGTCAAACGAGTCAAACGAGTCAAACGAGTCAAACGAGTCAAACGAGTAAACCGAGTCGAACGAGTCAAGCGAGTTGAACAAGCCAAACGAGTCAAACGAGTCAAACGAGTCAAACGAGTCAAACGAGTCAAACGAGTCAAACGAGTGAAACGAGTCAAACGAGTGAAACGAGTGAAACGAGTGAAACGAGTCAAACGAGTGAAACGAGTCAAACGAGTGAAACGAGTCAAACGAGTGAAACGAGTCAAACGAGTGAAACGAGTCATACGAGTCAAACGAGTCAAACGAGTCAAACGAGTCAAACGAGTCAAACGAGTCAAACCGGTCGATCAGGACAATCGAGTCAAGCGAGTTGAACGAGCCAAACGAGTCAAACGAGTCAAACGAGTCAAATGGGTCAAACAGGACAATCGTGTCAAGCGAGTTGAATGAGCCAAACGAGTCAAACGAGTCAAACGAGTCAAACGAGTCAAACGAGTCAAACGAGTCAAACGAGTCAAACGAGTCAAACGAGTCAAACGAGTCAAACGAGTCAAACGAGTCAAACGAGTGAAACGAGTCAAACGAGTCAAACGAGTGAAACGAGTCAAACGAGTCAAACGAGTCAAACGAGTGAAACGAGTCAAACGAGTGAAACGAGTCAAACGAGTCAAACGAGTCAAACGAGTCAAACGAGTCAAACGAGTCAAACGAGTCAAACGAGTCAAACGAGTCAAACGAGTTAAACGAGTCAAACGAGTCAAACGAGTCAAACGAGTCAAACGAGTCAAACCGGTCGATCAGGACAATCGAGTCAAGCGAGTTGAACGAGCCAAACGAGTCAAACGAGTCAAACGAGTCAAATGGGTCAAACGAGTCAAATGGGTCAAACGAGTCAAACGAGTCAATCGAGTCAAACGAGTCAAACGAGTGAAACGAATCAAACGAGTCAATCGAGTCAAACGAGTCAAACGAGTCAAACGAGTCAATCGAGTCAAACGAGTCAAACGAGTCAATCGAGTCAAACGAGTCAATCGAGTCAAACGTGTCAAACGGGTCAAACGGGTCGAACAGGACAATCGAGTCAAACGAGTCAAACGAGTCAAACGAGTCAAACGAGTCAAACGGGTCAAACGGGTCGAAGAGGACAATCGAGTCAAGCGAGTTGAACGAGCCAAACGAGTCAAACGGGTCAAACGGGTCGAAGAGGACAATCGAGTCAAACGAGTCAAACGAGTCAATCGAGTCAAACGAGTCAAACGAGTGAAACGAGTGAAACGAGTCAAACGAGTGAAACGAGTCAAACGAGTGAAACGAGTCAAACGAGTGAAACGAGTGAAACGAGTGAAATGAGTCAAACGAGTGAAACGAGTCAAACGAGTGAAACGAGTCAAACGGGTGAAACGAGTCAAACGAGTGAAACGAGTCAAACGGGTCAAACGGGTCGAACAGGACAATCGAGTCAAACGAGTCAAACGAGTCAAACGAGTCAAACGAGTCAAACGGGTCAAACGGGTCGAACAGGACAATCGAGTCAAGCGAGTTGAACGAGCCAAACGAGTCAAACGGGTCAAACGGGTCGAAGAGGACAATCGAGTCAAACGAGTCAAACGAGTCAATCGAGTCAAACGAGTGAAACGAGTGAAACGAGTGAAACGAGTCAAACGAGTGAAACGAGTGAAACGAGTCAAACGAGTCAAACGAGTGAAACGAGTGAAACGAGTCAAACGAGTCAAACGAGTGAAACGAGTGAAACGAGTGAAACGAGTGAAACGAGTCAAACGAGTCAAACGAGTCAAACGAGTCAAACGAGTCAAACGAGTCAAACGAGTCAAACGAGTCAAACGAGTCAAACGAGTCAAACGAGTCAAACGAGTCAAACGAGTCAAACGAGTCAAACGAGTCAAACGAGTCAAACGAGTCAAACGAGTCAAACGAGTCAAACGAGTCAAACGAGTCAAACGAGTCAAACGAGTCAAACGAGTCAAACGAGTCAAACGAGTCCGTCGAGTCAAACGGGTCGAACAGGACAATCGAGTCAAGCGAGTTGAAGGAGCCAAACGAGTCAAACGAGTCAAACGAGTCAAACGAGTCAAACGAGTCAAACGAGTCAAACGAGTCAAACGAGTCAAACGAGTCAAACGAGTCAAACGAGTCAAACGAGTCAAACGAGTCAAACGAGTCAAACGAGTCAAACGAGTCAAACGGGTCGATCAGGACAATCGAGTCAAGCGAGTTGAACGAGCCAAACGAGTCAAACGAGTCAAACGAGTCAAATGGGTCAAACGAGTCAAACGAGTCAATCGAGTCAAACGAGTCAAACGAGTCAATCGAGTCAAACGAGTCAATCGAGTCAAACGTGTCAAACGGGTCAAACGGGTCGAACAGGACAATCGAGTCAAACGAGTCAAACGAGTCAAACGAGTCAAACGAGTCAAACGGGTCAAACGGGTCGAACAGGACAATCGAGTCAAGCGAGTTGAACGAGCCAAACGAGTCACACGGGTCAAACGGGTCGAAGAGGACAATCGAGTCAAACGAGTCAAACGAGTCAATCGAGTCAAACGAGTCAAACGAGTGAAACGAGTGAAACGAGTCAAACGAGTGAAACGAGTGAAACGAGTGAAACGAGTGAAACGAGTGAAACGAGTGAAACGAGTGAGACGAGTGAAACGAGTGAAACGAGTGAAACGAGTCAAACGAGTGAAACGAGTCAAACGAGTGAAACGAGTCAAACGAGTGAAACGTGTCAAACGAGTGAAACGAGTCAAACGAGTGAAACGAGTCAAACGAGTGAAACGAGTCAAACGAGTGAAACGAGTCAAACGAGTGAAACGAGTCAAACGAGTGAAACGAGTCAAACGAGTGAAACGAGTCAAACGAGTGAAACGAGTCAAACGAGTGAAACGAGTCAAACGAGTCAAACGAGTCAAACGAGTCAACCGAGTCCATCGAGTCAAACGGGTCGAACAGGACAATCGAGTCAAGCGAGTTGAATGAGCCAAACGAGTCAAACGAGTCAAACGAGTCAAACGAGTCAAACGAGTCAAACGAGTCAAACGAGTCAAACGAGTCAAACGAGTCAAACGAGTCGAACGGGTCGAACAGGACAATCGAGTCAAGCGAGTTAAACGAGCCAAACGAGTCAAACGATTCAGACGAGTCAGACGGGTCAGACGAGTCAGACGGGTTATACGAGTCAGACGGGTCAGACGGGTCAGACGGGTCAAACGAGTCAAACGAGTCAAACGAGTCAAACGAGTCAACCGAGGCAAACGAGTAAAACGAGTCAAACGAGTCAATCGAGTCAAACGAGTCAAACGAGTCAAACGAGTCAAACGAGTCAAACGAGTCAAACGAGTCAAACGAGTCAAACGAGTCAAACGAGTCAAACGAGTCAAACGAGTCAAACGAGTCAAACGAGTCAAACGGGTCGAACAGGACAATCGAGTCAAGCGAGTTGAACGAGCCAAACGAGTCACACGGGTCAAACGGGTCGAAGAGGACAATCGAGTCAAACGAGTCAAACGAGTCAATCGAGTCAAACGAGTCAAACGAGTGAAACGAGTGAAACGAGTCAAACGAGTGAAACGAGTCAAACGAGTGAAACGAGTCAAACGAGTGAAACGAGTCAAACGAGTGAAACGAGTCAAACGAGTGAAACGAGTCAAACGAGTGAAACGAGTCAAACGAGTGAAACGAGTCAAACGAGTGAAACGAGTCAAACGAGTGAAACGAGTCAAACGAGTGAAACGAGTCAAACGAGTGAAACGAGTCAAACGAGTGAAACGAGTCAAACGAGTGAAACGAGTCAAACGAGTGAAACGAGTCAAACGAGTGAAACGAGTCAAACGAGTGAAACGAGTCAAACGAGTGAAACGAGTCAAACGAGTGAAACGAGTCAAACGAGTGAAACGAGTCAAACGAGTGAAACGAGTCAAACGAGTGAAACGAGTCAAACGAGTGAAACGAGTCAAACGAGTGAAACGAGTCAAACGAGTGAAACGAGTCAAACGAGTGAAACGAGTCAAACGAGTGAAACGAGTCAAACGAGTCAAACGAGTCAAACGAGTCAAACGAGTCAAACGAGTCAACCGAGTCCATCGAGTCAAACGGGTCGAACAGGACAATCGAGTCAAGCGAGTTGAATGAGCCAAACGAGTCAAACGAGTCAAACGAGTCCAACGAGTCAAACGAGTCAAACGAGTCAAACGAGTCAAACGAGTCAAACGAGTCAAACGAGTCAAACGAGTCAAACGAGTCAAACGGGTCGAACAGGACAATCGAGTCAAGCGAGTTGAATGAGCCAAACGAGTCAAACGAGTCAAACGAGTCAAACGAGTCAAACGAGTCAAACGAGTCAAACGAGTCAAACGAGTCAAACGAGTCCATCGAGTCAAACGGTTCGATCAGGACAATCGAGTCAAACGAGTCAAACGAGTCAAACGAGTCAAACGAGTCAAACGAGTCAAACGAGTCAAACGAGTCAAACGAGTCAAACGAGTCAAACGAGTCAAACGAGTCAAACGAGTCAAACGAGTCAAACGTGTCAAACGAGTCAAACGAGTCAAACGGGTCAAACGGGTCGAACAGGACAATCGAGTCAAGCGAGTTAAACGAGTCAAACGAGTCAAACGAGTCGAACGAGTCAAACGAGTCAAACGTGTCAAATGGGTCAATCGAGTCAAGCGAGTCAAACGAGTCAAACGATTCATTCGAGTAAACGAGTTAAACGAGTCTAACGAGTCAAACGGGTCAAACGAGTCAAACGAGTCAAACGAGTCAAACGAGTCAAACGAGTCAAACGAGTCAATCGAGTCAAACGAGTCAAACGAGTCAAACGAATCAAACGAGTCAAACGAGTCAAACGTGTCAAACGCGTCAAACGGGTCAAACGAGTCAAACGAGTCAAACGAGTCAAACAATTCAAACGAGTCAAACGAGTCAAACGAGTCAAACGAGTCAAACAGGACAATCGAGTCAAGCGAGTTAAACGAGCCAAACGAGTCAAACGAGTCATACGAGTCAAACGAGTCAAACGAGTCAAACGAGTCAAACGAGTCAAACGAGTCAAACGAGTGAAACGAGTCAAACGAGTGAAACGAGTCAAACGAGTGAAACGAGTCAAACGAGTGAAACGAGTCAAACGAGTGAAACGAGTCAAACGAGTGAAACGAGTCAAACGAGTCAAACGAGTCAAACGAGTCAAACGAGTCAAACGAGTCAAACGAGTCAAACGAGTCCATCGAGTCAAACGGGTCGAACAGGACAATCGAGTCAAGCGAGTTGAATGAGCCAAACGAGTCAAACGAGTCAAACGAGTCAAACGAGTCAAACGAGTCAAACGAGTCAAACGAGTCAAACGAGTCAAACGAGTCAAACGAGTCAAACGAGTCAAACGAGTCAAACGAGTCAAACGAGTCAAACGAGTCAAACGAGTCAAACGAGTCAAACGAGTCAAACGAGTCAAACGAGTCAAACGAGTCAAACGAGTCAAACGAGTCAAACGAGTCAAACGAGTCAAACGAGTCAAACGAGTCAAACGAGTCAAACGAGTCAAACGAGTCAAACGAGTCAAACGAGTCAAACGAGTCAAACGAGTCAAACGAGTCAAACGAGTCAAACGAGTCAAACGAGTCAAACAGGACAATCGAGTCAAGCGAGTTAAACGAGCCAAACGAGTCAAACGAGTCAATCGAGTCAAACGAGTCAAACGAGTCAAACGAGTCAAACGAGTCAAACGAGTCAAACGAGTCAAACGGGTCAAACGAGTCAAACGAGTCAAACGAGTCAAACGAGTCAAACGTGTCAAACGAGTCAAACGAGTCAAACGAGTCAAACGAGTCAAACGAGTCAAACGAGTCGAACGGGTCGAACAGGACAATCGAGTCAAGCGAGTTAAACGAGCCAAACGAGTCAAACGATTCAGACGAGTCAGACGGGTCAGACGAGTCAGACGGGTCAGACGAGTCAGACGGGTCAGACGGGTCAGACGGGTCAGACGGGTCAAACGAGTCAAACGAGTCAAACGAGTCAAACGAGTCAACCGAGGCAAACGAGTAAAACGAGTCAAACGAGTCAATCGAGTCAAACGAGTCAAACGAGTCAAACGAGTCAATCGAGTCAAACGAGTCAAACGAGTCAAACGAGTCAAAGGAGTCAATCGAGTCAAACGAGTCAAACGAGTCAAACGAGTCAAACGAGTCAAACGAGTCAAACGAGTCAAACGAGTCAAACGAGTCAATCGAGTCAAACGAGTCAAACGAGTCAAACGAGTCAAACGAGTCGAACAGGACAATCGAGTCAATCGATTCAATCGAGTCAAACGAGTCAAACGAGTCAAACGAGTCAAACGAGTCAAATGGGTCAAACGAGTCAAGCGAGTCAAACGAGTCAAACGATTCATTCGAGTAAACGAGTTAAACGAGTCTAACGAGTCAAACGGGTCAAACGAGTCAAACGAGTCAAACGAGTCAAACGAGTCAAACGAGTCAAACGAGTCAATCGAGTCAAACGAGTCAAACGAGTCAAACGAATCAAACGAGTCAAACGGTTCGATCAGGACAATCGAGTCAAACGAGTCAAACGAGGCAAACGAGTCAAACGAGTCAAACGAGTCAAACGAGTCAAACGAGTCAAACGAGTCAAACGAGTCAAACGAGTCAAACGAGTCAAACGTGTCAAACGAGTCAAACGAGTCAAACGGGTCAAACGGGTCGAACAGGACAATCGAGTCAAGCGAGTCAAACGAGTCAAACGAGTCAAACGAGTCAAACGAGTCAAACGAGTCAAACGAGTCAATCGAGTCAAACGAGTCAAACGAGTCAAACGAATCAAACGAGTCAAACGAGTCAAACGTGTCAAACGCGTCAAACGGGTCAAACGAGTCAAACGAGTCAAACGAGTCAAACAATTCAAACGAGTCAAACGAGTCAAACGAGTCAAACGAGTCAAACAGGACAATCGAGTCAAGCGAGTTAAACGAGCCAAACGAGTCAAACGAGTCAAACGAGTCAAACGAGTCAAACGAGTCAAACGAGTCAAACGAGTCAAACGAGTCAAACGAGTCAAACGAGTCAAACGAGTCAAACGAGTCAAACGAGTCAAACGAGTCAAACGAGTCAAACGAGTCAAACGAGTCAAACGAGTCAAACGAGTCAAACGAGTCAAACGAGTCAAACGAGTCAAACGAGTCAAACGAGTCAAACGAGTCAAACGAGTCAAACGAGTCAAACGAGTCAAACGAGTCAAACGAGTCAAACGAGTCAAACGAGTCAAACGAGTCAAACGAGTCAAACGAGTCAAACGAGTCAAACGAGTCAAACGAGTCAAACGAGTCAAACGAGTCAAACGAGTCAAACGAGGCAAACAAGTCAAACGAGTCAAACGAGTCAAACGGTTCGATCAGGACAATCGAGTCAAACGAGTCAAACGAGTCAAACGAGTCAAACGAGTCAAACGAGTCAAACGAGTCAAACGAGTCAAACGAGTCAAACGAGTCAAACGGGTCGAACAGGACAATCGAGTCAAGCGGGTCAAACGGGTCGAACAGGACAATCGAGTCAAGCGAGTTAAACGAGTCAAACGAGTCAAACGAGTCGAACGAGTCAAACGAGTCAAACGAGTCACACGAGTCAAACGAGTCAAACGAGTCAAACGAGTCAAACGAGTCAAACGAGTCAAACGAGTCAAACGAGTCAACCGAGTCGAACGAGTCGATCGAGTCGATCGAATCAAACGAGTCGAACGAGTCAAACGAGTCGAACGAGTCAAACGAGTCGAACGAGTCAAACGAGTCGAACGAGTCAAACGAGTCGAACGAGTCAAACGAGTCGAACGAGTCAAACGAGTCGAACGAGTCAAACGAGTCGAACGTGTCAGACGAGTCAATCGAGACAATCGTGTCGAATCAATCAAACGAGTCAAACGAGTCAAACGAGTCAAACGAGTCATACGAGTCGAACGAGTCAGACGAGTGAAACGAGTCAAACGGGTCGAACGAGTCAATCGAGTCAAACGAGTCAAACGAGTCAAACGAGTCAAACGAGTCAAACGAGTCAAACGAGTCAAACGAGTCAAACGAGTCAAACGAGTCAAACGAGTCAAACGAGACAAACGAGACAAACGAGTCAAACGAGTCAAACGAGTCAAACGAGTCAAACGAGTCAAACGAGTCAAACGAGTCAAACGAGTCAAACGAGTCAATCGAGTCAAACGAGTCAAACGAGTCAAACGAGTCAAACGAGTCGAACAGGACAATCGAGTCAATCGATTCAATCGAGTCAAACGAGTCAAACGAGTCAAACGAGTCAAACGTGTCAAATGGGTCAAACGAGTCAAGCGAGTCAAACGAGTCAAACGATTCATTCGAGTAAACGAGTTAAACGAGTCTAACGAGTCAAACGGGTCAAACGAGTCAAACGAGTCAAACGAGTCAAACGAGTCAAACGAGTCAAACGAGTCAATCGAGTCAAACGAGTCAAACGAGTCAAACGAATCAAACGAGTCAAACGGTTCGATCAGGACAATCGAGTCAAACGAGTCAAACGAGTCAAACGAGTCAAACGAGTCAAACGAGTCAAACGAGTCAAACGAGTCAAACGAGTCAAACGAGTCAAACGAGTCAAACGAGTCAAACGAGTCAAACGAGTCAAACGAGTCAAACGAGTCAAACGAGTCAAACGTGTCAAACGAGTCAAACGAGTCAAACGGGTCAAACGGGTCGAACAGGACAATCGAGTCAAGCGAGTTAAACGAGTCAAACGAGTCAAACGAGTCGAACGAGTCAAACGAGTCAAACGTGTCAAATGGGTCAATCGAGTCAAGCGAGTCAAACGAGTCAAACGATTCATTCGAGTAAACGAGTTAAACGAGTCTAACGAGTCAAACGGGTCAAACGAGTCAAACGAGTCAAACGAGTCAAACGAGTCAAACGAGTCAAACGAGTCAATCGAGTCAAACGAGTCAAACGAGTCAAACGAATCAAACGAGTCAAACGAGTCAAACGTGTCAAACGCGTCAAACGGGTCAAACGAGTCAAACGAGTCAAACGAGTCAAACAATTCAAACGAGTCAAACGAGTCAAACGAGTCAAACGAGTCAAACAGGACAATCGAGTCAAGCGAGTTAAACGAGCCAAACGAGTCAAACGAGTCAAACGAGTCAAACGAGTCAAACGAGTCAAACGAGTCAAACGAGTCAAACGAGTCAAACGAGTCAAACGAGTCAAACGAGTCAAACGAGTCAAACGAGTCAAACGAGTCAAACGAGTCAAACGAGTCAAACGAGTCAAACGAGTCAAACGAGTCAAACGAGTCAAACGAGTCAAACGAGTCAAACGAGTCAAACGAGTCAAACGAGTCAAACGAGTCAAACGAGTCAAACGAGTCAAACGAGTCAAACGAGTCAAACGAGTCAAACGAGTCAAACGAGTCAAACGAGTCAAACGAGTCAAACGAGTCAAACGAGTCAAACGAGTCAAACGAGTCAAACGAGTCAAACGAGTCAAACGAGTCAAACGAGTCAAACGAGTCAAACGAGGCAAACAAGTCAAACGAGTCAAACGGTTCGATCAGGACAATCGAGTCAAACGAGTCAAACGAGTCAAACGAGTCAAACGAGTCAAACGAGTCAAACGGGTCGAACAGGACAATCGAGTCAAGCGGGTCAAACGGGTCGAACAGGACAATCGAGTCAAGCGAGTTAAACGAGTCAAACGAGTCAAACGAGTCGAACGAGTCAAACGAGTCAAACGAGTCACACGAGTCAAACGAGTCAAACGAGTCAAACGAGTCAAACGAGTCAAACGAGTCAAACGAGTCAAACGAGTCAACCGAGTCGAACGAGTCGATCGAGTCGATCGAATCAAACGAGTCGAACGAGTCAAACGAGTCGAACGAGTCAAACGAGTCGAACGAGTCGAACGAGTCAAACGAGTCGAACGAGTCAAACGAGTCGAACGAGTCAAACGAGTCGAACGAGTCAAACGAGTCGAACGAGTCAAACGAGTCGAACGTGTCAGACGAGTCAATCGAGACAATCGTGTCGAATCAATCAAACGAGTCAAACGAGTCAAACGAGTCAAACGAGTCATACGAGTCGAACGAGTCAGACGAGTGAAACGAGTCAAACGGGTCGAACGAGTCAATCGAGTCAAACGAGTCAAACGAGTCAAACGAGTCAAACGAGTCAAACGAGTCAAACGAGTCAAAGGAGTCAAACGAGTCAAACGAGACAAACGAGACAAACGAGTCAAACGAGTCAAACGAGTCAAACGAGTCAAACGAGTCAAACGAGTCAAACGAGTCAAACGAGTCAAACGAGTCAAACGAGTCAAACGAGTCAAACGAGTCAAACGAGTCAAACGAGTCAAACGAGTCAAACGAGTCAAACGAGTCAAACGAGTCAAACGAGTCAAACGAGTCAAACGAGTCAAACGAGTCAAACGAGTCAAACGAGTCAAACGAGTCAAACGAGTCAAACGAGTCAAACGAGTCAAACGAGTCAAACGAGTCAAACGAGTCAAACGAGTCAAACGAGTCAAACGAGTCAAACGAGTCAAACGAGTCAAACGAGTCAAACGAGTCAAACGAGTCAAACGAGTCAAACGTGTCAAACGAGTCAAACGAGTCAAACGGGTCAAACGGGTCGAACAGGACAATCGAGTCAAGCGAGTTAAACGAGTCAAACGAGTCAAACGAGTCGAACGAGTCAAACGAGTCAAACGTGTCAAATGGGTCAATCGAGTCAAGCGAGTCAAACGAGTCAAACGATTCATTCGAGTAAACGAGTTAAACGAGTCTAACGAGTCAAACGGGTCAAACGAGTCAAACGAGTCAAACGAGTCAAACGAGTCAAACGAGTCAAACGAGTCGAACGAGTCAAACGAGTCGAACGTGTCAGACGAGTCAATCGAGACAATCGTGTCGAATCAATCAAACGAGTCAAACGAGTCAAACGAGTCAAACGAGTCATACGAGTCGAACGAGTCAGACGAGTGAAACGAGTCAAACGGGTCGAACGAGTCAATCGAGTCAAACGAGTCAAACGAGTCAAACGAGTCAAACGAGTCAAACGAGTCAAACGAGTCAAACGAGTCAAACGAGTCAAACGAGACAAACGAGACAAACGAGTCAAACGAGTCAAACGAGTCAAACGAGTCAAACGAGTCAAACGAGTCAAACGAGTCAAACGAGTCAAACGAGTCAAACGAGTCAAACGAGTCAAACGAGTCAAACGAGTCAAACGAGTCAAACGAGTCAAACGAGTCAAACGAGTCAAACGAGTCAAACGAGTCAAACGAGTCAAACGAGTCAAACGAGTCAAACGAGTCAAACGAGTCAAACGAGTCAAACGAGTCAAACGAGTCGAACGAGTCAAACGAGTCAAACGAGTCACACGAGTCAAACGAGTCAAACGAGTCAAACGAGTCAAACGAGTCAAACGAGTCAAACGAGTCAAACGAGTCAACCGAGTCGAACGAGTCGATCGAGTCGATCGAATCAAACGAGTCGAACGAGTCAAACGAGTCGAACGAGTCAAACGAGTCGAACGAGTCGAACGAGTCAAACGAGTCGAACGAGTCAAACGAGTCGAACGAGTCAAACGAGTCGAACGAGTCAAACGAGTCGAACGAGTCAAACGAGTCGAACGTGTCAGACGAGTCAATCGAGACAATCGTGTCGAATCAATCAAACGAGTCAAACGAGTCAAACGAGTCAAACGAGTCATACGAGTCGAACGAGTCAGACGAGTGAAACGAGTCAAACGGGTCGAACGAGTCAATCGAGTCAAACGAGTCAAACGAGTCAAACGAGTCAAACGAGTCAAACGAGTCAAACGAGTCAAACGAGTCAAACGAGTCAAACGAGACAAACGAGACAAACGAGTCAAACGAGTCAAACGAGTCAAACGAGTCAAACGAGTCAAACGAGTCAAACGAGTCAAACGAGTCAAACGAGTCAAACGAGTCAAACGAGTCAAACGAGTCAAACGAGTCAAACGAGTCAAACGAGTCAAACGAGTCAAACGAGTCAAACGAGTCAAACGAGTCAAACGAGTCAAACGAGTCAAACGAGTCAAACGAGTCAAACGAGTCAAACGAGTCAAACGAGTCAAACGAGTCAAACGAGTCAAACGAGTCAAACGAGTCAAACGAGTCAAACGAGTCAAACGAGTCAAACGAGTCAAACGAGTCAAACGAGTCAAACGAGTCAAACGAGTCAAACGAGTCAAACGAGTCAAACGAGTCAAACGAGTCAAACGAGTCAAACGAGTCGAACAGGACAATCGAGTCAAACGATTCAATCGAGTCAAACGAGTCAAACGAGTCAAACTGGTCAAACGTGTCAAACGGGTCAAACGAGTCAAGCGAGTCAAACGAGTCAAACGATTCATTCGAGTCAAACGAGTTAAACGAGTCTAACGAGTCAAACGGGTGAAACGAGACAAAAGAGTCAAACGAGTCAAACGAGTCAAACGAGTCGAACGGGTCGAACAGGACAATCGAGTCAAGCGAGTTAAACGAGCCAAACGAGTCAAACGATTCAGACGAGTCAGACGGGTCAGACGAGTCAGACGGGTCATACGAGTCAGACGGGTCAGACGGGTCAGACGGGTCAAACGAGTCAAACGAGTCAAACGAGTCAAACGAGTCAAACGAGTCAAACGAGTCAAACGAGTCAAACGAGTCAACCGAGGCAAACGAGTAAAACGAGTCAAACGAGTCAATCGAGTCAAACGAGTCAAACGAGTCAAACGAGTCAAACGAGTCAAACGAGTCAAACGAGTCAAACGAGTCAAACGAGTCAAACGAGTCAAACGAGTCAAACGAGTCAAACGAGTCAAACGAGTCAAACGAGTCAAACGAGTCAAACGAGTCAAACGAGTCAAACGAGTCAAACGAGTCAAACGAGTCAAACGAGTCAAACGAGTCAAACGAGTCAAACGAGTCAAACGAGTCAAACGAGTCAAACGAGTCAAACGAGTCAAACGAGTCAAACGAGTCAAACGAGTCAAACGAGTCAAACGAGTCAAACGAGTCAAACGAGTCAAACGAGTCAAACGAGTCAAACGAGTCAAACGAGTCAAACGAGTCAAACGAGTCAAACGAGTCAAACGAGTCAAACGAGTCAAACGAGTCAAACGAGTCAAACGAGTCAAACGAGTCAAACGAGTCAAACGAGACAAACGAGTCAAACGAGTCAAACGAGTCAAACGAGTCAAACGAGTCAAACGAGTCAAACGAGTCAAACGAGTCAAACGAGTCAAACGAGTCAAACGAGTCAAACGAGTCAAACGAGTCGAACAGGACAATCGAGTCAAACGAGTGAACCGAGTCAAACGAGTCAAACGAGTCAAACGAGTCAAACGAGTCAAACGAGTCAAACGAGTCAAACGAGTCAAACGAGTCAAACGAGTCAAACGAGTCAAACGAGTCAAACGAGTCAAACGAGTCAAACGAGTCAAACGAGTCAAACGAGTCAAACGAGTCAATCGAGTCAAACGAGTCAAACGAGTCAAACGAGTCAAACGAGTCAAACGAGTCAAACGAGTCAAACGAGTCGAACAGGACAATCGAGTCAAACGATTCAATCGAGTCAAACGAGTCAAACGAGTCAAACTGGTCAAACGTGTCAAACGGGTCAAGCGAGTCAAGCGAGTCAAACGAGTCAAACGATTCATTCGAGTCAAACGAGTTAAACGAGTCTTACGAGTCAAACGGGTGAAACGAGACAAAAGAGTCAAACGAGTCAAACGAGTCAAACGAGTCGAACGGGTCGAACAGGACAATCGAGTCAAGCGAGTTAAACGAGCCAAACGAGTCAAACGATTCAGACGAGTCAGACGGGTCAGACGAGTCAGACGGGTCATACGAGTCAGACGGGTCAGACGGGTCAGACGGGTCAAACGAGTCAAACGAGTCAAACGAGTCAAACGAGTCAACCGAGGCAAACGAGTAAAACGAGTCAAACGAGTCAATCGAGTCAAACGAGTCAAACGAGTCAAACGAGTCAAACGAGTCAAACGAGTCAAACGAGTCAAACGAGTCAAACGAGTCAAACGAGTCAAACGAGTCAAACGAGTCAAACGAGTCAAACGAGTCAAACGAGTCAAACGAGTCAATCGAGTTAAACGAGTCAAACGAGTCAAACGAGTCAAACGAGTCAAACGAGTCAAACGAGTTAAACGAGTCAAACGAGTCAAACGAGTCAATCGAGTCAAACGAGTCAAACGAGTCAAACGAGTGAAACGAGTCAAACGAGTCAAACGAGTCAAACGAGTCGAACAGGACAATCGAGTCAATCGATTCAATCGAGTCAATCGATTCAATCGAGTCAAACGAGTCAAACGAGTCAAACGAGTCAAACGTGTCAAATGGGTCAAACGAGTCAAGCGAGTCAAACGAGTCAAACGATTCATTCGAGTAAACGAGTTAAACGAGTCTAACGAGTCAAACGGGTCAAACGAGTCAAACGAGTCAAACGAGTCAAACGAGTCAAACGAGTCAAACGAGTCAATCGAGTCAAACGAGTCAAACGAGTCAAACGAATCAAACGAGTCAAACGAGTCAAACGTGTCAAACGCGTCAAACGGGTCAAACGAGTCAAACGAGTCAAACGAGTCAAACAATTCAAACGAGTCAAACGAGTCAAACGAGTCACACGAGTCAAACAGGACAATCGAGTCAAGCGAGTTAAACGAGCCAAACGAGTCAAACGAGTCAAACGAGTCAAACGAGTCAAACGAGTCAAACGAGTCAAACGAGTCAAACGAGTCAAACGAGTCAAACGAGTCAAACGAGTCAAACGAGTCAAACGAGTCAAACGAGTCAAACGAGTCAAACGAGTCAAACGAGTCAAACGAGTCAAACGAGTCAAACGAGTCAAACGAGTCAAACGAGTCAAACGAGTCAAACGAGTCAAACGAGTCAAACGAGTCAAACGGGTCAAACGAGTCAAACGGGTCAAACGGGTCGAACAGGACAATCGAGTCAAGCGAGTTAAACGAGTCAAACGAGTCAAACGAGTCGAACGAGTCAAACGAGTCAAACGAGTCACACGAGTCAAACGAGTCAAACGAGTCAAACGAGTCAAACGAGTCAATCGAGTCAAACGAGTCAAACGAGTCAAACGAGTCAAACGAGTCAAACGAGTCAAACGAGTCAAACGAGTCAAACGAGTCAAACGAGTCAAACGAGTCAAACGAGTCAAACGAGTCAAACGAGTCAAACGAGTCAAACGAGTCAAACGAGTCAATCGAGTCAAACGAGTCAAACGAGTCAAACGAGTCAAACGAGTCAAACGAGTCAAACGAGTCAAACGAGTCAAACGAGTCAAACGAGTCAAACGAGTCAAACGTGTCAAACGGGTCAAACGGGTCAAACGAGTCAAACGAGTCAAACAATTCAAACGAGTCAAACAATTCAAACGAGTCAAACGAGTCAAACGAGACAAACGAGTCAAACGAGTCGAACAGGACAATCGAGTCAATCGATTCAATCGAGTCAATCGATTCAATCGAGTCAAACGAGTCAAACGAGTCAAACGAGTCAAACGTGTCAAATGGGTCAAACGAGTCAAGCGAGTCAAACGAGTCAAACGATTCATTCGAGTCAAACGAGTTAAACGAGTCTAACGAGTCAAACGGGTCAAACGAGTCAAACGAGTCAAACGAGTCAAACGAGTCAAACGAGTCAAACGAGTCAAACGAGTCAAACGAGTCAAACGAGTCAAACGAATCAAACGAGTCAAAAGAGTCAAACGTGTCAAACGGGTCAAACGGGTCAAACGAGTCAAACGAGTCAAACAATTCAAACGAGTCAAACAATTCAAACGAGTCAAACGAGTCAAACGAGTCAAACGAGTCAAACGAGTCAAACGAGTCAAACGAGTCAAACGAGTCAAACGAGTCAAACGAGTCAAACGAGTCAAACGAGTCAAACGAGTCAAACGAGTCAAACGAGTCAAACGAGTCAAACGAGTCAAACGAGTCAAACGAGTCAAACGAGTCAAACGAGTCAAACGAGTCAAACGAGTCAAACGAGTCAAACGAGTCAAACGAGTCAAACGAGTCAAACGAGTCAAACGAGTCAAACGAGTCAAACGAGTCAAACGAGTCAAACGAGTCAAACGAGTCGAACAGGACAATCGAGTCAAACGATTCAATCGAGTCAAACGAGTCAAACGAGTCAAACTGGTCAAACGTGTCAAACGGGTCAAACGAGTCAAGCGAGTCAAACGAGTCAAACGATTCATTCGAGTCAAACGAGTTAAACGAGTCTAACGAGTCAAACGGGTGAAACGAGACAAAAGAGTCAAACGAGTCAAACGAGTCAAACGAGTCAAACGGGTCGAACAGGACAATCGAGTCAAGCGAGTTAAACGAGCCAAACGAGTCAAACGATTCAGACGAGTCAGACGGGTCAGACGAGTCAGACGGGTCATACGAGTCAGACGGGTCAGACGGGTCAGACGGGTCAAACGAGTCAAACGAGTCAAACGAGTCAAACGAGTCAACCGAGGCAAACGAGTAAAACGAGTCAAACGAGTCAATCGAGTCAAACGAGTCAAACGAGTCAAACGAGTCAAACGAGTCAAACGAGTCAAACAAGTCAAACGAGTCAAACGAGTCAAACGAGTCAAACGAGTCAAACGAGTCAAACGAGTCAAACGAGTCAAACGAGTCAAACGAGTCAATCGAGTCAAACGAGTCAAACGAGTCAAACGAGTCAAACGAGTCAAACGAGTCAAACGAGTCGAACAGGACAATCGAGTCAAACGATTCAATCGAGTCAAACGAGTCAAACGAGTCAAACTGGTCAAACGTGTCAAACGGGTCAAACGAGTCAAGCGAGTCAAACGAGTCAAACGATTCATTCGAGTCAAACGAGTTAAACGAGTCTTACGAGTCAAACGGGTGAAACGAGACAAAAGAGTCAAACGAGTCAAACGAGTCAAACGAGTCAAACGAGTCGAACGGGTCGAACAGGACAATCGAGTCAAGCGAGTTAAACGAGCCAAACGAGTCAAACGATTCAGACGAGTCAGACGGGTCAGACGAGTCAGACGGGTCATACGAGTCAGACGGGTCAGACTGGTCAGACGGGTCAAACGAGTCAAACGAGTCAAACGAGTCAAACGAGTCAACCGAGGCAAACGAGTAAAACGAGTCAAACGAGTCAATCGAGTCAAACGAGTCAAACGAGTCAAACGAGTCAAACGAGTCAAACGAGTCAAACGAGTCAAACGAGTCAAACGAGTCAAACGAGTCAAACGAGTCAAACGAGTCAAACGAGTCAAACGAGTCAAACGAGTCAAACGAGTCAATCGAGTCAAACGAGTCAAACGAGTCAAACGAGTCAAACGAGTCAAACGAGTCAAACGAGTCAAACGAGTCAAACGAGTCAAACGAGTCAATCGAGTCAAACGAGTCAAACGAGTCAAACGAGTGAAACGAGTCAAACGAGTCAAACGAGTCAAACGAGTCGAACAGGACAATCGAGTCAATCGATTCAATCGAGTCAATCGATTCAATCGAGTCAAACGAGTCAAACGAGTCAAACGAGTCAAACGTGTCAAATGGGTCAAACGAGTCAAGCGAGTCAAACGAGTCAAACGATTCATTCGAGTAAACGAGTTAAACGAGTCTAACGAGTCAAACGGGTCAAACGAGTCAAACGAGTCAAACGAGTCAAACGAGTCAAACGAGTCAAACGAGTCAATCGAGTCAAACGAGTCAAACGAGTCAAACGAATCAAACGAGTCAAACGAGTCAAACGTGTCAAACGCGTCAAACGGGTCAAACGAGTCAAACGAGTCAAACGAGTCACACGAGTCAAACAGGACAATCGAGTCAAGCGAGTTAAACGAGCCAAACGAGTCAAACGAGTCAAACGAGTCAAACGAGTCAAACGAGTCAAACGAGTCAAACGAGTCAAACGAGTCAAACGAGTCAAACGAGTCAAACGAGTCAAACGAGTCAAACGAGTCAAACGAGTCAAACGAGTCAAACGAGTCAAACGAGTCAAACGAGTCAAACGAGTCAAACGAGTCAAACGAGTCAAACGAGTCAAACGAGTCAAACGAGTCAAACGAGTCAAACGAGTCAAACGAGTCAAACGAGTCAAACGAGTCAAACGAGTCAAACGAGTCAAACGAGTCAAACGAGTCAAACGAGTCAAACGAGTCAAACGAGTCAAACGAGTCAAACGAGTCAAACGAGTCAAACGAGTCAAACGAGTCAAACGAGTCAAACGAGTCAAACGAGTCAAACGAGTCAAACGAGTCAAACGAGTCAAACGAGTCAAACGAGTCAAACGAGTCAAACGAGTCAAACGAGTCAAACGAGTCAAACGAGTCAAACGAGTCAAACGAGTCAAACGAGTCAAACGAGTCAAACGAGTCAAACGAGTCAAACGAGTCAAACGAGTCAAACGAGTCAAACGAGTCAAACGAGTCAAACGAGTCAAACGTGTCAAACGCGTCAAACGGGTCAAACGAGTCAAACGAGTCAAACGAGTCACACGAGTCAAACAGGACAATCGAGTCAAGCGAGTTAAACGAGCCAAACGAGTCAAACGAGTCAAACGAGTCAAACGAGTCAAACGAGTCAAACGAGTCAAACGAGTCAAACGAGTCAAACGAGTCAAACGAGTCAAACGACTCAAACGAGTCAAACGAGTCAAACGAGTCAAACGAGTCAAACGAGTCAAACGAGTCAAACGAGTCAAACGAGTCAAACGAGTCAAACGAGTCAAACGAGTCAAACGAGTCAAACGAGTCAAACGAGTCAAACGAGTCAAACGTGTCAAACGCGTCAAACGGGTCAAACGAGTCAAACGAGTCAAACGAGTCACACGAGTCAAACAGGACAATCGAGTCAAGCGAGTTAAACGAGCCAAACGAGTCAAACGAGTCAAACGAGTCAAACGAGTCAAACGAGTCAAACGAGTCAAACGAGTCAAACGAGTCAAACGAGTCAAACGAGTCAAACGAGTCAAACGAGTCAAACGAGTCAAACGAGTCAAACGAGTCAAACGAGTCAAACGAGTCAAACGAGTCAAACGAGTCAAACGAGTCAAACGAGTCAAACGAGTCAAACGAGTCAAACGAGTCAAACGAGTCAAACGAGTCAAACGAGTCAAACGAGTCAAACGAGTCAAACGAGTCAAACGAGTCAAACGAGTCAAACGAGTCAAACGAGTCAAACGAGTCAAACGAGTCAAACGAGTCAAACGAGTCAAACGAGTCAAACGAGTCAAACGAGTCAAACGAGTCAAACGAGTCAAACGAGTCAAACGAGTCAAACGAGTCAAACTTGTCAAACGAGTCAAACGAGTCAAACGAGTCAAACGAGTCAAACGAGTCAAACGAGTCAAACGAGTCAAACGAGTCAAACGAGTCAAACGAGTCAAACGAGTCAAACGAGTCAAACGAGTCAAACGAGTCAAACGAGTCAAACGAGGCAAACAAGTCAAACGAGTCAAACGAGTCAAACGGTTCGATCAGGACAATCGAGTCAAACGAGTCAAACGAGTCAAACGAGTCAAACGAGTCAAACGAGTCGAACGAGTCAGACGAGTGAAACGAGTCAAACGGGTCGAACGAGTCAATCGAGTCAAACGAGTCAAACCAGTCAAACGAGTCAAACGAGTCAAACGAGTCAAACGAGTCAAACGAGTCAACCGAGTCGAACGAGTCGATCGAGTCGATCGAATCAAACGAGTCGAACGAGTCAAACGAGTCGAACGAGTCAAACGAGTCGAACGAGTCAAACGAGTCAAACGAGTCAAACGAGTCAAACGAGTCAAACGAGTCAAACGAGTCAAACGAGTCAAACGAGTCAAACGAGTCAAACGAGTCAAACGAGTCAAACGAGTCAAACGAGTCAAACGAGTCAAACGAGTCAAACGAGTCAAACGAGTCAAACGAGTCAAACGAGTCAAACGAGTCAATCGAGTCAAACGAGTCAAACGAGTCAAACGAGTCAAACGAGTCAAACGAGTCAAACGAGTCAAACGAGTCAAACGAGTCAAACGAGTCAATCGAGTCAAACGAGTCAAACGAGTCAAACGAGTGAAACGAGTCAAACGAGTCAAACGAGTCAAACGAGTCGAACAGGACAATCGAGTCAATCGATTCGATCGAGTCAATCGATTCAATCGAGTCAAACGAGTCAAACGAGTCAAACGTGTCAAATGGGTCAAACGAGTCAAGCGAGTCAAACGAGTCAAACGATTCATTCGAGTCAAACGAGTTAAACGAGTCTAACGAGTCAAACGAGTCGAACGAGTCAAACGAGTCAAACGAGTCACACGAGTCAAACGAGTCAAACGAGTCAAACGAGTCAAACGAGTCAAACGAGTCAAACGAGTCAAACGAGTCAAACGAGTCAACCGAGTCGAACGAGTCGATCGAGTCGATCGAATCAAACGAGTCGAACGAGTCAAACGAGTCGAACGAGTCAAACGAGTCGAACGAGTCAAACGAGTCGAACGAGTCAAACGAGTCGAACGAGTCAAACGAGTCGAACGAGTCAAACGAGTCGAACGTGTCAGACGAGTCAATCGAGACAATCGTGTCGAATCAATCAAACGAGTCAAACGAGTCAAACGAGTCAAACGAGTCATACGAGTCGAACGAGTCAGACGAGTGAAACGAGTCAAACGGGTCGAACGAGTCAATCGAGTCAAACGAGTCAAACGAGTCAAACGAGTCAAACGAGTCAAACGAGTCAAACGAGTCAAACGAGTCAAACGAGTCAAACGAGTCAAACGAGTCAAACGAGACAAACGAGACAAACGAGTCAAACGAGTCAAACGAGTCAAACGAGTCAAACGAGTCAAACGAGTCAAACGAGTCAAACGAGTCAAACGAGTCAAACGAGTCAAACGAGCCAAACGAGTCAAACGAGTCAAACGAGTCAAACGAGTCAAACGAGGCAAACAAGTCAAACGAGTCAAACGAGTCAAACGGTTCGATCAGGACAATCGAGTCAAACGAGTCAAACGAGTCAAACGAGTCAAACGAGTCAAACGAGTCAAACGAGTCAAACGAGTCAAACTAGTCAAACGAGTCAAACGAGTCGAACGAGTCAAACGAGTCGAACGAGTCAACCGAGTCGAACGAGTCGAACGAGTCGAACGAGTCGAACGAGTCAAACGAGTCGAACGAGTCAAACGAGTCGAACGAGTCAAACGAGTCGAACGAGTCAAACGAGTCGAACGAGTCAAACGAGTCGAACGAGTCAAACGAGTCGAACGAGTCAAACGAGTCGAACGAGTCAAACGAGTCGAACAGGACATTCGTTTCAAGCGGGATGAACGAGCCAAACGAGTCAAACGTGTCAAATGAGTCAAACGTGTCAAATGAGTCAAACGAGTCAAACGAGTGAAACGAGTCAAACGAGTCAAACGAGTGAAACGAGTCAAACGAGTGAAACGAGTCAAACGAGTGAAACGAGTCAAACGAGTGAAACGAGTCAAACGAGTGAAACGAGTCAAACGAGTGAAACGAGTCAAACGAGTGAAACGAGTCAAACGAGTGAAACGAGTCAAACGAGTGAAACGAGTCAAACGAGTGAAACGAGTCAAACGAGTGAAACGAGTCAAACGAGTCAAACGAGTCAAACGAGTCTAACGAGTCAAACGAGTCAAACGAGTCAAACGAGTCAAACGAGTCAAACGAGTCAAACGAGTCAAACGAGTCCATCGAGTCAAACGGGTCGAACAGGACAATCGAGTCAAGCGAGTTGAATGAGCCAAACGAGTCAAACGAGTCAAACGAGTCAAACGAGTCAAACGAGTCAAACGAGTCAAACGAGTCAAACGAGTCAAACGAGTCAAACGAGTGAAACGAGTCAAACGAGTCAAACGAGTCAAACGAGTCAAACGAGTCAAACGAGTCAAACAAGTCAAACGAGTCAAACGAGTCAAACGAGTCAAACGAGTCAAACGAGTCAAACGAGTCAAACGAGTCAAACGAGTCAAACGAGTCAAACGAGTCAAACGAGTCAAACGAGTCAAACGAGTCAAACGAGTCAAACGAGTCAAACGAGTCAAACGAGTCAAACGAGTCAAACGAGTCAAACGAGTCAAACGAGTCAAACGAGTCAAACGAGTCAAACGAGTCAAACGAGTCAAACGAGTCAAACGAGTCAAACGAGTCAAACGAGTCAAACAGGACAATCGAGTCAAGCGAGTTAAACGAGCCAAACGAGTCAAACGAGTCAATCGAGTCAAACGAGTCAAACGAGTCAAACGAGTCAAACGAGTCAAACGAGTCAAACGAGTCAAACGAGTCAAACGAGTCAAACGAGTCAAACGAGTCAAACGAGTCAAACGTGTCAAACGAGTCAAACGAGTCAAACGAGTCAAACGAGTCAAACGAGTCAAACGAGTCGAACGGGTCGAACAGGACAATCGAGTCAAGCGAGTTAAACGAGCCAAACGAGTCAAACGATTCAGACGAGTCAGACGGGTCAGACGAGTCAGACGGGTCAGACGAGTCAGACGGGTCAGACGGGTCAGACGGGTCAGACGGGTCAAACGAGTCAAACGAGTCAAACGAGTCAAACGAGTCAACCGAGGCAAACGAGTAAAACGAGTCAAACGAGTCAATCGAGTCAAACGAGTCAAACGAGTCAAACGAGTCAATCGAGTCAAACGAGTCAAACGAGTCAAACGAGTCAAAGGAGTCAATCGAGTCAAACGAGTCAAACGAGTCAAACGAGTCAAACGAGTCAAACGAGTCAAACGAGTCAAACGAGTCAAACGAGTCAATCGAGTCAAACGAGTCAAACGAGTCAAACGAGTCAAACGAGTCGAACAGGACAATCGAGTCAATCGATTCAATCGAGTCAAACGAGTCAAACGAGTCAAACGAGTCAAACGTGTCAAACGGGTCAAACGAGTCAAGCGAGTCAAACGAGTCAAACGATTCATTCGAGTAAACGAGTTAAACGAGTCTAACGAGTCAAACGGGTCAAACGAGTCAAACGAGTCAAACGAGTCAAACGAGTCAAACGAGTCAAACGAGTCAATCGAGTCAAACGAGTCAAACGAGTCAAACGAATCAAACGAGTCAAACGGTTCGATCAGGACAATCGAGTCAAACGAGTCAAACGAGTCAAACGAGTCAAACGAGTCAAACGAGTCAAACGAGTCAAACGAGTCAAACGAGTCAAACGAGTCAAACGAGTCAAACGAGTCAAACGAGTCAAACGAGTCAAACGAGTCAAACGAGTCAAACGAGTCAAACGAGTCAAACGAGTCAAACGTGTCAAACGAGTCAAACGAGTCAAACGGGTCAAACGGGTCGAACAGGACAATCGAGTCAAGCGAGTTAAACGAGTCAAACGAGTCAAACGAGTCGAACGAGTCAAACGAGTCAAACGTGTCAAATGGGTCAATCGAGTCAAGCGAGTCAAACGAGTCAAACGATTCATTCGAGTAAACGAGTTAAACGAGTCTAACGAGTCAAACGGGTCAAACGAGTCAAACGAGTCAAACGAGTCAATCGAGTCAAACGAGTCAAACGAGTCAATCGAGTCAAACGAGTCAAACGAGTCAAACGAATCAAACGAGTCAAACGAGTCAAACGTGTCAAACGCGTCAAACGGGTCAAACGAGTCAAACGAGTCAAACGAGTCAAACAAGTCAAACGAGTCAAACGAGTCAAACGAGTCAAACGAGTCAAACAGGACAATCGAGTCAAGCGAGTTAAACGAGCCAAACGAGTCAAACGAGTCAAACGAGTCAAACGAGTCAAACGAGTCAAACGAGTCAAACGAGTCAAACGAGTCAAACGAGTCAAACGAGTCAAACGAGTCAAACGAGTCAAACGAGTCAAACGAGTCAAACGAGTCAAACGAGTCAAACGAGTCAAACGAGTCAAACGAGTCAAACGAGTCAAACGAGTCAAACGAGTCAAACGAGTCAAACGAGTCAAACGAGTCAAACGAGTCAAACGAGTCAAACGAGTCAAACGAGTCAAACGAGTCAAACGAGTCAAACGAGTCAAACGAGTCAAACGAGTCAAACGAGTCAAACGAGTCAAACGAGTCAAACGAGTCAAACGAGTCAAACGAGTCAAACGAGTCAAACGAGTCAAACGAGTCAAACGAGTCAAACGAGTCAAACGAGTCAAACGAGTCAAACGAGGCAAACAAGTCAAACGAGTCAAACGAGTCAAACGGTTCGATCAGGACAATCGAGTCAAACGAGTCAAACGAGTCAAACGAGTCAAACGAGTCAAACGAGTCAAACGAGTCAAACGGGTCGAACAGGACAATCGAGTCAAGCGGGTCAAACGGGTCGAACAGGACAATCGAGTCAAGCGAGTTAAACGAGTCAAACGAGTCAAACGAGTCGAACGAGTCAAACGAGTCAAACGAGTCACACGAGTCAAACGAGTCAAACGAGTCAAACGAGTCAAACGAGTCAAACGAGTCAAACGAGTCAAACGAGTCAAACGAGTCAACCGAGTCGAACGAGTCGATCGAGTCGATCGAATCAAACGAGTCGAACGAGTCAAACGAGTCGAACGAGTCAAACGAGTCGAACGAGTCAAACGAGTCGAACGAGTCAAACGAGTCGAACGAGTCAAACGAGTCGAACGAGTCAAACGAGTCGAACGTGTCAGACGAGTCAATCGAGACAATCGTGTCGAATCAATCAAACGAGTCAAACGAGTCAAACGAGTCAAACGAGTCATACGAGTCGAACGAGTCAGACGAGTGAAACGAGTCAAACGGGTCGAACGAGTCAATCGAGTCAAACGAGTCAAACGAGTCAAACGAGTCAAACGAGTCAAACGAGTCAAACGAGTCAAACGAGTCAAACGAGTCAAACGAGTCAAACGAGTCAAACGAGTCAAACGAGTCAAACGAGTCAAACGAGTCAAACGAGTCAAACGAGTCAAACGAGTCAAACGAGTCAAACGAGTCAAACGAGTCAAACGAGTCAAACGAGTCGAACAGGACAATCGAGTCAAACGATTCAATCGAGTCAAACGAGTCAAACGAGTCAAACTGGTCAAACGTGTCAAACGGGTCAAACGAGTCAAGCGAGTCAAACGAGTCAAACGATTCATTCGAGTCAAACGAGTTAAACGAGTCTAACGAGTCAAACGGGTGAAACGAGACAAAAGAGTCAAACGAGTCAAACGAGTCAAACGAGTCGAACGGGTCGAACAGGACAATCGAGTCAAGCGAGTTAAACGAGCCAAACGAGTCAAACGATTCAGACGAGTCAGACGGGTCAGACGAGTCAGACGGGTCATACGAGTCAGACGGGTCAGACGGGTCAGACGGGTCAAACGAGTCAAACGAGTCAAACGAGTCAAACGAGTCAAACGAGTCAAACGAGTCAACCGAGGCAAACGAGTAAAACGAGTCAAACGAGTCAATCGAGTCAAACGAGTCAAACGAGTCAAACGAGTCAAACGAGTCAAACGAGTCAAACGAGTCAAACGAGTCAAACGAGTCAAACGAGTCAAACGAGTCAAACGAGTCAAACGAGTCAAACGAGTCAAACGAGTCAAACGAGTCAAACGAGTCAAACGAGTCAAACGAGTCAAACGAGTCAAACGAGTCAAACGAGTCAAACGAGTCAAACGAGTCAAACGAGTCAAACGAGTCAAACGAGTCAAACGAGTCAAACGAGTCAAACGAGTCAAACGAGTCAAACGAGTCAAACGAGTCAAACGAGTCAAACGAGTCAAACGAGTCAAACGAGTCAAACGAGTCAAACGAGTCAAACGAGTCAAACGAGTCAAACGAGTCAAACGAGTCAAACGAGTCAAACGAGTCAAACGAGTCAAACGAGTCAAACGAGTCAAACGAGTCAAACGAGTCAAACGAGTCAAACGAGTCAAACGAGTCAAACGAGTCAAACGAGTCAAACGAGTCAAACGAGTCAAACGAGTCAAACGAGTCAAACGAGTCGAACAGGACAATCGAGTCAAACGAGTCAACCGAGTCAAACGAGTCAACCGAGTCAAACGAGTCAAACGAGTCAAACGAGTCAAACGAGTCAAACGAGTCAAACGAGTCAAACGAGTCAAACGAGTCAAACGAGTCAAACGAGTCAAACGAGTCAAACGAGTCAAACGAGTCAAACGAGTCAAACGAGTCAAACGAGTCAAACGAGTCAAACGAGTCAAACGAGTCAAACGAGTCAAACGAGTCAAACGAGTCAAACGAGTCAAACGAGTCAAACGAGTCAAACGAGTCAAACGAGTCAAACGAGTCAAACGAGTCAAACGAGTCAAACGAGTCAAACGAGTCAAACGAGTCAAACGAGTCAAACGAGTCAAACGAGTCAAACGAGTCAAACGAGTCAAACGAGTCAAACGAGTCAATCGAGTCAAACGAGTCAAACGAGTCAAACGAGTCAAACGAGTCAAACGAGTCAAACGAGTCAAACGAGTCGAACAGGACAATCGAGTCAAACGATTCAATCGAGTCAAACGAGTCAAACGAGTCAAACTGGTCAAACGTGTCAAACGGGTCAAGCGAGTCAAGCGAGTCAAACGAGTCAAACGATTCATTCGAGTCAAACGAGTTAAACGAGTCTTACGAGTCAAACGGGTGAAACGAGACAAAAGAGTCAAACGAGTCAAACGAGTCAAACGAGTCGAACGGGTCGAACAGGACAATCGAGTCAAGCGAGTTAAACGAGCCAAACGAGTCAAACGATTCAGACGAGTCAGACGGGTCAGACGAGTCAGACGGGTCATACGAGTCAGACGGGTCAGACGGGTCAGACGGGTCAAACGAGTCAAACGAGTCAAACGAGTCAAACGAGTCAACCGAGGCAAACGAGTAAAACGAGTCAAACGAGTCAATCGAGTCAAACGAGTCAAACGAGTCAAACGAGTCAAACGAGTCAAACGAGTCAAACGAGTCAAACGAGTCAAACGAGTCAAACGAGTCAAACGAGTCAAACGAGTCAAACGAGTCAAACGAGTCAAACGAGTCAAACGAGTCAAACGAGTCAAACGAGTCAATCGAGTCAAACGAGTCAAACGAGTCAAACGAGTCAAACGAGTCAAACGAGTCAAACGAGTCAAACGAGTCAAACGAGTCAAACGAGTCAATCGAGTCAAACGAGTCAAACGAGTCAAACGAGTGAAACGAGTCAAACGAGTCAAACGAGTCAAACGAGTCGAACAGGACAATCGAGTCAATCGATTCAATCGAGTCAATCGATTCAATCGAGTCAAACGAGTCAAACGAGTCAAACGAGTCAAACGTGTCAAATGGGTCAAACGAGTCAAGCGAGTCAAACGAGTCAAACGATTCATTCGAGTAAACGAGTTAAACGAGTCTAACGAGTCAAACGGGTCAAACGAGTCAAACGAGTCAAACGAGTCAAACGAGTCAAACGATTCAAACGAGTCAATCGAGTCAAACGAGTCAAACGAGTCAAACGAATCAAACGAGTCAAACGAGTCAAACGTGTCAAACGCGTCAAACGGGTCAAACGAGTCAAACGAGTCAAACGAGTCAAACAATTCAAACGAGTCAAACGAGTCAAACGAGTCACACGAGTCAAACAGGACAATCGAGTCAAGCGAGTTAAACGAGCCAAACGAGTCAAACGAGTCAAACGAGTCAAACGAGTCAAACGAGTCAAACGAGTCAAACGAGTCAAACGAGTCAAACGAGTCAAACGAGTCAAACGAGTCAAACGAGTCAATCGAGTCAAACGAGTCAAACGAGTCAAACGAATCAAACGAGTCAAAAGAGTCAAACGTGTCAAACGGGTCAAACGGGTCAAACGAGTCAAACGAGTCAAACAATTCAAACGAGTCAAACAATTCAAACGAGTCAAACGAGTCAAACGAGTCAAACGAGTCAAACGAGTCAAACGAGTCAAACGAGTCAAACGAGTCAAACGAGTCAAACGAGTCAAACGAGTCAAACGAGTCAAACGAGTCAAACGAGTCAAACGAGTCAAACGAGTCAAACGAGTCAAACGAGTCAAACGAGTCAAACGAGTCAAACGAGTCAAACGAGTCAAACGAGTCAAACGAGTCAAACGAGTCAAACGAGTCAAACGAGTCAAACGAGTCAAACGAGTCAAACGAGTCAAACGAGTCAAACGAGTCAAACGAGTCAAACGAGTCAAACGAGTCAAACGAGTCGAACAGGACAATCGAGTCAAACGATTCAATCGAGTCAAACGAGTCAAACGAGTCAAACTGGTCAAACGTGTCAAACGGGTCAAACGAGTCAAGCGAGTCAAACGAGTCAAACGATTCATTCGAGTCAAACGAGTTAAACGAGTCTAACGAGTCAAACGGGTGAAACGAGACAAAAGAGTCAAACGAGTCAAACGAGTCAAACGAGTCGAACGGGTCGAACAGGACAATCGAGTCAAGCGAGTTAAACGAGCCAAACGAGTCAAACGATTCAGACGAGTCAGACGGGTCAGACGAGTCAGACGGGTCATACGAGTCAGACGGGTCAGACGGGTCAGACGGGTCAAACGAGTCAAACGAGTCAAACGAGTCAAACGAGTCAACCGAGGCAAACGAGTAAAACGAGTCAAACGAGTCAATCGAGTCAAACGAGTCAAACGAGTCAAACGAGTCAAACGAGTCAAACGAGTCAAACAAGTCAAACGAGTCAAACGAGTCAAACGAGTCAAACGAGTCAAACGAGTCAAACGAGTCAAACGAGTCAAACGAGTCAAACGAGTCAAACGAGTCAAACGAGTCAAACGAGTCAAACGAGTCAAACGAGTCAAACGAGTCAAACGAGTCGAACAGGACAATCGAGTCAAACGATTCAATCGAGTCAAACGATTCAAACGAGTCAAACTGGTCAAACGTGTCAAACGGGTCAAACGAGTCAAGCGAGTCAAACGAGTCAAACGATTCATTCGAGTCAAACGAGTTAAACGAGTCTTACGAGTCAAACGGGTGAAACGAGACAAAAGAGTCAAACGAGTCAAACGAGTCAAACGAGTCGAACGGGTCGAACAGGACAATCGAGTCAAGCGAGTTAAACGAGCCAAACGAGTCAAACGATTCAGACGAGTCAGACGGGTCAGACGAGTCAGACGGGTCATACGAGTCAGACGGGTCAGACTGGTCAGACGGGTCAAACGAGTCAAACGAGTCAAACGAGTCAAACGAGTCAACCGAGGCAAACGAGTAAAACGAGTCAAACGAGTCAATCGAGTCAAACGAGTCAAACGAGTCAAACGAGTCAAACGAGTCAAACGAGTCAAACGAGTCAAACGAGTCAAACGAGTCAAACGAGTCAAACGAGTCAAACGAGTCAAACGAGTCAAACGAGTCAAACGAGTCAAACGAGTCAAACGAGTCAAACGAGTCAAACGAGTCAAACGAGTCAAACGAGTCAAACGAGTCAATCGAGTCAAACGAGTCAAACGAGTCAAACGAGTCAAACGAGTCAAACGAGTCAAACGAGTCAAACGAGTCAAACGAGTCAAACGAGTCAATCGAGTCAAACGAGTCAAACGAGTCAAACGAGTGAAACGAGTCAAACGAGTCAAACGAGTCAAACGAGTCAAACGAGTCAAACGAGTCAAACGAGTCAAACGAGTCAAACGAGTCAAACGAGTCAAACGAGTCAAACGAGTCAAACGAGTCAAACGAGTCAAACGAGTCAAACGAGTCAAACGAGTCAAACGAGTCAAACGAGTCAAACGAGTCAAACGAGTCAAACGAGTCAAACGAGTCAAACGAGTCAAACGAGTCAAACGAGTCAAACGAGTCAAACGAGTCAAACGAGTCAAACGAGTCAAACGAGTCAAACGAGTCAAACGAGTCAAACGAGTCAAACGAGTCAAACGAGTCAAACGAGTCAAACGAGTCAAACGAGTCAAACGAGTCAAACGAGTCAAACGAGTCAAACGAGTCAAACGAGTCAAACGAGTCAAACGAGTCAAACGAGTCAAACGAGTCAAACGAGTCAAACGAGTCAAACGAGTCAAACGAGTCAAACGAGTCAAACGAGTCAAACGAGTCAAACGAGGCAAACAAGTCAAACGAGTCAAACGAGTCAAACGGTTCGATCAGGACAATCGAGTCAAACGAGTCAAACGAGTCAAACGAGTCAAACGAGTCAAACGAGTCGAACGAGTCAGACGAGTGAAACGAGTCAAACGGGTCGAACGAGTCAATCGAGTCAAACGAGTCAAACGAGTCAAACGAGTCAAACGAGTCAAACGAGTCAAACGAGTCAAACGAGTCAAACGAGTCAAACGAGTCAAACGAGTCAAACGAGTCAAACGAGTCAAACGAGTCAAACGAGTCAAACGAGTCAAACGAGTCAAACGAGTCAAACGAGTCAAACGAGTCAAACGAGTCAAACGTGTCAAACGCGTCAAACGGGTCAAACGAGTCAAACGAGTCAAACGAGTCACACGAGTCAAACAGGACAATCGAGTCAAGCGAGTTAAACGAGCCAAACGAGTCAAACGAGTCAAACGAGTCAAACGAGTCAAACGAGTCAAACGAGTCAAACGAGTCAAACGAGTCAAACGAGTCAAACGAGTCAAACGAGTCAAACGAGTCAAACGAGTCAAACGAGTCAAACGAGTCAAACGAGTCAAACGAGTCAAACGAGTCAAACGAGTCAAACGAGTCAATCGAGTCAAACGACTCAAACGAGTCAAACGAGTCAAACGAGTCAAACGAGTCAAACGAGTCAAACGAGTCAAACGAGTCAAACGAGTCAAACGAGTCAAACGAGTCAAACGAGTCAAACGAGTCAAACGAGTCAAACGAGTCAAACGAGTCAAACGAGTCAAACGAGTCAAACGAGTCAAACGAGTCAAACGAGTCAAACGAGTCAAACGAGTCAAACGAGTCAAACGAGTCAAACGAGTCAAACGAGTCAAACGAGTCAAACGAGTCAAACGAGTCAAACGAGTCAAACGAGTCAAACGAGTCAAACGAGTCAAACGAGTCAAACGAGTCAAACGAGTCAAACGTGTCAAACGCGTCAAACGGGTCAAACGAGTCAAACGAGTCAAACGAGTCTCACGAGTCAAACAGGACAATCGAGTCAAGCGAGTTAAACGAGCCAAACGAGTCAAACGAGTCAAACGAGTCAAACGAGTCAAACGAGTCAAACGAGTCAAACGAGTCAAACGAGTCAAACGAGTCAAACGAGTCAAACGAGTCAAACGAGTCAAACGAGTCAAACGAGTCAAACGAGTCAAACGAGTCAAACGAGTCAAACGAGTCAAACGAGTCAAACGAGTCAAACGAGTCAAACGAGTCAAACGAGTCAAACGAGTCAAACGAGTCAAACGAGTCAAACGAGTCAAACGAGTCAAACGAGTCAAACGAGTCAAACGAGTCAAACGAGTCAAACGAGTCAAACGAGTCAAACGAGTCAAACGAGTCAAACGAGTCAAACGAGTCAAACGAGTCAAACGAGTCAAACGAGTCAAACGAGTCAAACGAGTCAAACGAGTCAAACGAGTCAAACGAGTCAAACGAGTCAAACGAGTCAAACGAGTCAAACGAGTCAAACGAGTCAAACGAGTCAAACGAGTCAAACGAGTCAAACGAGTCAAACGAGTCAAACGAGTCAAACGAGTCAAACGAGTCAAACGAGGCAAACAAGTCAAACGAGTCAAACGAGTCAAACGGTTCGATCAGGACAATCGAGTCAAACGAGTCAAACGAGTCAAACGAGTCAAACGAGTCAAACGAGTCGAACGAGTCAGACGAGTGAAACGAGTCAAACGGGTCGAACGAGTCAATCGAGTCAAACGAGTCAAACGAGTCAAACGAGTCAAACGAGTCAAACGAGTCAAACGAGTCGAACGAGTCAACCGAGTCGAACGAGTCGATCGAGTCGATCGAATCAAACGAGTCGAACGAGTCAAACGAGTCGAACGAGTCAAACGAGTCGAACGAGTCAAACGAGTCGAACGAGTCAAACGAGTCGAACGAGTCAAACGAGTCGAACGAGTCAAACGAGTCGAACGTGTCAGACGAGTCAATCGAGACAATCGTGTCGAATCAATCAAACGAGTCAAACGAGTCAAACGAGTCAAACGAGTCATACGAGTCGAACGAGTCAGACGAGTGAAACGAGTCAAACGGGTCGAACGAGTCAATCGAGTCAAACGAGTCAAACGAGTCAAACGAGTCAAACGAGTCAAACGAGTCAAACGAGTCAAACGAGTCAAACGAGTCAAACGAGACAAACGAGTCAAACGAGTCAAACGAGTCAAACGAGTCAAACGAGTCAAACGAGTCAAACGAGTCAAACGAGTCAAACGAGTCAAACGAGTCAAACGAGTCAAACGAGTCAAACGAGTCAAACGAGTCAAACGAGTGAAACGAGTCAAACGAGTCAAACGAGTCAAACGAGTCAAACGAGTCAAACGAGTCAAACGAGTCAAACGAGTCAAACGAGTCAAACGAGTCAAACGAGTCAAACGAGTCAATCGAGTCAAACGAGTCAAACGAGTCAAACGAGTCAAACGAGTCAAACGAGTCAAACGAGTCAAACGAGTCAAACGAGTCAAACGAGTCAATCGAGTCAAACGAGTCAAACGAGTCAAACGAGTGAAACGAGTCAAACGAGTCAAACGAGTCAAACGAATCAAACGAGTCAAACGAGTCAAACGTGTCAAACGGGTCAAACGGGTCAAACGAGTCAAACGAGTCAAACGAGTCAAACAATTCAAACGAGTCAAACGAGTCAAACGAGTTAAACGTGTCATACGAGTCAATCGAGTCAATCGTATCAAACGAGACAAACGAGTCCAACGAGTCAAACGAGTCAAACGAGTCAAACGAGTCAAACGAGTCAAACGAGTCAAACGAGTCAAACGAGTCAAACGAGTCAAACGAGTCAAACGAGTCAAACGAGTCAAACGAGTCAAACGAGTCAAACGAGTCAAACGAGTCAAACGAGTCAAACGAGTCAAACGAGTCAAACGAGTCAAACGAGTCAAACGAGTCAAACGAGTCAAACGAGTCAAACGAGTCAAACGAGTCAAACGAGTCAAACGAGTCAAACGAGGCAAACAAGTCAAACGAGTCAAACGAGTCAAACGGTTCGATCAGGACAATCGAGTCAAACGAGTCAAACGAGTCAAACGAGTCAAACGAGTCAAACGAGTCAAACGAGTCAAACGAGTCAAACGAGTCAAACGAGTCAAACGAGTCAAACGAGTCAAACGAGTCAAACGTGTCAAACGAGTCAAACGAGTCAAACGAGTCAAACGAGTCAAACGAGTCAAACGAGTCAAACGAGTCAAACGAGTCAAACGAGCCAAACGAGTCAAACGAGTCAAACGAGTCAAACGAGTCAAACGAGGCAAACAAGTCAAACGAGTCAAACGAGTCAAACGGTTCGATCAGGACAATCGAGTCAAACGAGTCAAACGAGTCAAACGAGTCAAACGAGTCAAACGAGTCAAACGAGTCAAACGAGTCAAACGAGTCAAACTAGTCAAACGAGTCAAACGAGTCGAACGAGTCAAACGAGTCGAACGAGTCAACCGAGTCGAACGAGTCGAACGAGTCGAACGAGTCGAACGAGTCAAACGAGTCGAACGAGTCAAACGAGTCGAACGAGTCAAACGAGTCGAACGAGTCAAACGAGTCGAACGAGTCAAACGAGTCGAACGAGTCAAACGAGTCGAACGAGTCAAACGAGTCGAACGAGTCAAACGAGTCGAACGTGTCAGACGAGTCAATCGAGACAATCGTGTCGAACCAATCAAACGAGTCGAACGAGTCAAACGAGTCAAACGAGTCATACGAGTCGAACGAGTCAGACGAGTCAAACGAGTCAAACGGGTCGAACGAGTCAATCGAGTCAAACGAGTCAAACGAGTCAAACGAGTCAAACGAGTCAAACGAGTCAAACGAGTCAAACGAGTCAAACGAGTCAAACGAGACAAACGAGTCAAACGAGTCAAACGAGTCAAACGAGTCAAACGAGTCAAACGAGTCAAACGAGTCAAACGAGTCAAACGAGTCAAACGAGTCAAACGAGTCAAACGAGTCAAACGAGTCAAACGAGTCAAACGAGTCAAACGAGTCAAACGAGTCAAACGAGTCAAACGAGTCAAACGAGTCAAACGAGTCAAACGAGTCAAACGAGTCAAACGAGTCAAACGAGTCAAACGAGTCAAACGAGTCAAACGAGTCAAACGGGTCAAACGAGTGAAACGACTCAATCGAGTCAAACGAGTCAATCGAGTCAAACGAGTCAATCGAGTCAAATGAGTCGAACGAGTCAAACGAGTCGAACGAGTCAAACGAGTCGAACGAGACGAACGGGTCGAACAGGACAATCGAGTCAAGCGATTTGAACGAGCCAAACGAGTCAAACGAGTCAAACGAGTCAAACGAGTCAAACGAGTCAAACGAGTCAAACGAGTCAAACGAGTCAAACGAGTCAAACGAGTCATACGAGTCAAACGAGTCATACGAGTCAATCGAGTCAAACGAGTCAAACGAGTCAAACGAGTCAAACGAGTCTAACGAGTGTTGTGTCAAGGCGCCTGGGGTCGAGATTCTGGCTAGAATCTCGGGGTGCTCCGGGTCGTCCTTCACAGTCGTCGTCCAACGGGTTCCGAAAGTTTCGGGTGATAACGCCGGGACGAGGATATTCGGTTAGAAACCGAAGGTAGGGGATCGTTGCGGGTTAAAGAGTTGGAACTCACCGTAAGGTTAAACAAGTTTATTCTGTCCCGATCTGGGTGACAGTCGGACCGCGTACTGTATCGAGTGTCTGGTCTTAATCAGAGAGCCTCTGCTCGTAGTTTGTACAGAGTCTTATAGCTAGTTCGGGGCGAAGCGGGGACCAGCGGGGTCACCGTCTTCGACTCGCTTTTCGCGCTGGGAACGCTGACGTTGCTCGGGGTTGTTGCCCGTGCTTGGCGCCCGCGCGTGTTATCGGAATGCGCGACGGTTGTAATTCTCGGTCGTTGACCGGGTTACAACATCCCCCCCCCCTTGAAGGAAGGGTGCTTAGGGGGAAATTTTTACAATTTTGGAAATTTAACCCGCGCCCTAGTTCGTTACTATCTCCGCATAGATGCATTCGCGTCCCGTTGGTTCGTGTGATCCCGGGTCGGGTGCGGTGTTTGTGCTTTGCGCCCTCGGATTTTTAGCTAATTTGAGTGTTTGTTGTTTTCGTCGCGATGTATAATCTCGTATCATTAAATAAATTAAGCCTATGAACATTATGGCTTGTACAATTGTTGTGGTCGTCGGGTATGCTATGTTCCATGAAATTTTATTTAATGGTTCCTGGTCTGTTTTTTCTGTTAGTACGCTTTGTTCTTGGTTGAGTTGCTTATACAGATTTGTGAATTCGGATGGGTTTTTTAGGATCTTGTGCAATTCTATTCGCGAGAGGGGTTTCGTTATGTTCGCCCCTATTGTGGCGTTTATCTGTGTCGTTATGTCGTACAGGGGCGCCGTTAACAGTTCGGTGACCTGGTTGTACATTGTTTTCTGTTTGTGGATTATCATGTCTTTGCTTGTGACTTTACAAGTGTCTGTTACCTTTAGAATTCCTGATTTATCTATTGTAACCCGTTCTGGTGATCGTTCATCGCATTCGAATGTTAATGTTTCGGCTTGTTGTGCTGCGAAAATCCATGTGTCCGGTCGCGATGTCCCTATCCATAACGTGTGGTTCGCTGTGATATGACTAATTTCGCAGTTCTTTGGGGATTCATCCGAAGGTTGTAACCAAAGGTTTACTACGCATTCGCGATCGGCGTTAATGTTATGAGCTATCATTGGTTGTTCGCAGTAATATTGTGTGGCTATTTGCTTACATTCTTTTAGATCGTTGTCCTTTTCAAGCATATATTGGTTATTTGATGAATCTAGTACAATAATGGGTGTATTTACAACTAGTAGCGCGTACGTGTTATCGCGTATGTACATCGGGACTGGGTTCGCCTCGATGACGGTGAAAGTTTGTGCGCTTATTAACGGAACAGTTATTACAGCTACGAGTGTATTTTTGTCGAAATATGCTGCGGTTGTTGACAGTTTTTCAATTATGTTTACGTTTGCTACGTTTGGCGCTATTGGGAAAACTAAACCGTTAGGTAGATGCTGCACGGCGACTTGCAGCAGGTTGATTATCTGTGCGCTTGACAATACATTTGTGCCTATTATGCCTGTTCTTAGGTTAGTGTAGAATTGCAGTATATCGTCAACGTCTTGTGTTAGGTCTGTTATCAAAGATTGTAGTGTATTGAAGTGATCGAGTAGGTCTGCTCTCTGAACTTGATATACAAAAGCAGATTCTATACGTTCCCGTAAAAGTCTCGTCTGTTCGTTTAGCAGTCTTTCGTTGTCTTCTATTGTCTCTTCTACGTTATGTAAGTGGTGTAATGTGTTGTTTGTGATTTGGATTTGCTTTTTCATTGCGGTCATTAGTGCTGTTTGTGTTCCGTCTAATTGTGCTAGGTGATAATTAATCTGTTCGGCGTCGTCGGCGTCCATTGTACCGAATAAGGTTTTCGCTAAGGACCCTAGCCCGTTGATTAATCCTCTGCGCTTGTCGGGTACGTGGCTTGGTATTCCCGATATTTGTTTCAGGCGCGTCGCGAGTTTATCTGACCTTCTGATTATTACGTCTAGATAGTTGTTACATGAATTTCTGACTTCTGTTTTCCCTGGTTTTTCGTTACATATTTTTCTGATGTTGTCTACATACGGCAGTAGTTGTTGCCCTCGTCCGAAGAGTGTGTCTGTTTTCACATGGGTGACAATCTTCCATGAGTCGGTTATCATGTGTAGTTTGCCCAGGTGGGTAAAGTGGACTCCTGCTTTATGTTTAATTGGTGTTATCACGTAAGGGGCCCGGCCGCTAGTTGGCGCCGCTTCGATTAGGCCCCGCGTCAGTGTGATCATCCTGAAACAGTGCAGTCGTATCTATCCCTTCCATTTCCTAATGAATTCGCGCGTGGTATATATATATTTTATTGTCCTTCCTAACCAGTTCCTTGCTCCCGCATATAGTTTTAAGATACGTAATGATTTTTTTTTTTTTGTATGACTTCTCGATCTTGTTACTCGATGAAGTGTTTCAATCGGTTCGCGTGCGTGCGTAGCGTTTTCTTTCCCTTTTTGATGGTTATATTTACTTTCGAATTTTTTTCTATTATTTCGTATGGGCCTACCCATTTATTATCTAGTTTTTTCGATCTTCCGCGGCGTACGGATTCGTCGTAAAGTAAAACTTTATCTCCTATATTGAATTCTATTTCACGCGTTTTCTTATCGTAGTTTTCCTTTGACTTTTCTTTTGCGTGTTGGAGTCGTTCCCGTGCTATTTCGTTTGCCGTTCGTATACGTTCTCTCGTTTGTTGCGCGTAGTCCTCGTAGTTATACGTATGTTTTGGTGGGCTTTTTAACGCGGTTGGTAGTGATGCTATTCGCCCGTAAACGAGTTCGTGTGGTGAATAACCTGTCGCGGTATGAGGGGTTGTATTGTATGTGAACATCGCGTAGGGTAGCCATCTATCCCAATCTGTTTGGTCGTTATCAATGTAATGCCGTAAATATTCTATTAGGGTTCTGTGTGATCTTTCTAATGCTCCATTGGATTCTGGATGGTACGCGGTTGTTTGTAGTTTTTTAATACGGAGTAGTTTGCAAATATTTTTGAACATTTCGCTGAGAAAGTTTGTTCCTTGGTCTGTTAGTATTTTTTCGGGTATTCCGTATTCGCAGATTATTTTTTCGACGTCTGCCTCGGCTACCGTCGTCGCTTCTTGGTTGGGTAAAGCGATTGCCTTGCTAAATTTTGTGAGGAGGTCTTGGAATGTTAATATATATATGTTCCCTTGTTCGCTTTTTGGGAGGGGTCCTACTATATCCAATGCTATTTTTTCAAATGGTTCCTGTGGCGTATCGGTGATTTCCATGGGTGCTCTAGTTTTTCGACCTAATTTGTTCTTTTGGCAAAGGCTACATTTTTGTATATATTCTTCGATGTCTTTATTCATACCTGGCCATTTGTACTTCTGCTTTATTCGTTTCGTGGTTCGTTGAATACCTTGGTGACCTCCCGTGGGTGTGCAGTGGTATTCGTAGAGAATTTGTTGTCTTTCGTTCTCTTCGTGAACCTCGGTTGGCATGGCTTCCTTCCCGCTGTTTTGCAACGCGTGCACATTCCTGCTCAGCGCGTCCGCGTTAGTGTTGTTTTTTCCTGCTTTATGGATAATTTCGTAGTCGTGTTCGGCTAATAAAATTCTCCATCTAGTTAATCTGGATCCGGGGTCCTGTACTCTAAATAGCCATACTAATGCTTTGTGATCTGTAACCACTTTGAATGAAGTTCCGTAGACATACGGTCGGAAGTGTTTAACTGCCCAGACTATGGCTAACAGTTCCTTTTCCGTTGTACTGTAATTTCGTTCTGCTTTGTTCAGTATTCGACTCGCGTAAGCTATCGGTTTATCCTCACCTATCTTTCCTTGCGACAGTATTGCGCCTATTGCTACGTCGGATGCGTCGGTCGTTACTATGAATTCTTTCGTGAAATCTGGATAAATTAATAGGGGTGCCGTAGTCAATGCCTCTTTCAATGTGTCGAAGGCGTTTTGTTGCTCGGCTGTCCAGATGAATTCGACCTTGTTGCTGGTGATGCTAGATAAGGGTTTGGCTATTTTTGAGTAGTCCGGAATGAATCTGCGGTAATATCCTGCTAGTCCCAGAAAAGCTTGTAGTTCCTTTAGTTTAGTCGGAACAGGAAATTCTTTTACGGCCCTTGTTTTTTCGGGGTTTGGTTTAATTCCGTCGGGGGTAATTATGTGCCCTAAGAATCCTACTTCCTTTCGCAGGAACGCGCATTTTTCGGGTTGTAACTTTAGGTTGTATTTGCGAAGTGTGTCTAAGACTTTCCGTAGTCGTGTATTATGTTCTTTTAAGCTTGCTCCGTGGACTACGATGTCGTCGAGGTAAACGAAACAGTCTATTCCTTGTAATCCGATGAGCGCGGCGTTCATGGCTCGCTGGAACGTTGCAGGTGCGTTTTTCAGTCCGAAAGGCATGCGATTGAATTCGTAGTGGCCTTGAGGAGTTGAAAATGCTGTCTTGCATTTATCACGTTCGTCCATCGGAATTTGGTGGTATCCAGACGCTAAATCGAGGGTGGTGAAATATTGCGCTTTTCCTAATTGATCTAGTATGTCTGTGATATTAGGCAATGGGAATGAATCGCCTATGGTGACTTCATTGAGCTTTCTATAGTCGACTACTACGCGATATTTAATGTTTCCCTCTGAGTCTGGTTTTTTAGGTACTACCAGTAATGGTGCGTTCCACGGACTAGCGCTATGTCGGATGATGCCGTCTTGTAGCATCTGTTCCACTTGCTTTTGCACTTCCCGTTTATGAAGGTCGGGTAATCGGTATGGTTTGACATTACAAGGTGCTGTGTCGCTTTTTACGGGGACCCGGTGGCCGGTTACGGTGGCCGTGGTCAGTCGGTCTCCCGGTAAATGAAACGTGTCGTGATACTCTTTGCATATTTCACTCATGGTTGTCTTCTCTTCCTCGTTCATGTGTCCGCAGTCTACCTGGTCTATGACTCGAGCAATGCGCGTAGTCAGCGATTCGTTCACGGTCAAGGCGCGAACAGCTGCGGCGCTATCGCTGCATCGGACTATTTCGTTGGTTATTATTTCGCTTAATTTAACTTGCGGTATGATTATTGTTTTTGTTTCCGCGGTTGTATTCATAATGCATGCTACGCATTTCCCATTTTCGGGTGTTGTCAGTCCTTCTCCTAAATAGATGCCTTCGGCTAGTTGCTGTTTTTCTATTATCCCGTCCAGTTTGCTATCCGTCGGGACTAGTATCAATTGTTGTGCGCGTGCGGGTATAGTTATTTCCATGCTTCTATCTAGGGTTTTCCAAGGTTTCCTATCGGTTAGGAGGCTCTGACTAGGGTAATCTATGGTTATTTTGTTATCCTTGAGAAAATCTACTCCTAATATTCCGTCTGCGTTCGTTAGGATGTTTCCTTCTATGACGTGCAAGGGGTATTTGACTTCTTTTCCGTTTATGCAGAACGTGGCGTTAATTTTCCCTAACGTCTTCGTTTTTTCTCCCGAAAATGAAATTAAAAGAACGTCGCTTTGTTCCATTAATACGTCTTCGTGGGCGCCCTGCCTACTATGTGATAATTCCCTTTGTACGGTCGAGGCCGTACGTGGAGGCTTGTACACCGAAGTCAGTACGTCCTCTAGGTCCTGCATCGACGTTATACGACGCACCTGTACTTCGGCTAGGGCGGTACGCTTGATCCGCATTGATATTATTCCCCTTAAAATTTGTGCCTTTTCTTCTGCCGTTCGGGATGAGTGGTAAACGTATTTGCAAGCAGTCAGAAAACCGGGCAATTCTAGAGGGTCCGTCCCATCGAACGTGGGTATGGCCCTTAGTGCGTTGACGAATTTGTAATTGTCTATGTTCGTCGGTACGTCTGGTATGTCGTCTGTTTCAAAGTTAGTTGGGACGAATAGACTAGCGCGTCTCGGTACGTCCTCTGGTCCGTGGACATTGTCGAAGCGGACCGCAGTCCTGCCTGAAGGGCCCGGAGTTGCGTGTGTGGTGTCTATGGTTTCCCTTAGTCTCTCTATTTCGCGATCTACTGAGTCCAGTAAGGGACCTTCCCTAGCCTCTATCGCTCCTAACCTATCGTTTATCGCTAACATTCCGTCGGTCATGCTCGCTAGGGAGGCTGTTACTCCTGCGAGCAGTCTTTCTAGGTTCGCGAAACGATCTCCGTTTCCTAGGGGGCTCTGTGCCGCGTCCCCATTTGCGGCTCCCGCGATAGGGTTCGACATTTCGTTATGAGTTTCTAGATCTTCCCTCGGAATTAAACTATAATCCAGTTCGTCGAACGGGTATAGTCTCCTAGCGGTTACGTGTTTGGTGTGACTCGACGCAATCGGAAATTCGGCCGAAACGCTGTGATTATCGCTAGTTTCAGATTCTATGGCAAGTCGCGTACGTTCCCTGATTTCGCGTAACGCTTCGAATGTCGCGTCGAAAAGCGGTGCGTCGGAGGGTTTTCGCAGGTGTACTTTACAAAATCTACGCGGAGTACTTCGGCGAAGTGTTCTAGGCGAAAGAATTTCCTTTCGTTCGGTTAGTTCTAGATTACGCTCGATATTCGCGTCTAATGATTTTACTCGGCGCATGAGAGTAACGGCGTGCAGCCTGAATTCGCTGAGAGTGGTATTTCGCACTTACAGCACGTAGATCAGGTGATGCATCGTTCGTCTCTGCTTGGACAGGCGGACTTTCCTGGCGGCGTCTTCTGCAGACGTCTGTCGATACTGCGAAGTAGGTTGCCCAGCTGCTATGTGGGTCGTTGTCTCCGCTAAGTCCTGTTGTCTCCGTCGGTCAGGCTTGTTCCCTACGTTGGCAAGATCCCACCGCTGCCACCAATTTTGTTGTGTCAAGGCGCCTGGGGTCGAGATTCTGGCTAGAATCTCGGGGTGCTCCGGGTCGTCCTTCACAGTCGTCGTCCAACGGGTTCCGAAAGGTTCGGGTGATAACGCCGGGACGAGGATATTCGGTTAGAAACCGAAGGTAGGGGATCGTTGCGGGTTAAAGAGTTGGAACTCACCGTAAGGTTAAACAAGTTTATTCTGTCCCGATCTGGGTGACAGTCGGACCGCGTACTGTATCGAGTGTCTGGTCTTAATCAGAGAGCCTCTGCTCGTAGTTTGTACAGAGTCTTATAGCTAGTTCGGGGCGAAGCGGGGACCAGCGGGGTCACCGTCTTCGACTCGCTTTTCGCGCTGGGAACGCTGACGTTGCTCGGGGTTGTTGCCCGTGCTTGGCGCCCGCGCGTGTTATCGGAATGCGCGACGGTTGTAATTCTCGGTCGTTGACCGGGTTACAACACGAGTCAAACGAGTCAAACGAGTCAAACGAGACAAACGAGTCAAACGAGTCAAACGAGTCAAACGAGTCAAACGTGTCAAACGAGTCAAACGAGTCAAACGGGTCGAACAGGAGAATCGAGTCAAGCGAGTTGAACGAGCCAAACGAGTCCAACGAGTCGAACGAGTCTAACGAGTCGAACGAGTCGAACTAGACAAACGAGTCAATCGAGTCGAACGAGTCGAACGAGTCAAACGAGTCAAACGAGTCAAACGAGTCAAACGAGTCAAACGAGTCAAACAAGTCAAACGAGTCAAACGAGTCAAACGAGTCAAACGAGTCAAACGAGTCAAACGAGTCAAACGAGTCAAACGGGTCGAACAGGACAATCGAGTTAAGCGAGTTGAACGAGCCAAACGAGTCAAACGGGTCGAACAGTACAATCGAGTCAAGCGAGTTGAACGAGCCAAACGAGTCAAACGAGTCAAACGAGTCAAATGGGTCAAACGGGTCGAACAGGACAATCGAGTCAAACGAGCCAAACGAGTCAAACGAGTCAATCGAGTCAAACGAGTCAAACGAGTCAAACGAGTCAAACGAGTCAAACGAGTCAAACCAGTCAAACGAGTCAAACGAGTCAAACCAGTCAAACGAGTCAAACCAGTCAAACGAGTCAAACGAGTCAAACGAGTCAAACGAGTCAAACGAGTCAAACGAGTCAAACGAGTCAAACGAGTCAATCGAGTCAAACGAGTCAAACGAGTCAAACGAGTCAAACGAGTCAAACGAGTCAAACGAGTCAAACGAGTCAAACGAGTCAATCGAGTCAAACGAGTCAAACGAGTCAAACGAGTCAAACGAGTCAAACGAGTCAAACGAGTCAAACGAGTCAAACGAGTCAAACGAGACAAACGAGTCAAACGAGTCAAACGAGTCAAAAGAGTCAAACGAGTCAAACGGGTCGAAGAGGACAATCGAGTCAAACGGGTCGAACAGGACAATCGAGTCAAACGGGTCGAACAGGACAATCGAGTCAAGCGAGTTAAACGAGCCAAACGAGTCAAACGAGTCAAACGTGTCAGACGAATCAATCGAGTCAATCGTGTCGAACCAATCGAACGAGTCAAACGAGTCAAACGAGTCAAACGAGTCAAACGAGTCAAACGAGTCAAACGAGTCAAACGAGTCAAACGAATCAAACGAGTCATACGAGTCAAACGACTCAAACGAGTCAAACGACTGAAACGAGTCAAACGAGTCACACGAGTCAAACGACTCAAACGAGTCAAACGAGTCAAACGAGTCAAACGAGTCACACGAGTCAAACGACTCAAACGAGTCAAACGAGTCAAACGAGTTAAACGTGTCATACGAGTCAATCGAGTCAATCGTGTCAAACGAGACAAACGAGTCCAACGAGTCAAACGAGTCAAACGAGTCAAACGAGTCAAACGAGTCAAACGAGTCAAACGAGTCAAACGAGTCAAACGAGTCAAACGAGTCAAACGAGTCAAACGAGTCAAACGAGTCAAACGAGTCAAACGAGTCAAACGGGTCGAACAGGACAATCGAGTCAAGCGAGTTGAACGAGCCAAACGAGTCAAACGAGTCTAACGAGTCAAACGAGTCAAACGACTCAAACGAGTCAAACGCGTCAAACGAGTCAAACGAGTCAAACGAGTCAAACGAGTCAAACGAGTCAGACGAGTCAAACGAGTCAAACGGGTCGAACAGGACAATCGAGTCAAGCGAGTTGAACGAGCCAAACGAGTCAAACGAGTCTAACGAGTCAAACGATTCAATCGAGTCAATCGAGTCAAACGACTGAAACGAGTCAAACGAGTCAAACGACTCAATCGAGTCAAACGAGTCAAACGAGTCAAACGAGTCAAACGAGTCAAATGGGTCAAACGGGTCGAACAGGACAATCGAGACATACGAGTCAAACGAGTCAAACGAGTCAAACGAGTCAAACGAGTCAAACGAGTCAAACGAGTCAAACGAGTCAAACGAGTCAAACGAGTCAAACGAGTCAAACGAGTCAAACGAGTCAAGCGAGTCAAGCGAGTCAAGCGAGTCAAGCGAGTCAAGCGAGTCAAGCGAGTCAAGCGAGTCAAGCGAGTCAAGCGAGTCAAGCGAGTCAAGCGAGTCAAGCGAGTCAAGCGAGTCAAGCGAGTCAAGCGAGTCAAGCGAGTCAAGCGAGTCAAGCGAGTCAAGCGAGTCAAGCGAGTCAAGCGAGTCAAGCGAGTCAAGCGAGTCAAGCGAGTCAAGCGAGTCAAGCGAGTCAAGCGAGTCAAGCGAGTCAAGCGAGTCAAGCGAGTGAAACGAGTCAAACGAGTGAAACGAGTCAAACGAGTCACACGAGTGAAACGAGTCAAAAGGGTCAAACGGGTCGAACAGGACAATCGAGTCAAACGACTCAAACGAGTCAAACGAGTCAAACGAGTCAAGCGAGTCAAACGAGTCAAACGAGTCAAATGAGTCAAACCAGTCAAACGAGTCAAACGAGTCAAACGAGTCAAACGAGTCAAACGAGTCGAACGAGTCAAACGAGTCGAACGAGTCAAACGAGTCGAACGAGTCAAACGAGTCAAACGAGTCAAACGAGTCAAACGAGTCAACCGAGTCAAACGTGTCGAACGAGTCAAACGAGTCGAACGAGTCAAACGAGTCCAACGAGTCATACGAGTCAAACGAGTCAAACGAGTCCAACGAGTCATACGAGTCAAACGAGTCAAACGAGTCAAACGAGTCCAACGAGTCATACGAGTCAAACGAGTCAAACGAGTCAAACGAGTCAAACGAGTCAAACGAGTCAAACGAGTCAAACGAGTCAACGAGTCAAACGAGTCAAACGAGTCAAACGAGTCAAACGAGTCAAACGAGTCAAACGAGTCAAACGAGTCAAACGAGTCAAACGAGTCAAACGAGTCAAACGAGTCAAACGAGTCAAACGAGTCAAACGAGTCAAACGAGTCAAACGAGTCAAACGAGTCAAACGAGTCAAACGAGTCAAACGAGTCAAACGAGGCAAACGAGTCAAACGAGTCAAACGAGTCAAACGAGTCAAACGAGTCAAACGAGTCAAACGAGTCAAACGAGTCAAACGAGTCAAACGAGTCAAACTTGTCAAACGAGTCAAACGAGTCAAACGAGTCAAACGAGTCAAACGAGTCAAACGAGTCAAACGAGTCAAACGAGTCAAACGAGTCAAACGAGTCAAACGAGTCAAACGAGTCAAACGAGTCAAAAGAGTCAAACGAGCCAAACGAGTCAAACGAGCCAAACGAGTCAAACGAGACAAACGAGTCAAGCGAGTCAAACGAGTCAAGCGAGTCAAACGACTCAAACGAGTCAATCGTGTCAGACTAGTCAAACGAGTCAAACGAGTCAAACGAGTCAAACGAGTCAAACGAGTCAAACGAGTCAACGAGTCAAACGAGTCAAACGAGTCAAACGAGTCAAACGAGTCAAGCGAGTCAAGCGAGTCAAGCGAGTCAAGCGAGTCAAGCGAGTCAAGCGAGTCAAGCGAGTCAAGCGAGTCAAGCGAGTCAAGCGAGTCAAGCGAGTCAAGCGAGTCAAGCGAGTGAAACGAGTCAAACGAGTGAAACGAGTCAAACGAGTCACACGAGTGAAACGAGTCAAAAGGGTCAAACGGGTCGAACAGGACAATCGAGTCAAACGACTCAAACGAGTCAAACGAGTCAAACGAGTCAAGCGAGTCAAACGAGTCAAACGAGTCAAATGAGTCAAACCAGTCAAACGAGTCAAACGAGTCAAACGAGTCGAACGAGTCAAACGAGTCGAACGAGTCAAACGAGTCGAACGAGTCAAACGAGTCGAACGAGTCAAACGAGTCGAACGAGTCAAACGAGTCGAACGAGTCAAACGAGTCAAACGAGTCAAACGAGTCAAACGAGTCAACCGAGTCAAACGTGTCGAACGAGTCAAACGAGTCGAACGAGTCAAACGAGTCAAACGAGTCAAACGAGTCCAACGAGTCATACGAGTCAAACGAGTCAAACGAGTCCAACGAGTCATACGAGTCAAACGAGTCAAACGAGTCAAACGAGTCCAACGAGTCATACGAGTCAAACGAGTCAAACGAGTCAAACGAGTCAAACGAGTCAAACGAGTCAAACGAGTCAACGAGTCAAACGAGTCAAACGAGTCAAACGAGTCAAACGAGTCAAACGAGTCAAACGAGTCAAACGAGTCAAACGAGTCAAACGAGTCAAACGAGTCAAACGAGTCAAACGAGTCAAACGAGTCAAACGAGTCAAACGAGTCAAACGAGTCAAACGAGTCAAACGAGTCAAACGAGTCAAACGAGTCAAACGAGGCAAACGAGTCAAACGAGTCAAACGAGTCAAACGAGTCAAACGAGTCAAACGAGTCAAACGAGTCAAACGAGTCAAACGAGTCAAACGAGTCAAACTTGTCAAACGAGTCAAACGAGTCAAACGAGTCAAACGAGTCAAACGAGTCAAACGAGTCAAACGAGTCAAACGAGTCAAACGAGTCAAACGAGTCAAACGAGTCAAACGAGTCAAACGAGTCAAAAGAGTCAAACGAGCCAAACGAGTCAAACGAGCCAAACGAGTCAAACGAGACAAACGAGTCAAGCGAGTCAAACGAGTCAAGCGAGTCAAACGACTCAAACGAGTCAATCGTGTCAGACTAGTCAAACGAGTCAAACGAGTCAAACGAGTCAAACGAGTCAAACGAGTCAAACGAGTCAACGAGTCAAACGAGTCAAACGAGTCAAACGAGTCAAACGAGTCAAACGAGTCAAACGAGTCAAACGAGTCAAACGACTGAAACGAGTCAAACGAGTCAAACGAGTCAAACGAGTCAAACGAGTCAAACGAGTCAAACGAGTCAAACGAGTCAAACGAGTCAAACGAGTCAAACGAGTCAAACGAGCCAAACGAGTCAAACGAGTCAAACGAGTCAAACGAGTCAAACGAGTCAAACGAGTCAAACGAGTCCAACGAGTCAAACGAGTCAAACGAGTCAAACGAGTCAAACGAGTCAAACGAGTCAAACGCGTCAAACGAGTCAAACGAGTCAATCGAGTCAAACGGGTCAAACGTGTCAAACGAGTCAAACGAGTCAAACGAGTCAAACGAGTCAAACGAGTCAAACGAGTGTTACGTGAGGGCGTTGAATTTAAAGTGACCGAGCGGTTGAGTCTAATTTTTCTCACGCAACGCTTAACAAATTAAAGATTTATTTATTACGCGTAAATTCAGGATTGTTTTGGGAGTAGGGCTTTTATCTACGACCAATACAGGTTGTCCCGTCTGGATGTGGTACTTTGAGACTGGTTCGAAAGAAAATGAGACGATATTTGAGTAAATATTACCATGTATTACAAAATAAGCAAAAGGAAATGTTTAAAAGGTAGAACATAAATTGGGGAATTTACATGGTATGCGTTTAGCGATATAAATGTACAAAATACGGTTTGTAGAATTTTGCAATCGGATACAAGAATCTAATTGGCTTCGAAAGTTACAATTACGATTTGACATGGACGTCAGATAATAGTTAACGGACAATAATTGATCGAGGGTAACCCGTAACCATTAAGTGGTTGGATCAGTTATTGTATGTACGTTCGGTTTTATACATTCACGGTGAATATTTTAGAAAAGGTTATGCGATCGGTGATTATAATTACATGAAAACAGAAAATTTGCAAAAACGCGGTACACGCCGAAGGGAAGGTAACAGTTGACTGAGGGAAAATCCCGTAACCTCCGTGGTTGGGTCAATTATTACTTCCGTACAATGTCATGAATAAGTAGGTACTTGAATCACTCACCGACTCAGGTAGTACAAGGCTTAAATTTGGAACTAACGAACCGGAGCGGTTTGCCTCTCTCTCTCTCTCTCTCTCTCTTACGCTCTATCTCGCTCTCTCTGATGGACTGGAGCGGTTCTACGGCCGGGTGAGGCGCACGTAGAATTCACACACACGCAATTCACTTGTTCGGCGGATTATAATTATAAATACAACGGAAAAATATAAGATTTCAACAAAAGGAAAAATGGTTGGAATAAGTAAAACACTGAAAGAGTCTTTACGGGGACTGAGTCTTTCCGTTGATATATCACACAGAACTCTAGCTCACGATGCCTATTATACAATACGCAAAATGTCCCTCGGACAGAACGTCAACGCTACTCGCGATTTGCCAGCCGACTGCGACGAACTTTCGCAGGGTAGGCCCGAGCACTCGGGCCTTTGCGTCAAATTCGCTGACGCCGCACCTCATGCACACGGGCCCAACCGTCGCCACCCAGAACGTTCCCAGCATCCAAGTCGCTATCGCGTCCGGCGTTCTAAGAACGCTGACGGTGTCGGAAGGTTTTCTCACGGAAGAACGCAGCGGCGTAACGGTTCATATAAAATTATTATTATCATATGGTTTGTAGGTCATTGACAATTGATCGAGGGAAACTCCCACAACACTCAATGGTAGGATCAAATGTCAATGATGGTGTATAAAAATTTTGACAGGGGAGAAAAAATATAAAGTAGCCTACTACAATGCGTCGAAAGGCTTATCACGGCGCGCATTCTAGGAACGTCGACGGCGTTGGGAGATTGCTGACGACAATCTTCCAAAGTATGCCGTGGCGTGACAGGCTTCAATCGGAATTAAATTATAACCATTAAGAATATTCACGGATAATCGACTACTGATTGAGGGGAATCCCCATAACACGTGATGGTTGAACCAGTCGTCGACATCCGTGTAGCAAGATATGATGTGAATTTTAGCAAAAATTTAGAGATGAATTGAAAAATAACCGGCACGTAACACCCTCCCCCCCTTGGAATCATCGTCCCCGATGATAACTAGTTATAAGGACACTTGGAGTGCCGCGTATAATTCTAGAAAACATGGAGTAGCTGCCTGTCACGCCGACGACGTACTGCGCTTGTTCCTCCGACACGAATTTCGACTCGGTGATTGTGAGGATCGCCTCGCAGGGCGGAGTACACGCAATCTATGAAAGGACGCCCTATGTGAACGCAGCCTTCCAGATCTATTGTCGTTATTGTACTGCTATTTCTGATGAGACCGCAGACGTCCTCATCTGTTATGCCCTGATTATCCCTACACGTTAACTCTCTGAGCGACGGCATGTCTTTGAGAAACTGAGCACCGACGTCCGGGTACAGTAGGCTGATCTGTAGTTCGCTACAATGATTCAGGGCACTGAGTGTTTCGAGGCTAAACTGCCCTCTGATGTTAGTGCACCCCGTGATATCCAATTTGATAATATGCTTCATGTGGCGACCCACTTCGCCGATGAAGGCGCTGTCTACCCAGCCGCAGAACGCAACCCCAAGCTCGGTGACCAAGGGATAGCGAGAAGGGAGGCTGACCGCCATCTCGACGGGACCGAGGTCAAACTCGAAAAAGTCTGCTGCCTCTTCCTGCTCGGATTCCGCATCCTCCTCCTGCATCCCTCCGTGACCGGGCCGGGTGTTACACCCCACGAACTTCATCGACTCCATGGATCGAGGTAACATGGTGTTTTCAATTAATGTCTGTAAAATATTAGAGTGGAAGTTTTTGGGCTTGGATAAACAAAAATGTGATAACATTTTGAAATGTGAAATGGCTGCGGCGATATATTCGCCTCTAGCCGTAGAATCTCTTAGACTCAGCCTTACTAGGTCCACTGTTATTTGTAACAGGGACCTTCCAGAGAAATCGGTGCCCTTGGCGCTGAATCTTTGTAGATTCTTATTAGTTTGGAAAATCCTTCCTAGTTCAATGTCGCTGCAGTTCGTGCAACTTCCAATTGATAGGTCTTTCAGGGAGGTAACGCGTGCTGCCAGCTCCCGAAAGGCTGATGGTCGGGCGTTGACGGCCGTTACATCCAGCCCTTCCAGTGCTGGACAATTCTTAGCAATCAAGGCCAACAGCTGAGGTCGCAGATCTTCAGCGGCTTGGTCATCGTCTAAAACAATAATCTTTAAGTAAGGGGCACATCGAACCAATACCCAATAGAAGGCTTCCGTTTTAATGCGCCTCCATCCTTGCATCCCAGGCCATCTCCAATTGTCTAGATCGAGACGTTGCGTTTTCCGGAAGGAGTCGTGTACTACTACTCTCCACGTCTTCGATACCTGCTCCATGCGGGCGCAATCCGCGAAAGGCAGGTATGCCGCTATTCGCGCAATCACTTCTACCGGCAGGAGTGCTGAACGGACCGGTTCGTACCCCGGGAAAGGGTTGTCCCATTCAGGATTGAAGTTGGATGGCCCGGTGCTCGAGGATGGCAAGTTGAAACTATGCCATGCGTCGGCGACCATGATCCGGAGCCTCATGGGTTTTGAGATTGCGTCGTTCACCACCTGGGCTGCTTGCTGCGAAGTGGCGAATGTGATAAAAGCCACGTTCCCACTAGGTTGGACCCTTAAGACGACGTGTTCTGCTCCGTGTGGATGGAAAATTTTTAAGAGGTCTTTTTGTTTCGTGAACCGCGCTAAGCGGCACACGAAGATCCTTCGTGAGCGTCCGTGATCGTTGATGGCTGGGTCAGACATCTCTATTCGGGTGGCAATGATGAAGTGACAAGCGCGATCGAATGAGCATCTGTGGTAGGCGTATCTGCGGTAGGCGTGATCGAATGGCAGTCGGCTGGCAAATCGCTTTCCACTCTTACAATGACATTGCTTGGTCCGACCGTTGTCTCTGGCGAAGTCTCAGGTCTCCTCTTCCTACAGGGCAACAGAAACCGCACTCTCCCGACACTACTTCGGAAGCTGTATAGCAGAATTCCCAGAGTTAAAATAGATGATAATGCCAGTCCTCCGTGCAATAGATGGGTACTGAATCTTTTATTTCGGTGATGTCGTCCTATCTCGTCGAGTTTTCCTTCTACTTCAGACATAGTATCTTCGACAATAGTGGGTGTGTTTTTATAGCTTGTATCTAATGGTCGAATGTCATGATATTTGTAAATTTGGGGTAGAAGTTCTGAAATATTTAGTAGTAAATTCGGTTGGTAAAGGTACTGTTCTCGATCCTCCAAATGTTGAATTCCAATTAGGGTCACATGAGCGGTTTTAGCAATACATCCTTGTTTAAGCTGTAAAATACCAGTGCCCTCCATGGTTACTAATTCGTCCTTCATTCCACCACATATAATTTGCAATGTCTCCGGTGACTCTAAGGAATATAACCATCCTTGAGTTGATTTCAACCGGGCCCAGAACGGGGTGTGCTGAGATCTTATTCGCACATCGCAATATTTGAATGCTTGGACGGTAGGCCGCAACAATAGCAAAACTTCGCAAGCGTCATTGGACGAAACTTCGGACAACGGTTGATCCAACGGGCATAGGTGCACATAAGATGTTCTGTGACAGTTGTTAATATATAACTCATCTATGTTGAAGTAAAACCGATGATCATTGCTTATTGCCAAATATGGGGTTCCTGGATGGACGTAGCTTGATCCTGTCGAATTTTTAGTAAATTTTTGTGGGATAGGCCAAGAGTATGTGCGGTAGAGGTGGTATGCTACTCCGTCTACCAAAGGCAAGTATAGTATCAGTAGAAGTCTGCCTTTGTGGTAGCTGATCTTTTTACTGGATAATCTAATTAGTTCTTCTATTCCCTGGTATCCTTGCGGTATCGGGAGGTCGTATGAATTTTGTGTATTTCTAATGTCTGATACAATACGTTCAAGTTTTAATTTATCCAATAGTGAGCTATGTAATTCTCCTGCCTTTGCAGCATGTATTGCAGCAAGAAATTTCTCGGTCACTTTTATATATTGGTCCAAGGACAGTTCCAGGTTATGTGCATAGTGTGTCAACCAGTATGATACCCGAGTGTAGTTTAGCGATTTATCTATGTCACCTATTGCTGTAGAGAGTTGGTTGATCTGAACTCTGTTTTTGTTCATCAGTCTTGAATTTTGGTCTAATGCTTCATGGTATTTGTGGAGCTTACTGGTAATAATATGCGTTTGATTTTTTTATGAGATGAGTTATTTCTTGTTGATCTCGGTATAGTTGATCAATTTCCGAATTGAAGTATTCTGCATCATCCGTTGTTAGTGTGCCAAAGAGAGTGCGGCCTAGCGATCCGATGAACCCAAGAGGAACACTCCTCCGTACGATGGTCTTGGGGCTGTTAAACTCCTCCGGAACTTGAATCGCCGAGATTGTCTCCTTTAGCTCCAAACGCAGCGCCAAAGCTTCTTCCGCCTTTCCATTAAGGTAACTGACACGCAAGATGCTATTGCAATCGCTTGCCAGCAGTACGGAGACGCAGTAGTTGTAGGTTTCATTTAATTTTTCATAACCCATTGGAAATTGGGTTCCTAATTTATGGGCGTCGAGGAAAATCGTGACCCGCCAGTCGGCGGTCATCAGTCTCATAGTATGTAATTTTTCAAAATACAGTCCAGGACTAGCGTGTATTCTTGAAATTTCATACGTCTTCTGACGTTGCCCTTGTATTAGTGTGTTTGAGATTCACCTAGTTCATCTCAACGCCACACTCACGCTCATGGCAGCACCTCGCGGAAGCATGATTGCAACGCAGATCAACGATCGATCCACCACTCAGAGACGCGGATCGAGCGCGATCCGCCAATCAGAGACGCGGATCGAGCGCTATCCGCCAATCAGCGTGGATCGATCAGCCAATCAGCGCGCCTCATCGATGCTCCAGCGGAACCGACGCGACGCGCGGACGGAAGTCCTGCCATTATTCACTAACGTTCTTCTTCTCGAGTAGTACACGTGTGGTATCAAAAAGAAATTGTGAAAACGCGCATATCACGCTCAAACGCTCACCTTGTGCTCGATTACCCACAATCTCACCGGCTCACTGTGTATTTAAATAAATAGACAGAGACTCGCTCATAAAATTACATTGCATAATTTTCGCCCCTTCACCGTCGAATCTCATTCTCACTGTCACCAGCGTGACCAGCGGTCTCATTTTCGAACATTTTGGTCCTTCGAGCCGGATCGACGGTAGTGACGTAATACAGTGCAGTGTAATACTCGACATCATTTCTCAAGCTCACTCTCACAACTTCTCAAGCATCATGATCTGCAACGAGGCAACGGTCGCTGCAAGCGCCATTATCGACGCAGCCCTTGATGCAGCCATGGCAATCGTCAGCAAGCCCATATGTGAGTTGCCCTCCCAACTCATGCTCAAGTACAAGTCGCAATTGAGCAGGTACAACTCTCTCAAATCGCTCAAGGCGGGGCTGCCTAAGTGCGCCCCTAACCTCACTCTCACCGAGGTGAACGTGTACAAGGCCCAGGTGGAGGAGCTCCATCAGTCCTTCCTCCGGGAGCATAAGTACCTGGAGATGAAGTGGCCTGAGAGCCTCATGGATCACGAATACTTCAGCTCACACCTGCTTTTCAAGGAGGGCAAGCTCACGCTCACGTTAAGACTCACACTCAGCCGCCTTGAAGAGGAACTGAGAAGTTTCACTGTCGGAACGGGCCTCAACAACCAGGAGCAACCGAACAAGCTCCCAGCACTCACTGTCCCCTCCTTCGGAGGGAGCTACAAGGAGTGGCCTGCTTTCAGCGAGAGGTTCACGCAACTCATTCACCAGGATTGCAACCTCACTGATGTTGAGAGGTTGCAATACCTGCGCTCAAGCCTCGACTCATCGTCAGCTCAACTGGTGGAAGAGACGCCAGCCACCAATCTCACCTTTCTCTCAGCCTGGGATCTTCTCTCTGCTCATTATCTCAACAAGCGAAAGCTCATTGCGGACCAGCTCGACGAGCTGACCATGGCCACATCTCACCTCACCACCCTCAACGAGGGGATCTCAGCTCACAAATTCAAGGCGCAGGACTCACCATCTTCAATATCAAACCCAGGTGGGTCGTTTCAATACTTTACAAGCCACTTGATGGCATCATTCTCACGTACATTCACTCACGGCTCGCTCCAGTGTGGACGGATCTCTAATCTACATACACGTATGGATCACTTCGCGAACATCACACTGGAAGGTCTCACAATGACAAAATCACCTGTCACGTGCAATGGAGAAATTCCACGCACCACAACGTTACGCGTACATCTCGACCTCACCCACTTCGCAGCTTGAATATTGTCGCTGCCTCAACCCAGGACTCTCAACTTGCTCACCACGGATCATGATGTTACGGCTACCTTTGTCATCTCGGTGCAAGGCAGAATTTACAACTCTGCCGTACTGGCATGGCATCTGTGTTAAGGAGTCTGGACGGGCAGAAATGCAAAACTAATCACAGATCACCACAAGAGGAGATCTCACGCTCGGCACATTCACAATGACATGGAGCCAGTCCAAGACCCTGCACTAAGTCACCCCTGTTCAAAATGACTTGTGCCCTCAAGACTTACAACCTTGGGGTTCCACATAAGGTCACACTTCTCCACATCACCTGTGCCCTCACGACTCACAACCGTGGGGTTCCACATCAACCATTCAAGTATCATTTGAATTCACCTGCAAATCAGCATTCACTTTCTCACCTCACCCCAGTTTGTTTCAGATTTGACTCAAGGTTGAGGAGGCTGCACACGAAGCAACTCTTTTCACCTCAGCGCTGTCACCAGGAAAGGCAGCAAGCCTGCAGAGCAAGCCACACATCAATCTGCATAACGACCGAATGCAAGGCTCGCACTTCAAGTCCTCTCAACCTTCAGCAACTCTGTCATTCAACTCACTACCTTCGTCAAGGACCAAGGAATAATGCGCATTGGAGGCGAACTCAACCATATCTCATCAACACCATGAGACAAAACACGTGGTGTCGTGCCTCACCAGCAGAAGCCATCGGTCATTTGCAACGCCTCCATCATTCATAAACGGGGACGAACTCAGCGTAGTTTCACCTCCATCTGGCTAGACTCTGGAGCATCAGATGACGAGCTCCAGTGAAAGGTCATTTTCAGCGTTGTGTGGGGTGTGTTCGACAAAGGGGGATCCGTGTCCATCATATGATGGGCCAACTACCTCTTTCAAGAGCGGCACCCCCACAGCTGCTCACAAATGCTCACCATCAATCAAACTCATCGCCTACATCGGAATTAGCTGATTGCTCAAGATCAGCTCACTGACGCTCACCACCCAGTTCATACTGAAAGGGGTGGATCAGCTCAACCACCATCAGCTGTAACAAATTTAATCAAGCCAATCGCGAGGTTGGCGGCGTGTTTGTTTCAGATTAACAATCAACATCTTCTTCAAGCTGTTGATGGGGGGAGTATGTTTGAGATTCACCTAGTTCATCTCAACGCCACACTCACGCTCATGGCAGCACCTCGCGGAAGCATGATTGCAACGCAGATCAACGATCGATCCACCACTCACAGACGCGGATCGAGCGCTATCCGCCAATCAGCGTGGATCGATCAGCCAATCAGCGCGCCTCATCGATGCTCCAGCGGAACCGACGCGACGCGCGGACGGAAGTCCTGCCATTATTCACTAACGTTCTTCTTCTCGAGTAGTACACGTGTGGTATCAAAAAGAAATTGTGAAAACGCGCATATCACGCTCAAACGCTCACCTTGTGCTCGATTACCCACAATCTCACCGGCTCACTGTGTATTTAAATAAATTGACAGAGACTCGCTCATAAAATTACATTGCATAATTTTCGCCCCTTCACCGTCGAATCTCATTCTCACTGTCACCAGCGTGACCAGCGGTCTCATTTTCGAACATTTTGGTCCTTCGAGCCGGATCGACGGTAGTGACGTAATACAGTGCAGTGTAATACTCGACATCATTTCTCAAGCTCACTCTCACAACTTCTCAAGCATCATGATCTGCAACGAGGCAACGGTCGCTGCAAGCGCCATTATCGACGCAGCCCTTGATGCAGCCATGGCAATCGTCAGCAAGCCCATATGTGAGTTGCCCTCCCAACTCATGCTCAAGTACAAGTCTCAATTGAGCAGGTACAACTCTCTCAAATCGCTCAAGGCGGGGCTGCCTAAGTGCGCCCCTAACCTCACTCTCACCGAGGTGAACGTGTACAAGGCCCAGGTGGAGGAGCTCCATCAGTCCTTCCTCCGGGAGCATAAGTACCTGGAGATGAAGTGGCCTGAGAGCCTCATGGATCACGAATACTTCAGCTCACACCTGCTTTTCAAGGAGGGCAAGCTCACGCTCACGTTAAGACTCACACTCAGCCGCCTTGAAGAGGAACTGAGAAGTTTCACTGTCGGAACGGGCCTCAACAACCAGGAGCAACCGAACAAGCTCCCAGCACTCACTGTCCCCTCCTTCGGAGGGAGCTACAAGGAGTGGCCTGCTTTCAGCGAGAGGTTCACGCAACTCATTCACCAGGATTGCAACCTCACTGATGTTGAGAGGTTGCAATACCTGCGCTCAAGCCTCGACTCATCGTCAGCTCAACTGGTGGAAGAGACGCCAGCCACCAATCTCACCTTTCTCTCAGCCTGGGATCTTCTCTCTGCTCATTATCTCAACAAGCGAAAGCTCATTGCGGACCAGCTCGACGAGCTGACCATGGCCACATCTCACCTCACCACCCTCAACGAGGGGATCTCAGCTCACAAATTCAAGGCGCAGGACTCACCATCTTCAATATCAAACCCAGGTGGGTCGTTTCAATACTTTACAAGCCACTTGATGGCATCATTCTCACGTACATTCACTCACGGCTCGCTCCAGTGTGGACGGATCTCTAATCTACATACACGTATGGATCACTTCGCGAACATCACACTGGAAGGTCTCACAATGACAAAATCACCTGTCACGTGCAATGGAGAAATTCCACGCACCACAACGTTACGCGTGCATCTCGACCTCACCCACTTCGCAGCTTGAATATTGTCGCTGCCTCAACCCAGGACTCTCAACTTGCTCACCACGGATCATGATGTTACGGCTACCTTTGTCATCTCGGTGCAAGGCAGAATTTACAACTCTGCCGTACTGGCATGGCATCTGTGTTAAGGAGTCTGGACGGGCAGAAATGCAAAACTAATCACAGATCACCACAAGAGGAGATCTCACGCTCGGCACATTCACAATGACATGGAGCCAGTCCAAGACCCTGCACTAAGTCACCCCTGTTCAAAATGACTTGTGCCCTCAAGACTTACAACCTTGGGGTTCCACATAAGGTCACACTTCTCCACATCACCTGTGCCCTCACGACTCACAACCGTGGGGTTCCACATCAACCATTCAAGTATCATTTGAATTCACCTGCAAATCAGCATTCACTTTCTCACCTCACCCCAGTTTGTTTCAGATTTGACTCAAGGTTGAGGAGGCTGCACACGAAGCAACTCTTTTCACCTCAGCGCTGTCACCAGGAAAGGCAGCAAGCCTGCAGAGCAAGCCACACATCAATCTGCATAACGACCGAATGCAAGGCTCGCACTTCAAGTCCTCTCAACCTTCAGCAACCTGTCATTCAACTCACTACCTTCGTCAAGGACCAAGGAATAATGCGCATTGGAGGCGAACTCAACCATATCTCATCAACACCATGAGACAAAACACGTGGTGTCGTGCCTCACCAGCAGAAGCCATCGGTCATTTGCAACGCCTCCATCATTCATAAACGGGGACGAACTCAGCGTAGTTTCACCTCCATCTGGCTAGACTCTGGAGCATCAGATGACGAGCTCCAGTGAAAGGTCATTTTCAGCGTTGTGTGGGGTGTGTTCGACAAAGGGGGATCCGTGTCCATCATATGATGGGCCAACTACCTCTTTCAAGAGCGGCACCCCCACAGCTGCTCACAAATGCTCACCATCAATCAAACTCATCGCCTACATCGGAATTAGCTGATTGCTCAAGATCAGCTCACTGACGCTCACCACCCAGTTCATACTGAAAGGGGTGGATCAGCTCAACCACCATCAGCTGTAACAAATTTAATCAAGCCAATCGCGAGGTTGGCGGCGTGTTTGTTTCAGATTAACAATCAACATCTTCTTCAAGCTGTTGATGGGGGGAGTATGTTTGAGATTCACCTAGTTCATCTCAACGCCACACTCACGCTCATGGCAGCACCTCGCGGAAGCATGATTGCAACGCAGATCAACGATCGATCCACCACTCAGAGACGCGGATCGAGCGCGATCCGCCAATCAGAGACGCGGATCGAGCGCTATCCGCCAATCAGCGTGGATCGATCAGCCAATCAGCGCGCCTCATCGATGCTCCAGCGGAACCGACGCGACGCGCGGACGGAAGTCCTGCCATTATTCACTAACGTTCTTCTTCTCGAGTAGTACACGTGTGGTATCAAAAAGAAATTGTGAAAACGCGCATATCACGCTCAAACGCTCACCTTGTGCTCGATTACCCACAATCTCACCGGCTCACTGTGTATTTAAATAAATTGACAGAGACTCGCTCATAAAATTACATTGCATAATTTTCGCCCCTTCACCGTCGAATCTCATTCTCACTGTCACCAGCGTGACCAGCGGTCTCATTTTCGAACATAGTGAGATCCAGGTCATCACAGAGAGGAGCGTTACCAACTTCATTTTGCCAACTGAAAATAGAGCTCTTCGTACAGGGAAGTCTCTATTTACTAACGTGAACGCCCGCATGTTGTTTTACATACCGAAAGGTAATATCATAACGATTCTGATTGGAACATACGGAACATACGGAACATAGGGAACATACGGAACATAGGGAACATACGGAATATACGGAGGATTTGTACAAATACCCCAAGTACGATGTATTGACAATGAAGCAATCCTAACCGAAGTGAATGCATCTCAGTTGTTGCACAGGGTATGCACACTTAAAATTCCGGAAAGCGTTAAGTGTTATGTTGGAATTTTTGTTCCGGTTCAATGTACTGAGCACCCTGGTGGTGTAACAATAGCTTATCGGCGTGTTTTACAAATCGTTCGCCAGACTTCTTTTGCAAAATAATATTATTCTTTTCGAGAATTCCAACAATTTTGTAGGGACCGTGATATTGACTACCAAATTTTCCTTTTCTGACTTCTACCAAAACGCGTGCCATGTCGCCAATTTTACCTTGAAATGGTCGCGCTTTTTCATCGTAGTGTAATTTTGATTTGTGTTTAGCCGATATCAAATTTTGTGCAGCCAAGGTCTGCATTTCAGTTAATCGCGTTAACAAATCTCGGAGATATCCATTATACGTCAATAAGGATTCGTCTGTAGGGAATGCACTAGGACAGCGTGCTATTTCGCCAAACACCAATTCGTGTGGGGTAAAATTTGTTGCCTCGTGAACGGACGTGTTATATGAAAATATTGCAAACGGTACTATTTTATCCCAATCATCAAAGTCATTTAGATAATGTTTTATGTATTCAGTCAAGACTATATGACTACGTTCTAGAGCACCATTTGTTTGTGGACGGTACCCAGAAGTAGTTACGTGATTAATTTTGAATACTTTTGCCAATTCTTTTAATACTTTGTTAATGAAGCTAGTGCCTTGATCAGTTAAGATCGCGCGTGGAGCCCCATATTGTAAAACCAGATGCGTGACCAGCGCGTGAGCTACAGTTTCTGCTTTTATATCCGGTACAGGAACTGCAATGCAGTATTTTGTAAGATTATCCTGCATAGTTAGAATGTGCCGATTACCGCTAGGAGTCAATGGAAGAGTTCCCACAGTATCTAAAGATATTTTATCAAATGGCCTTAATGGTGTATCAGTTATAAGCATTGGTTCACGAGTTTTTGTCCTAACAAGTTTGTTTTCCTGACAACTATTGCATGTTCTGATAAAATTTTGAATGTCGTTACGCATCGATGGCCAATAAAATCTTTCGCGAATTCTTTGATATGTTTTTGTTACGCCCTTATGCCCTCCTATTAAACTTTCGTGTAATTCCGAAATGATTTTCAGACGGAGTTCTTCGGGCGGTACCTGTACGTTTCCGGTACACAGAGTTACTTTGATTTCACTATCCGCAAAAACATTTAATAAGATACCAGCTAGTGTACCTTGCGGAAGTGTATCCGTAAATTCACCGGATTTCGAAATTCTAAAGGTTTTTATACCTGATTGTAAAAGTGTATTTCTTAAATTTTTCAAAGCATTACCTAATTTTGCGATGGAAGTATCATCATAATGCTTTTCTTTTATTACTACACTAAAAATTTTGTATTTACCTCGCGGCGTAACGAGTACCTGGCCTTCTTTTGGCTTTGCATTCCGCAGATTTTCAATGCTTATGGCCCCTATATCTGCGAGCAATTTACTTATTGGGGTTACAAATTCTACATCGGAAGAAATGAAGTGAACGTAATTTTCGCGAATGTTTGTTAAATTGTTTCGAGTGAAATTAATATTTCCTCCGCGTGTGCTTCGGGAGAAAGTCGGTAATATGTCCGGAAGTATACTTTCTGTTATTTGAATTCCTGGCCGATACTGATCAATTTTCGTGTGGTTCCTCGATTCAGGAATAAATGAACGTTTGGGGGTGGAGAATGGGTCGGAAGATATGGTTTCTGGTTTTGAATAAGGTGTGGATAATGCAAGCGGTCTGTTTGATGGTAATGGGGTTGGTATCATGGATCGGCGCGGTGAACGATGAATTAGTGTATTATCAAATCCTGAGGCAGTGTTTGGTTCTTCTTCTTCTTGAATGGATTCTAAAGGTGGTCTCCCTATTTCATCTTTTGAAGGTCCTGTATCAGTAGCTGTTGCTTCTACACTATCTTGTCCTCGCGTTTTATATTGAACCCACAAGTCTTCTGCGCGTTTATCCAATTCTTCCCGGAATGAATTTTCTGTATCCGGTTCTAGTTCATCGGATGATTTTTGAAGAATGTCGCTATGCTCCTGCAGCGATTGGTCAAAACGGTTAAAAGATTCCTGAAGTTCCTGTAGCCCAATGGGTTGAGTAGTGTCGAGGTGGATCTCGTTATCGTCACTATCATTGGATGGAGGTGCAACCTCTATTGTTATGCCTTCGGCAGGTGTAGGAGCCGCGGCAGCTTCATCCTCTGTAGTGTCCACAACCTCGGACTGGTCTTCAGATTGTACTTCTTTAGAAAGGGCGCGTTGAAATTCTTGAACCAATGTTGGTGATTTGAGATTAGGTAACACGCTTTTTCGACCTCGGAATACCGGTGGATCGGTAGGCGGTTCATCTTCGGAATTTTGTGAAGACTCTGTAGTAGTTAATTCCGCGTAATTAATGGGAGGTTTTGGATCGACAGTTGGAACTGTGGAACGCGTTCTTGTTGAAACAGCATTTTTATCTAATGGAAAGGTACGTTTACCTCTCTTGATGATTGGTTTAACTATAGATTTTGGTTCTGCAGGCACGGATCTAGAAGTGCTCGGAGCTGGTAGCTTTTTATTCGCGGGTGGTCTTTTAATAGGCAGAATTTTTGGAATACTACATTCCGAATCACTTTCGGATGTGTCTTTAGAACTGGATTCTGAACTAGTATTAAATTTTGTTACTGGGTTTCGAGATAATGCATCTGCGTTGGAATTTAGACGTCCAGGTTTATGTACAAATTCGTATTCGTAATCATGCAATTTTAATCTCCAACGTACTAATCGTTGTCCCGGATCTTTTATTGAGTCTATCCATTTTAAAGGCTCATGGTCACTAACCAAAGTAAATTTTCTTCCGTAAAGGTATGGTCGAAAATGTAGTATTGCAAAAAGAACTGCTAGGCATTCCTTTTCAGTGGTAAAATAATTTTGTTCTGGATTCGTTAAATTTCTCGAAAGGTAAGCTACAGGCAAATCATGTCCGTCCACATTTTGACTGAGTACGGCGCCTATTGCGTAATCGGATGCATCAGTAGTTAATGTAAATGGTTTATTGAAATCGGGATATTGCAATATGGGACTCCTGCACAACGCTTTACGTAAAATTTGGAAACTATTTTTGTGTTCTTTCTTCCACACGAAAGTGGCGTTCTTTTTTAATAATTCGGTTAATGGTTTGGCTTTGGCTGCAAAATCTTTGATAAATCGGCGATAATAACCGGCTAGTCCAAGAAATTGACGTACATTTTTTTGATTTTTAGGACGAGGAAAATGTTTTACTGCCATTAATTTCTTAGGGTCAGGTCTTACTCCTGATCGACTGATAATGTGGCCTAAATATGTGACTTCGGTTTTTAAAAATTCACACTTGTCTGGCTGAAGAGTTAATTTAGCATCATTTAATCGTGTGAATAACCGTCGGACTTTCTTTCCGTGATCTTCCAAATTTTTCGCGTAAACGACGATGTCATCAAGGTAGACAAATACTTCCACACCCTGTAATCCGCGCAATACCTGATCCATCAGCCGTTGAAACGTCGCGGGAGCATTCTTAAGCCCTTCAGGCATATGAATATATTCGTAATGACCGTTAGGTGTAGTAAAGGCTGTTTTAGCGCGATCTCGTGGATCCATTTCGATTTGTTGGAATCCACTGGCGAGATCAAAGGTTGAAAAGTATCTCGCTTCGCCTAAATGATCTAGAATCTCCGTGATGTTAGGCAGGGGGTATGCGTCACCTATTGTTTTTTCATTGAGGTTCCGAAAATCAATGACTAATCTCCACCTTAGATTTCCCTCGGAATCAGGTTTCTTTGGTACTATCCAGAGTGGTGAATTGTATGGAGAATTTGAAAGTCCAATAATTTCCTCTGTTAATTTACTAGAAATTTGGCGAGCTATTTCTTTTTGGTGAACTCGCGGAAATCGATATTGCCTAGTGTTAATGGGCAAATCGTCTATTGTAGGTATTCGATGTTGTATTAAAGGAGTGGATTCTAATTTGTCACCTGGTAGACGAAATCGTTCCGGAAATTCTTCGATTATTCTAATTACGTGATCTCTTTCCTCGTCATTTAAATGGTCTAAACGCAATTTTGATAAAATTTGAGTTACACGGTCCGGTGATACCGGTGACTCCTGCTGTTCAGAGTCAGAATCGAAGTATTCGCGTTCTTCCGGAAAATTATGGTATTCGAACGGTAAAATTTCTTGAGGCGGTATTTCTATTTGAATGTCCTTGTCCAAGGTATTAATTGCGAGAACATGGCACACGTTATTTTTAATTTTTACTATTGCTTCTCCAATATAAAGATCATCTATTGTTTTGAGTAATGGTAAATATCCTTCTTTCAAATCACTGTTGATGGTGTCTATGGCGATTGCTTGTCGGGTACGACTGCTAATACGATAAACACGCGGCGTACTATTTTTCTGAGGTGCTTCCTCTGGAGGAGCCTCACCAATAAAATGGATCGGTCGAATTGGTTGACTTTGTGTAACTATAGTATTATGTGCAAAAGAAATTTCGGCTTTTTCTTGTCTCAAATAGGCTTTTCCTAAAATACCGTCACTATGTATCGGAAAATTTGATCTTACTACATGAAATAGGATTGGTTGATCCAAAATTGATACTATTGTGGTTCCTAATGTTTCCATTCTTTCGTCTGTAATTCCTCTCATTTCGATAGAATCACGTACATCGACGGTTACATCCTCGTGCAATGCGTTTAATTTTATTACATTTATGTCTGCACCCGTATCAATCAAAAACGTTGCAGTTTTATATCGTAATTGTTCCGCGGTTAATTTTACAACAGGCGATTCGTCGTTACAACCCAAATTTAATATTGTTGATCCCTTTCCAGAAATCTTACTGTCGGACGACGCTCTGAGTTTTGATTGTTCGACGGGCGACGCTCGGAATTTTGATTGTTCAACGGCCGACGCTCGGAATTTTGGTAACTCGTCGTCGCGTCTGTTCGAGGAGTTACTCGGGAGTTTAAATCTGAATTATTACGTGGTTCTGACGAATTCTGATTCGGTGAATATGGACGATTCTGATTCGGTGAGTACGGCCTAGACTCGCGAAATCCTACGGAATTTCGTGAATCGGGATTCAAATTTCGTGAGCTAGATTGAAAATTTGAATTTTGATGTGCGACTTGAGTCGCCTGAGGAGTTGGACTCGTACTTCGTGCCAATTGTGGAGCCGTCGGAGATTGTGCGTATGGCAAATTTGATGGAAAACGCGGATCCTGTGGATACGGTGAATAGTATGGTGGATAAGGCATTTGGTAAAAAGGTGGATAAGGCATGTAAGGATACGGAGAATAAGCGGGATACCCATGTTGTTCTGGATATCTACTCGATTCCGTGTTACTACGCGGTGGTTTAAGAATACTTGTCGGAAATTTTGAATAATCCGAATTTCCAGTCGCGTTTGGACTCGGGCTTCGCGAGCGAGAGTCTCCGAAATTTTGGTTTCGCGAATCGCGATAAGTGAATAAGCTTTGACGCGAATTACTTTGATTAGGCGAATCTGGACGGGGATTTAGACGAGAATCGTCCTGTCTTGAAAGAAACAATCTGTTCGGATCTCCGGTTGGTATTACTCCAGACCTCATTCGCGTTTCGACTCGCGTCGCATGATTTACCGCGTCATCTAGAGTTTTGGGATCCCGCGCGTCTACGGCCCTGGCAATCTCGTCGGGCAAGCCGCGAATAAATGCTTCTAACGCGCATTCTTTAATCGGGCGCATCATCTTATCCGCGTCCGCGCCATACGAATCCTCCAGCGCAAGTCGAGCCCCGCTAACCAAAATATTAAGCCGATCATGAAAATCATTTACTGTTTCACTTCTACGCATGCGGATGTTTTCAATCTCATGATGGTAGTATGGATAATCTTTCCCGGGAGCGAATCTGTTTTTCAAATGTTTAATTAATTCGTTTACGGTATTAAAGGTTTTCCCAAAAGTGCTATCGCGTGCAGCTCCTTGTAATTTTCCAAGGACTGCTTTAACGAACGGGCCTTCCGACGCAGGAGGTACAAAAACTGCGCCGTTTTGAACATCTTGTAAGAAATCTTTCAAAGGTATATTTCTCCCGTTGAAGAAAGGAATATTCAACGTCCCGTGCTGTAAAGCAAAGCATTCCGCCATAGACGTCATCATCGCGTTTGTGACGGATAGATTCACGGATGACGCGCTAGCGTCAGCGGTTTCATTGGGATTAACCATTTTGTTAAAATTTTTAATTTACAAATATATAAATAAGCTGGAAATAAATTAGAAGCCGATATCACGGTATTTTCTAAAACCTTCAAGAAAACAGAAACAAATGCAAGGCGTACCGATTAAATCACATATACAAATTTACATACATTGCTTTTCTCTCGAACGTCTCAGGAAATACCACAATGGACGGAGTTTCGACAAAAGCAGTAAAGTATCCCACTTCTGACACCAGTTTAGCTGTTACGTGAGGGCGTTGAATTTAAAGTGACCGAGCGGTTGAGTCTAATTTTTCTCACGCAACGCTTAACAAATTAAAGATTTATTTATTACGCGAAAATTCAGGATTGTTTTGGGAGTAGGGCTTTTATCTACGACCAATACAGGTTGTCCCGTCTGGATGTGGTACTTTGAGACTGGTTCGAAAGAAAATGAGACGATATTTGAGTAAATATTACCATGTATTACAAAATAAGCAAAAGGAAATGTTTAAAAGGTAGAACATAAATTGGGGAATTTACATGGTATGCGTTTAGCGATATAAATGTACAAAATACGGTTTGTAGAATTTTGCAATCGGATACAAGAATCTAATTGGCTTCGAAAGTTACAATTACGATTTGACATGGACGTCAGATAATAGTTAACGGACAATAATTGATCGAGGGTAACCCGTAACCATTAAGTGGTTGGATCAGTTATTGTATGTACGTTCGGTTTTATACATTCACGGTGAATATTTTAGAAAAGGTTATGCGATCGGTGATTATAATTACATGAAAACAGAAAATTTGCAAAAACGCGGTACACGCCGAAGGGAAGGTAACAGTTGACTGAGGGAAAATCCCGTAACCTCCGTGGTTGGGTCAATTATTACTTCCGTACAATGTCATGAATAAGTAGGTACTTGAATCACTCACCGACTCAGGTAGTACAAGGCTTAAATTTGGAACTAACGAACCGGAGCGGTTTGCCTCTCTCTCTCTCTCTCTCTCTTACGCTCTATCTCGCTCTCTCTGATGGACTGGAGCGGTTCTACGGCCGGGTGAGGCGCACGTAGAATTCACACACACGCAATTCACTTGTTCGGCGGATTATAATTATAAATACGACGGAAAAATATAAGGTTTCAACAAAAGGAAAAATGGTTGGAATAAGTAAAACACTGAAAGAGTCTTTACGGGGACTGAGTCTATCCGTTGATATATCACACAGAACTCTAGCTCACGATGCCTATTATACAATACGCAAAATGTCCCTCGGACAGAACTGTCAACGCTACTCGCGATTTGCCAGCCGACTGCGACGAACGTTCGCAGGGTAGGCCCGAGCACTCGGGCCTTTGCGTCAAATTCGCTGACGCCGCACCTCATGCACACGGGCCCAACCGTCGCCACCCAGAACGTTCCCAGCATCCAAGTCGCTATCGCGTCCGGCGTTCTAAGAACGCTGACGGTGTCGAAAGGTTTTCTCACGGAAGAACGCAGCGGCGTAACGGTTCATATAAAATTATTATTATCATATGGTTTGTAGGTCATTGACAATTGATCGAGGGAAACTCCCACAACACTCAATGGTAGGATCAAATGTCAATGATGGTGTATAAAAATTTTGACAGGGGAGAAAAAATATAAAGTAGCCTACTACAATGCGTCGAAAGGCTTATCACGGCGCGCATTCTAGGAACGTCGACGGCGTTGGGAGATTGCTGACGACAATCTTCCAAAGTATGCCGTGGCGTGACAGGCTTCAATCGGAATTAAAATATAACCATTAAGAATATTCACGGATAATCGACTACTGATTGAGGGGAATCCCCATAACACGTGATGGTTGAACCAGTCGTCGACATCCGTGTAGCAAGATATGATGTGAATTTTAGCAAAAATTTAGAGATGAATTGAAAAATAACCGGCACGTAACACCAGTCAAACGAGTCAAACGAGTCAAACGAGTCAAACGAGTCAAACGAGTCAAACGAATAAAACGAGCCAAACGAGTCAAACGAGTCAAACGAGTCAAACGAGTCAAACGAGAATAACGAGTCAAACGTGTCAAATGGGTCAAACGGGTCGATCGGGTCGAACAGGACAATCGAGTGAAACGAGTCAAACGAGTTAAACGAGTCAAACGAGTCAAACGAGTCAAACGAGTCAAACGTGTCGAACAGGACAATCGCGTCAAACGAGCCAAACGAGTCAAACGAGTCAAACGAGTCAATCGAGTCAAACGGGTCAAACGAGTCAAACGGGTCCAACAGGACAATCGAGTCAAGCGAGTTGAACGAGCCAAACGAGTCAAACGAGTCAAATGAGTCAAACGAGTCAAACGAGTCGAACGAGTCGAACGAGTCAAACGGGTCGAACAGGACAATCGAGTCAAGCGATTTGAACGAGCCAATCGAGTCAAACGAGTCAAACGAGTCAAATGGGTCAAACGGGTCGAACAGGACAATCGAGTCAATCGAGTCAAACGAGTCAAACGAGTCAAACGAGTCAAACGACTCAAACGAATCAAACGAGTCAAACGAGTCAAACGAGTCAAACGAGTCAAACGAGTCAAACCAGTCAAACGGTCGATCAGGACAATCGAGTCAAACGAGTCAAACGAGTCAAACGAGTCAAACGAGTCAAACGAGTCAAACGAGTCAAACGTGTAAAACGAGTCAAACGTGTCAAACGAGTCAAACGAGTCAAACGAGTCAAACGAGTCAAACGAGTCAAACGAGTCAAACGAGGCAAACGAGTCAAACGAGTCAAACGTGTCAAACGACTCATACGACTCAAACGACTCAAACGACTCAAACGAGTCAATCGAGTCTAACGAGTTATACGAGTCAATCGAATCAAACGACTCAATCTAGTCAGACGACTCAATCTAGTCAGACGACTCAAACGAGCCGAACGAGTCAAACGAGTCAAACGAGAGAAACGAGAGAAACGAGCCAAACGAGTCAAAGGAGTCAAGCGAGTCAAACAAGTCAAACGAGTCAAACGAGTCAAACGAGTCAAACGAGTCAAACGAGTCAAACGAGTCAAACGAGTCAAACGAGTCAAACGAGTCAAACGAGTCAAACGAGTCAAACGAGTCAAACGAGTCAAAGGAGTCAAACGAGTCAAAGGAGGCAAACGAGTCAAACGAGTTAAACGAGTCAAACGAGTCATACGCGTGAAACGAGTCAACGAGTCAAACGAGTCAAACGAGTCAAACGAGTCAAACGAGTCAAACGGGTCAAACGAGTCAAACGAGTCAAACGAGTCAAACGAGTCAAACGAGTCAAACGAGGCAAACGAGTCAAACGAGTCAAACGAGTCAAACGAGTCAAACGAGTCAAACGAGTCAAACGACTCAAACGAATCAAACGAGTCAAACGAGTCAAACGAGTCAAACGAGTCAAACGAGTCAAACCAGTCAAACGGTCGATCAGGACAATCGAGTCAAACGAGTCAAACGAGTCAAACGAGTCAAACGAGTCAAACGAGTCAAACGAGTCAAACGAGTCAAACGAGTCAAACGAGTCAAACGTGTAAAACGAGTCAAACGTGTCAAACGAGTCAAACGAGTCAAACGAGTCAAACGAGTCAAACGTGTCAAACGAGTCAAACGAGTCAAACGAGTCAAACGAGTCAAACGAGTCAAACGAGTCAAACGAGTCAAACGAGGCAAACGAGTCAAACGAGTCAAACGTGTCAAACGACTCATACGACTCAAACGACTCAAACGACTCAAACGAGTCAATCGAGTCTAACGAGTTATACGAGTCAATCGAATCAAACGACTCAATCTAGTCAGACGACTCAATCTAGTTAGACGACTCAAACGAGCCGTACGAGTCAAACGAGTCAAACGAGAGAAACGAGAGAAACGAGCCAAACGAGTCAAAGGAGTCAAGCGAGTCAAACAAGTCAAACGAGTCAAACGAGTCAAACGAGTCAAACGAGTCAAACGAGTCAAACGAGTCAAACGTGTCAAACCAGTCAAACGAGTCAAACGAGTCAAACGAGTCAAACGAGTCAAAGGAGTCAAACGAGTCAAAGGAGGCAAACGAGTCAAACGAGTTAAACGAGTCAAACGAGTCATACGCGTCAAACGAGTCAACGAGTCAAACGAGTCAAACGAGTCAAACGAGTCAAACGGGTCAAACGGGTCAAACGAGTCAAACGAGTCAAACGAGTCAAACGAGTCAAACGAGTCAAACGAGTCAAACGAGTCAAACGAGTCAAACGAGTCAAACGAGTCAAACGAGTCAAACGAGTCAAACGAGTCAAACGAGTCAAACGAGTCAAACGAGTCAAACGAGTCAAACGAGTCAAACGAGTCAAACGAGTCAAACGAGTCAAACGAGTCAAACGAGTCAAACGAGTCAAACGAGTCAAACGAGTCAAGCGGGTCAAACGGGTCCAACAGGACAATCGAGTCAAGCGAGTTGAACGAGCCAAACGAGTCAAACGAGTCAAATGAGTCAAACGAGTCAAACGAGTCAAACGAGTCAAACGAGTCAAACGTGTAAAACGAGTCAAACGTGTCAAACGAGTCAAACGAGTCAAACGAGTGACTAAATCGTAAACAGATTCTCAGATAGCGCGATGGGAAGATTCTCCCTGGAAGATACCAGGTGGAGGCTGTGGGGTGGGCTCTCCCACCTATGATTTGTCATGTGACAAATCCTAGAGTAGGAGTGACCAATTGCCCTATAAAAAGGGATTGACCACCCGCGGAGCTTATTATTACCATAATAATTATCGGAACCATTTAAACATTTCGCTTCAGTGTCCACGATTTATATCTTCAAAGTGTAAAAGTTGTAAGTGAAGTTTTTATTATTAATAAAAGTGATAAAATCATATTTAACGCGTTTCGAGTGTTTTACTAGCCTTCCTAAGCTTTTGGGCATTCGGAGTGTTTTTTTTGAATTACCATAGAAATGAGAATAAAGAAAATCCAGATTCTCCTCTGTTGAAAGTGTCATTGGCGAGCAGTCAGCTGCCCACTATGTCTCCAGATACTAGAGATCAATCTGTATACGCGGTCAATTTAATACTAATCGATCCATAAATTTCACAAAAAATGAATAATTAACGAACCATGGTTTGGGCTGATTCTTTAGAATCACTGGCGCGCAGACAGCTGCCCACCAGTGTCCTCTGGAGTGTAAGCGTAGACCGAGTTCCATTTGAACAAAACTAAAAGATTTAATTAATTCCCAGATGCCTAAAAGCAATCGTGCCGGGCGAAAGGTACAATTACGAAAAATAAACAATAATTATAAGTGCGCCCCAGCAACAGGATCCTTGTTGGGAGTCACCCCATCTCCCGTGATAAAAAACATCGACCCAAGGGTTAAGGGAGTCACGATTTACTGCGGCGATTGGGCCCAACCGAAATCCAACGCAGCTCCAGAAATTAACGGCATCCCGAACGCTCCCATCCCCTGGCGACTCATCGCATTATAAAAAGTAAGTATGTTCAATAATACGCGTAACAATCATTCTCAACTATCCCAGAGCGTTAAATCCCAGGATTAGTTCAAAAGCGGATAAAAATATAAATTCCCGAAATCGCGCTTAAATAAGGAACTAGGGACGTAACAACATAAAAATGGTGGCAGCGGTGGGATTATCCGCAATAGTTGAGAAGTAAAATCAGTAAAATCAAGCGTGTAAAATCAAGAATCATGTCAGACCACGGTGAAAACAACGACGAGGAAGAATTGCGGAGGCAAACGGAAATAATTCGACAAGCAAAGTCAGCTTTAGAAGCAAGGAGTGATTTATCCCCTGCCGAAACTTTATCTCAACTCCTCACAATATTAACTTTGTGGGATGAAAAATTCGAGCATCTAGAGACAATAACAGCAAGAGTGAAAAGACTAGAGAGAAAAGGTGCCGAAGACGTTCACAGTATCAAATCTAACTTAAATACCCCAAATCCGGTCGAAAAACGTCCAGTATCACGTGAATTGGAAATTCGCGACCCTAAATCTAAACAGGATCCGACGGACGGAAAAATTCCAATTAAACTCGCGTTAGAAGCAGTTCCTTTATTTGATGGCTATCGACCATCTGTTTTTCAATTTTTAAAAGCATGTGAACGGGCAAAATCAATGTTAGCCCCTCAGCAAGAAATGCAATTAACAAAATTACTAATGAACAAATTACGCGGACATGCTTTAATTGCGATAGGCGACTCCGATCTAACTACTTTAGACGAATTCGGAAATAAATTGAAACAGTACTTCGCGCCGTGTAAAAATGTTAATCAGTATAAAGGCGAATTGGGGAATACGTTTAAAAAACCAGGAGAAAATATTCTCGATTATATAACTCGCGTTCAAGATTTGCGTTTAGCTATAATGGACGGAGAAAAACGAGATCATGAAGAAATATCCGCTACAATTCAAGAAAACATTAATACGGACACACAGGAAGCTTTTATTAAAGGATTACCTCGAGAAATTTCTTTACGCTTGAGACAGGAGAGTCAAGAACTAGAGCTGGATGAGATCTATGCTCTAGCCGTTAAAATAGATAAAGAAGTCAAAATTGAAGACGAAAGAATGAAGACAAGTTCATATAACTGTCAACAACCCGTGTCCCGCGATCAGAGAGGGTACCCGCCGGTACCCCAAAATAAACCAAACTTCGGTCCCCCAAGATATGAAGGAGCCATACCAAAATGGCAAAATAACCAACCGCGAAATAGTGGATGGCAAAGCAATCAGCCGCGAAATAACGCATGGCAATCAAATTCATCGCGAAACAACGGAGCAGCAGCTTCACCATCGAATCAATTAGAAATTTCTTGCAATTATTGTAAGAAACCGGGACATTTGATTAAGGATTGTTTCAAGTTCAAGGCTAAAATAGAGTCAGGAGAAATAGTCCCGTATTCAAGAATGAACCAGGGAAACGAGCAGGGCCATCCGGAAACGTCCGGCGCAATCCGGAGTGGGAACCCTCCACAGCGCCAGAAAATAATGAAAATAGAAGTCCAAAAAGCGGGAGAAATAAAACCATCAGGAAAATCAACGCCCTGGAAACCGACGTTGGAAATCGAGGAAAAGTCAGTGAAGGAAAAACAAACCAAGAGGGACTCAATGGAGGAAGAAGACGAAGAAATAGACGAACAGTAACTGTTCCAATAAATACCGTACGAAATATTCCAACAATACTAATAGCATCTCCTAATCTGGAAGGGAAGGCACGATTAATGGTTGATTCGGGATCCGACGTCAACCTCATCAAGAAATCAATGGTAACAGCATCGACAATCGTCAACACTCAAGAAATCATATATATCCGTGGAATAATCGATTCGAATCAAGCTACCTTAGGGACTGCATCAATAATGATTGCGAATCATCCAGTGAATTTCCACGTGGTAAACGACACACTGTTTGACGATGAAGACGGAATCTTAGGATCCGAATTTCTGTTACATCAAGAAGCTAGCATCGATTATGCAAAAAGGCAAATCAAGTGGGGAAAAACCTATATTCCCTTTAATACATACGAGAAGATATTCGTGCCAAAAAGAAGTTCAGTCCCTTTCCACATTAATATTGCAAATCCAGAACTGCGTGAAGGATACGTAGGAAAATTACACATAAAAGAAGGAATCTATTTGGGAAATGCATTAGTAACAAATCGAGAAGGAAAAGCTCATATGAGAATAGTAAATAGTACGGATGAAGATTATCACATTGTGGTACCTACAATCGAAATACTTCCATTTGAAGAACGTCCCACTAAACGATGTAATACGACAAAGATATCGAAGGAAAATCGATTTGAGGAAATCTTGAAACTACTGCGATTAGATCACTTAAACGAGGAAGAAAAAGAAAATGTGATGCAACTAATAAAGGAAAATGAAGATCGATTTCATCTAGCAGGAGAAACTTTGGAAGGAACAGATAGTATACAACATAGAATTCATACTACGGATGATATACCGATAAATACTCGGCAGTATCGATATCCACCAATTCATAAAGACGAAATAAATCAACAAATAAAAGAACTATTGGAAACTGGTGTGGTAGAATCATCCACATCTCCATATAATTCTCCATTATGGATCGTTCCTAAAAAACCAGATTCAAAAGGTAAAAAACGATGGAGATTAGTAATCGATTATCGAAAATTAAATGAAAAGACGATAGGCGATGCGTATCCCCTACCAAATATTACTGAGATATTAGATCAATTAGGGAGTGCAAAATATTTCTCTACATTCGACTTAGCATCAGGGATTCATCAGATTAAGATGGCACCAGAAGACGCACACAAGACAGCATTTTCTACACCATATGGACATTATCAGTTTACAAGAATGCCCTTTGGTTTGAAAAATGCACCTGCAACATTTCAACGCCTCATGAATAATGTTCTATCGGGACTTCAAGGAACCGAACTTTTTGTTTATCTGGATGACATTGTAATATATTCCAGATCTCTTCGTGAACACGAAATAAAATTTACAAGATTAATGAAAAGACTACGAGATGCAAAATTAATGCTTCAACCGGATAAATGTGAATTCTTACGACGTGAAGTGATGTACTTAGGACACATAATTGACGAACACGGAGTAAAACCAGATCCGAAGAAGATTGAAGCAGCAGAGAATTTTCCTAAACCCAAAACACCAAAGAACATTAAACAATTTTTGGGATTAATCGGATACTATAGACGATTTATACCGGAATTCTCAAGAAAATCGAAACCACTAACTAACTTATTGAAAAAGACAACGAAATTTATTTGGGGCAAAGAAGAAGAGGAAGCATTCCAAATATTAAAGAAGGCTCTAATATCCAAACCAATACTTCAATATCCAGATTTTTCACAGCCGTTCAAGGTAACGACGGACGCTTCAGGTTACGCCATAGGAGGAGTGCTTAGTCAGGATTTTACCGGCGACGATCTTCCTATTGCTTATGCGTCCCGCTTATTAAATTCAGCAGAACAAAAATATTCCACGATTGAAAAGGAATGTTTAGCAATTATTTACTGCGTAACACATTTTCGACCTTATTTATATGGTCGTAAATTTAAAATAGAAACAGACCACAAACCTCTGGTATGGATGAATTCAATAAAAGATCCAAATTCTCGAATTTGGAAATGGAAACTTAAACTATCTGATTACGAATTCGAAATAAACTATAAAAAAGGAAAAAGTAACCTCAACGCTGATGCGTTGTCTCGAAACCCACCAGAAGTATGCCTACCAATAAGAGCAAGGGAGGAGGAGGATCCTCCAGAAGGCGAACCACCTCAAAAGAAAAACTTACCGTTAATTTTACCGGAAGACTTTAAAGGACCAATGACGAGAAGTAGACATTTGGCTTTTCCAAATAGGGAACTCAAACATTTAGAATTCCCAAAAAGAAGACGTAAACGAATACCAATACAAGAAGAATCAGAAGATGAAGATATGGAATTAAATACATTATTATCAGAAACATCTCGAAGTTTGGAACAAAAACGGAAAAGAACTCTATCAAGTGATTCACCAATAGCTGGTCCTTCATTAAAAAGGAAACCTGTAGAGGAGCCAATAGAGATTACAGAAACGTCACTAGAAGAAGAATCAATTGAAACCACGGAAACACCACAAGAAGAAGAATCAATAGAAACAATAGATACACCTCCATCACCACCTCAATTATCACCTAGAACAACGACAAGTAGAAGCGAGGATACAATCCCTCATCAAAACCAATTAGTGATAAGAGAATCTAGAGATTCTTTGGCAAAAATAAAAGATAATAGAGTCATTTTCATTGGATTGGATGGCAATCCAATTGATAGAGGTGCCAAAGAATTAGAAACAGAAAATTTGCTACCAAATCATGTAGAACTTACCCTAGAAAGGGCACGGTCAGTACCAGATGGAACGAAATATATAATAAGTCTACCAATCAAAAAGGATTCAAGAACTCCTATACAACCTGATAACATTTTAAATAGTCTAGTGTCTTTATGGGACACAGTTACGGAATTTAACCTACAATCATTTTCCATAAGTAGAACTCATAATATAGAGGACGTACCATGGAAATATATTATAAACAGACTAAAAGACGTCTTCAAAGAACTACCAATAACAATTACAATTTGTACGGGTGATGTAGTAACACCACCCGAAAATCTGAGGGAACACATAATAAAAGAAAAACATACGTCGTCCAGTGGAGGACACAAGGGAGTTACAAAAACCTACCACAGAATACGTCAAAATTATTATTGGGAGAATATGAAAAAGGAAATTCAAAAATTCATTAGAGAATGTCAAGACTGTCAAATGAGGAAATTGACGAGAATAAAAACAAAACAACCAATGGTCTTGACAGACACTCCAGGCAAAGCGTTCGACAAAATCAGTATGGACATTGTTGGACCATTACCAAAAACTAGAAAAGGAAGAACACACATATTAACAATACAAGATTTGTTAACAAAATATTCAATAGCAATACCTTTAGCTCGAACCACCTCTGCCGATATAGCGGATGTATTTATAAAACGGTTTATTTGCCGATTCGGATCACCTAAAGCTATTTTAACCGATCAAGGAACAAATTTTACTTCAAACTTGATAAAAATCGTCGCTAAACGATTCAAAATTAAGCGTTATGTTACTACAGCCTATCATCCACAGAGTAACGGTTCGATAGAAAGATCGCATCACGTATTAACCGAATATTTAAAACAATATACGACGAACGACGAAAATTGGGACGATTGGATAGATTTAGCAATGTTTTCATATAATACCGCAGTACACGAGGGTACTAAATTTTCACCGCATGAATTAGTTTTCGGATGCATTGCACGAGAACCTTCGAGCGAAAAACCTATTGGTGAAGATTTGGAACCCACATATGCCGAATACCTTAGAGATTTATTTCGCAAAATAACTAATCTGCAAACTCAAGCCCGAGAAAATTTGATAAAGGCAAAAGCCAAATCTAAACAGTATTATGATCGGAAAATTAATCCGCAAAATTTTAAAGCAGGAGACTTAGTATATCTCATGAAAGAACCTCGGAGGACAAAGTTCGCAGATCAGTACTCAGGACCGTATAAAGTACTTGAATTGTTACCAAATCAGAATGTCAAAATATTATCTGATGGGACAACCCGTACAGTACATATAAATAAACTTAAACTTGCATATATTAGGTCTAATCCAGGTTAATTAGTAATTAAAACAAAATCATATACAAAGTAATTAAACGATCAAATACTTAGAGTACGAAATACTAAAGGGAATATTATGAATCGTTATTAAAATAACGATAGATCAAAACAAATTTTATTTTTTTTTTTGTTAAAAGGGGAATTACCATGATTTTGCCATGGATAATTCTAATCAACGTAAATCTCGTTTGGGCCCTCATTGGATACGATTGCAATGGGCAACATTTAAACGTGACAACCGTCTCATTAAATTCAGTAGGAGATTGCGAAATCAACCCAATCTCCACAACTACAAAGGAAATCTACATTCAACTTCTGTAACTCTCGGACTTCAACTACGTGGAAGTCATCCAATGCAAGCTGATAATTTCAAGAACCATTTATTATTGCGGAATGCATTCACACATTTCCGCAGTACACAACGGATTAAATGAATACCTCGAAGATTTAACCGAACGTCAATGCCAAGATATGCATGGATACGGATCCACCGTCATTGGTAACAACGTCTATTTGGTGGGACTCAAAATGAACCAAACATCAACCCGGACATTCACCATGGCCGGATCACTCACCGCAGATGGAAAATGTACCGGAGCACAATTTTCCGACCCTTATGGATCATGGGAAAAAGTAGTAGTACAAGCAATGGCGAAAATAACACTCAAAACTGCTCTAGTACCAGTACGACTGGAGCACAACAAAATCATATTGAAATCTGGAACTATATGCTATTTTCAAAACGGATTTTGCGTGGACAACGAGGACGGACACACGTTCTGGCACTCCTTTCCACCATCGACTTGCAAATTCGATCGCTATGATGTACTCTACGAAGGGCTGGCATCCAAAATTACCGATACCAGCCAAGCCGAAGAAAAATCACCTTCCGTATATGCATTGACTACACAAGATATTACGTTCGCTTTAACTCCAATAGGAGAGCAACATCTATGTGGTTATACGCTCATACAAACGGAACATCCAAAGTTATTTATCTTGGAAACAACGAAGGAAAGAATTTTTGCATCTTTACACAAAATCCCAGTAGAAAATTTGGATATTTTCACGTACGTGAATTCCAAATTTGTCTACGTGGAGAAACATATAAGAACTGAATTGAAAACCCTATACAGAGACATCATTATACAAAAATGCTTATTGGAACAACAAATATTAAACAATGCTCTGATAATTGCTACGCTGAAACCAGACGAATTTGCTAATATAGTCACGAAAACACCGGGACATATGGCACTAGTAGCTGGTGAAGTGATTCACATTATAAAATGCATTTCTGTTCAAGTTAAAATACGCCAAACAGATGAATGCTATATAGAATTGCCTGTATGGTTAAAAAATAATTCAATGTTCTTAACACCAAAGACACATATTTTAACCGCTCAAGGGACACATAGAGAATGTAGTCCCATTCTACCAGTCATGTATGAAATCGACCAAGCATGGCACAGAATTTCACCACATCCGATTGAAGTCCGTCCACCTCAATTATTACATCCAAAAACAAAACTCAGTTGGCACTACACATCTCCTTCGGATCTCGCAACCAGCGGGATATATACACAGAAGGAACTGGAAAATTTAAGGGACCACATTATGTTCCCTGCTGAAAAGGCAGCCGTATTAAACACACTCGCCAGAGGAGTATCCGGGAAAAATATTCCCGCAGGATCAATTTCAATAATGGGAATTATGGACGAAGAAACCATCACCACATTAGCCGAGAATGCAGCAGCCAAATTCTGGAACGGATTCCTTAAATTTGGAACAGTCACCGCAGGACTCCTTGGAGTTTTTATTATCATTAAAATAATAAAAACAATATTTGATACCATTATACACGGATATCAAATACATGCAGTCTACGGATGCGGATTACACTTGTTAGGAGCAATTTGGACCTCCATAACAACTTTAATATTATATTTGGCCAAGAAAAAACAACCATCATCGCAGAATGCAGATCAACCAGCAACAACTGACGAGGGACGACAACCGACTCCAGCGGCAAGGGAATTCAAAGAAGCCATCCAAGAATTAAAACAAATTTCTTCTGGAAATTTGCTTTCTAAAGGGGGAGGTGTCACGTCCCGCGACGTAGAATCAAATATTATTTAACCTTTAATTCATTTTATTTACTATTCCGTACTCTGAGGTAATATAACAACCTCGTATGAAAACATCATACTAAATATTGTGCAACAAATTGCCGATAAGGCATTATCATAATAAGTTACAATAAGAAGAGATCGAGCAAGGGATATTCGAACGGCAACAACGAACAGGACAGCCAGCATCAAGGAGGTAGCGGACAGTCAGCAGTACACCAGCTCGTTGACCGCACCAGCTGACGTTCAGCATGGGACGGAGGGCCTTATCAACCAGCGGAGTCGACACCACCTTCGCAGAGCTGTGCCCCTGGTCCTCGCCAGAAGATTGCCCTCCCATTTATTTTCCGATACTCGATCACCGATACCCATATCATGTATTTAACTTCAGACCCTAGTACGTAAGCCGTACGGAATCAACCGTACAAAAAATATAATAAACATATAAATCTAAATATGTATAAAGAATCTTGCTATCGTCGCCGCTGGGAATCTAAAAATAATACATATTAGTCGCGAGGAAAGATACATAAAAGGCCACGGAGGAACGTGACTAAATCGTAAACAGATTCTCAGATAGCGCGATGGGAAGATTCTCCCTGGAAGATACCAGGTGGAGGCTGTGGGGTGGGCTCTCCCACCTATGATTTGTCATGTGACAAATCCTAGAGTAGGAGTGACCAATTGCCCTATAAAAAGGGATTGACCACCCGCGGAGCTTATTATTACCATAATAATTATCGGAACCATTTAAACATTTCGCTTCAGTGTCCACGATTTATATCTTCAAAGTGTAAAAGTTGTAAGTGAAGTTTTTATTATTAATAAAAGTGATAAAATCATATTTAACGCGTTTCGAGTGTTTTACTAGCCTTCCTAAGCTTTTGGGCATTCGGAGTGTTTTTTTTGAATTACCATAGAAATGAGAATAAAGAAAATCCAGATTCTCCTCTGTTGAAAGTGTCATTGGCGAGCAGTCAGCTGCCCACTATGTCACCAGATACTAGAGATCAATCTGTATACGCGGTCAATTTAATACTAATCGATCCATAAATTTCACAAAAAATGAATAATTAACGAACCATGGTTTGGGCTGATTCTTTAGAATCACTGGCGCGCAGACAGCTGCCCACCAGTGTCCTCTGGAGTGTAAGCGTAGACCGAGTTCCATTTGAACAAAACTAAAAGATTTAATTAATTCCCAGATGCCTAAAAGCAATCGTGCCGGGCGAAAGGTACAATTACGAAAAATAAACAATAATTATAAGTGCGCCCCAGCAACAGGATCCTTGTTGGGAGTCACCCCATCTCCCGTGATAAAAAACATCGACCCAAGGGTTAAGGGAGTCACGATTTACTGCGGCGATTGGGCCCAACCGAAATCCAACGCAGCTCCAGAAATTAACGGCATCCCGAACGCTCCCATCCCCTGGCGACTCATCGCATTATAAAAAGTAAGTATGTTCAATAATACGCGTAACAATCATTCTCAACTATCCCAGAGCGTTAAATCCCAGGATTAGTTCAAAAGCGGATAAAAATATAAATTCCCGAAATCGCGCTTAAATAAGGAACTAGGGACGTAACAACATAAAAATTGGTTCCGGTACCGGGAATCGAACCCGAGCCTCCTGGGTGAAAGCCAGGTATCCTAGCCACTAGACTCATACGACTCAAACGACTCAAACGACTCAAACGACTCAAACGAGTCAATCGAGTCTAACGACTCAAACGACTCAAACGAGTCAATCGAGTCTAACGAGTTATACGAGTCAATCGAATCAAACGACTCAATCGAGTCAGACGACTCAAACGAGCCAAACGAGTCGAACGAGTCGAACGAGTCGAACGAGTCGAACGAGTCGAACGAGTCGAACGAGTCGAACGAGTCGAACGAGTCGAACGAGTCGAACGAGTCGAACGAGTCGAACGAGTCGAACGAGTCGAACGAGTCGAACGAGTCGAACGAGTCGAACGAGTCGAACGAGTCGAACGAGTCGAACGAGTCGAACGAGTCGAACGAGTCGAACGAGTCGAACGAGTCGAACGAGTCGAACGAGTCGAACGAGTCGAACGAGTCGAACGAGTCGAACGAGTCGAACGAGTCGAACGAGTCGAACGAGTCGAACGAGTCGAACGAGTCAAAGTCATTTGAGTCGTATGAGTCGTATGAGTCGTTTGACACGTTTGACACGTTTGACACGTTTGACTCGTTTGCCTCGTATGACTCGTTTGACTCGTTTGACTCGTTAGACTCGTTTGACTCGTTTGACTCGTTTGACTCGTTTGACTCGTTTGACTCGTTTGACACGTTTGACTCGTTTGACACGTTTGACTCGTTTGACTCGTTTGACTCGTTTGACACGTTTGACTCGTTTGACACGTTTGACTCGTTTGACTCGTTTGACTCGTTTGACTCGATTTACTCGTTTGACTCGTTTGACTCGCTTGACTCCTTTGACTCGTTTGGCTCGTTTGACTCGCTTGACTCCTTTGACTCGTTTGGCTCGTTTGACTCGTTTGACTCGTTTGACTCGTTTGACTCGTTTGACTCGTTTGACTCGTTTGACTCGTTTGACTCGCTTGACTCCTTTGACTCGTTTGGCTCGTTTCTCTCGTTTCTCTCGTTTCTCTCGTTTGACTCGTTTGACTCGTTTGGCTCGTTTGAGTCGTCTGACTCGATTGAGTCGTTTGATTCGATTGACTCGTATAACTCGTTAGACTCGATTGACTCGTTTGAGTCGTTTGAGTCGTTTGAGTCGTTTGAGTCGTATGAGTCGTTTGACTCGTTTGACTCGTTTGACTCGTTTGACTCGTTTGACTCGTTTGACTCGTTTGACTCGTTTGACTCGTTTGACTCGTTTGACTCGTTTGACTCGTTTGACTCGTTTGACTCGTTTGACTCGTTTGACTCTTTGACTCGTTTGACTCGTTTGACTCTTTGACTCGTTTGACTCGTTTGACTCGCTTGACTCCTTTGACTCGTTTGGCTCGTTTCTCTCGTTTCTCTCGTTTGACTCGTTTGACTCGTTCGGCTCGTTTGAGTCGTCTGACTAGATTGAGTCGTTTGACTCGATTGACTCGTATAACTCGTTAGACTCGATTGACTCGATTGACTCGTTTGAGTCGTTTGAGTCGTTTGAGTCGTATGAGTCGTTTGACTCGTTTGACTCGTTTGACTCGTTTGATTCGTTTGACTCGTTTGACTCGTTTGACTCGTTTGACTCGTTTGACTCGTTTGACTCGTTTGACTCGTTTGACTCGTTTGACTCGTTTGACTCGTTTGACACGTTTGACTCGTTTGACACGTTTGACTCGTTTGACTCGTTTGACTCGTTTGACTCGTTTGACTCGTTTGACTCGTTTGACACGTTTGACTCGTTTGACTCGTTTGACTCGTTTGACTCGTTTGACACGTTTGACTCGTTTGACTCGTTTGACTCGTTTGACTCGTTTGACTCGCTTGACTCCTTTGACTCGCTTGGCTCGTTTGACTCGCTTGACTCCTTTGACTCGTTTGGCTCGTTTGACTCGTTTGACACGTTTGACTCGTTTGACTCGTTTGACTCGGTTGACTCGTTTGAGTCGTTTGACTCGTTTGACACGTTTGACTCGTTTGACTCGTTTGACTCGTTTGACTCGCTTGACTCCTTTGACTCGCTTGGCTCGTTTGACTCACTTGACTCCTTTGACTCGTTTGACACGTTTGACTCGTTTGACTCGTTTGACTCGTTTGACACGTTTGACTCGTTTGACTCGTTTGACTCGTTTGACTCGTTTGACTCGTTTGACTCGTTTGGCTCGTTTGGCTCGTTTGGCTCGTTTGACTCGTTTGACTCCTTTGACTCGGTTGGCTCGTTTGGCTCGTTTGACTCGTTTGAGTCGTTTGGCTCCTTTGACTCGTTTGGCTCGTTTGGCTCGTTTGGCTCGTTTGACTCGTTTGAGTCGTTTGAGTCGTTTAACTCGATTGACTCGTATAACTCGATAGACTCGATTGACTCGTTTGAGTCGAATGAGTCGAATGAGTCGAATGAGTCGAATGAGTCGAATGAGTCGAATGAGTCGAATGAGTCGAATGAGTCGAATGAGTCGAATGAGTCGAATGAGTCGAATGAGTCGAATGAGTCGAATAAGTCGTTTGACTCGCTTGACTCGTTTGACTCGCTTGACTCGTTTGACTCGCTTGACTCGTTTGACTCGCTTGACTCGTTTGACCCGATTGACTCGTTTGACCCGATTGACTCGTTTGACTCGTTTGACTCGTTTGACTCGTTTGACTCGTTTGACTCGTTTGACTCGTTTGACTCGTTTGACTCGTTTGACTCGTTTGACTCGTTTGACTCGTTTGACTCGTTTGACACGTTTGACTCGTTTGACTCGTTTGACTCGTTTGACTCGTTTGACTCGTTTGACTCGTTTGACTCGTTTGACTCGTTTGACTCGTTTGACTCGTTTGACTCGTTTGACTCGTTTGACTCGTTTGACACGTTTGACTCGTTTGACTCGTTTGACTCGTTTGACTAGTTTGACTCGTTTGACTCGTTTGACTCGTTTGACTCGTTTGACTCGTTTGACACGTTTGACTCGTTTGACTCGTTTGACTCGTTTGACTCGTTTGACTCGTGTGACTCGTTTGACACGTTTGACTCGTTTGACTCGTTTGACTCGTTTGACTCTTTGACTCGCTTGACTCGTTTGACTCGTTTGACTCGTTTGACTCGTTTGATTCGTTTGACTCGTTTGACTCGTTTGACTCGTTTGACTCGTTTGACTCGTTTGACTAGTTTGACTCGTTTGACTCGTTTGACTCGTTTGACTCGTTTGACTCGTTTGACACGTTTGACTCGTTTGACTCGTTTGACTCGTTTGACTCGTTTGACTCGTTTGACTCGTTTGACACGTTTGACTCGTTTGACTCGTTTGACTCGTTTGACTCTTTGACTCGTTTGACTCGTTTGACTCGTTTGACTCGTTTGACTCGTTTGACTCATTTGACTCGTTTTACTCGTTTGACTCGTTTGACTCGTTTGACTCGCTTGACTCGCTTGACTCGCTTGACTCGTTTGGCTCGTATGACTCGTTTGACTCGTTTGACTCGTTTAAGTCGTTTAAGTCGTTTGACTCGTTTCAGTCGTTTGACTCGTTTCAGTCGTTTGACTCGTTTCAGTCGTTTGACTCGTTTCAGTCGTTTGAATCGTTTGAGTCGTTTGAGTCGTTTGACTCGATTGACTCGTATAACTCGATAGACTCGATTGACTCGTTTGAGTCGAATGAGTCGAATGAGTCGAATGAGTCGAATGAGTCGAATGAGTCGAATGAGTCGAATGAGTCGAATGCGTCGAATGAGTCGAATGAGTCGAATGTGTCGAATGAGTCGAATGAGTCGAATGAGTCGAATGAGTCGAATATGTCGTTTGACACGTTTGACTCGTTTGACTCGTTTGACTCGTTTGACTCTTTGACTCGTTTGACTCGTTTGACTCGTTTGACTCGTTTGACTCGTTTGACTCATTTGACTCGTTTTACTCGTTTGACTCGTTTGACTCGTTTGACTCGCTTGACTCGCTTGACTCGCTTGACTCGTTTGGCTCGTATGACTCGTTTGACTCGTTTGACTCGTTTAAGTCGTTTAAGTCGTTTGACTCGTTTCAGTCGTTTGACTCGTTTCAGTCGTTTGACTCGTTTCAGTCGTTTGACTCGTTTCAGTCGTTTGACTCGTTTCAGTCGTTTGAATCGTTTGAGTCGTTTGAGTCGTTTGACTCGATTGACTCGTATAACTCGATAGACTCGATTGACTCGTTTGAGTCGAATGAGTCGAATGAGTCGAATGAGTCGAATGAGTCGAATGAGTCGAATGAGTCGAATGAGTCGAATGCGTCGAATGAGTCGAATGAGTCGAATGTGTCGAATGAGTCGAATGAGTCGAATGAGTCGAATGAGTCGAATATGTCGTTTGACTCGTTTGACTCGCTTGACTCGTTTGACTCGCTTGACTCGTTTGACTCGCTTGACTCGTTTGACTCGCTTGACCCGATTGACTCGTTTGACCCGATTGACTCGTTTGACTCGTTTGACTCGTTTGACTCGTTTGACTCGTTTGACTCGTTTGACTCGTTTGACTCGTTTGACTCGTTCGACTCGTTCGACTCGTTTGACTCGTTTGACTCGTTTGACTCGTTCGACTCGTTCGACACGTTCGACTCGTTCGACTCGTTCGACTCGTTCGACTCGTTCGACTCGTTCGACTCGTTCGACTCGTTCGACTCGTTCGACTCGTTCGACTCGTTCGACTCGTTCGACTCGTTCGACTCGTTCGACTCGTTCGACTCGTTCGACTCGTTCGACTCGTTCGACTCGTTCCACTCGTTCGACTCGTTCGACTCGTTCGACTCGTTCGACTCGTTCCACTCGTTCGACTCGTTCGACTCGTTCGACTCGTTCGACTCGTTCGACTCGTTCGACTCGTTCGACTCGTTCGACTCGTTCGACTCGTTCGACTCGTTCGACTCGTTCGACTCGTTCGACTCGTTCGACTCGTTCGACTCGTTCGACTCGTTCGACTCGTTCGACTCGTTCGACTCGTTCGACTCGTTCGACTCGTTCGACTCGTTCGACTCGTTCGACTCGTTCGACTCGTTCGACTCGTTCGACTCGTTCGACTCGTTCGACTCGTTCGACTCGTTCGACTCGTTCGACTCGTTCGACTCGTTCGACTCGTTCGACTCGTTCGACTCGTTCGACTCGTTCGACTCGTTCGACTCGTTCGACTCGTTCGACTCGTTCGACTCGTTCGACTCGTTCGACTCGTTCGACTCGTTCGACTCGTTCGACTCGTTCGACTCGTTCGACTCGTTCGACTCGTTCGACTCGTTCGACTCGTTCGACTCGTTCGACTCGTTCGACTCGTTCGACTCGTTCGACTCGTTCGACTCGTTCGACTCGTTCGACTCGTTCGACTCGTTCGACTCGTTCGACTCGTTCGACTCGTTCGACTCGTTCGACTCGTTCGACTCGTTCGACTCGTTCGACTCGTTCGACTCGTTCGACTCGTTCGACTCGTTCGACTCGTTCGACTCGTTCGACTCGTTCGACTCGTTCGACTCGTTCGACTCGTTCGACTCGTTCGACTCGTTCGACTCGTTCGACTCGTTCGACTCGTTCGACTCGTTCGACTCGTTCGACTCGTTCGACTCGTTCGACTCGTTCGACTCGTTCGACTCGTTCGACTCGTTCGACTCGTTCGACACGTTCGACTCGTTTGACTCGTTTGACTCGTTTGACTCGTTTGACTAGTTTGACTCGTTTGACTCGTTTGACTCGTTTGACTCGTTTGACTCGTTTGACACGTTTGACTCGTTTGACTCGTTTGACTCGTTTGACTCGTTTGACTCGTTTGACTCGTTTGACTCGTTTGACTCGCTTGACTCCTTTGTCTCGTTTGGCTCGTTTCTCTCGTTTCTCTCGTTTGACTCGTTTTACTCGTTCGGCTCGTTTGAGTCGTCTGACTAGATTGAGTCGTTTGACTCGATTGACTCGTATAACTCGTTAGACTCGATTGACTCGATTGACTCGTTTGAGTCTTTTGAGTCGTTTGAGTCGTATGAGTCGTTTGACTCGTTTGACTCGTTTGACTCGTTTGACTCGTTTGACTCGTTTGACTCGTTTGACTCGTTTGACTCGTTTGACTCGTTTGACTCGTTTGACTCGTTTGACTCGTTTGACTCGTTTGACTCGTTTGACTCGTTTGACTCGTTTGACTCGTTTGACTCGTTTGACTCGTTTGACTCGTTTGACTCGTTTGACTCGTTTGACTCGTTTGACTCGTTTGACTCGTTTGACTCGTTTGACTCGTTTGACTCGTTTGACTCGTTTGACTCGTTTGACTCGTTTGACTCGTTTGACTCGTTTGACTCGTTTGACTCGTTTGACTCGTTTGACTCGCTTGACTCCTTTGACTCGTTTGGCTCGTTTCCCTCGTTTCTCTCGTTTGACTCGTTTGACTCGTTCGGCTCGTTTGAGTCGTCTGACTAGATTGAGTCGTTTGACTCGATTGACTCGTATAACTCGTTAGACTCGATTGACTCGTTTGAGTCGTTTGAGTCGTTTGACCCGATTAACTCGTTTGACTCGTTTGACTCGTTTGACTCGTTTGAATCGTTTGACTCGTTTGACTCGTTTGACTCGTTTGACTCGTTTGACTCGTTTGACTCGTTTGACTCGTTTGACTCGTTTGACTCGTTTGACACGTTTGACTCGTTTGACCCGTTTGACTCGTTTGACTCGTTTGACACGTTTGACTCGTTTGACTCGTTTGACTCGTTTGACTCGTTTGACTCGTTTGACTCGTTTGACTCGTTTGACTCGTTTGACTCGTTTGACTCGTTTGACTCGTTTGACTCGTTTGACTCGTTTGACTCGTTTGACTCGTTTGACACGTTTGACTCGTTTGACTCGTTTGACTCGTTTGACACGTTTGACTCGTTTGACTCGTTTGACTCGTTTGACTCGTTTGACTCGTTTGACTCGTTTGGCTCGTTTGGCTCGTTTGGCTCGTTTGACTCGTTTGACTCCTTTGACTCCTTTGACTCGTTTGACTAGTTTGACTCGTTTGACTCGTTTGACTCGTTTGACTCGTTTGACTCGTTTGACACGTTTGACTCGTTTGACTCGTTTGACTCGTTTGACCCGTTTGACTCGTTTGACTCGTTTGACACGTTTGACTCGTTTGACTCGTTTGACTCGTTTGACTCGTTTGACTCGTTTGACTCGTTTGACTCGTTTGTCTCGTTTGACTCGTTTGTCTCGTTTGACTCGTTTGACTCGTTTCACTCGTTTGACTCGTTTGACTCGTTTGACTCGTTTGACTCGTTTGACACGTTTGACTCGTTTGACTCGTTTGACTCGTTTGACACGTTTGACTCGTTTGACTCGTTTGACTCGTTTGACACGTTTGACTCGTTTGACTCGTTTGACTCGTTTGACTCGTTTGACTCGTTTGACTCGTTTGACTCGCTTGACTCCTTTGACTCGTTTGGCTCGTTTCTCTCGTTTGGCTCGTTTCTCTCGTTTCTCTCGTTTGACTCGTTTGACTCGTTCGGCTCGTTTGAGTCGTCTGACTAGATTGAGTCGTTTGACTCGATTGACTCGTATAACTCGTTAGACTCGTTTGACTCGTTTGACTCGTTTGACTCGTTTGACTCGTTTGACTCGTTTGACTCGTTTGACTCGTTTGACTCGTTTGACTCGTTTGACTCGTTTGACTCGTTTGACTCGTTTGACTCGTTTGACTCGTTTGACTCGTTTGACTCGTTTGACTCGTTTGACTCGTTTGACTCGTTTGACTCGTTTGACTCGTTTGACTCGTTTGACTCGTTTGACTCGTTTGACTCGTTTGACTCGTTTGACTCGTTTGACTCGTTTGACTCGTTTGACTCGTTTGACTCGTTTGACTCGTTTGACTCGTTTGACACGTTTGACTCGTTTGACTCGTTTGACTCGTTTGACCCGTTTGACTCGTTTGACTCGTTTGACACGTTTGACTCGTTTGACTCGTTTGACTCGTTTGACTCGTTTGACTCGTTTGACTCGTTTGACTCGTTTGACTCGTTTGACTCGTTTGTCTCGTTTGACTCGTTTGACTCGTTTCACTCGTTTGACTCGTTTGACTCGTTTGACTCGTTTGACTCGTTTGACACGTTTGACTCGTTTGACTCGTTTGACTCGTTTGACACGTTTGACTCGTTTGACTCGTTTGACTCGTTTGACACGTTTGACTCGTTTGACTCGTTTGACTCGTTTGACTCGTTTGACTCGTGTGACTCGTTTGACACGTTTGACTCGTTTGACTCGTTTGACTCGTTTGACTCGTTTGACTCGTTTGACTCGTTTGACTCGTTTGACTCGTTTGACTCGTTTGACTCGTTTGACTCGTTTGACTCGTTTGACTCGTTTGACTCGTTTGACTCGTTTGACTCGTTTGACTCGTTTGACTCGTTTGACTCGTTTGACTCGTTTGACTCGTTTGACTCGTTTGACTCGTTTGACTCGTTTGACTCGTTTGACTCGTTTGACTCGTTTGACTCGTTTGACTCGTTTGACTCGTTTGACTCGTTTGACTCGTTTGACTCGTTTGACTCGTTTGACTCGTTTGACTCGTTTGACTCGTTTGACTCGTTTGACTAGTTTGACTAGTTTGACTCGTTTGACTCGTTTGACTCGTTTGACTCGTTTGACACGTTTGACTCGTTTGACTCGTTTGACTCGTTTGACTCGTTTGACTCGTTTGACTCGTTTGACACGTTTGACTCGTTTGACTCGTTTGACTCGTTTGACTCTTTGACTCGTTTGACTCGTTTGACTCGTTTGACTCGTTTGACTCGTTTGACTCATTTGACTCGTTTTACTCGTTTGACTCGTTTGACTCGTTTGACTCGCTTGACTCGCTTGACTCGCTTGACTCGTTTGGCTCGTATGACTCGTTTGACTCGTTTGACTCGTTTAAGTCGTTTAAGTCGTTTGACTCGTTTCAGTCGTTTGACTCGTTTCAGTCGTTTGACTCGTTTCAGTCGTTTGACTCGTTTCAGTCGTTTGAATCGTTTGAGTCGTTTGAGTCGTTTGACTCGATTGACTCGTATAACTCGATAGACTCGATTGACTCGTTTGAGTCGAATGAGTCGAATGAGTCGAATGAGTCGAATGAGTCGAATGAGTCGAATGAGTCGAATGAGTCGAATGAGTCGAATGCGTCGAATGAGTCGAATGAGTCGAATGTGTCGAATGAGTCGAATGAGTCGAATGAGTCGAATGAGTCGAATGAGTCGAATGAGTCGAATAAGTCGTTTGACTCGTTTGACTCGCTTGACTCGTTTGACTCGCTTGACTCGTTTGACTCGCTTGACTCGTTTGACTCGCTTGACCCGATTGACTCGTTTGACCCGATTGACTCGTTTGACTCGTTTGACTCGTTTGACTCGTTTGACTCGTTTGACTCGTTTGACTCGTTTGACTCGTTTGACTAGTTTGACTCGTTTGACTCGTTTGACTCGTTTGACACGTTTGACTCGTTTGACTCGTTTGACTCGTTTGACTCGTTTGACTCGTTTGACTCGTTTGACACGTTTGACTCGTTTGACTCGTTTGACTCGTTTGACTCGTTTGACTCGTTTGACTCGTTTGACTCGTTTGACTCGCTTGACTCCTTTGACTCGTTTGGCTCGTTTCCCTCGTTTCTCTCGTTTGACTCGTTTGACTCGTTCGGCTCGTTTGAGTCGTCTGACTAGATTGAGTCGTTTGACTCGATTGACTCGTATAACTCGTTAGACTCGATTGACTCGTTTGAGTCGTTTGAGTCGTTTGAGTCGTTTGAGTCGTTTGACTCGTTTGACTCGTTTGACTCGTTTGACACGTTTGACTCGTTTGACTCGTTTGACTCGTTTGACTCGTTTGACTCGCTTGACTCGTTTGACCCGATTGACTCGTTTGACCCGATTGACTCGTTTGACTCGTTTGACTCGTTTGACTCGTTTGACTCGTTTGACTCGCTTGACTCGTTTGACTCGCTTGACTCGTTTGACTCGCTTGACCCGATTGACTCGTTTGACCCGATTGACTCGTTTGACTCGTTTGACTCGTTTGACTCGTTTGACTCGTTTGACTCGTTTGACTAGGTTGACTCGTTTGACTCGTTTGACTCGTTTGACACGTTTGACTCGTTTGACTCGTTTGACTCGTTTGACTCGTTTGACTCGTTTGACTCGTTTGACACGTTTGACTCGTTTGACTCGTTTGACTCGTTTGACTCGTTTGACTCGTTTGACTCGTTTGACTCGTTTGACTCGCTTGACTCCTTTGACTCGTTTGGCTCGTTTCCCTCGTTTCTCTCGTTCGACTCGTTTGACTCGTTCGGCTCGTTTGAGTCGTCTGACTAGATTGAGTCGTTTGACTCGATTGACTCGTTTGAGTCGTTTGACTCGTTTGACTCGTTTGACTCGTTTGACACGTTTGACTCGTTTGACTCGTTTGACTCGTTTGACTCGTTTGACTCGTTTGACTCGTTTGACTCGTTTGACTCGTTTGACTCGTTTGACTCGTTTGACTCGTTTGACTCGTTTGACTCGTTTGACTCGTTTGACTCGTTTGACTCGCTTGACTCGTTTGACCCGATTGACTCGTTTGACCCGATTGACTCGTTTGACCCGATTGACTCGTTTGACTCGTTTGACTCGTTTGACACGTTTGACTCGTTTGACTCGTTTGACTCGTTTGACTCGTTTGACTCGTTTGACTCGTTTGACTCGTTTGACTCGTTTGACTCGTTTGACTCGTTTGACTCGTTTGACTCGCTTGACTCGCTTGACTCGCTTGACTCGCTTGACTCGCTTGACTCGTTTGACTAGGTTGACTCGTTTGGCTCGTTTCTCTCGTTCGACTCGTTCGACTCGTTCGGCTCGTTCGACTCGTTCGGCTCGTTCGACTCGTTCGGCTCGTTCGGCTCGTTCGACTCGTTCGGCTCGTTCGACTCGTTCGGCTCGTTCGACTCGTTCGACTCGTTCGGCTCGTTCGACTCGTTCGACTCGTTCGACTCGTTCGACTCGTTCGACTCGTTCGGCTCGTTCGACTCGTTCGGCTCGTTCGGCTCGTTCGGCTCGTTCGGCTCGTTCGACTCGTTCGGCTCGTTCGGCTCGTTCGGCTCGTTCGGCTCGTTCGGCTCGTTCGGCTCGTTCGGCTCGTTCGGCTCGTTCGACTCGTTCGGCTCGTTCGACTCGTTCGACTCGTTCGGCTCGTTCGGCTCGTTCGACTCGTTCGACTCGTTCGACTCGTTCGACTCGTTCGACTCGTTCGACTCGTTCGACTCGTTCGACTCGTTCGACTCGTTCGACTCGTTCGACTCGTTCGACTCGTTCGACTCGTTCGACTCGTTCGACTCGTTCGACTCGTTCGACTCGTTCGACTCGTTCGACTCGTTCGACTCGTTCGACTCGTTCGACTCGTTCGACTCGTTCGACTCGTTCGACTCGTTCGACTCGTTCGACTCGTTCGACTCGTTCGACTCGTTCGACTCGTTCGACTCGTTCGACTCGTTCGACTCGTTCGACTCGTTCGACTCGTTCGACTCGTTCGACTCGTTCGACTCGTTCGACTCGTTTGGCTCGTTCAACTCGCTTGACTCGATTGTCCTGTTCGACCCGTTTGACTCGTTTGACTCGTTTGACTCGTTTCACTCGTTTGACTCGTTTCACTCGTTTGACTCGTTTCACTCGTTTGACTCGTTTGACTCGTCTGACTCGTTTCACTCGTTTGACTAGTTTCACTCGTTTGACTAGTTTCACTCGTTTGACTAGTTTCACTCGTTTGACTAGTTTCACTCGTTTGACTAGTTTCACTCGTTTGACTAGTTTCACTCGTTTGACTAGTTTCACTCGTTTGACTAGTTTCACTCGTTTGACTAGTTTCACTCGTTTGACTAGTTTCACTCGTTTGACTAGTTTCACTCGTTTGACTAGTTTCACTCGTTTGACTAGTTTCACTCGTTTGACTAGTTTCACTCGTTTGACTAGTTTCACTCGTTTGACTAGTTTCACTCGTTTGACTAGTTTCACTCGTTTGACTAGTTTCACTCGTTTGACTAGTTTCACTCGTTTGACTAGTTTCACTCGTTTGACTAGTTTCACTCGTTTGACTAGTTTCACTCGTTTGACTAGTTTCACTCGTTTGACTAGTTTCACTCGTTTGACTAGTTTCACTCGTCTGACTCGTCTGACTCGTCTGACTCGTCTGACTCGTCTGACTCGTCTGACTCGTCTGACTCGTCTGACTCGTCTGACTCGTCTGACTCGTCTGACTCGTCTGACTCGTCTGACTCGTCTGACTCGTCTGACTCGTCTGACTCGTCTGACTCGTCTGACTCGTCTGACTCGTCTGACTCGTCTGACTCGTCTGACTCGTCTGACTCGTCTGACTCGTCTGACTCGTCTGACTCGTCTGACTCGTCTGACTCGTCTGACTCGTCTGACTCGTCTGACTCGTCTGACTCGTCTGACTCGTCTGACTCGTCTGACTCGTCTGACTCGTCTGACTCGTCTGACTCGTCTGACTCGTCTGACTCGTCTGACTCGTCTGACTCGTCTGACTCGTCTGACTCGTCTGACTCGTCTGACTCGTCTGACTCGTCTGACTCGTCTGACTCGTTCGACTCGTTTGACTCGTTCGACTCGTTCGACTCGTTCGACTCGTTCGACTCGTTCGACTCGTTTGCCTCGTTTGGCTCGTTTGGCTCGTTTGTCTCGTTTGACTCGTTTGACTCGTTGGGATCGTTTAACTCGCTTGACTCGACTGTTCTGTTCGACTCGTTTGACTCGTTTGACTCGTTCGACACGTTTGACTCGTTCGACTCGTTTGACTCGTTTGACTCGTTTGACTCGTTGGGATCGTTTAACTCGCTTGACTCGACTGTTCTGTTCGACTCGTTTGACTCGTTTGACTCGTTTGACTCGTTGGACTCGTTCGACACGTTTGACTCGTTCGACTCGTTCGACTCGTTCGACTCGTTCGACTCGTTCGGCTCGTTCGACTCGTTCGGCTCGTTCGACTCGTTCGGCTCGTTCGACTCGTTCGGCTCGTTCGACTCGTTCGGCTCGTTCGACTCGTTCGGCTCGTTCGACTCGTTCGGCTCGTTCGACTCGTTCGGCTCGTTCGACTCGTTCGGCTCGTTCGACTCGTTCGGCTCGTTCGACTCGTTCGGCTCGTTCGACTCGTTCGGCTCGTTCGACTCGTTCGGCTCGTTCGACTCGTTCGGCTCGTTCGACTCGTTCGGCTCGTTCGACTCGTTCGGCTCGTTCGACTCGTTCGGCTCGTTCGACTCGTTCGGCTCGTTCGGCTCGTTCGACTCGTTCGACTCGTTCGGCTCGTTCGACTCGTTCGGCTCGTTCGACTCGTCTGACTCGTCTGACTCGTCTGACTCGTTTGACTCGTTTGACTCGTTTGACCCGAATGACTCGTAAGGCCGGTTTGATCCGTTTTACTCGTTTGACTCGTTTGACTCTTTTGACTCGTTTGACTCGTTTGACCGGTTTTACTGGTTTGACTCGGTTGACTCGTTTGACTCGTTTGACTCGTTTGACTCGTTTGACTCGTTTGACTCGTTTGACTCGTGTGACTCGTTTGACTCGTTTGACTCGTTTAACTCGTTTGACTCGATTGTCTTGTTCGACCCGTTTGACTCGTTCGACTCGTTTGACTCGTTCGACTCGTTCGACTCGTTCGACTCGTTCGACTCGTTTGACTCGTTGGATTCGTTTGACTCGTTTGACTCGTTTGACTCGTTTGACTTGTTTGACTCGTTTGACTCGTTGGACTCGTTTGACTCGTTTGACTCGTTTGACTCGTTTGACTCGTTTGACACGTTTGACTCGTTTGACTCGTTTGACTCGATTGACTCGTTTGACTCGATTGACTCGTTTGACTCGTTTGACTCGTTTGACTCGTTTGACTCGTTTGACTCGTTTGACTCGTTTGACTCGATTGACTCGTTTGACTCGTTTGACTCGTTTGACTCGTTTGACTCGTTTGACTCGTTTGACTCGTTTGACTCGTTTGGCTCGTTCAACTCGCTTGACTCGATTGTCCTGTTCGACCCGTTTGACTCGTTTGACTCGTTTCACTCGTTTCACTCGTTTGACTCGTTTCACTCGTTTGACTCGTTTGACTCGTTTGACTCGTTTGACTCGTTTCACTCGTTTGACTCGTTTGACTCGTTTCACTCGTTTGACTCGTTTGACTCGTTTGACTCGTTTGACTCGTTTGACTCGTCTGACTCGTTTCACTCGTTTCACTCGTTTGACTCGTCTGACTCGTCTGACTCGTCTGACTCGTCTGACTCGTCTGACTCGTCTGACTCGTCTGACTCGTCTGACTCGTCTGACTCGTCTGACTCGTCTGACTCGTCTGACTCGTCTGACTCGTCTGACTCGTCTGACTCGTCTGACTCGTCTGACTCGTCTGACTCGTCTGACTCGTCTGACTCGTCTGACTCGTCTGACTCGTCTGACTCGTCTGACTCGTCTGACTCGTCTGACTCGTCTGACTCGTCTGACTCGTCTGACTCGTCTGACTCGTCTGACTCGTCTGACTCGTCTGACTCGTCTGACTCGTCTGACTCGTCTGACTCGTCTGACTCGTCTGACTCGTCTGACTCGTCTGACTCGTCTGACTCGTCTGACTCGTCTGACTCGTCTGACTCGTCTGACTCGTCTGACTCGTCTGACTCGTCTGACTCGTCTGACTCGTCTGACTCGTCTGACTCGTCTGACTCGTCTGACTCGTCTGACTCGTCTGACTCGTCTGACTCGTCTGACTCGTCTGACTCGTCTGACTCGTCTGACTCGTCTGACTCGTCTGACTCGTCTGACTCGTCTGACTCGTCTGACTCGTCTGACTCGTCTGACTCGTCTGACTCGTCTGACTCGTCTGACTCGTCTGACTCGTCTGACTCGTCTGACTCGTCTGACTCGTCTGACTCGTCTGACTCGTCTGACTCGTCTGACTCGTCTGACTCGTCTGACTCGTCTGACTCGTCTGACTCGTCTGACTCGTCTGACTCGTCTGACTCGTCTGACTCGTCTGACTCGTCTGACTCGTCTGACTCGTCTGACTCGTCTGACTCGTCTGACTCGTCTGACTCGTCTGACTCGTCTGACTCGTCTGACTCGTCTGACTCGTCTGACTCGTCTGACTCGTTTGACTCGTTTGACTCGTTTGACTCGTTTGACTCGTTAGACTCGTTAGACTCGTTCGACTCGTTAGACTCGTTAGACTCGTTCGACTCGTTCGAATCTTTCGACTCGTTCGACTCGTTCGACTCGTTCGACTCGTTCGACTCGTTCGACTCGTTCGACTCGTTCGACTCGTTCGACTCGATTGACTCGTTTGACTCGATTGACTCGTTTGACTCGTTTGACTCGTTTGACTCGTTTGACTCGTTTGACTCGTTTGACTCGATTGACTCGTTTGACTCGTTTGACTCGTTTGACTCGTTTGACTCGTTCGACTCGTTTGACTCGTTTGGCTCGTTCAACTCGCTTGACTCGATTGTCCTGTTCGAACCGTTTGACTCGTTTGACTCGTTTGACTCGTTTGTCTCGTTTGAGTCGTTTGACTCGATTGACTCGTTTGACTCGTTTGACTCGTTTGACTCGTTTGACTCGTTTGACTCGTTTGACTCGTTTGACTCGTTCGACTCGTTTGACTCGTTCGACTCGTTCGACTCGTTCGACTCGTTCGACTCGTTCGACTCGTTCGACTCGTTCGACTCGTTCGACTCGTTCGACTCGTTCGACTCGTTCGACTCGTTAGACTCGTTTGACTCGTTAGACTCGTTAGACTCGTTCGACTCGTTCGAATCTTTCGACTCGTTCGACTCGTTCGACTCGTTCGACTCGTTCGACTCGTTCGACTCGTTCGACTCGTTCGACTCGTTCGACTCGTTCGACTCGTTCGACTCGTTCGACTCGTTCGACTCGTTCGACTCGTTCGACTCGTTCGACTCGTTTGACTCGTTTGACTCGTTTGCCTCGTTTGGCTCGTTTGTCTCGTTTGACTCGTTTGACTCGTTGGGATCGTTTCACTCGCTTGACTCGACTGTTCTGTTCGACTCGTTTGACTCGTTTGACTCGTTCGACACGTTTGACTGGTTTTACTCGTTTGACTCGTTTGACACGTTTGACTCGATTGACTCGTTTGACTCGTTTGGCTCGTTCAACTCGCTTGACTCGATTGTCCTGTTCGACCCGTTTGACTCGTTTGACTCGTTTGACTCGTTTGACTCGTTTCACTCGTTTGACTCGTCTGACTCGCCCGACTCGTCTGACTCGTCCGACTCGTCTGACTCGTCCGACTCGTCTGACTCGTCCGACTCGTCTGACTCGTCCGACTCGTCTGACTCGTCCGACTCGTCTGACTCGTCCGACTCGTCTGACTCGTCCGACTCGTCTGACTCGTCCGACTCGTCTGACTCGTCCGACTCGTCTGACTCGTCCGACTCGTCTGACTCGTCCGACTCGTCTGACTCGTCCGACTCGTCTGACTCGTCCGACTCGTCTGACTCGTCCGACTCGTCTGACTCGTCCGACTCGTCTGACTCGTCCGACTCGTCTGACTCGTCCGACTCGTCTGACTCGTCCGACTCGTCTGACTCGTCCGACTCGTCTGACTCGTCCGACTCGTCTGACTCGTCCGACTCGTCTGACTCGTCCGACTCGTCTGACTCGTCCGACTCGTTTGACTCGTTCGACTCGTTTGACTCGTTCGACTCGTTCGACTCGTTTGACTCGTTCGACTCGTTTGCCTCGTTTGGCTCGTTTGTCTCGTTTGACTCGTTTGACTCGTTGGGATCGTTTAACTCGCTTGACTCGACTGTTCTGTTCGACTCGTTTGACTCGTTTGACTCGTTCGACACGTTTGACTGGTTTTACTCGTTTGACTCGTTTGACACGTTTGACTCGATTGACTCGTTTGACTCGTTTGACTCGTTCGACTCGCTTGACTCGATTGTCCTGTTCGACCCGTTTGACTTGTTTGACTCGTATGACTCGATTGACTCGTTTGACTCGTTTGACTCATTTGACTCGTCTGACTCGTTTGACTCGTTTGACTCGTTTGACTCGTTTGCCTCGTTTGACTCGTTTCACTCGTTTGACTCGTTTGAGTCGTTTGACTCGTTTGACTCGTTTGACTCGTTTGACTCGATTGACTCGTTTGACTCGTTTGACTCGTTTGACTCGTTTGACACGTTTGACTCGTTTGGCTCGTTTAACTCGCTTGATTCGATTGTCCTGTTCGAACCGTTTGACTCGTTTGACTCGTTTGACTCGTTTGTCTCGTTTGAGTCGTTTGACTCGATTGACTCGTTTGACTCGTTTGACTCGTTCGACTCGTTCGACTCGTTCGACTCGTTCGACTCGTTCGACTCGTTAGACTCGTTTGACTCGTTAGACTCGTTAGACTCGTTCGACTCGTTCGAATCGTTCGACTCGTTCGACTCGTTCGACTCGTTCGACTCGTTCGACTCGTTCGACTCGTTCGACTCGTTCGACTCGTTCGACTCGTTCGACTCGTTCGACTCGTTCGACTCGTTCGACTCGTTCGACTCGTTCGACTCGTTCGACTCGTTCGACTCGTTCGACTCGTTCGACTCGTTCGACTCGTTCGACTCGTTCGACTCGTTCGACTCGTTCGACTCGTTCGACTCGTTCGACTCGTTCGACTCGTTCGACTCGTTCGACTCGTTCGACTCGTTCGACTCGTTCGACTCGTTCGACTCGTTCGACTCGTTCGACTCGTTCGACTCGTTCGACTCGTTCGACTCGTTCGACTCGTTCGACTCGTTCGACTCGTTTGACTCGTATGACTCGTTTGACTCGTTTGACTCGTTTGACTCGTATGACTCGTTTGACTCGTATGACTCGTTTGACTCGTTTGACTCGTTTCACTCGTTTGACTCGTATGAGTCGTTTGACTCGTTTCACTCGTTTGACTCGTTTCACTCGTTTGACTCGTTTGACTCGTTAGACTCGCTTGACTCGTTTGTCCTGTTTGACTCGATTGACCCGTTTGACTCGTTTGACTCGTGTGACTCGTTTGACTCGTTTGACTCGTTTGACTCGTTTGATTGGTTCGACACGATTGACTCGATTGACTCGTCTGACACGTTTGACTCGTTTGACTCGTTTGACTCGTTTGATTCGATTGTCCTGTTCGACACGTTTGACCATTTTGACTCGTTTGACTCGTATGACTCGTTTGACTCGTTTGATTCGATTCACTCGTTTGAATCGTATGACTCGTTTGACTCGTTTGACTCGTTTGACTCGTTTGACTCGTTTGACTCGTTAGACTAGCTTGACTCGTTTGTCCTGTTTGACTCGATTGACCCGTTTGACTCGTTTGACTCATTTGACTCGATTGTCCTGTTCGACCCGTTTTACCCGTTTGACCCGTTTGACTCTTTTGACTCGTTTGATTGGTTCGACACGATTGACTCGATTGACTCGTCTGACACGTTTGACTCGTTTGACTCGTTTGACTCGTTTGATTCGATTGTCCTGTTCGACACGTTTGACCATTTTGACTCGTTTGACTCGTATGACTCGTTTGACTCGTTTGATTCGATTCACTCGTTTGAATCGTATGACTCGTTTGACTCGTTTGACTCGTTTGACTCGTTTGATTGGTTCGACACGATTGACTCGATTGACTCGTCTGACACGTTTGACTCGTTTGACTCGTTTGACTCGTTTGATTCGATTGTCCTGTTCGACACGTTTGACCATTTTGACTCGTTTGACTCGTATGACTCGTTTGACTCGTTTGATTCGATTCACTCGTTTGAATCGTATGACTCGTTTGACTCGTTTGACTCGTTTGACTCGTTTGACTCGTTTGACTCGTTTGACTCGTTAGACTCGCTTGACTCGTTTGTCCTGTTTGACTCGATTGACCCGTTTGACTCGTTTGACTCATTTGACTCGATTGTCCTGTTCGACCCGTTTTACCCGTTTGACCCGTTTGACTCTTTTGACTCGTTTGACTCGTTTGACTCGTTTGACTCGTTTGACTCGTTTGACTCGTTTGACTCGTTTGACTCGTTTGACTCGTTTGACTCGTTTGACTCGTTTGACTCGTTTGACTCGTTTGACTCGTTTGACTCGTTTGACTCGTTTGACTCGTTTGACTCGTTTGACTCGTTTGACTCGTTTGACTCGTTTGACTCGTTTGACTCGTTTGACTCGTTTGACTCGTTTGACTCGTTTGACTCGTTTGACTCGTTTGACTCGTATGACTCGTTTGAGTCGATTGACTCGTTTGACTCGTTTGACTCGTTTGACTCGTTTGACTCGTTTGACTCGTTTGACTCGTTTGACTCGTTTGACTCGTTTGACTCGTTTGACTCGTTTGACTCGTTTGACTCGTTTGACTCGTTTGACTCGTTTGACTCGTTTGACTCGTTTGACTCGTTTGACTCGTTTGACTCGTTTGACTCGTTTGACTCGTTTGACTCGTTTGACTCGTTTGACTCGTTTGACTCGTTTGACTCGTTTGACTCGTTTGACTCGTTTGACTCGTTTGACTCGTTTGACTCGTTTGACTCGTTTGACTCGTTTGACTCGTTTGACTCGTTTGACTCGTTTGACTCGTTTGACTCGTTTGACTCGTTTGACTCGTTTGACTCGTTTGACTCGTTTGACTCGTTTGACTCGTTTGACTCGTTTGACTCGTTTGACTCGTTTGACTCGTTTGACTCGTTTGACTCGTTTGACTCGTTTCACTCGTTTCACTTGTTTGACTCGTTTGACTCGTTTCACTCGTTTCACTTGTTTGACTCGTTTCACTCGTTTGACTCGTTTGAATCGTTTTACTCGTTTGACTCGTTTGACTCGTTTGACTCGTTTGACTCGTTTGACTCGTTTCACTCGTTTGACTCGTTTGACTCGTTTCACTCGTTTCACTCGTTTGACTCGTTTGACTCGTTTGCCTCGTTTGCCTCGTTTGACTCGTTTGACTCGTTTGTCTCGTTTGACTCGTTTGACTCGTTTGACTCGTTTGACTCGTTTGACTCGTTTGATTCGTTTGACTCGTTTGACTCGTTTGACTCGTTTGACTCGTTTGACTCGTTTGACTCGTTTGACTCGTTTGACTCGTTTAACTCGGTTGACTCGTTTGACTCGGTTGACTCGTTTGACTCGTTTGACTCGATTGTCCTGTTCGACCCGTTTGACCCGTTTGACACGATTGACTCGTTTGACTCGTTTGACTCGATTGACTCGTTACACTCGTTTGACTCGTTTGACTCGATTGTCCTGTTCGACACGTTAGACCCGTTTGACTCGTTTGACTCGTTTGCCTCGTTTGACTCGTTTGACTCGTTTGACTCGTTTGACTCGTTTGACTCGTTTGACTCGTTTGACTCATTTGATTCGTTTGACCCGGTTGACTCGTGTGACTCGTTTGACTCGTTTGACTCGATTGTCCTGTTCGACACGTTAGACCCGTTTGACTCGTTTGACTCGTTTGCCTCGTTTGACTCGTTTCACTCGTTTGACTCGTTCGCTCGTTTCACTCGTTTGACTAGTTTGACTCGATTGACTCGTTTGACTCGTTTGACTCGTTTGACTCGTTTAACTCGGTTGACTCGTTTGACTCGGTTGACTCGTTTGACTCGTTTGACTCGATTGTCCTGTTCGACCCGTTTGACCCGTTTGACACGATTGACTCGTTTGACTCGTTTGACTCGATTGACTCGTTACACTCGTTTGACTCGTTTGACTCGTTTGACTCGTTTGACTCGATTGACGCGTTTGACTCGTTTGACTCGTTTGACTCGATTGACTCGTTTGACTCGTATGACTCGTTTGATTGGTTCGACACGATTGACTCGATTGACTCGTCTGACACGTTTGACTCGTTTGACTCGTTTGACTCGTTTGACTCATTTGATTCGTTTGACCCGGTTGACTCGTGTGACTCGTTTGACTCGTTTGACTCGATTGTCCTGTTCGACACGTTAGACCCGTTTGACTCGTTTGACTCGTTTGCCTCGTTTGACTCGTTTCACTCGTTTGACTCGTTCGCTCGTTTCACTCGTTTGACTAGTTTGACTCGATTGACTCGTTTGACTCGTTTGACTCGTTTGACTCGTTTGACTCGTTTGACTCGTTTGACTCGTTTGACTCGTTTGACTCGTTTGACTCGTTTGACTCGTTTGACTCGTTTGACTCGTTTGACTCGTTTGACTCGTTTGACTCGTTTGACTCGTTTGACTCGTTTGACTCGTTTGACTCGTTTGACTCGTTTGACTCGTTTGACTCGTTTGACTCGTTTGACTCGTTTGACTCGTTTGACTCGTATTACTCGTTTGACTCGTTTCACTCGTTTCACTCGTTTGCCTCGTATGACTCGTTTCACTCGTTTGACTCGTTTGACTCGTTTGGCTCGTTTGACTCGTTTGACTCGTTTGACTCGTTTGACTCGTTTGACTCGTTAGACTCGCTTGACTCGTTTGTCCTGTTTGACTCGATTGACCCGTTTGACTCGTTTGACTCGTATGACTCGTTTGACTCGTTTGACTCGTTTGACTCGTATGACTCGTTTGACTCGTTTGACTCGTTTCACTCGTTTGACTCGTATGAGTCGTTTGACTCGTTTCACTCGTTTGACTCGTTTCACTCGTTTGACTCGTTTCACTCGTTTGACTCGTTTCACTCGTTTGACTCGTTTGACTCGTTAGACTCGCTTGACTCGTTTGTCCTGTTTGACTCGATTGACCCGTTTGACTCGTTTGACTCGTGTGACTCGTTTGACTCGTTTGACTCGTTTGACTCGTTTGATTGGTTCGACACGATTGACTCGATTGACTCGTCTGACACGTTTGACTCGTTTGACTCGTTTGACTCGTTTGATTCGATTGTCCTGTTCGACACGTTTGACCATTTTGACTCGTTTGACTCGTATGACTCGTTTGACTCGTTTGATTCGATTCACTCGTTTGAATCGTATGACTCGTTTGACTCGTTTGACTCATTTGACTCGTTTGACTCGTTTGACTCGTTAGACTAGCTTGACTCGTTTGTCCTGTTTGACTCGATTGACCCGTTTGACTCGTTTGACTCATTTGACTCGATTGTCCTGTTCGACCCGTTTTACCCGTTTGACCCGTTTGACTCTTTTGACTCGTTTGATTGGTTCGACACGATTGACTCGATTGACTCGTCTGACACGTTTGACTCGTTTGACTCGTTTGACTCGTTTGATTCGATTGTCCTGTTCGACACGTTTGACCATTTTGACTCGTTTGACTCGTATGACTCGTTTGACTCGTTTGATTCGATTCACTCGTTTGAATCGTATGACTCGTTTGACTCGTTTGACTCGTTTGACTCGTTTGATTGGTTCGACACGATTGACTCGATTGACTCGTCTGACACGTTTGACTCGTTTGACTCGTTTGACTCGTTTGATTCGATTGTCCTGTTCGACACGTTTGACCATTTTGACTCGTTTGACTCGTATGACTCGTTTGACTCGTATGACTCGTTTGACTCGTTTGATTCGATTCACTCGTTTGAATCGTATGACTCGTTTGACTCGTTTGACTCGTTTGACTCGTTTGACTCGTTAGACTCGCTTGACTCATTTGTCCTGTTTGACTCGATTGACCCGTTTGACTCGTTTGACTCATTTGACTCGATTGTCCTGTTCGACCCGTTTTACCCGTTTGACCCGTTTGACTCTTTTGACTCGTTTGACTCGTTTGACTCGTTTGACTCGTTTGACTCGTTTGACTCGTTTGACTCGTTTGACTCGTTTGACTCGTTTGACTCGTTTGACTCGTTTGACTCGTTTGACTCGTTTGACTCGTTTGACTCGTTTGACTCGTTTGACACGTTTGACTCGTTTGACTCGTTTGACTCGTTTGACTCGTTTGACTCGTTTGACTCGTTTGACTCGTTTGACTCGTTTGACTCGTTTGACTCGATTGACTCGTTTGACTCGTTTGACTCGTTTGACTCGTTTGACTCGTTTGACTCGTTTGACTCGTTTGACTCGTTTGACTCGTTTGACTCGTTTGACTCGTTTGACTCGTTTGACTCGTTTGACTCGTTTGACTCGTTTGACTCGTTTGACTCGTTTGACTCGTTTGACTCGTTTGACTCGTTTGACTCGTTTGACTCGTTTCACTCGTTTCACTTGTTTGACTCGTTTGACTCGTTTCACTCGTTTCACTTGTTTGACTCGTTTCACTCGTTTGACTCGTTTGAATCGTTTTACTCGTTTGACTCGTTTGACTCGTTTGACTCGTTTGACTCGTTTGACTCGTTTCACTCGTTTGACTCGTTTCACTCGTTTCACTCGTTTCACTCGTTTGACTCGTTTGACTCGTTTGCCTCGTTTGCCTCGTTTGACTCGTTTGACTCGTTTGTCTCGTTTGACTCGTTTGACTCGTTTGACTCGTTTGACTCGTTTGACTCGTTTGACTCGTTTGACTCGTTTGACTCGTTTGACTCGTTTGACTCGTTTGACTCGTTTGACTCGTTTGACTCGATTGACTCGTTTGACTCGTTTGACTCGTTTGACTCGTTTGACTCGTTTGACTCGTTTGACTCGTTTGACTCGTTTGACTCGTTTGACTCGTTTGACTCGTTTGACTCGTTTGACTCGTTTGACTCGTTTGACTCGTTTGACTCGTTTGACTCGTTTGACTCGTTTGACTCGTTTCACTCGTTTCACTTGTTTGACTCGTTTGACTCGTTTGACTCGATTAACTCGTTTGACTCGCTTGACTCGATTGTCCAGTTCGAACAGTTTGAATCGTTAGACTCGTTTGACTCGTTTGACTCGTTTGACTCGTTTAACCCGTTTGACTCGTTTGACTCGTTTGACTCGTTTGACACGTTTGACTCGATTGACTCGATTGACTCGTCTGACACGTTCGACTAGTCTGTCACGTTTGACTCGTTTGAGTCGTTTGTTACGGTTGACTCGTTTGACTCGTTTGAGTCGTTTGACACGGTTGACTCATTTGACTCATTTGACTCGTTTGACTCGTTTGACTCTTTTGACTCGTTTGACTCGCTTGAATCGATTGTCCAGTTCGAACAGTTTGACTCGTTTGACTCGTTTGACTCGTTTGACTCGATTGTCTCGTTTGACTCGTTTGACTCGATTGACTCGTTTGACTCGTTTGACTCGTTTGACTCGTTTGACTCGTTTGACACGTTTGACTCGTTTGACTCGTTTGACTCGATTGTCCTGTTCGACCCGTTTGACCCGTTTGACACGTTTGCCTCGTTTGACACGTTTGCCTCGTTTGACACGTCTGACTCGTTTGACTCGTTCGACTCGTTCGACTCGTTTGACTCGTTTGACTCGCTTGACTCGTTTGACTCGCTTGACTCGATTGTCCAGTTCGAACAGTTTGACTCGTTTGACTCGATTGACTCGTTTGTCTCGTTTGACACGTTCGACTCGTTTGACTCGTTTGACTCGATTGACTCGTTTGACTCGTTTGACTCGATTGACTCGTTTGACTCGTTTGACTCGTTTGACTCGTTTGACTCGTTTGACTCGTTTGACTCGTTTGACTCGTATGACTCGATTGTCCTGTTCGACCCGTTTGACCCGTTTGACACGTTTGACTCGTTTGACTCGTTCGACCCGTTTGACTCGTTTGACTCGTTTGACTCGTTTGGCTCGTTCAAATCGCTTGACTCGATTGTCCTGTTCGACCCGTTTGACTCGTTTCACTCGTTTGACTCGATTTTCCTGTTCGACCCGTTTGACCCGTTTGACTCGTTTGACTCGTTTGAGTCGTTTGACTCGTTTGACTCGTTTGACTCGTTTGACTCGTTTGACTCGTTTGACTCGCTAGACTCGATTGTCCAGTTCGAACAGTTTGACTCGTTTGACTCGTTTGACTCGTTTGACTCGATTGACTCGTTTGACTCGTTTGACTCGTTTGACTCGTTTGACTCGATTGACTCGTTTGACTCGTTTGACTCGTTTGACTCGTTTGACTCGTTTGACTCGTTTGACTCGTTTGACTCGTTTGACTCGTTTGACTCGTTTGACTCGTTTGACTCGTTTGACTCGTTTGACTCGTTTGACTCGTTTGACTCGTTTGACTCGTTTGACTCGTTTGACTCGTTTGACTCGTTTGACTCGTTTGACTCGTTTGACTCGTTTGACTCGTTTGACTCGTTTGACTCGTTTGGCTGGTTCAACTCGCTTGACTCGATTGTCCTGTGCGACCCGTTTGACTCGTTTGACTCGTTTGACTCGTTTGAATCGTTTGACTCGTTTGACTCGTGTTACGTCCTGAAGGGACTGACTGCAGATCACCCCGAGCGGCTGGAATGATCTACCGGGTTCTTGCTCTTTTAAAGGGCTTAGGCCCACCTTGACTATACTTACCAGGAAGGGGAAGGGGTTGAAATGAATGTTTACAAAGGGATTTAAGGAACAACGATAAAATTCAGTATATATTCTGAGTAAAGATAATATAAATTACATACCTCAGAGACGGCGCTCCGTCTCTGCTGACGCTAGGGTATCGCTCGTGGCACGCTTGCCGTCTAGCGTTTCAATCGCTCGCAGAGTCGCTGACCCAAGGGTAGGTCGTGGTCGCTCGCTGTGCTCTCGGAAGTCGGTGGCCCTGGGGCCCGTCGTAGCGCACTGTCTCTAACGTCGGATTTCGATTTTCGCGAGGGGCTCTCCCGGCGAGGCCGTTTCCAGTATATCGGACGGAGTTACCCTTCTCACGAATTCTATCGGCCGAGCGTACTTCGCGGACTCTACGCGGAGACGTGATCGCGGTATCTAGACGGTCCTCTGGTCCGTCGTCACTTCCTATCTCGAGTTCAAGAATGAGAATGTTCTATCGGTGGGTGGAGTTCCTACCGCGCGTACGCGTGTCGATCAGACCGACTCCAAAACCCAAAATCGAATGCCTGGTCCCAAGTCGCCTGCTACCGTTCTTGCCTCGCGTTTTCGAAGTCCGTAGGGGGAAATCGCCCCGTCGGCACCTCGATCGCTCCCTATTTCGAAATATCGAGGCCCGGGCTGTCGACGGTCACGTTGTGCAGACGACCCTGGATTCCGCGGTTCGGCGACCTGCCTGCCGCGCGCGAGGCGATTCCGCTGAATCGCCGACGTCGAAAGAAAGCAATGCGTGGACAGCGAGCACGGGATGGACCTGAAGGGCCCATGTAACACTCGTTTGACTCGTTTGACTCGTTTGACTCGTTTGACTCGTTTGACTCGATTGTCCTGTTCGAGCCGTTCGAGCCGTTCGAGCCGTTCGACCCGTTCGACCCGTTCGACCCGTTCGACCCGATCGACCCGTTCGACCCGTTCGACCCGTTCGACCCGTTCGACCCGTTCGACCCGTTCGACCCGTTCGACCCGTTCGACCCGTTCGACCCGTTCGACCCGTTCGACCCGTTCGACCCGTTCGACCCGTTCGACCCGTTCGACCCGTTCGACCCGTTCGACCCGTTCGACCCGTTCGACCCGTTCGACCCGTTCGACCCGTTCGACCCGTTCGACCCGTTCGACCCGTTCGACCCGTTCGACCCGTTCGACCCGTTCGACCCGTTCGACCCGTTCGACCCGTTCGACCCGTTCGACCCGTTCGACCCGTTCGACCCGTTCGACCCGTTCGACCCGTTCGACCCGTTCGACCCGTTCGACCCGTTCGACCCGTTCGACCCGTTCGACCCGTTCGACCCGTTCGACCCGTTCGACCCGTTCGACCCGTTCGACCCGTTCGACCCGTTCGACCCGTTCGACCCGTTCGACCCGTTCGACCCGTTCGACCCGTTCGACCCGTTCGACCCGTTCGACCCGTTCGACCCGTTCGACTCGTTCGACTCGTTCGACTCGTTCGACTCGTTCGACTCGTTCGACTCGTTCGACTCGTTCGACTCGTTCGACTCGTTCGACTCGTTTGACTCGATTGACTCGTTTGACTCGATTGACTCGATTGACTCGTTTGACTCGATTGACTCGTTTGTCTCGTTTGACTCGTTTGACTCGTTTCACTCGTTTCACTCGTTTGACTCGTTTGACTCGATTGTCCTGTTCGACCCGTTTGACCCGTTTGACACGTTTGCCTCTTGTGACTCGTTTGACTCGTTTAACTCGCTTGACTCGATTGTCCTGTTCGACCCCTTTGACCCGTTTGACTCGTTTCACTCGTTTGACTCGTTTGACTCGTTTGACTCGTTTGACTCGTTTGACTCGTTTGACTCGTTTGACTCGTTTGACTCGTTTGACTCGTTTGACTCGTTTGACTCGTTTGACTCGTTTGACTCGTTTGACTCGTTTGACTCGTTTGACTCGTTTGACTCGTTTGACTCGTTTGACTCGTTTGACTCGTTTGACTCGTTTGACTCGTTTGACTCGTTTGACTCGTTTGACTCGTTTGACTCGTTTGACTCGTTTGACTCGTTTGACTCGTTTGACTCGTTTGACTCGTTTGACTCGTTTGACTCGTTTGACTCGTTTGGCTGGTTCAACTCGCTTGACTCGATTGTCCTGTGCGACCCGTTTGACTCGTTTGACTCGTTTGACTCGTTTGAATCGTTTGACTCGTTTGACTCGTGTTACGTCCTGAAGGGACTGACTGCAGATCACCCCGAGCGGCTGGAATGATCTACCGGGTTCTTGCTCTTTTAAAGGGCTTAGGCCCACCTTGACTATACTTACCAGGAAGGGGAAGGGGTTGAAATGAATGTTTACAAAGGGATTTAAGGAACAACGATAAAATTCAGTATATATTCTGAGTAAAGATAATATAAATTACATACCTCAGAGACGGCGCTCCGTCTCTGCTGACGCTAGGGTATCGCTCGTGGCACGCTTGCCGTCTAGCGTTTCAATCGCTCGCAGAGTCGCTGACCCAAGGGTAGGTCGTGGTCGCTCGCTGTGCTCTCGGAAGTCGGTGGCCCTGGGGCCCGTCGTAGCGCACTGTCTCTAACGTCGGATTTCGATTTTCGCGAGGGGCTCTCCCGGCGAGGCCGTTTCCAGTATATCGGACGGAGTTACCCTTCTCACGAATTCTATCGGCCGAGCGTACTTCGCGGACTCTACGCGGAGACGTGATCGCGGTATCTAGACGGTCCTCTGGTCCGTCGTCACTTCCTATCTCGAGTTCAAGAATGAGAATGTTCTATCGGTGGGTGGAGTTCCTACCGCGCGTACGCGTGTCGATCAGACCGACTCCAAAACCCAAAATCGAATGCCTGGTCCCAAGTCGCCTGCTACCGTTCTTGCCTCGCGTTTTCGAAGTCCGTAGGGGGAAATCGCCCCGTCGGCACCTCGATCGCTCCCTATTTCGAAATATCGAGGCCCGGGCTGTCGACGGTCACGTTGTGCAGACGACCCTGGATTCCGCGGTTCGGCGACCTGCCTGCCGCGCGCGAGGCGATTCCGCTGAATCGCCGACGTCGAAAGAAAGCAATGCGTGGACAGCGAGCACGGGATGGACCTGAAGGGCCCATGTAACACTCGTTTGACTCGTTTGACTCGTTTGACTCGTTTGACTCGTTTGACTCGATTGTCCTGTTCGAGCCGTTCGAGCCGTTCGAGCCGTTCGACCCGTTCGACCCGTTCGACCCGTTCGACCCGATCGACCCGTTCGACCCGTTCGACCCGTTCGACCCGTTCGACCCGTTCGACCCGTTCGACCCGTTCGACCCGTTCGACCCGTTCGACCCGTTCGACCCGTTCGACCCGTTCGACCCGTTCGACCCGTTCGACCCGTTCGACCCGTTCGACCCGTTCGACCCGTTCGACCCGTTCGACCCGTTCGACCCGTTCGACCCGTTCGACCCGTTCGACCCGTTCGACCCGTTCGACCCGTTCGACCCGTTCGACCCGTTCGACCCGTTCGACCCGTTCGACCCGTTCGACCCGTTCGACCCGTTCGACCCGTTCGACCCGTTCGACCCGTTCGACCCGTTCGACCCGTTCGACCCGTTCGACCCGTTCGACCCGTTCGACCCGTTCGACCCGTTCGACCCGTTCGACTCGTTCGACTCGTTCGACTCGTTCGACTCGTTCGACTCGTTCGACTCGTTCGACTCGTTCGACTCGTTCGACTCGTTCGACTCGTTTGACTCGATTGACTCGTTTGACTCGATTGACTCGATTGACTCGTTTGACTCGATTGACTCGTTTGTCTCGTTTGACTCGTTTGACTCGTTTCACTCGTTTCACTCGTTTGACTCGTTTGACTCGATTGTCCTGTTCGACCCGTTTGACCCGTTTGACACGTTTGCCTCTTGTGACTCGTTTGACTCGTTTAACTCGCTTGACTCGATTGTCCTGTTCGACCCCTTTGACCCGTTTGACTCGTTTCACTCGTTTGACTCGTTTGACTCGTTTGACTCGTTTGACTCGTTTGACTCGTTTGACTCGTTTGACTCGTTTGACTCGTTTGACTCGTTTGACTCGTTTGACTCGTTTGACTCGTTTGACTCGTTTGACTCGTTTGACTCGTTTGACTCGTTTGACTCGTTTGACTCGTTTGACTCGTTTGACTCGTTTGACTCGTTTGACTCGTTTGACTCGTTTGACTCGTTTGACTCGTTTGACTCGTTTGACTCGTTTGACTCGTTTGACTCGTTTGACTCGTTTGACTCGTTTGACTCGTTTGACTCGTTTGACTCGTTTGACTCGTTTGACTCGTTTGACTCGTTTGACTCGTTTGACTCGTTTGACTCGTTTGACTCGTTTGACTCGTTTGACTCGTTTGACTCGTTTGACTCGTTTGACTCGTTTGACTCGTTTGACTCGTTTGACTCGTTTGACTCGTTTGAATCGTTTGACTCGTTTGACTCGTTTGACTCGTTTGACTCGTTTGACTCGTTTGACTCGTTTGACTCGATTGACTCGTTTGACTCGATTGACTCGTTTGACACGTTTGTCTCGTTTGACTCGTTTGACTCGTTTGACTCGTTTGACTCGATTGACTCGTTTCACTCGTTTCACTCGTTTCACTCGTTTGACTCGTTTGACTCGATTGTCCTGTTCGACCCGTTTGACCCGTTTGACACGTTTGCCTCTTGTGACTCGTTTGACTCGTTTAACTCGCTTGACTCGATTGTCCTGTTCGACCCGTTTGACTCGATTGACTCGTTTGACTCGTTTGACTCGTTTCACTCGTTTGACTCGTTTGACCCGTTTGACTCGATTGACTCGATTGACTCGTTTGACGCGTTTGACTCGTTTGACTCGATTGTCCTGTTCGACCCGTTTGACCCGTTTGACACGTTTGCCTCGTGTGACTCGTTTGACTCGTTTAACTCGCTTGACTTGATTGTCCTGTTCGATCCGTTTGACCCATTTGACTCGTTTGACTCTGTTGGAAATTCAACTAGTACCTCACTCCACCACTCTCATGATCTCAGCAGCACCTCCCGGGCGCAGCGCTCATGGCGGATCCACAATCGATATTCTGATCACTATCATGTCGCGTAGCTCATCAACCAATCACGCGTCTCCACGTCAGTCAAGCTGCGGGAAGACGCGATCATCCATCTTGATCATGTATTCATATTCACAACGTGTAACAGTCAGTCTCGTGGTTTTTGCAACGGATATTGTTAACGGGTGAATTATCTTCTCAGACGTTAAAATTATTAACTCAAGTCATTCTCTCATCACTGCTCATTTTCTCCAATCAAATTTCTCACTCTCGTGATCAAAAGATCGATTGTGGTAGGTCGCGCGTGTGAACCACCACGTGGCTAACGCGGCCAGTTTCTCAAGACATTAATTCTCATCTTTTGCTCATGTGCATGCACTGCACACTTTCTCATAACCTGTATCCAATTCTGTGACGTGAATAAAATTAAGACAATTGTGGTGCAACCATACACATAACATTCAGACTTTCAGTTGAACATAACCTCTCTCACGACACCGGCAAAACTCTCTCAAATTATTTTACATTGTCGTCCTTCGAGCCGGATAGTGTAGTGCGTGCAGTGCTCACCGCTCAACGCTCACCGCTCAATGCTCACCATGGCTGGCGATGAGTCAACCTCAAAATCAGGGTCGACGTCGAGACCAGGCTCGCCGAGCCCAACAACTACACTCACTATTCCAACGGACGCTCCTGCACCGCACAAGTCGACACGATCATCATCACCATCAACTGTGCCTGCAGAGCTCATTCTCAAGGCACGATCGCAGGTTTGTAGATTTGAGACTCTACAGGACATTCAGTCTGACTTGCCTCAACAGGCTCATTTAACATCCCTCGACGAGGTACAACTCCTCCTGGAACAAGTGGAGGAAGTTCATAAATCTTTCGTAGCAGAACATGAGCATTTTGAGATGACGTGGCCGGTGAAGTGTCTGGATCATGATTACTTCGCCTCCAAACTCATGGTGCAGGAGTCGAAGCTGGTACTGACCATCAAACGCTCGCTCAGTCGACTCAGGGAGTCGTTCCCAAAACCAGCTCAACAGGTCATCGAGCCAGCAACCTCATCTCAGTCTCGCGCCTCGAAGCTGCCGGTCATAGCGCTGCCAACATTCTCAGCCAGCTATGTGGAGTGGCCGCATTACAGCGAGCTCTTTACATCACTCATAATAAAGGATCAGCAGCTCATGGAGATCGACAGGCTACACTACTTAAGATCAAGTCTCAGTGGTGAGCCGGAGCGTTACGTGAGTAACTATCCGCTCAGAGGCGACTCATTCCAGGCTTGCTGGGATTATCTCACAAGGCGGTTCTCAAACAAGCGAGTCCTCATCGAGGAGCAGCTTGATAAACTACTCACCCTTCCGCCAATCTCATCACAAAACTCACAATGCCTCAATGACCTGATGGCCATTGTCACCAAGGTGAAGACTTCTCTAGAAGCATTGAATGCAGCGCAGGACATGTTTAACAGTCTCCTGGTTCATCGAGCCACCGCCTGCCTCGATAAAAACACCAGGGAGGCATCGGAGACGTCAGTGGGAAAGGCCACCGAGTACCCTCGCTTCGAAGACTTGGTGAGCTTTGTCGAAGCGAAGGCGGTGGCACTTGAAAGGCTTGAGGCAGCGGCTCAAACAAAACAGTCCAAGAAGCCAACGGTTTCTACCCCTCACTCAAGCCATCAGACTCAACGGAAGGGAGCAGCTCACGTCTCAACGCAACCCAAGAGTATTCTCAAGAATGCGACTTACCCTTGCGACTGTTGCTATGGAGACCACTTTGTGGTGATGTGTCCCGAATTTAGAGAAAAATCAGTTGAGCGTCGACGAAGGTTCGTCACTCAATACTCACTGTGTCGCAACTGTTGTGGGAGACACCAGACAGATGATTGCAAGTCTGCTCATCGGTGCAAGACGTGCGGCGCCAAGCACCACACGATGTTGCACGTGGAGAAAAAACCACCTCATCAAGAATCTCTCAACACTCCCACAACCTCATCGTCTCAAGGGACACCTCATACCGAAGTGAAAGACACAGAGGAGACTCATCATCATTGAGACGTCGGTGCAGTCGTCACCTCCTCATTCTCAACCACTCACTTTCGCTCACGCTCAACAGGTCGATAATTCTTCTCACACTCAACCAAGGCTCACTTCTCATCATTCTCAACCACGCTGTTGGCAACAGCCAACGCACAGCTCATCTCACCTGTGTTCTCAGCACCTGTTCGAATGCTCATCGATTCAGGTTCCGAGCTCACCTTCATTAAGGAGGATATCGTTACTCAACTCAGGATTCAACGCATTCACTCATCCATTTCAATCAGTGGCATTGGAGGAAGCGAATCAACTCAGACTCGGGGAGTCGTGTTGATCACATTGCGTTCAAATTACAACAACTCAATGGTAAACATCCAAGCTCACATACTCAGGGCGTTGACGTCAAATTTGCCATCAGTTGAAGCGCCTCGTCAAGACTGGCCACATCTCGACGGCATCAACTTGGCTGATCCAGATTTTCTCACATCAAGGCCCATCGACATTGTGATCGGCGCTGATACGTATGGACAAATCGTCAAACCCAACCTCCGTAAAGGAGACCCCGCAATGCCAATTGCCCAGTTATCAATGTTTGGGTGGCTCATTCTGGGACCAGTCACTGTGAACTCTGCTCAATTCTCCACTTCACATCATTCTGCCGTTGTGCACCACAGTGATAAGGCAATACAAGATCTATTGTCGAAGTTTTGGGTCCAAGAAGAACTTCCCATGGAATCACCTGATCAACTCACCCATGTTGAAAAGGAGTGTGAGGATCACTTTCGAGCGACCCACACCCGTGACCCAACAGGACGGAACATCGTACTCATCCCGCTCAAATCATCTCCTCAACTGCTGGGCAACTCATACCAAACAGCTCATGCGTGCTTGAAGCGTACACTCAACAAGCTCAACCGAGACTGTGAATATCGCGATCTCTATCAAGGCTTCATGCGGGAATATGAGGAGCTTCATCACATGGTGAGGGCACCATTCATTTCACCTAATACTCACTCAATCTTTTATCTTCCTCAACATGGAGTATTCAAGGCCGATAGTCAAACCACAAAATTGAGAGTCGTGTTCAATGGCTCAAGCCCGACAACGTCGGGGCACTCGGTCAACGACCTCATGCATACTGGTGCTAATCTACTCCTCAACATCACTGACGTTCAGCTTTGGATTCGTCAACACAAATACATCTTCGTCACGGATGTCACTAAGATGTATCGACAAGTCAAGGTGCATGTAGATGATCAGGATCTGCAAAGAGTGCTGTGGATTCATGAAGAAGGCAGAGAGGTGCCCTGCAAGCTCACCACAGTAACATATGGGACGAAGGCTGCTCCATTCCTGGCGGTACGCTCACTACTTCAATTGGTGGAAGACGAAGGCCATCGGTTCCCGTTGGCAGTCCCATCAATCACTCACGCCAGATATGTTGACGACATCTTTGGCGGCGCCGACACAGGTGAGACACTCATTGCAATAGCTCAACAATTAAAAGACCTGTGCAACGAGGGAGGTTTTCCACTTGCCAAGTGGCATTCTACGCACCCCCCATTGCTTGAATCAATCTCTCACATCTCAAGAGCCCATGGCTCTATAGTATCACTTGACGACTGCAAGACCAAAATTCTCGGATTACATTGGAATGTTCTCAACGACAACTTTTCATTTTCAACAAAATCAAGCTCGAACTCAAAGCTCTCTAAACGCCTCATCCTCTCAGAAGTAGCTCAACTATTTGATCCACTAGGCTTTTTATCACCAGTCATAATTCGGGCAAAAACATTGTTGCAAGAGTTATGGCTACACAAACTTAGTTGGGATGATCCACTGCCATCCCAAGTCACAGCTCATTGGCTCGACATCAGAGAAGATCTCACAGGCCTGGCCAGGCTTTCGATTCCAAGGTGGTTCAACACCTTTTCCGACTCAACAGTGGAATTACATGGATTCTCTGATGCCTCTCAACTCGCCATGGCAGCGGTAATTTACATTACCGTAACATCACCGTCCACAAATCTCAAAGTGTCGACACTAGCGTGCTCCAAGATAAAGGTAGCACCACTCAAGAAGCTCACCATCCCAAGGCTCGAGCTTACTGCAGCATTAATGCTTGCAAAGCTCACAAAGTATGTTCAAGCTACTCTTCAGCTCAATATTGCTGCTACCAATCTGTGGACGGATTCTCAAGTGACACTCATATGGGTCAAATCTCACGCATCACGTTGGAAGGACTACGTCAGGAATCGTGTCGCTCAAATTCAAGAACTCACCCCAAAAGCTCAATGGAGACACGTTCCAGGAACATCTAATCCAGCGGACTGCGCCCCAAGAGGCTTAACAACATCTCAGCTTGAACATCACCAGCTATGGTGGACGGGACCACCATGGCTTTCTCAACCCAGTGACTCATGGCCATCACAATCATCATTGAAGGACGACTCGAGTGCACTAGAGGCTCGTCCTGGCATCGCCACTCTGCTCAACGTTAAAGAAATCAAATACCACTGGGATCTCATCTACAAATACTCCTCTCTTAACAAGCTCATTCGCATTACATCAGTTTGTTTCAGAATTCTCTCCAAACTGAAGGGATCGACAATCTCATTGCCAATCATTGCTCTATCTCCAGAGGACCTCGAGAGGGTCAGGATCTTTTGGATCACGGCCACGCAAGCCCTCTATTTCAATCATGAATTGAGAATGCTCAGCTCCAGCTCTAAACTGCCATCATCTCATGCCTTCAATCGACTCACTGCATTCATCGACGAGAAGGGAGTTATTCGGGTTGGAGGCCGACTCACCAACGCTTACATGAGTTATGGAAGTAAGCACCCAACAATATTACCTCGCCACTCACGTCTGTCTCATCTGATTATAGATCATGCTCATAAAGCCACTCTTCATGGTGGAACTCAGCTCACGCTCGCTCACATCAGACAAAATTATTGGATCATCGGAGGACGAGCTCCAGTGAAGTCTCATGTACTACGTTGTGTTGTGTGTGCTCGGCAAAGGGGGATCCGTGCCCATCAGCTGATGGGCCAACTACCTCTTTCACGAGTCACACCCTCACAACCATTTAGCCAAGACTCACAAGGGCTGGATCTGCGTGTTCGTTTGCCTCACTACATAAGCTGTTCACTTGGAGCTGGTGACAGACTATTCCACAGAAGGATTCATAGCAACGTACAGGCGTTTCATCTCACGGAGAGGGATTCCACACCGGCTTTACTCCGACTGTGGAACCAACTTCGTCGGAGCGGACGCCGTTCTCAAAAAAATGTTCACTCAGGGTTCACAGGAACATCATCAGTTCAATCAGCTGCTTGTCAACGACAACACTGAGTGGTGTTTTAATCCACCATCCGCACCCCACATGGGGGGCAAATGGGAAGCTGTTGTGAAGTCCACAAAACATCATCTTCGGCGAACCGTCAGTGAGACAGTACTCACATATGAGGAATTCAGCACACTTCTCACACAAATTGAAGCATTGCTCAACTCAAGACCATTAATTGTCAATTAAGACAATTGTGGTGCAACCATACACATAACATTCAGAATTTCAGTTGAACATAACCTCTCTCACGACACCGGCAAAACTCTCTCAAATTATTTTACAGACTCGTTTGACTCGTTTGGCCCGTTCAAATCGCTTGACTCGATTGTCTTGTTCGACCCGTTTGACTCGTTCGACTCGTTTGACTCGTTTGACTCATTTGACTCGTTTGACTCGTTTGGCTCGTTCAACCCGCTTGACTCGATTGTCCTGTTCGACTCGTTTGACTCGTTTGACTCGTTGGACTCGTTTGACTCGTTTGACCCGTTTGACTCGTTGGACTCGTTTGACTCGTTTGACTCGTTTGACTCGTTGGACTCGTTTGACTCGTTTGACTCGTTTGACACGTTTGACTCGTTTGACTCGATTGACTCGTTTGACTCGTTTGACTCGTCTGACTCGTTTGACTCGTTTGACACGTTTGACTCGTTTGACTCGTTTGACTCGTTTGACTCGTTGGACTCGATTGACTCGTTGGACTCGTTGGACTCGTTTGGGTCGTTTGACTCGTTTGACTCGTTTGACTCGTTTGACTCGTTTGACTCGTCTGACTCGTCTGACTCGTTTGACTCGTTTGACACGTTTGACTCGTTTGACTCGTTTGACCCGTTTGACTCGTTTGACTCGTTTGACTCGTTTGACTCGTTTGATTCGTTTGACTCGATTGACTCGTTGGACTCGTTTGGGTCGTTTGACTCGTTTGACTCGTTTGACTCGTTTGACTCGTTTGACTCGTTTGACTCGTTTGACTCGATTGTCCTGTTCAACCCGTTTGACCCGTTTGACACGTTTGACTCGTTTGACTCGTTTGACTCGTTTGACTCGTTTGACTCGTTTGACTCGTTTGACTCGTTTGACTCGTTTGACTCGTTTGACTCGTTTGACTCGTTTGACTCGTTTGACTCGTTTGACTCGTTTGACTCGTTTGACTCGTTTGACTCGTTTGACTCGTTCAACTCGCTTGACTCGATTGTCCTGTTCGACCCGTTTGATTCGTTTGACTCGTTTGACTCGTTTGACTCGTTTGACTCGTTTGACTCGTTTGACTCGATTGTCCTGTTCGACCCGTTTGACACGTTTCACTCGTTTGACTCGATTGACTCGATTGACTCGTTTGACTCGTTTCACTCGTTTGACTCGTTCGACTCGTTTGACTCGAATGTCCTGTACGACCCGTTTGCCTCGTGTGACTGGTTTGCCTCGTTTGACTCGTTTGACTCGTTTGACACGGTTGACTCGTTTGGCTCGTTTGACTCGTCTGACAAGTTTGACTCGTTCGACTCGTCTGATACGTTTGACACGTTTGACACGTTTGACTCGTTTGACTCGTTTGACTCGTTTGACTCGTTTGTTGTAACCCAACTAACGCCCTGGCGTAACAACACCGCCCTACATTTCGATTGCCATAATCGAACGCCGAAATCCAGCACAACCGCGTAAGGATTCTCGGTAACGCGACTGTAAGCATCAGCACATGATGAAACAGTCGAAAAGCAGGCCGAAGGCGGAGACCCCGATGGTCCCCGCTTCGCCCCGATTAAAGTATAAGAATGATGTACGAGCAATGCGAGCTCAGACTTATTACCGACTTGACACGAGTCCTGTCGGATGTCTCACGCGTGATTGTCACAGTGTCTTGTAACCCAGATCGGTATTGAATAAACTTGTTAAACCTTACGGTGAGTGCTAACTCTTTAACCGGCCAAGGATCCTACTACCCTCGGTTTCCAACCGAGTATACCCGTCCCGGCATCTTCACCCGAGTATCCGGAGCCCGTCGGACGACAACCGCAGAGGACGCCTTAGGAACACCGCGAGATTCTCAGGGAGAATCTCGATCCAGGCCCTTTGCACAACAAAATTGGTGGCAGCGGTGGGATCCAGCCAACGTAAGGAACAAGTCAGACCGACTGAGGAACAACAGGACATAGCGGAGACAACTACCCACAAAAGTTGGGCAGCTCACTCCGCACTGCTGACATCCGTCTACAGAGGACACCTGCAGGAAATTCCACGACCGACATCGAGACGACCATGCTTCGCCAGCTCTACGTGCTGTAAGTGCGAAATATCACATTCAGCAAAAACGAGTCGAACACCGTCGTTCTCATGCGCCGAGCAAAGTCCGTAGACGCAAATATCGAGCGAAACATAGAATTAACCGAGCGAAGGGAACCAACCTCGCCCTTCGCCTTCAGTCGGAGCAGCCCGCGTAGACTCAGAAAACCGCGACCGCGACCGTCAGAGGACGATCCTCTAGTTTTCGCACTCGAAACCCTCCGTAGATCCGGAACCCGTACGCGAACTGCCCTCGAGCAGACAAATAGCGACAATCATTTCCCTCTAGAAGCGATACAAAACGTATTAAATCCCGAAGGATCCGTAGTATCCGAGCGACGATACCCGCTTAGAGAACTAGATTTTAGCTTACTTCCACGTATGGACCGGACGACAGCTATTAACCTAGGAAGCCCGCGTAACCAAGGGGAAAGCACTCTATTAAATCAGACTGACCTCCAAACCACGGATATGTCAAGCACTGAGCCAGTACCCGCACGCGACATAGTCGCAGAAAGCGTCGCGATCCTAGTAGAACAGATAGCTGCAATGGAACGGTCTATCGACCGACTAACAGACACGGTAGCAATCGCTCTAACCTCGCGTCACGACGATACGGTAGGTCAGGAGATGGACCCGGGGCAAACGGCAAGGACGCCGTCCCCCGCCCCTGACCCACCAGCAGTAACAAGAACCGCGGTCCGATTTAGGGACGAAACCGTACCTAGACGCACCAGCCTGTTCATACCCCCCGTAACAGACGGGAACCCAAACCGAAATTCGAGAGCATTCAGGGTGACCAACGAGGTCTCGAGAGCACTAAAATCAGTCCCGAAATTCGACGGGACCAGACCGGACGATTTAACCGCGTTTCTCAACCATTGCCATTTCGCGCTTACGTCATACGGAGAACCCGAAGAAGAAGCCGCAATACTACGTGGAATCATCTTGACGCGATTCTCGGGTGCGGCCCTTGCCGAGGTCAACACACGAAAGATAGAAACGTACGAGGAACTAAAAGACTTGCTAACCGCATTGTATAAACCATTGAGGACAGGCACGACCATTGTGTCGGAATTGCTCGCGAGTAAACAGGGAATACACGAGGACGCTCACACGTTCGGAAATCGCGTAGCGAAATTAGTCAACGAACAAGTGGCAGTAAACACCGCGGGTGGGGACAACCCGATAGCCCGGGGAGGAGCCATCGAGGCCATCAAACAACAGGGTCAACACGTCTTTCAGGAAGGGCTCCGCGAAGATTTAAAATTTTTAGTCAAGACACGACGGGCCATCGACCTCCCCGAGGCCATTGCGATAGCCGTAGAAGAAGAACGGACCATGGGAAAAGGGACCGCCACCCCCGCTGGTGCACGTGCTGCAAGTAGCACGGCGACCTCAACCACCACAGCAAGCAAATATTGCCTCAATTGTAAACGATCAGGGCATTATACAAAGGACTGCTGGAAGGGACAGTCTAAAAATAATCCGCGCCGAAGTTTCCCTGCACCCGGAGGTAACCGGAGAGTACAAACCATAACGGCCGACACCGAGGGTCGACAACCGACCTTCGGGGCTAGGTCGACACCGCGATACGGAAACGCTGATCGCGCGCATTCCGCAGCTCGAAACAGTGACGAGCGCGCCGGACTGCCGAGAAGAAATTCGCCTGCCCGAGAGCAGACGCGAACTATTCGAATGATTAGAATAGACTCACTCGCGAACAAGAGATTCTTGTCAGATAGGGTAGGAGTCGAGATAGGAGAAGCTAGACAGGGTAAAACCACAATGATGATAGACAACGGCGCAGAAGTATCATTGATCGTAAAGAAAGCACTAGCAGCTAATATCAAAATAGAGCCCAGCGAAGTACTACTCACTTCGTTTACAGGAGACAAGGCTAAAACCCTAGGGAAAATAGAAGCCACATTCCGCATAAACGGGAAAGAAGTAAGACACCCGCTACATGTAGTCGACACCGACACACTAGGCAACGCAGACGGAATTCTAGGGTTAGATTTCCTCAAAACCAATAGAATTGCCATAAACTACGACACTCAGGAAGTGTCAATAAAGGGAAAACCCTGGCAAACGTTAAAAGCAAACGTTAAGAGTTACGCGACAGTAAATGTACCCGCGCGCACTCAGAAAATATGTCTGATACGGACAGACCGCCTCAAAGAAGGAATTATAGAAAAACGCCAGTTAATAGAAGGTGTATATCTAGGAGAAGGACTAACTACGCCCAAAAAGGGCCATTGCATAGGCTGTGTCATGAATACAACAGACCAAGCACAGGAGGTAGTTATACCGCGAATTACGTTAGCCGACATACCGGACTACGAAACCGTTCAAGCTAACGATAGCGCCGCGGTCGTCCGAGCATTGACCGCGCGCGAATCGCTGACGGCGCGAATTTCTCGAATTATGGAACAGGTGAACTGCGAACACCTGAATTCCGAAGAAGAAGAGTCCATAACCGAAATCTGTAGGGAATATCACGACATATTCCATTTACCGGGAGATAAACTCACCACGGCTACAGTGACTACGCATAGGATCCCGATAACCAAGGATACCTTACCCTGCAACGTTAAACCTTATAGGTTACCCGAAATGCATAAGCGCGAAGTCGAGAAGCAGGTAAATGAAATGCTAGAGGACGGAATAGTGCAGCACAGCTCAAGCCCGTGGAACGCACCGTTATTAGTAGTCCCGAAGAAACCAGATGCGGAAGGAAACGTCAAGAAGCGCGTAGTTGTAGATTTCAGAAAGCTAAACGAAGTTACAATAGGAGATTCGTACCCCTTGCCGAATATCACAGATATACTCGACCAACTAGGGAAAGCACTGTATTTTACCACACTAGATCTCGCGTCAGGATATCACCAGATACCCATGGACGACAGGGACAAGGGAAAGACTGCGTTCTCTACGCCTCAAGGCCACTACGAATTCAATCGTATGCCTTTCGGCCTAAAAAACGCACCCGCGACGTTCCAACGAGCCATGAACACCGTGCTAGTCGGACTGCAAGGAATAGATTGCTTCGTCTACCTCGACGATATTGTTATCCACGGGGCAAGCCTAACGGAACACAATACGCGAATACGAAAGGTCTTAGACAACTTGCGCCGGTACAATCTGAAGCTACAACCAGGAAAATGCGCATTCCTGCGAAAGGAAGTGGGATTTTTAGGGCACATAATTACGCCCGAAGGGATCAAGCCGAATCCCGAAAAAACCCAAGCAGTAAGAGAATTTCCAGTTCCAACCAAGCTAAAGGAACTGCAAGCATTCTTAGGACTAGCAGGATACTATCGCAGATTTATCCCAAAGTACTCCAAAATAGCTAAGCCCTTGTCAAGTATTACGAGCAATAAAGTAGACTTCAAGTGGACAGCCGAACAGCAGAACGCGTTCGAAACATTAAAGGATTCCCTGACGACAGCACCACTCCTAATCTATCCAGATTTTACAAAGGAATTCATCGTGACCACCGACGCCTCAGACGTAGCGGTAGGCGCGATACTGTCACAAGGAAAAATAGGTGAGGACAAGCCAATAGCTTACGCCAGCAGAGTACTAAATAAAGCTGAGCGGAACTACAGTACGACCGAGAAAGAGTTGCTAGCCATTGTGTGGGCAGTAAAACATTTCCGGCCCTACGTGTATGGCACAACGTTCAAGGTAGTAACGGATCATAAGGCCCTAGTATGGTTATTCAAGGTACAGGACCCAGGATCCAGACTAATCAGGTGGAGAATACAACTAGCCGAATACGACTACCAAATCATCCACAAAGCAGGGAAAAGCAACACAAACGCAGACGCGCTAAGCCGAAATGTGCATGCACTGCAAACAGCCAACGAGCAACACCTGACAAACCATTCGACGGAAGAGGCACCGATCGAGGTCACTGAGCAGGAAGATAAACAACAGATTCTATATGAATACCACTTGGCACCCCTAGGAGGACACCAAGGCATCCAGCGTACTACGCAGCGAATCAAGAAAAAATACCGATGGCCAGGAATGGACAAGGACATCGAAGACTACATACAGAAATGCAGTCTATGCCAAAAGAATAAATTGAGCAGAAGAAGTAAAGCGCCAATGGAGATCACGGACACCCCCCGAAATCCATTCGAAAAAGCAGCGTTAGACATCGTAGGACCCCTACCTGAAACAGAACATGGGAATACCTGCATATTGACGTTCCAGGACCACCTTACCAAACTCAGTAAGGCGATCCCCCTTCCTAACCAGGAAGCACGAACCGTCGCAAAAGCATTCGTCACCCGAATAGTCTGCGAGTACGGAGTACCCGAGAAAATACTCACCGACCAGGGAACGAATTTTCTAAGCGACATGTTTAAGAACGTCTGTAAATTGCTACGGATTAACAAAATCCAGACTACAGCGTACCATCCCGAGTCTAACGGAGCCCTGGAAAGGTCGCACCGAACCCTCGTGGAATACCTACGCCACTATATAGACCACGACCAGAAGGACTGGGACGAATGGTTACCATACGCGATGTTTACGTACAATACTACGCCCCATACGGCGACAGGCTATACGCCATTTGAATTAACGTTCGGAAAAACCGCGGAACTACCAACCGCGTTAAGGGTACCCCCCAGACCAACGTATAATTACGATGACTATGCCCAAGAGACCCGAGAAAGGCTACGAGCGGCACACGAAGTCGCAAGAGAAAAACTGCAAGGCGCAAAGGAGAAATCAAAGGTAAACTACGACAAGAAAACCCGCGAAATAGACTTCAAAACGGGAGACAAAGTATTACTGTACGACGAAACAGTACGGAGAGGAAGATCTAAGAAACTAGATAGTAAATGGATCGGACCATATACAGTCTTAAAACAAAATTCGCGAGTAAACTATACGATTCAAAAGGGAAAGAAAACTCTACTTACTCACGCGAACAAACTAAAGCATTTTATCGAATAATCGCAAATCCTATAACAATCCTTAACAACTAAAGGCGGGAATAGGATGGGGAGACAGAGGAAAGTAAAAGGGGACACACCACAAATAGTCAGAAACAATATATTTCACTAAAATCACAAAAATAAAATAAGCCCAATTAACCCCCTCACGAATCCTGGGAATCCAGGGCGAATTGCCCCCAGTCCTCCTCCTCGAGCTACAAACAAAAATAAGGAAGGAATCGATTAAAGGATAGAAGAATAACACGGACGGCGGTAGACTATAAAATGACACCTACCTCCACCCGCAACGAGGGCTCACCAAAAAGACGGCATAAACCAAAGACGTCGCTGGACTGGGCCCATCGAGGATAACCCTCCTCCCACAGCCTGGACATATATCGTCTATGGTCCTGTCGGTCCATCCGCCGGGAAACAATTACCCGGATATAAATAAACTTTTCGACCCGACGCCGGAAGAAATACTATCAACAAAGAAAAGGGAAATAACAGCATTACTAACGATAAGCATAAAACAAGGAAAAGTAGTAACAATAGAAAGGGTACTTACGTCCTGCTGTCCGTCGAAATGTTCCATACTGACACAGTAGAGACAACAAATGTAAACTGATTAATGAATTAAAATTCGCGGCCGTACCGATATATATAGGAGGCGCGAAAATGAGTAGAAACAGGAGGGGATAGAATCCGTCTTCATTGTTTCAGAATGATCGTACTGGCGGGAGGCCTAATCCAAGCCGCGCCGACTGGCGGCCAGGTATCGTATACGATATCACCGATCAAGCATAAAGCAGGAATCCATTTCACACACCTTGGAGACCTACACATGGTAACCGATTCATGGAGAATCGTAACCCATTTAAAAATGGACACCCTCCTCGAAAGACAACAGCAGATAGCATCCTACACAGCAGAGATACATCGCCGTTGCGAACACGAGATCGTGATCCGACAAACATGCGGGGATCACCTAGGACCGTTACTTAGAAGAGCAGAAAAACTATACAAACGAATAGATCAAGTGACGGAAATGCCTTCCTACGTACCAAACAAACGACGAGGTATGATCAACGGGATAGGGACCCTAGCAAAAACCATATTTGGCACTATGGATGCCGACGACGCCGAACAAATTAACAATCATTTGTCGCGGCTAGACGGAACCCAAAACACACTAATGACCGCCATGAAAAACCAAATTCAAATAACAAATAACACACTGCATCACTTACATGACGCGGAAAGAACGATACAGCGTAACGAGGAGATACTAGCAAAACAAACGAGACTGTTACGTACGCGGATCGAAACGGCCTTACTACAGCAAACTCGAAGAGCTGACGTAGTAGACCATTTCACTACATTAAATGCCCTACTGACCGACCTGACTCAGGACGTAGACGACGTGTTGCAATACTACACCAGTCTGAAAGCAGGCATAATACACAGTAACGTATTAGGAAGCATGCAAATCACTAAGTTGTTACAAACCGCCGTACAGCATCTCCCAAACGGGCTTACGTTCCCCATCGCGCCAAACATAGAAAATACTAACGTGATCGAAAAATTGTCATCGGTCACCGCGTATTTTGATAGGACTACGTTAATAGCAGTAATAACCGTCCCATTAATCTCTTCGCAAACATTTACGGCGATCGAGGCAACCCCAGCCCCGATCCACGTCCACGACAACACATACGCGCTGTTAGTCATAAGGACCCCAATCCTCGTCATCGACGCGAGCACCGACCAATACGTGCTCACCGATCAGGACGAACTAAAGGGATGCAAACAGGTAGCTACCCAATATTATTGCGAACGGCCAATGCTCGCACACACCGTAAACGACGATCTTGAGTGCGAAGCAAGCCTATGGCTGCAACCGTCGGACAAGTTCCCGAAAAATTGCGAGATAAAACACATCGCGGCAAACCACACGATGTGGGTAGGGACCTCGCGAGCGGACACGTGGATTTTCGCGGCGCACCAAACGGAAACACTGACTATACAATGTAACGAACGACCGCCTGAGCACGTCGATATTGACAAAACAGGAATCCTCAGGATTACGGGAAATTGTAACGTCCGAAGCAAGGACATAGTGCTAAAAAAGCGACAGACATCGTATAGTCAGGATTTCGAACTACCGACGGCACCACGTTACGATATAACGGCAGCAATAAACGCAACGCAACGAGGCGAACCGCCGCAGGCCCTCACGCGTTTTCAGTTAGACAAGCTACTAAAAAACCCAGCCGAGTTTTCAGCATTGTACAATCAACTGAACAAGGTGGACAGCGATCTAACTAACAACAGCTACTCAGCAGGGCTAGCAACCTGGCAAATTGTACACCCAACGACGACAACTATTGTATTAGTAATACTTAGCATACTCGTCGCATACTTAATAACACGCGACTACCAACTGCGCCGGAGATGGCAAATACCCATACCAGCGAAAGCGCAGGAACCAGCAGCACCAAACTCGCACGTAGCGACAAACAGATTGCCTGTCACGAACAGCGAGTACGCCGTGTGCGCTATGACGATTTAGGGTACCGGGAAATTTCACCAATAACTTGCGAAAAAATTTCCCTAAGCACCCTTTCCTCAAAGGGGGGGGGATGTTGTAACCCAACTAACGCCCTGGCGTAACAACACCGCCCTACATTTCGATTGCCATAATCGAACGCCGAAATCCAGCACAACCGCGTAAGGATTCTCGGTAACGCGACTGTAAGCATCAGCACATGATGAAACAGTCGAAAAGCAGGCCGAAGGCGGAGACCCCGATGGTCCCCGCTTCGCCCCGATTAAAGTATAAGAATGATGTACGAGCAATGCGAGCTCAGACTTATTACCGACTTGACACGAGTCCTGTCGGATGTCTCACGCGTGATTGTCACAGTGTCTTGTAACCCAGATCGGGATTGAATAAACTTGTTAAACCTTACGGTGAGTGCTAACTCTTTAACCGGCCAAGGATCCTACTACCCTCGGTTTCCAACCGAGTATACCCGTCCCGGCATCTTCACCCGAGTATCCGGAGCCCGTCGGACGACAACCGCAGAGGACGCCTTAGGAACACCGCGAGATTCTCAGGGAGAATCTCGATCCAGGCCCTTTGCACAACACGTTTGACTCGTTTGGCTCATTTAACTCGCTTGACTCGATTGTCCTGTTCGACCCGTTTGACACGTTTGACTCGTTTGACTCGTTGGACTCGTTTGACACGTTTGACTCGTTTGACTCGTTTGACTTGTTTGACTCGTTTGACTTGTTTGACTCGTTTGACACGATTGACTCGTTTGACTCGATTGTCCTGGTCGACCCGTTTGACACATTTGACACGTTTGACTCGTTTGACTCGTTTGACTCGTTTGACTCGTTTGGCTCGTTTAACTCGCTTGACTCGATTGTCCTGTTCGACCCGTTTGACACGTTTGACTCGTTTGACTCGTTGGACTCGTTTGACACGTTTGACTCGTTTGACTCGTTTGACTCGTTTGATTCGTTTGACTCGATTGTCCTGTTCGACCCGTTTGACCCGTTTGACACGTTTGCCTCGTTTGACACGTTTGACTCGTTTGACTCGTTTGACTCGATTGACTCGTTTGACTCGATTGACCCGTTTGCCCCGTTTGACACGTTTGCCCCGTTTGACACGTTTGACTCGTTTGACACGTTTGACTCGATTGACTCGTTTGACTCGATTGACCCGTTTGACTCGTTTGACTCGATTGACTCGTTTGACTTGTTTGACTCGTTTGACTTGTTTGACTCGTTTGACACGATTGACTCGTTTGACTCGATTGTCCTGTTCGACCCGTTTGACACATTTGACACGTTTGACTCGTTTGACTCGTTTGACTCGTTTGACTCGTTTGGCTCGTTTAACTCGCTTGACTCGATTGTCCTGTTCGACCCGTTTGACACGTTTGACTCGTTTGACTCGTTGGACTCGTTTGACACGTTTGACTCGTTTGACTCGTTTGACTCGTTTGACTCGTTTGACTCGTTTGACTCGATTGACTCGTTTGACTCGTTTGACTCGTTTGACTCGTTTGACTCGTTTGACTCGTTTGACTCGTTTGACTCGTTTGACTCGTTTGACTCGTTTGACTCGTTTGACTCGTTTGACTCGTTTGACTCGTTTGACTCGTTTGACTCGTTTGACTCGTTTGACTCGTTTGACTCGTTTGACTCGTTTGAATCGTTTGACTCGTTTGACTTGTTTGCCTCGTTTGACTCGATTGACTCGTTTGACTCGATTGACCCGTTTGACTCGTTTGACTCGTTTGACTCGTTTGACTCGATTGACTCGTTTGACTCGATTGACTCGTTTTTTCTCGATTGACTCGTTTGACTCGATTGTCCTGTTCGACCCGTTTGACCCATTTGACACGTTTGACTCGTTTGATTCGTTTGACTTGTTTGACTCGTTTGACTTGTTTGACTCGTTTGACTCGCTTGACTCGTATGACTCGTTTGACTCGTTTGACTCTTTTGACTCGTTTGACTCGTTTGACTCGATTGTCCTGTTCGACCCGTTTGACCCGTTTGACCCGTTTGACCCGTTTGACACGTTTGACTCGTTTGACTCGTTTGACTCGTTTGACTCGATTGTCCTGTTCGATCCGTTCGACCCGTTTGACCCTTTTGACCCTTTTGACTCGTTCGACTCGATTGACTCGTTTGACTCGTTTGACTCGATTGACTCGTTAGACTCGTTAGACTCGTTTGACTCGTTTGACTCGTTTGACTCGTTTGACTCGTTTGACTCGTTTGACTTGTTTGACTCGTTTGACTCGATTGACTCGTTTGACTCGTTTGACTCGTTTGACTCGTTTGACACGTTTGACTCGTTTGACTCGTTTGACTTGTTTGACTCGTTTGACTTGTTTGACTCGTTTGACACGATTGACTCGTTTGACTCGATTGTCCTGTTCGACCCGTTTGACACATTTGACACGTTTGACTCGTTTGACTCGTTTGACTCGTTTGACTCGTTTGGCTCGTTTAACTCGCTTGACTCGATTGTCCTGTTCGACCCGTTTGACACGTTTGACTCGTTTGACTCGTTGGACTCGTTTGACACGTTTGACTCGTTTGACTCGTTTGACTCGTTTGACTCGTTTGATTCGTTTGACTCGATTGTCCTGTTCGACCCGTTTGACCCGTTTGACACGTTTGCCTCGTTTGACACGTTTGACTCGTTTGACTCGTTTGACTCGATTGACTCGTTTGACTCGATTGACCCGTTTGACTCGTTTGACTCGATTGACTCGTTTGACTCGTTTGACTCGTTTGACTCGTTTGACTCGTTTGACTCGTTTGACTCGTTTGACTCGTTTGACTCGTTTGACTCGTTTGACTCGTTTGACTCGATTGACTCGTTTCACTCGTTTGACTCGTTCGACTCGTTTGACTCGAATGTCCTGTACGACCCGTTTGCCTCGTGTGACTGGTTTGCCTCGTTTGACTCGTTTGACTCGTTTGACACGGTTGACTCGTTTGGCTCGTTTGACTCGTCTGACAAGTTTGACTCGTTCGACTCGTCTGATACGTTTGACACGTTTGACACGTTTGACTCGTTTGACTCGTTTGATTCGTTTGACTCGTTTGACTCGTTTGACTCGTTTGACTCGTTTGACTCGTTTGACTCGTTTGACTCGTTTGACTCGTTTGACTCGTTTGACTCGTTTGACTCGTTTGACTCGTTTGACTCGTTTGACTCGTTTGACTCGTTTGAATCGTTTGACTCGTTTGACTTGTTTGACTCGTTTGACTCGATTGACTCGTTTGACTCGATTGACTCGTTTGACTCGTTTGAATCGTTTGACTCGTTTGACTTGTTTGACTCGTTTGACACGATTGACTCGTTTGACTCGATTGTCCTGTTCGACCCGTTTGACACATTTGACACGTTTGACTCGTTTGACTCGTTTGACTCGTTTGACTCGTTTGGCTCGTTTAACTCGCTTGACTCGATTGTCCTGTTCGACCCGTTTGACACGTTTGACTCGTTTGACTCGTTGGACTCGTTTGACACGTTTGACTCGTTTGACTCGTTTGACTCGTTAGACTCGTTTGACTCGTTTGACTCGTTTGACTCGTTTGACTCGTTTGACTCGTTTGACTTGTTTGACTCGTTTGACTTGTTTGACTCGTTTGACACGATTGACTCGTTTGACACGATTGACTCGTTTGACTCGATTGTCCTGTTCGACCCGTTTGACACATTTGACACGTTTGACTCGTTTGACTCGTTTGACTCGTTTGACTCGTTTGGCTCGTTTAACTCGCTTGACTCGATTGTCCTGTTCGACCCGTTTGACACGTTTGACTCGTTTGACTCGTTGGACTCGTTTGACACGTTTGACTCGTTTGACTCGTTTGACTCGTTTGACTCGTTTGATTCGTTTGACTCGATTGTCCTGTTCGACCCGTTTGACCCGTTTGACACGTTTGCCTCGTTTGACTCGCTTGACTCGCTTGACTCGCTTGACTCGCTTGACTCGCTTGACTCGTTTGACTCGTTTGACTCGTTTGACTCGTTTGCCTCGTTTGACTCGACTTACTCGTTTGACTCGTTTGACTCGTTTGGATCGTTTAACTCGCTTGACTCGATTGTCCTGTTCGACCCGTTTGACTCGTTTGACTCGTTTGACTCGTTTGACTCGTTTGACTCGTTTGACTCGTTTGACTCGTTTGACTCGTTTGACTCGTTTGACTCGTTTGACTCGTTTGACTCGTTTGACTCGTTTGACTCGTTTGACTCGTTTGACTCGTTTGACTCGTTTGACTCGTTTGACTCGTTTGACTCGTTTGACTCGTTTGACTCGTTTGACTCGTGTGACTCGTTTGACTCGTTTGACTCGTTTGACTCGTTTGAATCGTTTGACTCGTTTGACTTGTTTGACTCGTTTGACTCGATTGACTCGTTTGACTCGATTGACCCGTTTGACTCGTTTGACTCGTTTGACTCGTTTGACTCGATTGACTCGTTTGACTCGATTGACTCGTTTGACTCGATTGTCCTGTTCGACCCGTTTGACCCATTTGACACGTTTGACTCGTTTGATTCGTTTGACTTGTTTGACTCGTTTGACTCGTTTGACTCTTTTGACTCGTTTGACTCGTTTGACTCGATTGTCCTGTTCGACCCGTTTGACCCGTTTGACCCGTTTGACCCGTTTGACACGTTTGACTCGTTTGACTCGTTTGACTCGCTTGACTCGATTGTCCAGTTCGAACAGTTTGACTCGTTTGACTCGTTTGACTCGTTTGACTCGTTTGACTCGTTCGACTCGTTTGACTCGTTAGACTCGTTTGACCCGTTTGACTCGTTTGACTCGTTTGACCCGTTTGATTCGTTTGACTCGTTTGACTCGTTTGACTCGTTTGACTCGTTTGACTCGATTGACTCGTTTGTCTCGTTTGAAAGGTTCGACACGATTGACTCGATTGACTCGTCTGACACGTTCGACTAGTCTGTCACGTTTGACTCGTTTGAGTCGTTTGATACGGTTGACTCGTTTGAATCGTTTGAGTCGTTTGACACGGTTGACTCGTTTGGCTCGTTTGACTCGTTTGCCTCGTTTGACTCGTTTGCCTCGTTTGACTCGTTTGCCTCGTTTGACTCGTTTGACTCGTTTGACTCGTTTGACTCGTTTGACTCGTTCGACTCGTTTGACTCGTTCGACTCGTTTGACTCGTTTGACTCGTTTGACTCGTTTGACTCGTTTGACTCGTTTGACTCGTTTGACTCGTTTGACTCGTTTGACTCGTTTGACTCGTTTGACTCGTTTGACTCGTTTGACTCGTTTGACTCGTTTGACTCGTTTGACTCGTTTGACTCGTTTGACTCGTTTGACTGGTTTGACTCGATTGACTCGTTTGACTCGTTTGACTCGTTTGACTCGTTTGACACGTTTGACTCGTTTGACTCGTTTGACTTGTTTGACTCGTTTGACTTGTTTGACTCGTTTGACACGATTGACTCGTTTGACTCGATTGTCCTGTTCGACCCGTTTGACCCATTTGACACGTTTGACTCGTTTGACTCGTTTGACTCGTTTGACTCGTTTGGCTCGTTTAACTCGCTTGACTCGATTGTCCTGTTCGACCCGTTTGACACGTTTGACTCGTTTGACTCGTTGGACTCGTTTGACACGTTTGACTCGTTTGACTCGTTTGACTCGTTTGACTCGTTTGACTCGTTTGACTCGTTTGACTCGTTTGACTCGTTTGACTCGATTGTCCTGTTCGACCCGTTTGACCCGTTTGACACGTTTGCCTCGTTTGACACGTTTGACTCGTTTGACTCGTTTGACTCGATTGACTCGTTTGACTCGTTTGACCCGTTTGACTCGTTTGACTCGATTGACTCGTTTGACTCGTTTGACTCGTTTGACTCGTTTGACTCGTTTGACTCGTTTGACTCGTTTGACTCGTTTGACTCGTTTGACTCGTTTGACTCGATTGACTCGTTTCACTCGTTTGACTCGTTCGACTCGTTTGACTCGAATGTCCTGTACGACCCGTTTGCCTCGTGTGACTGGTTTGCCTCGTTTGACACGTTTGACTCGTTTGACACGGTTGACTCGTTTGGCTCGTTTGACTCGTCTGACAAGTTTGACTCGTTCGACTCGTCTGATACGTTTGACACGTTTGACACGTTTGACTCGTTTGACTCGTTTGACTCGTTTGACTCGTTTGACTCGTTTGACTCGTTTGACTCGTTTGACTCGTTTGACTCGTTTGACTCGTTTGAATCGTTTGACTCGTTTGACTCGTTTGACTCGTTTGACTCGTTTGAATCGTTTGACTCGTTTGACTTGTTTGACTCGTTTGACTCGATTGACTCGTTTGACTCGATTGACCCGTTTGACTCGTTTGACTCGTTTGACTCGTTTGACTCGATTGACTCGTTTGACTCGATTGACTCGTTTGACTCGATTGTCCTGTTCGACCCGTTTGACCCATTTGACACGTTTGACTCGTTTGATTCGTTTGACTTGTTTGACTCGCTTGACTCGTATGACTCGTTTGACACGTTTGACTCTTTTGACTCGTCTGACTCGTTTGACTCGATTGTCCTGTTCGACCCGTTTGACCCGTTTGACCCGTTTGACCCGTTTGACACGTTTGACTCGTTTGACTCGTTTGACTCGTTTGACTCGTTTGACTCGATTGTCCTGTTCGATCCGTTCGACCCGTTTGACCCTTTTGACCCTTTTGACTCGTTCGACTCGATTGACTCGTTTGACTCGTTTGACTCGATTGACTCGTTAGACTCGTTAGACTCGTTTCACTCGTTTGACTCGTTTGACTCGTTTGACTCGTTTGACTCGTTTGACTTGTTTGACTCGTTTGACTCGATTGACTCGTTTGACTCGATTGACTCGTTTGACTCGTTTGACTCGTTTGACTCGTTTGACACGTTTGACTCGTTTGACTCGTTTGACTTGTTTGACTCGTTTGACTTGTTTGACTCGTTTGACACGATTGACTCGTTTGACTCGATTGTCCTGTTCGACCCGTTTGACACATTTGACACGTTTGACTCGTTTGACTCGTTTGACTCGTTTGACTCGTTTGGCTCGTTTAACTCGCTTGACTCGATTGTCCTGTTCGACCCGTTTGACACGTTTGACTCGTTTGACTCGTTGGACTCGTTTGACACGTTTGACTCGTTTGACTCGTTTGACTCGTTTGACTCGATGGTCCTGTTCGACCCGTTTGACCCGTTTGACACGTTTGCCTCGTTTGACACGTTGGACTCGTTTCACTCGTTTGACTCGTTTGACTCGTTTGACTCGTTTGACTCGTTTGACTCGTTTCACTCGTTTGACTCGTTTCACTCGTTCGACTCGTTTGACTCGTTTGACTCGTTTGACCCGTTTGACTTGTTTGACTCGTTTGACTCGATTGACTCGTATGACTCGTTTGACTCGTTTGACTCGTTTGACTCGTTTGACTCGTTTGACTCGTTTGACTCGTTTGACTCGTTTGACTCGTTTGACTCGTTTGACTCGTTTGACTCGTTCGACTCGTTTGAGTCGTTTGACTCGTTTGACTCGATAGACTCGTTTGACCCGTTTGACTCGTTTGATAAGTTTGACTCGTTTGACTCGTTTGACTCGATTGACCCGTTTGTCTCGTTTGATTCGTTTGACTCGTTTGACTCGTTTGACTCGTTTGACTCGTTTGACTCGTTTGACTCGCTTGACTCGATTGTCCAGTTCGAACAGTTTGACTCGTTTGACTCGTTTGACTCGTTTGACTCGTTTGACTCGTTCGACTCGTTTGACTCGTTAGACTCGTTTGACCCGTTTGACTCGTTTGACTCGTTTGACCCGTTTGACTCGTTTGACTCGTTTGACTCGTTTGACTCGTTTGACTCGATTGACTCGTTTGTCTCGTTTGAAAGGTTCGACACGATTGACTCGATTGACTCGTCTGACACGTTCGACTAGTCTGTCACGTTTGACTCGTTTGAGTCGTTTGATACGGTTGACTCGTTTGACTCGTTTGAGTCGTTTGACACGGTTGACTCGTTTGGCTCGTTTGACTCGTTTGCCTCGTTTGACTCGTTTGCCTCGTTTGACTCGTTTGACTCGTTTGACTCGATTGTCCTGTTCGACCCGTTTGACCCGTTTGACACGCTTGCCTCGTTTGACACGTTTGACTCGTTTGACTCGTTTGACTCGATTGACTCGTTTGACTCGATTGACCCGTTTGACTCGATTAACCCGTTTGACTCGTTTGACTCGATTGACTCGTTTGACTCGTTTGACTCGTTTGACTCGTTTGACTCGTTTGACTCGTTTGACTCGTTTGACTCGTTTGTCTCGTTTGACTCGTTTGACTCGTTTGACTCGTACGACTGGTTTGTGCCGTTTAACACGTTTGACTCGTTTGACTCGTTTGACTCGTTTGACTCGATTGACTCGTTTGACTCGTTCGACTTGTTCGTTCGACTCGTTCGTTCGACTCGTTCGTTCGACTCGTTCGTTCGACTCGTTCGTTCGACTCGTTCGTTCGACTCGTTCGTTCGACTCGTTCGTTCGACTCGTTCGTTCGACTCGTTCGTTCGACTCGTTCGTTCGACTCGTTCGTTCGTCTCGTTCGTTCGACTCGTTCGTTCGACTCGTTCGTTCGACTCGTTCGTTCGACTCGTTCGTTCGACTCGTTCGTTCGACTCGTTCGTTCGACTCGTTCGTTCGACTCGTTCGTTCGACTCGTTCGTTCGACTCGTTCGTTCGACTCGTTCGTTCGACTCGTTCGTTCGACTCGTTCGTTCGACTCGTTCGTTCGACTCGTTCGTTCGACTCGTTCGTTCGACTCGTTCGTTCGACTCGTTCGTTCGACTCGTTCGTTCGACTCGTTCGTTCGACTCGTTCGTTCGACTCGTTCGTTCGACTCGTTCGTTCGACTCGTTCGTTCGACTCGTTCGTTCGACTCGTTCGTTCGACTCGTTCGTTCGACTCGTTCGACTCGTTTGAGTCGTTTGACTCGATTGTCCTGTTCGACCCGTTTGACCCTTTTGACTCGTTTGATTCGTTTGACTCGTTTGGCTCGTTCAACTCGCTTGACTCGATTGTCCTGTTCGACCCGTTTGACTCGATTGACTCGTTTGACTCGTTTGACTCGTTTCAGTCGTTTGACTCGTTTCACTCGTTTGACTCGTTTCACTCGTTTGACTCGATTCACTCGTTTGACTCGTTTGACTCGTTTGACTCGTTTGACTCGTTTGACTCGTTTCACTCGTTCGACTCGTTTCACTCGTTCGACTCGTTTCACTCGTTCGACTCGTTTGACTCGTTTGACTCGTTTGACCCGTTTGACTCGTTTGACTCGTTTGACTCGATCGACTCGTATGACTCGTTCGACTCGTTTGACTCGTTCGACTCGTTTGACTCGTTCGACTCGTTTGACTCGTTCGACTCGTTTGACTCGTTCGACTCGTTTGACTCGTTCGACTCGTTTGACTCGTTCGACTCGTTTGACTCGTTCGACTCGTTTGACTCGTTCGACTCGTTTGACTCGTTCGACTCGTTTGACTCGTTCGACTCGTTTGACTCGTTCGACTCGTTTGACTCGTTCGACTCGTTTGACTCGTTCGACTCGTTTGACTCGTTCGACTCGTTTGACTCGTTCGACTCGTTTGACTCGTTCGACTCGTTTGACTCGTTCGACTCGTTTGACTCGTTCGACTCGTTTGACTCGTTCGACTCGTTTGACTCGTTCGACTCGTTTGACTCGTTCGACTCGTTTGACTCTGTTACATGGGCCCTTCAGGTCCATCCCGTGCTCGCTATCCACGCGTCGCTTTCTTTCGACATCGGCGATTCAGCGGAATCGCCTCGCGCGCGGCAGGCAGGTCGCCGAACCGCGGAATCCAGGGTCGTCTGCACAACGTGACCGTCGACAGCCCGGGCCTCGATATTTCGAAATAGGGAGCGATCGAGGTGCCGACGGGGCGATTTCCCCCTACGGACTTCGAAAACGCGAGGCAAGAACGGTAGCAGGCGACTTGGGCCCGGGCATTCGATTTTGGGTTTTGGAGTCGGTCTGATCGACACGCGTACGCGCGGTAGGAACTCCACCCACCGATAGAACATTCTCATTCTTGAACTCGAGATAGGAAGTGACGACGGACCAGAGGACCGTCTAGATACCGCGATCACGTCTCCGCGTAGAGTCCGCGAAGTACGCTCGGCCGATAGAATTCGTGAGAAGGGTAACTCCGTCCGATATACTGGAAACGGCCTCGCCGGGAGAGCCCCTCGCGAAAATCGAAATCCGACGTTAGAGACAGTGCGCTACGACGGGCCCCAGGGCCACCGACTTCCGAGAGCACAGCGAGCGACCACGACCTACCCTTGGGTCAGCGACTCTGCGAGCGATTGAAACGCTAGACGGCAAGCGTGCCACGCGCGATACCCTAGCGTCAGCAGAGACGGAGCGCCGTCTCTGAGGTATGTAATTTATATTATCTTTACTCAGAATATATACTGAATTTTATCGTTGTTCCTTAAATCCCTTTGTAAACATTCATTTCAACCCCTTCCCCTTCCTGGTAAGTATAGTCAAGGTGGGCCTAAGCCCTTTAAAAGAGCAAGAACCCGGTAGATCATTCCAGCCGCTCGGGGTGATCTGCAGTCAGTCCCTTCAGGACGTAACAAACTGGTGTCAGAAGTGGGATCTGATTTTCTAATCAATCCCTATTAGGTGAAGAGCGCGCGGTCGCTACATATTGCGACACGTCGCGATTTTATCTGCTCGTAACTTGACTACGCTTCCTACTACTCAACGCCTTTTGCTGGGCAGTGCATAACAATGGTGGGTGGAATCACAAGATCCCCCGTATCACAACCGTTTAGCACTTCTCAAACCTCTGCTACCAATCCTCCCGAGGTCCCTCCTCCCGCACCACCAGCCTCGGGCAGTAGACCATCTTTTGGTTCTCGGACGAACGACCTAGAAATGTCTGCAATAGACGTATGGCGTTCCCGCGAGGACGAGGAGAGGGTGTATCGGGCGCTAGACAATGTTCCCCGTTTCGACCCTGATTCTGTATCCTTAGAGGACTTCGCTGCCTCGATACAGCGCGCTACGAAGCGTGTACCGCCCGGCCAGGAAGAAAGATTTCTGACCGAGCTAATATACAAATTAAAAGATCCTATTAGATTCTATGTCGAAGGGAAAGGTTGTCAAAGCGTAGCCGACCTACTATCCTTACTAAAGATCCGATACTCCCCATGCCGTGGCTATGAGGAGTTACGTTTAGAACTAGAACGTATAAGCATGTTTCCCCGGGAACGAATTATAGATTTTATTCATCGCGTAAGCCGCCTGTACCGACAGGTGACCTTAAGAGCTAAAGAATTAATCGGGGAAAATAATGAGAAAACCATGAGAGAACTGGAACGATTGGCTCGTTCCTCGTTTATCACGGGATTACCCCAAAGAATTGCGACTAGAATAACTATATCGAATCCAGAATCATTAGACGACGCGTTCGATTTAGCCCTACACGCGGAAAGGCGACAACAGGAAATGTCCGGCTTGTCGCGTGACGATACAGTCGGACGCACCCGAAGTGCGCGTCCCCCGTCCCCATACGATCCTCAACGAAATTGGACAGAATGGAGACAACCGGAGGAGGATGACTCTTACGAAGAGCCCAGGTCCTCGTACTCCGCCTATTCATATCCTCGCAACCGAGATTCAAATTATCGCGAATCGCGTTATCGCGACCAGTCCCCTCGCGAACCAGATTATCGCGAGCCGACACCGCCGCGTCGTCCAACGGCCCTGCTGACGAGGCAAGGTGAGCGTTCGTTGGACTACGACCGTAAACCGTCCGCTCCACGGGGAAGATCTGAACGCGAGAGACCCCGAAATGATAGACGGTCACGACCTCACGATGCTAAAACATATGAACCTCGCGAGTCACGGACCTATGAACCTCGCGATCCGCGGTTATATGAACCCCGCGAGTCAAGAAGATATGAAAATCGCGAACCACCAAGACGGATGGAACGCGAGACTTCCTCTGAAAATCGCAATCATTTAAACTACCAGCGCGCCCGCCCGTTCAACCGGAACGAGGCGGGCGGGTCCTATTCACCGGCCCCAAGATCACCGCGAAACCAGAACCAGCGACAATTCTCGGACGCGCAGACTCCCCCCGCATCCGGGTCAAGGCCAAACAGCTGGAGAACGGCGAGGGAGAATTCATCGTAGACACGGGTTCCGCGTTGAATTTATTGGATATACGGTACGCGAGTTATGAGGCCCCAGTCTTAAGTATGGACCCCATCGAAGTCGGGGGCTTGAACGGAAAAGTCATGACTCTGGGTACCACTCGCTTGAAAATTAACGGCAGTTGGGCGCTATTCCACGTAATAAATATGCCTCACCTACCTGAAGGAGTTGCGGGCCTGATTGGGAGCCCGTACCTGCTTCAGGAAGAAGCCATTGTATCTTACCACCAACGTACGATGGTAACGGCGAACCGCCCGATCACGCCCATACACTTCTCCAACTCCAGAGAATTAGAAAGTACGTTAGAAGCATGCCAAAGAAGTCACGAGGACTTCCTGTCATACCTAAAGGAACATCCAGAACTGGAGCCCAGCGGGAGTGAAGTAAATGTATGTCTCCCCGAAAACCGCGATGGTCCCGATGACGACGAGTGGGTTTGCCCTTCTCCTCCCTTCGGAGAGGAGTTCGATGCCAATGAAGATCAGGATCTGGGAAATTATCGCGTCGAACGTAAACCCCCTGAAGAACGATTACAACACATCGTAACGACCCTGAAACTGGAAGAACTAGACCCGGAACCGCGTCGGTCGATTGAAGATTTAGTCATCAGACACTCGGACAGGTTTTTTGTACCTGGAGATCCGCTGGAGGCAACAACGACCATAGAACACACCATCCCGGTGACTGACCCCACGCCTGTATTCACAAGACAATATCCGCACTCCCCGTTGTTGGACGAGGAGATCGCCAAGCAGGTGCACAACCTAGAAGAGCTGGGTATAATCACCGCGTCTTCGTCACCAAATAACTCACCCCTGCACGTGGTCCCGAAAGGAGAGGACGCAGAAGGAAAGAAACGATGGAGGGTAGTGGCAGATTTCAGATTTCTAAACGCTATAACGATTGACGACCGTTTTCCCCTTCCGCGTATTTCAGACATACTCGATCGCTTGGGTGGAGCCAGATATTTTTCAATTTTCGATTTAGCGAACGGGTTCCACCAAATTCCTATGGCCCCCGAAGATCGCGCAAAACCCGCGTTTACCACCCCGGACGGACATTACGAATATCTCCGCATGCCCTTCGGATTAAAAAACGCACCGGCCACCTTTCAACGATTAATGAATCGGGTGCTAAAAGGGCTTATCGGCAAAGAATTATTCGTGTATCTAGACGACGTGGTAGTATATTCGCGTACTCTCGAGGAGCATGAACACCGACTCGAGAGATTCTTCGAACGCTTACGCGAGCATAACCTGACGCTACAGACGGAGAAGGCCAAGTTCCTAAAGGACAAGGTCATCTACTTAGGCCATATCATAGCAGCTGATGGGGTAAGACCCAATCCCGAGAAGATCAAGGCTGTCGCTGCCTTCCCCGTACCTAAAACCCGAAAAAACCTAAAACAGTTCCTTGGCCTCGTAAATTACTATCGTCGCTTTATACCGGAAATGGCTAAACGCGCTAGACCACTCACAAATTTGACAAGTACGAAAATTCCATTCCTTTGGACCGACAAACAACAGGAAAGTTTCGAAGACCTGCGCCAAGCACTCTGCAAGGAACCGGTCTTACGTTATCCAAATTTTGACGAACCATTTATAATTACAACCGACGCGTCTGACGTAGCCGTCGGCGCGATTTTGAGTCAAGGAAAAATAGGCGAAGACCCGCCAATAGCGTACGCCTCGCAAGTGCTAACCCCTTGCCAAGAAAATTATTCAACCACAGAAAGGGAATGTCTCGCGATAATTTACGCTGTGAAACAATTTCGAACGTACATTTATGGACGAAAATTTTTCTTAGTAACCGACCACCGGCCACTACAATGGCTATCCTCGATAAAGGATCCGGTGTCGCGACTCGCCCGATGGAAAATTACGCTCGCCGATTATCAATACGAAATTGTCTATAAGCCGGGACGCGTTAATGCAAACGCGGACGCACTCTCACGAAACCCGGTATCGCACGCGTTTCCGACTACCACCGAAGAAACCCCGCCGGAGAGCAAAGAGGAAGGTATAGGAACTCGCGTAGGCGCTCGTCGTCAAGACATGCCCAGACCAAATTACGCTGAACCTCCATCGTTCGATTCTACGCTAGAAGGATACGATCTCGAACAGGGGACGCAACCAACAGAAACCGACAACACCGCCGATATAGAGAGCAGGGCGAACTCCACCGTTTTAGATACAACAGAAGGGCAGACAGGAATGCCCGAGTTCCTGGACACTGAAAAACGACGATCCAGACGAAAGTAAAGAGAGCTCAGCCATATTAAGCGATGACTCGTACATAGGCCCAATTACCCAAGAAGAAATCACCATCTTGAAGAGTATGGACGAAGAATACCCCACCCAGGGAAAAGGGGAAACATCGGACCCCCACGGAAACGTCAGCCCTCTGAAAACGGACCCAACATCAGGCCCAAAGAAGCGAGTGTCATGGGGAATACCTCTGCATGCAGAAGCCTTAGACATCCCGCAGTCGACCATGATTTGCCCGGAGGGCGAGAGCCTGGAGGAGCAGGAAGACCAATCGCCTCCCAAGGAAAATTCGAGTATGAGCCTCAGGCCTGATATAATCGAGGTGCCCGACCTAACGGAGTTCCAAGAAGTGAACTACGGGCCATTCATCGACCCCCCAAATTTTCCATCAACCATACGGGAATTACCCGGAGACAAGACAGACGTCCTGGATACTGCGGAACGCGAAGCACAGCCAACGTTATGCGAAATAAGAATCGTAAAGACCACACTGGCATCCGCCCCAGACAACTACGCTCATTTTATATCATCTGACAGAATATTCACGAGCCTAAATTGTAAAACCTTAAAAGCTATCGGACTCCTCGACGAAACAAAATTATTATCCGAGGAATTAACCAAGAACAGCATAATAATCACCCGCAATGAAGAAGGGACAATTTTCAGTGTCGTCGGAGCAAGCAGTTTCTACCACGAAATGGGAGAAGGTGAGCTAACGTCAGCTTTGACAGCGCTCAGGAACGCGGCAGAGAACGAACGCGTCCGCTCGTTTCGGGTAGCAGCGCACGGCGAAACCCTACACCAATTTGACGCCGAAACGCTCCGAAGACAATTCAAACGCATTTTCGAACAAATACCCATTACAATTACAATTTGCACGGGCGAAATTCAATTACCTCCAGAAAACGAACGGGAGGATATCATCCGATACTATCACGAGAGCTTGATAGGAGGACATAAGGGCGTGACAAAGACGTATCGACGCATACGCAGCCTATTCGACTGGCCGCGCTTACGCCGCGACGTAGAAGACTACATACGAAGTTGTCAGAGCTGTCAAGAACAAAAGCTCGTACGCATCAAAACTCGAGAACCAATGTTAATCACCGATACCCCCGCAAGGCCCTTCGATAAAGTAGCTTTGGACACAGTAGGACCGCTTCCCCCTACCCCGAGCGGAAACCGTCACGTTCTCACCATGCAATGTCAATTATCAAAATTCTGTATGGCCGTTCCTTTACCGGACATACGAGCCGTCACCGTGGCCGATGCGTTATCGCGTTACTTTATCGCGATCTTCGGCGCACCGCGAGCAATACTAACGAACCGCGGGACGAGTTTCATCAATAATATAATCCGGGGAATAGCTCAAACTTTCAAAATCAAACATGTTACCACCTCGGGATATCGTCCGCAGACTAACGGTTCCCTCGAAAGAAGTCACATCGTCTTAACCGAATACCTCAAACACTATTTGGAAAGATATGAGGACTGGGACCTGCTACTCCCATTCGCTATGTACTCGTACAATACCTCGGTACACGAAACGACAAAATTCACCCCATACGAGGTAGTTTTCGGACAACTAGCTCGAGATCCATTTACGCCTATGTCCCGCGAAGAGTTACTAACGTACCCGACATACGTACAGAATTTGGTAGAGCGATTAGACGAAATCCGAAAGACCACGCGATCAAATTTAGACACTAGCAAATCGCGTTCAAAGACATATATGACCGGAAAAGTAACCAGGTTACATTCAAAATTGACGACCTTGTTTACGTACAGAAAGAGCCTCGGCTCCATAAATTCGATCCACATTACATTGGCCCTTACAGGATCAAAGCAATTACCGATCAAAATAACGCAATACTAATTTCGGACGAGGGCCACCAAATCATCAAACATTTCGATAAACTGAAACATGCTTATATTAAAGATAAACCACCTTGACGCCAATGGAGCGTATTCAATGGTTTAAGCTTACAACGGACCGGCGACAGAGCTCAAAAATGCTGACTCTCATAGCCAAGGTCCCACACTCCATGTAAATTCTTTCCTTTTTCCCCACCCTTTTCCTTTATCTCACTTGTTTTTGTATTTGCAGTAGTCATCTACTAAAAACAATAGAATTCCCACCCTTTTCCTTTATCTCACTTGTTTTTGTATTTGCAGTAGACATCTACTAAAAACAATAGAATTCCCACCCTTTTCCTTTATCTCACTTGTTTTTGTATTTGCAGTAGTCATCTACTAAAAACAATAGAATTCCCACCCTTTTCCTTTATCTCACTTGTTTTTTGTATTTGCAGTAGTCATCTACTAAAAACAATAGAATTCCCACCCTTTCCTTTATCTCACTTGTTTTTCGTATTTGCAGTAGTCAGCTACTAAAAACAATAGAACCCCTCGCGAAAACTCATTTCGGAAAATCCTCGATACGAACACCATGGATGGACGTGGCCTAATTTTGCTCACGTTCCTTTGGACGATCGCCACCGCGAACGTCGTCGACGGGGATTACCGAATATGGCAGTTAAAAAACAACCCGGGCTTGTACTATGAAAAGATTCGACCTCTTCGAGTTTTCCATACTCAGTGGAGACTGGTCACGGGTATAGGAGTCGCGGAAGTATTGTCCTCGCGACCAGAAACCCAACCCCAGATCAACCGGATGAAGACCATGTGTACGGCGTACAATTGGACGTCTTGCCCAGCCAACGCCCTTAACTCAGCCTTACAACGAAAACTTCTCGACGCAAACCGCTACGAAGAATTATTACTAGGCATATTGGGAAAGCCTCAGATTCACCGTACCAAGCGATCGGTGCCCTTGGGATTCATCGGATCGCTGAGTAAGGCCCTTTTCGGAACACTGGACAGCGACGACGCGCAATATTATAATCAGGAAATAGATAAACTCTACAAAGATCAGAACCACCTCGCCGAATTGCTAGGAAACCAAACTCATATTATAAAATCCGAATTTCAAGATATACACGAAGCACTAAAATCTGTATCTGGTTCCGTACAAACCATGAGCGATAGAATTAAGGAAATAGAATCGGGTATCCGTCAATTGGACGAACGCGAAACGAAAATAGAATTAGAATTAGCCTTTTCGTCATGGACATTTTTAATGACCAGACACGTGGACGAATATGTAGCCGCGTTGATCATAATCACGGACGCGCTAACGTTCGCGAAACTCGGTATATTACATCCGGCCGTATTGTCCCCAAGTCAGCTTGCGCGGACTTGCGAAAGAATTCGCGAAACCACGCCATACGAATTTCCGCTGACACCAGAAGAATTAAATTCGGAACAATTACAAGGGGTGACCAAATTGAACGTAGCTTATTCACAAGGGCGAATTCTCTTGTCTCTAGACATTCCTCTATTGGACCAAATTCCCTTCGATCTTTATTACATTCAACCGTGCCCTTCGTTCCAAACTATATCGACCAATGTCTCTACCCCTATATTCATAAAACCACGAACACCTTACCTAGCCGTCAGTCAAATCAACTTCCAATACTTCATGCCGGACGAAAACTACATCACAGGATGCAGAAAACATCATCGCATGTACATGTGCGAACTCAGCCTGCCACTACAGGATTTGGAAAAAACACCAAGCTGCGAAACGGATGCCCTACTAAGACCACAAAACATCAAATGGCCTAGTTGCAACATCCAAGCTCTCACCGGAAGTCGAGCCTTCCTCAAGAAGATGGTCGCACCCAACACCTGGTTGTATTCCATCAAGGGCACCTTGGCACTACAGGTTCAATGCAACAAGCATGCGGCCGGATACGAAGTGCTCCAGGGTGCAGGAATATTGCAACTGAGGAAGGGGTGTCAAGCCAAAATCGGGAACGACCAGATCTGGGCATCCGGAGTCGACACCGAAGAACTAACAACCATCTACAAACCATCTATTGGCATCAATATTTCGGAAATCCTGCCAACACTCACAGAACATCACGTAAAAATCCTAGCCGACCATCAAGAAAAGGAACCTCAAGGGACCCTTCAGGATACTCATGCGAAAGCAAACGCAATCGCACTGGAGGACATAGAGAGGCAAGCAAGGGAGCTGGCCACTCATCACCGAACCGAAAATCTGTTAAATTACGTCACCTACGGAATGCCAGGACTGGGAGGACTTTTCGTCATCCTCCTGATTGTCTGGATTGGATACCGTTTTTGGAGGGCACGTCGGACACAACATCGAGAGCCCTCAAGAAAAGAGACAAAGGTCAACATAGAAATGATACCACCCCGCCCTCCTCCTCAAATAATTTCACGACCCCGTCCTCTTGCTATTACCTCTTTTCCTTCTGACCTACCCGTTATACCGTCCACGAGGACAAGAGAAGGAGCCCACGTGGAACGAGCGAGAAGTCTCGCGGGTACCGAGCCATACTTCGAAATATTCTAGGGCGTGGTTTTGCTGATCACAGCGGAAAACCCCGCGCGTTAGTCTTAAGACCGACCCCCGCGATGCGCTCTGCTGCGATAATTAGGTAGTAGGGATAATAGCATATAAGACCCGAATCAAGCAAAGCGAGGCACAGTCATTATAAAAATTTTACAAGTGCAAAAAAAAAACAGAAGAGACAAATATGGAGTGCCCCACTTTCAACGACAAGCGAGTCAGTAGAAGGAGCCTGGCAGACGCAGTACTGCCACGGCAACTCCATGCACCCTTCGCGAGAAGACTATGCGTGACGAACATCTCAGGCGAACGCCCTTTCCACAACGTAAAGACGAAACAGGTGATCTGTTTCCCCTGCGCTTGGCTGAGACAGCCGAAGAACTTTGCCGAATATCGCAGAATGCCGGTGCACCTACTCACCAGAGAAAGCAGGGTGTTGTACGTGATCCAGTGTGCACAATGCAAGGACAGGGTTCTGCGATATGAGGAGGCCAGCAACTGCGTAGGCTGCATAAGGGCAATGTTGGACACCCCGCCACAGTACCTGCCGGCCCTGTCCATCATACGGGCCCCAGACGCGAGGGACGACGTCGAGGGTCCGAAGGAGGTACCATGGCCCTCGGCCTAGGAGTACATTCTGCCCACGTTATAGGTATTTACACAAGCAACTGTCATCAACTCTAGACAATGAGGACCTTTACTAAAAGCCTCATTCCTTTTGTATTCGCAGCAGAGAGAGCTGCGCCCTAACCGGATCTTCCGATTATTCATTCAAATTACGAATTACCGATAATCATATAAATTTGTAACAATATACCGATTCTTTTCTCCGCCTAATTACGGATCATTTATTAGAAACCCCTTTTGCGCCCCCTTTTAGTTTTAATAGCGTAAATCGTAAATTTAAATCGTGTATCGAAAGAAACGCGTGAACAGCATCACACGGGCAACGACGAAACGGACTCACGAGACCGTTTCGTGTCTAAGTGGGGAGGTGTTACATGGGCCCTTCAGGTCCATCCCGTGCTCGCTATCCACGCGTCGCTTTCTTTCGACATCGGCGATTCAGCGGAATCGCCTCGCGCGCGGCAGGCAGGTCGCCGAACCGCGGAATCCAGGGTCGTCTGCACAACGTGACCGTCGACAGCCCGGGCCTCGATATTTCGAAATAGGGAGCGATCGAGGTGCCGACGGGGCGATTTCCCCCTACGGACTTCGAAAACGCGAGGCAAGAACGGTAGCAGGCGACTTGGGACCGGGCATTCGATTTTGGGTTTTGGAGTCGGTCTGATCGACACGCGTACGCGCGGTAGGAACTCCACCCACCGATAGAACATTCTCATTCTTGAACTCGAGATAGGAAGTGACGACGGACCAGAGGACCGTCTAGATACCGCGATCACGTCTCCGCGTAGAGTCCGCGAAGTACGCTCGGCCGATAGAATTCGTGAGAAGGGTAACTCCGTCCGATATACTGGAAACGGCCTCGCCGGGAGAGCCCCTCGCGAAAATCGAAATCCGACGTTAGAGACAGTGCGCTACGACGGGCCCCAGGGCCACCGACTTCCGAGAGCACAGCGAGCGACCACGACCTACCCTTGGGTCAGCGACTCTGCGAGCGATTGAAACGCTAGACGGCAAGCGTGCCACGCGCGATACCCTAGCGTCAGCAGAGACGGAGCGCCGTCTCTGAGGTATGTAATTTATATTATCTTTACTCAGAATATATACTGAATTTTATCGTTGTTCCTTAAATCCCTTTGTAAACATTCATTTCAACCCCTTCCCCTTCCTGGTAAGTATAGTCAAGGTGGGCCTAAGCCCTTTAAAAGAGCAAGAACCCGGTAGATCATTCCAGCCGCTCGGGGTGATCTGCAGTCAGTCCCTTCAGGACGTAACAACTCGTTCGACTCGTTTGACTCGTTCGACTCGTTTGACTCGTTTGACTCGTTTGACTCGTTTGACTCGTTTGACTGGTTTGACTCGTTTGACACGTTTGACACGTTTGACTCGTTTGACTCGCTTGACTCGTTTGACTCGTTTGACTCGTTTGAGTCGTTTGAATCGATTGTCCTGTTCGACCCGTTTGACCCTTTTGACTCGTTTGACTCGTTTGACTCGTTTGACTCGTATGACTCGTTTGACTCGTTTGACTCGTTTGACTCGTATGACTCGTTTGACTCGTTTGACTCGTTTGACTCGTTTGACTCGTTTGACTCGTTTGGCTCGTTCAACTCGTTCGACTCGTTCGACTCGTTCGACTCGTTCGACTCGTTCGACTCGTTCGACTCGTTCGACTCGTTCGACTCGTTCGACTCGTTTGACTCGTTTGACTCGTTTGACTCGTTTGACTCGTTTGGCTCGTTTAACTCGCTTGACTCGATTGTCCTGTTCGACCCGTTTGACTCGTTTGACTCGTTTGACTCGATTGTACTGTTCGACCCGTTTGACCCGTTTGACTCGTTTGACTCGTTTGACTCGTTTGACTCGTTTGACTCGTTTGACTCGTTTGACTCGTTTGACTCGTTTGACTCGTTTGACTCGTTTGACTCGTTTGACTCGTTTGACTCGTTTGACTCGTTTCTCTCGTTTCACTCGTTTCTCTCGTTTCACTCGTTTCTCTCGTTTCACTCGTTTCTCTCGTTTCACTCGTTTCTCTCGTTTCACTCGTTTCTCTCGTTTCACTCGTTTCTCTCGTTTCACTCGTTTCTCTCGTTTCACTCGTTTCTCTCGTTTCACTCGTTTCTCTCGTTTCACTCGTTTCTCTCGTTTCACTCGTTTCTCTCGTTTCACTCGTTTCTCTCGTTTCACTCGTTTCTCTCGTTTCACTCGTTTCTCTCGTTTCACTCGTTTCACTCGTTTCACTCGTATGACTCGTTTGACTCGTTTGACTCGTTTGACTCGTTTGATTGGTTCGACACGATTGTCTCGATTGACTCGTCTGACACGTTCGACTCGTATGACTCGTTCGACTCGATTGACTCGTTCGACTCGTTCGACTCGTTCGACTCGTTCGACTCGTTCGACTCGTACGACTCGTTCGACTCGTTCGACTCGTTCGACTCGTTCGACTCGTTCGACTCGTTCGACTCGTTCGACTCGTTCGACTCGTTCGACTCGTTCGACTCGTTCGACTCGTTCGACTCGTTCGACTCGTTCGACTCGTTCGACTCGTTCGACCCGTTCGACCCGTTCGACCCGTTCGACCCGTTCGACCCGTTCGACCCGTTCGACCCGTTCGACCCGTTCGACCCGTTCGACCCGTTCGACCCGTTCGACCCGTTCGACCCGTTCGACCCGTTCGACCCGTTCGACCCGTTCGACCCGTTCGACCCGTTCGACCCGTTCGACCCGTTCGACCCGTTCGACCCGTTCGACCCGTTCGACCCGTTCGACCCGTTCGACCCGTTCGACCCGTTCGACCCGTTCGACCCGTTCGACCCGTTCGACCCGTTCGACCCGTTCGACCCGTTCGACCCGTTCGACCCGTTCGACCCGTTCGACCCGTTCGAACCGTTCGACCCGTTCGACCCGTTCGACCCGTTCGACCCGTTCGACCAGTTCGACCAGTTCGACCCGTTCGACCCGTTCGACCCGTTCGACCCGTTCGACCCGTTCGACCCGTTCGACTCGTTCGACTCGTTCGACTCGTTCGACTCGTTCGACTCGTTCGACTCGTTCGACTCGTTCGACTCGTTCGACCCGTTCGACCCGTTCGACCCGTTCGACCCGTTCGACCCGTTCGACCCGTTCGACCCGTTCGACCCGTTCGACCCGTTCGACCCGTTCGACCCGTTCGACCCGTTCGACCCGTTCGACCCGTTCGACCCGTTCGACCCGTTCGACCCGTTCGACCCGTTCGACCCGTTCGACCCGTTCGACCCGTTCGACCCGTTCGACCCGTTCGACCCGTTCGACCCGTTCGACCCGTTCGACCCGTTCGACCCGTTCGACCCGTTCGACCCGTTCGAACCGTTCGACCCGTTCGACCCGTTCGACCCGTTCGACCCGTTCGACCAGTTCGACCAGTTCGACCCGTTCGACCCGTTCGACCCGTTCGACCCGTTCGACCCGTTCGACCCGTTCGACCCGTTCGACCCGTTCGACCCGTTCGACCCGTTCGACCCGTTCGACCCGTTCGACCCGTTCGACCCGTTCGACCCGTTCGACCCGTTCGACCCGTTCGACCCGTTAGACCCGTTCGACCCGTTCGACCCGTTCGACCCGTTCGACCCGTTCGAACCGTTCGACCCGTTCGACCCGTTCGACCCGTTCGACCCGTTCGACCCGTTCGACCAGTTCGACCAGTTCGACCCGTTCGACCCGTTCGACCCGTTCGACCCGTTCGACCCGTTCGACCCGTTCGACTCGTTCGACTCGTTCGACTCGTTCGACTCGTTCGACTCGTTCGACTCGTTCGACTCGTTCGACTCGTTCGACTCGTTCGACTCGTTCGACTCGTTCGACCCGTTCGACCCGTTCGACCCGTTCGACCCGTTCGACCCGTTCGACCCGTTCGACCCGTTCGACCCGTTCGACCCGTTCGACCCGTTCGACCCGTTCGACCCGTTCGACCCGTTCGACCCGTTCGACCCGTTCGACCCGTTCGACCCGTTCGACCCGTTCGACCCGTTCGACCCGTTCGACCCGTTCGACCCGTTCGACCCGTTCGACCCGTTCGACCCGTTCGACCCGTTCGACCCGTTCGACCCGTTCGACCCGTTCGACCCGTTCGACCCGTTCGACCCGTTCGACCCGTTCGACCCGTTCGTCCCGTTCGACCCGTTCGACCCGTTCGACCCGTTCGACCCGTTCGACCCGTTCGACCCGTTCGACCCGTTCGACCCGTTCGACCCGTTCGACCCGTTCGACTCGTTCGACTCGTTCGACTCGTTCGACTCGTTCGACTCGTTCGACTCGTTCGACTCGTTCGACTCGTTCGACCCGTTCGACCCGTTCGACCCGTTCGACCCGTTCGACCCGTTCGACCCGTTCGACCCGTTCGACCCGTTCGACCCGTTCGACCCGTTCGACCCGTTCGACCCGTTCGACCCGTTCGACCCGTTCGACCCGTTCGACCCGTTCGACCCGTTCGACCCGTTCGACCCGTTCGACCCGTTCGACCCGTTCGACCCGTTCGACCCGTTCGACCCGTTCGACCCGTTCGACCCGTTCGACCCGTTCGACCAGTTCGACCAGTTCGACCAGTTCGACCCGTTCGACCCGTTCGACCCGTTCGACCCGTTCGACCCGTTCGACCCGTTCGACCCGTTCGACCCGTTCGACCCGTTCGACCCGTTCGACCCGTTCGACCCGTTCGACCCGTTCGACCCGTTCGACCCGTTCGACCCGTTCGACCCGTTCGACCCGTTCGACCCGTTCGACCCGTTCGACCCGTTCGACCCGTTCGACCCGTTCGACCCGTTCGACCCGTTCGACCCGTTCGACCCGTTCGACCCGTTCGACCCGTTCGACCCGTTCGACCCGTTCGACCCGTTCGACTCGTTCGACCCGTTCGACTCGTTCGACCCGTTCGACTCGTTCGACTCGTTCGACTCGTTCGACTCGATTGACTCGTTTGACTCGTTTGACTCGTTTGACCCGTTTGACTCGTTTGACTCGTTTGACTCGTTGACTCGTTTGATGCGTATGACTCGTTTGACTCGTTTAACTCGTTTGTCTCGTTTGCCTCCATTGACTCGTTTGACTCCTTTGACTCGTTTGGCTCGTTTCTCTCGTTTGACTCGTTTGACTCGTTTGACTCGTTTGACTCGTTTGACTCGTTTGACTCGTTTGACTCGTTTGACTCGTTTGACTCGTTTGACTCGTTTGACTCGTTTGACTCGTTTGACTCTTTTGACTCGTTTGACTCGTTTGACTCGTTTGACTCGTTTGACTCGTTTGACACGTTTGACTCGTTTAAGTCGTTTAAGTCGTTTGACCCGTTTGACTCGTTTGACTCGTTTGGCTCGTTTGGCTCGTTTGGCTCTTTTGAGTCGTTTGACTCGTTTGACTCGTTTGACTCGTTTGACTCGTTTGACTCGTTTGACTCGTTTGACTCGTTTGACTCGTTTGACTCGTACGTCTCGTATGACTCGTTTGACCCGCTTGACTCGTTTGACCCGTTTGACTCGTTTGACTCGTTTGACTCGTTTGACTCGTTTGACTCGTTTGACTCGTTTGACTCGTTTGACTCGTTTGACTCGTTTGACTCGTTTGACTCGTTTGACTCGTTTGACTCGTTTGACTCGTTTGACTCGTTTGACTCGTTTGACTCGTTTGACTCGTTTGACTCGTTTGACTCGTTGACTCGTTTGACTCGTTTGACTCGTTCGACTCGTTTGACTCGTTTGACTCGTTTGACTCGTTGACTCGTTTGACGCGTATGACTCGTTTGACTCGTTTAACTCGTTTGACTCGTTTGCCTCCTTTGACTCGTTTGACTCGTTTGACTCGTTTGGCTCGTTTGACTCGTTTGACTCCTTTGACTCGGTTGGCTCGTTTGGCTCGTTTGACTCGTTTGACCCGATTGACTCGTTTGCTAACGAGCAAAACGAGTCAAACGAGTCAAACGAGTCAAACGAGTCAAACGAGTCAAACGAGTCAAACGAGTCAAACGAGTCAAACGAGTCAAACGAGTCAAACGAGTCAAACGAGTCAAACGAGTCAAACGAGTCAAACGAGTCAAACGAGTCAAACGAGTCAAACGAGTCAAACGAGTCAAACGAGTCAAACGAGTCAAACGAGTCAAACGAGTCAAACGAGTCAAACGAGTCAAACGAGTCAAACGAGTCAAACGAGTCAAACGAGTCAAACGAGTCAAACGAGTCAAACGAGTCAAACGAGTCAAACGAGTCAAACGAGTCAAACGAGTCAAACGAGTCAAACGAGTCAAACGAGTCAAACGAGTCAAACGAGTCAAACGAGTCAAACGAGTCAAACGAGTCAAACGAGTCAAACGAGTCAAACGAGTCAAACGAGTCAAACGAGTCAAACGAGTCAAACGAGTCAAACGAGTCAAACGAGTCAAACGAGTCAAACGAGTCAAACGAGTCAAACGAGTCAAACGAGTCAAACGAGTCAAACGAGTCAAACGAGTCAAACGAGTCAAACGAGTCAAACGAGTCAAACGAGTCAAACGAGTCAAACGAGTCAAACGAGTCAACCGAGTCAACCGAGTCAACCGAGTCAACCGAGTCAAACGGGTCGAACAGGACAATCGAGTCAAGCGAGTCGAACGAGCCAAACGAGTCATACGAGTCAAGCGAGTCATACGGGTCAAACGAGTCAAACGAGTCAAACGAGTGAAACGAGTCAAACGTGTCAAACGAGTCAAACGAGTGAAACGAGTCAAACGAGTGAAACGAGTCAAACGAGTGAAACGAGTCAAACGAGTGAAACGAGTCAAACGAGTGAAACGAGTCAAACGAGAGAAACGAGTCAAACGAGTGAAACGAGTCAAACGAGTGAATCGAGTCAAACGAGTGAAACGAGTCAAACGAGTCAAACGAATCAAACGAGTCAACCGAGTCAAACGGGTCGAACAGTACAATCGAGTCAAACGAGTCAAACGAGTCAAACGAGTCAAACGAGTCAAACGAGTAAACCGAGTCAAACGAGTCAAGCGAGTTGAACGAGCCAAACGAGTCAAACGAGTCAAACGAGTCAAACGAGTCAAACGAGTCAAACGAGTCAAACGAGTCAAACGAGTCAAACGAGTGAAACGAGTGAAACGAGTGAAACGAGTCAAACGAGTCAAACGAGTCAAACGAGTGAAACGAGTCAAACGAGTGAAACGAGTCATACGAGTCAAACGAGTCCATCGAGTCAAACGGTTCGAACAGGACAATCGTGTCAAGCGAGTTGAATGAGCCAAACGAGTCAAACGAGTCAAACGAGTCAAACGAGTCAAACGAGTCAAACGAGTCAAACGAGTGAAACGAGTCAAACGAGTCAAACGAGTCAAACGAGTCAAACGAGTGAAACGAGTCAAACGAGTGAAACGAGTGAAACGAGTGAAACGAGTCAAACGAGTCAAACGAGTCAAACGAGTGAAACGAGTCAAACGAGTCAAACGAGTCAAACGAGTCAAACGAGTCCATCGAGTCAAACGAGTCCATCGAGTCAAACGGGTCGAACAGGACAATCGAGTCAAGCGAGTTGAATGAGCCAAACGAGTCAAACGTGTCAAACGAGTCAAACAAGTCAAACGAGTCAAACGAGTCAAACGAGTCAAACGAGTCAAACGAGTCAAACGAGTTAAACGAGTCAAACGAGTCAAACGAGTCAAACGAGTCAAACGAGTCAAACGAGTCAAACGAGTCAAACGAGTCAAACGAGTCAAACGAGTCAAACGAGTCAAACGAGTGAAACGAGTCAAACGAGTCAAACGAGTCAAACGAGTCAAACGAGTGAAACGAGTCAAACGAGTGAAACGAGTGAAACGAGTGAAACGAGTCAAACGAGTCAAACGAGTCAAACGAGTGAAACGAGTCAAACGAGTCAAACGAGTCAAACGAGTCAAACGAGTCCATCGAGTCAAACGAGTCCATCGAGTCAAACGGGTCGAACAGGACAATCGAGTCAAGCGAGTTGAATGAGCCAAACGAGTCAAACGTGTCAAACGAGTCAAACAAGTCAAACGAGTCAAACGAGTCAAACGAGTCAAACGAGTCAAACGAGTCAAACGAGTTAAACGAGTCAAACGAGTCAAACGAGTCAAACGAGTCAAACGAGTCAAACGAGTCAAACGAGTCAAACGAGTCAAACGAGTCAAACGAGTCAAACGAGTCAAACGAGTCAAACGAGTCAAACGAGTCAAACGAGTTAAACGAGTCAAACGAGTCAAACGAGTCAATCGAGTCAAACGAGTCAAACGAGTCAATCGAGTCAAACGAGTCAATCGAGTCAAACGTGTCAAACGGGTCAAACGGGTCGAACAGGACAATCGAGTCAAACGAGTCAAACGAGTCAAACGAGTCAAACGAGTCAAACGGGTCAAACGGGTCGAACAGGACAATCGAGTCAAGCGAGTTGAACGAGCCAAACGAGTCAAACGGGTCAAACGGGTCGAAGAGGACAATCGAGTCAAACGAGTCAAACGAGTCAATCGAGTCAAACGAGTCAAACGAGTGAAAAGAGTGAAACGAGTCAAGCGAGTGAAACGAGTCAAACGAGTGAAACGAGTGAAACGAGTGAAACGAGTCAAACGAGTGAAACGAGTCAAACGAGTGAAACGAGTCAAACGGGTCGAACAGGACAATCGAGTCAAACGAGTCAAACGAGTCAAACGAGTCAAACGAGTCAAACGGGTCAAACGGGTCGAACAGGACAATCGAGTCAAGCGAGTTGAACGAGCCAAACGAGTCAAACGGGTCAAACGGGTCGAAGAGGACAATCGAGTCAAACGAGTCAAACGAGTCAATCGAGTCAAACGAGTGAAACGAGTCAAACGAGTGAAACGAGTCAAACGAGTGAAACGAGTGAAACGAGTGAAACGAGTGAAACGAGTGAAACGAGTGAAACGAGTGAAACGAGTGAAACGAGTGAAACGAGTCAAACGAGTGAAACGAGTCAAACGAGTCAAACGAGTCAAACGAGTCAAACGAGTCAAACGAGTCAAACGAGTCAAACGAGTCAAACGAGTCAAACGAGTCAAACGAGTCAAACGAGTCAAACGAGTCAAACGAGTCAAACGAGTCAAACGAGTCAAACGAGTCAAACGAGTCAAACGAGTCAAACGAGTCAAACGAGTCAAACGAGTCAAACGAGTCAAACGAGTCAAACGAGTCAAACGAGTCAAACGAGTCAAACGAGTCAAACGAGTCAAACGAGTCAAACGAGTCAAACGAGTCAAACGAGTCAAACGAGTCAAACGAGTCAAACGAGTCAAACGAGTCAAACGAGTCAAACGAGTCAAACGAGTCAAACGAGTCAAACGAGTCAAACGAGTCAAACGAGTCAAACGAGTCAAACGAGTCCGTCGAGTCAAACGGGTCGAACAGGACAATCGAGTCAAGCGAGTTGAATGAGCCAAACGAGTCAAACGAGTCAAACGAGTCAAACGAGTCAAACGAGTCAAACGAGTCAAACGGGTCGATCAGGACAATCGAGTCAAGCGAGTTGAACGAGCCAAACGAGTCAAACGAGTCAAACGAGTCAAATGGGTCAAACCAGTCAAACGAGTCAATCGAGTCAAACGAGTCAAACGAGTGAAACGAATCAAACGAGTCAATCGAGTCAAACGAGTCAAACGAGTCAATCGAGTCAAACGAGTCAAACGAGTCAATCGAGTCAAACGAGTCAATCGAGTCAAACGTGTCAAACGGGTCAAACGGGTCGAACAGGACAATCGAGTCAAACGAGTCAAACGAGTCAAACGAGTCAAACGAGTCAAACGGGTCAAACGGGTCGAACAGGACAATCGAGTCAAGCGAGTTGAACGAGCCAAACGAGTCACACGGGTCAAACGGGTCGAAGAGGACAATCGAGTCAAACGAGTCAAACGAGTCAATCGAGTCAAACGAGTCAAACGAGTGAAACGAGTGAAACGAGTGAAACGAGTGAAACGAGTGAAACGAGTGAAACGAGTCAAACGAGTGAAACGAGTCAAACGAGTGAAACGAGTCAAACGAGTGAAACGAGTCAAACGAGTGAAACGAGTCAAACGAGTGAAACGAGTCAAACGAGTGAAACGAGTCAAACGAGTGAAACGAGTCAAACGAGTGAAACGAGTCAAACGAGTCAAACGAGTCAAACGAGTGAAACGAGTCAAACGAGTGAAACGAGTCAAACGAGTCAAACGAGTCAAACGAGTCAAACGAGTCAACCGAGTCCATCGAGTCAAACGGGTCGAACAGGACAATCGAGTCAAGCGAGTTGAATGAGCCAAACGAGTCAAACGAGTCAAACGAGTCAAACGAGTCAAACGAGTCAAACGAGTCAAACGAGTCAAACGAGTCAAACGAGTCAAACGAGTCAAACGAGTCAAACGAGTCAAACGAGTCAAACGAGTCAAACGAGTCAAACGAGTCAAACGAGTCAAACGAGTCAAACGAGTCAAACGAGTCAAACGAGTCAAACGAGTCAAACGAGTCAAACGAGTCAAACGAGTCAAACGAGTCAAACGAGTCAAACGAGTCAAACGAGTCAAACGAGTCAAACGAGTCAAACGAGTCAAACGAGTCAAACGAGTCAAACGAGTCAATCGAGTCAAACGAGTCAAACGAGTCAAACGAATCAAACGAGTCAAACGAGTCAAACGTGTCAAACGGGTCAAACGGGTCAAACGAGTCAAACGAGTCAAACAATTCAAACGAGTCAAACGAGTCAAACGAGTCAAACGAGTCAAACAGGACAATCGAGTCAAGCGAGTTAAACGAGCCAAACGAGTCAAACGAGTCAAACGAGTCAAACGAGTCAAACGAGTCAAACGAGTCAAACGAGTCAAACGAGTCAAACGAGTCAAACGAGTCAAACGAGTCAAACGAGTCAAACGAGTCAAACGAGTCAAACGAGTCAAACGAGTCAAACGAGTCAAACGAGTCAAACGAGTCAAACGAGTCAAACGAGTCAAACGAGTCAAACGAGTCAAACGAGTCAAACGAGTCAAACGAGTCAAACGAGTCAAACGAGTCAAACGAGTCAAACGAGTCAAACGAGTCAAACGAGTCAAACGAGTCAAACGAGTCAAACGAGTCAAACGAGTCAAACGAGTCAAACGAGTCAAACGAGTCAAACGAGTCAAACGAGTCAAACGAGTCAAACGAGTCAAACGAGTCAAACGAGTCAAACGTGTCAAACGAGTCAAACGAGTCAAACGAGTCAAACGAGTCAAACGAGTCAAACGAGTCGAACGGGTCGAACAGGACAATCGAGTCAAGCGAGTTAAACGAGCCAAACGAGTCAAACGATTCAGACGAGTCAGACGGGTCAGACGAGTCAGACGGGTCAGACGAGTCAGACGGGTCAGACGGGTCAGACGGGTCAGACGGGTCAAACGAGTCAAACGAGTCAAACGAGTCAAACGAGTCAACCGAGGCAAACGAGTAAAACGAGTCAAACGAGTCAATCGAGTCAAACGAGTCAAACGAGTCAAACGAGTCAAACGAGTCAAACGAGTCAAACGAGTCAAACGAGTCAATCGAGTCAAACGAGTCAAACGAGTCAAACGAGTCAAACGAGTCAAACGAGTCAAACGAGTCAAACGAGTCAAACGAGTCAATCGAGTCAAACGAGTCAAACGAGTCAAACGAGTCAAACGAGTCGAACAGGACAATCGAGTCAATCGATTCAATCGAGTCAAACGAGTCAAACGAGTCAAACGAGTCAAACGTGTCAAATGGGTCAAACGAGTCAAGCGAGTCAAACGAGTCAAACGATTCATTCGAGTAAACGAGTTAAACGAGTCTAACGAGTCAAACGGGTCAAACGAGTCAAACGAGTCAAACGAGTCAAACGAGTCAAACGAGTCAAACGAGTCAAACGAGTCAATCGAGTCAAACGAGTCAAACGAGTCAAACGAATCAAACGAGTCAAACGGTTCGATCAGGACAATCGAGTCAAACGAGTCAAACGAGTCAAACGAGTCAAACGAGTCAAACGAGTCAAACGAGTCAAACGAGTCAAACGAGTCAAACGAGTCAAACGAGTCAAACGAGTCAAACGAGTCAAACGAGTCAAACGAGTCAAACGTGTCAAACGAGTCAAACGAGTCAAACGGGTCAAACGGGTCGAACAGGACAATCGAGTCAAGCGAGTTAAACGAGTCAAACCAGTCAAACGAGTCGAACGAGTCAAACGAGTCAAACGTGTCAAATGGGTCAAACGAGTCAAGCGAGTCAAACGAGTCAAACGATTCATTCGAGTAAACGAGTTAAACGAGTCTAACGAGTCAAACGGGTCAAACGAGTCAAACGAGTCAAACGAGTCAAACGAGTCAAACGAGTCAAACGAGTCAATCGAGTCAAACGAGTCAAACGAGTCAAACGAATCAAACGAGTCAAACGAGTCAAACGTGTCAAACGCGTCAAACGGGTCAAACGAGTCAAACGAGTCAAACAATTCAAACGAGTCAAACGAGTCAAACGAGTCAAACGAGTCAAACAGGACAATCGAGTCAAGCGAGTTAAACGAGCCAAACGAGTCAAACGAGTCAAACGAGTCAAACGAGTCAAACGAGTCAAACGAGTCAAACGAGTCAAACGAGTCAAACGAGTCAAACGAGTCAAACGAGTCAAACGAGTCAAACGAGTCAAACGAGTCAAACGAGTCAAACGAGTCAAACGAGTCAAACGAGTCAAACGAGTCAAACGAGTCAAACGAGTCAAACGAGTCAAACGAGTCAAACGAGTCAAACGAGTCAAACGAGTCAAACGAGTCAAACGAGTCAAACGAGTCAAACGAGTCAAACGAGTCAAACGAGTCAAACGAGTCAAACGAGTCAAACGAGTCAAACGAGTCAAACGAGTCAAACGAGTCAAACGAGTCAAACGAGTCAAACGAGTCAAACGAGTCAAACGAGTCAAACGAGTCAAACGAGTCAAACGAGTCAAACGAGTCAAACGAGGCAAACAAGTCAAACGAGTCAAACGAGTCAAACGGTTCGATCAGGACAATCGAGTCAAACGAGTCAAACGAGTCAAACGAGTCAAACGAGTCAAACGAGTCAAACGAGTCAAACGAGTCAAACGAGTCAAACGAGTCAAACGAGTCAAACGAGTCAAACGAGTCAAACGAGTCAAACGAGTCAAACGAGTCAAACGAGTCAAACGAGTCAAACAAGTCAAACGTGTCAAACGAGTCAAACGAGTCAAACGGGTCAAACGGGTCGAACAGGACAATCGAGTCAAGCGAGTTAAACGAGTCAAGCGAGTCAAACGAGTCGAACGAGTCACACGAGTCAAACGAGTCAAACGAGTCAAACGAGTCAAACGAGTCGAACGAGTCAAACGAGTCGAACGAGTCAACCGAGTCGAACGAGTCGAACGAGTCAAACGAGTCGAACGAGTCAAACGAGTCGAACGAGTCAAACGAGTCGAACGAGTCAAACGAGTCGAACGAGTCAAACGAGTCGAACGAGTCAAACGAGTCGAACGAGTCAAACGAGTCGAACGAGTCAAACGAGTCGAACGAGTCAAACGAGTCGAACGAGTCAAACGAGTCGAACGAGTCAAACGAGTCGAACGAGTCAAACGAGTCGAACGTGTCAGACGAGTCAATCGAGACAATCGTGTCGAATCAATCAAACGAGTCAAACGAGTCAAACGAGTCAAACGAGTCATACGAGTCGAACGAGTCAGACGAGTGAAACGAGTCAAACGGGTCGAACGAGTCAATCGAGTCAAACGAGTCAAACGAGTCAAACGAGTCAAACGAGTCAAACGAGTCAAACGAGTCAAACGAGTCAAACGAGTCAAACGAGACAAACGAGTCAAACGAGTCAAACGAGTCAAACGAGTCAAACGAGTCAAACGAGTCAAACGAGTCAAACGAGTCAAACGAGTCAAACGAGTCAAACGAGTCAAACGAGTCAAACGAGTCAAACGAGTCAAACGAGTCAAACGAGTCAAACGAGTCAAACGAGTCAAACGAGTCAAACGAGTCAAACGAGTCAAACGAGTCAAACGAGTCAAACGAGTCAAACGAGTCAAACGAGTCAAACGAGTCAAACGAGTCAAACGAGTCAAACGAGTCAAACGAGTCAAACGAGTCAAACGAGTCAAACGAGTCAAACGAGTCAAACGAGTCAAACGAGTCAAACGAGTCAAACGAGTCAAACGAGTCAAACGAGTCAAACGAGTCAAACGAGTCAAACGAGTCAAACGAGTCAAACGAGTCAAACGAGTCAAACGAGTCAAACGAGTCAAACGAGTCAAACGAGTCAAACGAGTCAAACGAGTCAAACGAGTCAAACGAGTCAAACGAGTCAAACGAGTCAAACGAGTCAAACGAGTCGAACAGGACAAACGAGTCGAACAGGACAAACGAGTCGAACAGGACAATCGAGTCAAACGATTCAATCGAGTCAAACGATTCAATCGAGTCAAACGAGTCAAACGAGTCAAACTGGTCAAACGTGTCAAACGGGTCAAACGAGTCAAGCGAGTCAAACGAGTCAAACGATTCATTCGAGTCAAACGAGTTAAACGAGTCTAACGAGTCAAACGGGTGAAACGAGACAAAAGAGTCAAACGAGTCAAACGAGTCAAACGAGTCGAACGGGTCGAACAGGACAATCGAGTCAAGCGAGTTAAACGAGCCAAACGAGTCAAACGATTCAGACGAGTCAGACGGGTCAGACGAGTCAGACGGGTCATACGAGTCAGACGGGTCAGACGGGTCAGACGGGTCAAACGAGTCAAACGAGTCAAACGAGTCAAACGAGTCAACCGAGGCAAACGAGTAAAACGAGTCAAACGAGTCAATCGAGTCAAACGAGTCAAACGAGTCAAACGAGTCAAACGAGTCAAACGAGACAAACGAGTCAAACGAGTCAAACGAGTCAAACGAGTCAAACGAGTCAAACGAGTCAAACGAGTCAAACGAGTCAAACGAGTCAAACGAGTCAAACGAGTCAAACGAGTCAAACGAGTCAAACGAGTCAAACGAGTCAAACGAGTCAAACGAGTCAAACGAGTCAAACGTGTCAAACGAGTCAAACGAGTCAAACGAGTAAAACGAGTCAAACGAGTCAATCGAGTCAAACGAGTCAAACGAGTCAAACGAGTCAAACGAGTCAAACGAGTCAAACGAGTCAAACGAGTCAAACGAGTCAAACGAGTCAAACGAGTCAAACGAGTCAAACGAGTCAAACGAGTCAAACGAGTCAAACGAGTCAAACGTGTCAAACGAGTCAAACGAGTCAAACGAGTCAAACGAGTCAAACGAGTCAAACGAGTCAAACGAGTCAAACGGGTCAAACGAGTGAAACGACTCAATCGAGTCAAACGAGTCAATCGAGTCAAATGAGTCGAACGAGTCAAACGAGTCGAACGAGTCAAACGAGTCGAACGAGACGAACGGGTCGAACAGGACAATCGAGTCAAGCGATTTGAACGAGCCAAACGAGTCAAACGAGTCAAACGAGTCAAACGAGTCAAACGAGTCAAACGAGTCAAACGAGTCAAACGAGTCATACGAGTCAATCGAGTCAAACGAGTCAAACGAGTCAAACGAGTCAAACGAGTTAAACGAGTGTTGTGTCAAGGCGCCTGGGGTCGAGATTCTGGCTAGAATCTCGGGGTGCTCCGGGTCGTCCTTCACAGTCGTCGTCCAACGGGTTCCGAAAGTTTCGGGTGATAACGCCGGGACGAGGATATTCGGTTAGAAACCGAAGGTAGGGGATCGTTGCGGGTTAAAGAGTTGGAACTCACCGTAAGGTTAAACAAGTTTATTCTGTCCCGATCTGGGTGACAGTCGGACCGCGTACTGTATCGAGTGTCTGGTCTTAATCAGAGAGCCTCTGCTCGTAGTTTGTACAGAGTCTTATAGCTAGTTCGGGGCGAAGCGGGGACCAGCGGGGTCACCGTCTTCGACTCGCTTTTCGCGCTGGGAACGCTGACGTTGCTCGGGGTTGTTGCCCGTGCTTGGCGCCCGCGCGTGTTATCGGAATGCGCGACGGTTGTAATTCTCGGTCGTTGACCGGGTTACAACATCCCCCCCCCCTTGAAGGAAGGGTGCTTAGGGGGAAATTTTTACAATTTTGGAAATTTCCCCCGCGCCCTAGTTCGTTACTATCTCCGCATAGATGCATTCGCGTCCCGTTGGTTCGTGTGATCCCGGGTCGGGTGCGGTGTTTGTGCTTTGCGCCCTCGGATTTTTAGCTAATTTGAGTGTTTGTTGTTTTCGTCGCGATGTATAATCTCGTATCATTAAATAAATTAAGCCTATGAACATTATGGCTTGTACAATTGTTGTGGTCGTCGGGTATGCTATGTTCCATGAAATTTTATTTAATGGTTCCTGGTCTGTTTTTTCTGTTAGTACGCTTTGTTCTTGGTTGAGTTGCTTATACAGATTTGTGAATTCGGATGGGTTTTTTAGGATCTTGTGCAATTCTATTCGCGAGAGGGGTTTCGTTATGTTCGCCCCTATTGTGGCGTTTATCTGTGTCGTTATGTCGTACAGGGGCGCCGTTAACAGTTCGGTGACCTGGTTGTACATTGTTTTCTGTTTGTGGATTATCATGTCTTTGCTTGTGACTTTACAAGTGTCTGTTACCTTTAGAATTCCTGATTTATCTATTGTAACCCGTTCTGGTGATCGTTCATCGCATTCGAATGTTAATGTTTCGGCTTGTTGTGCTGCGAAAATCCATGTGTCCGGTCGCGATGTCCCTATCCATAACGTGTGGTTCGCTGTGATATGACTAATTTCGCAGTTCTTTGGGGATTCATCCGAAGGTTGTAACCAAAGGTTTACTACGCATTCGCGATCGGCGTTAATGTTATGAGCTATCATTGGTTGTTCGCAGTAATATTGTGTGGCTATTTGCTTACATTCTTTTAGATCGTTGTCCTTTTCAAGCATATATTGGTTATTTGATGAATCTAGTACAATAATGGGTGTATTTACAACTAGTAGCGCGTACGTGTTATCGCGTATGTACATCGGGACTGGGTTCGCCTCGATGACGGTGAAAGTTTGTGCGCTTATTAACGGAACAGTTATTACAGCTACGAGTGTATTTTTGTCGAAATATGCTGCGGTTGTTGACAGTTTTTCAATTATGTTTACGTTTGCTACGTTTGGCGCTATTGGGAAAACTAAACCGTTAGGTAGATGCTGCACGGCGACTTGCAGCAGGTTGATTATCTGTGCGCTTGACAATACATTTGTGCCTATTATGCCTGTTCTTAGGTTAGTGTAGAATTGCAGTATATCGTCAACGTCTTGTGTTAGGTCTGTTATCAAAGATTGTAGTGTATTGAAGTGATCGAGTAGGTCTGCTCTCTGAACTTGATATACAAAAGCAGATTCTATACGTTCCCGTAAAAGTCTCGTCTGTTCGTTTAGCAGTCTTTCGTTGTCTTCTATTGTCTCTTCTACGTTATGTAAGTGGTGTAATGTGTTGTTTGTGATTTGGATTTGCTTTTTCATTGCGGTCATTAGTGCTGTTTGTGTTCCGTCTAATTGTGCTAGGTGATAATTAATCTGTTCGGCGTCGTCGGCGTCCATTGTACCGAATAAGGTTTTCGCTAAGGACCCTAGCCCGTTGATTAATCCTCTGCGCTTGTCGGGTACGTGGCTTGGTATTCCCGATATTTGTTTCAGGCGCGTCGCGAGTTTATCTGACCTTCTGATTATTACGTCTAGATAGTTGTTACATGAATTTCTGACTTCTGTTTTCCCTGGTTTTTCGTTACATATTTTTCTGATGTTGTCTACATACGGCAGTAGTTGTTGCCCTCGTCCGAAGAGTGTGTCTGTTTTCACATGGGTGACAATCTTCCATGAGTCGGTTATCATGTGTAGTTTGCCCAGGTGGGTAAAGTGGACTCCTGCTTTATGTTTAATTGGTGTTATCACGTAAGGGGCCCGGCCGCTAGTTGGCGCCGCTTCGATTAGGCCCCGCGTCAGTGTGATCATCCTGAAACAGTGCAGTCGTATCTATCCCTTCCATTTCCTAATGAATTCGCGCGTGGTATATATATATTTTATTGTCCTTCCTAACCAGTTCCTTGCTCCCGCATATAGTTTTAAGATACGTAATGATTTTTTTTTTTTTGTATGACTTCTCGATCTTGTTACTCGATGAAGTGTTTCAATCGGTTCGCGTGCGTGCGTAGCGTTTTCTTTCCCTTTTTGATGGTTATATTTACTTTCGAATTTTTTTCTATTATTTCGTATGGGCCTACCCATTTATTATCTAGTTTTTTCGATCTTCCGCGGCGTACGGATTCGTCGTAAAGTAAAACTTTATCTCCTATATTGAATTCTATTTCACGCGTTTTCTTATCGTAGTTTTCCTTTGACTTTTCTTTTGCGTGTTGGAGTCGTTCCCGTGCTATTTCGTTTGCCGTTCGTATACGTTCTCTCGTTTGTTGCGCGTAGTCCTCGTAGTTATACGTATGTTTTGGTGGGCTTTTTAACGCGGTTGGTAGTGATGCTATTCGCCCGTAAACGAGTTCGTGTGGTGAATAACCTGTCGCGGTATGAGGGGTTGTATTGTATGTGAACATCGCGTAGGGTAGCCATCTATCCCAATCTGTTTGGTCGTTATCAATGTAATGCCGTAAATATTCTATTAGGGTTCTGTGTGATCTTTCTAATGCTCCATTGGATTCTGGATGGTACGCGGTTGTTTGTAGTTTTTTAATACGGAGTAGTTTGCAAATATTTTTGAACATTTCGCTGAGAAAGTTTGTTCCTTGGTCTGTTAGTATTTTTTCGGGTATTCCGTATTCGCAGATTATTTTTTCGACGACTGCCTCGGCTACCGTCGTCGCTTCTTGGTTGGGTAAAGCGATTGCCTTGCTAAATTTTGTGAGGAGGTCTTGGAATGTTAATATATATATGTTCCCTTGTTCGCTTTTTGGGAGGGGTCCTACTATATCCAATGCTATTTTTTCAAATGGTTCCTGTGGCGTATCGGTGATTTCCATGGGTGCTCTAGTTTTTCGACCTAATTTGTTCTTTTGGCAAAGGCTACATTTTTGTATATATTCTTCGATGTCTTTATTCATACCTGGCCATTTGTACTTCTGCTTTATTCGTTTCGTGGTTCGTTGAATACCTTGGTGACCTCCCGTGGGTGTGCAGTGGTATTCGTAGAGAATTTGTTGTCTTTCGTTCTCTTCGTGAACCTCGGTTGGCATGGCTTCCTTCCCGCTGTTTTGCAACGCGTGCACATTCCTGCTCAGCGCGTCCGCGTTAGTGTTGTTTTTTCCTGCTTTATGGATAATTTCGTAGTCGTGTTCGGCTAATAAAATTCTCCATCTAGTTAATCTGGATCCGGGGTCCTGTACTCTAAATAGCCATACTAATGCTTTGTGATCTGTAACCACTTTGAATGAAGTTCCGTAGACATACGGTCGGAAGTGTTTAACTGCCCAGACTATGGCTAACAGTTCCTTTTCCGTTGTACTGTAATTTCGTTCTGCTTTGTTCAGTATTCGACTCGCGTAAGCTATCGGTTTATCCTCACCTATCTTTCCTTGCGACAGTATTGCGCCTATTGCTACGTCGGATGCGTCGGTCGTTACTATGAATTCTTTCGTGAAATCTGGATAAATTAATAGGGGTGCCGTAGTCAATGCCTCTTTCAATGTGTCGAAGGCGTTTTGTTGCTCGGCTGTCCAGATGAATTCGACCTTGTTGCTGGTGATGCTAGATAAGGGTTTGGCTATTTTTGAGTAGTCCGGAATGAATCTGCGGTAATATCCTGCTAGTCCCAGAAAAGCTTGTAGTTCCTTTAGTTTAGTCGGAACAGGAAATTCTTTTACGGCCCTTGTTTTTTCGGGGTTTGGTTTAATTCCGTCGGGGGTAATTATGTGCCCTAAGAATCCTACTTCCTTTCGCAGGAACGCGCATTTTTCGGGTTGTAACTTTAGGTTGTATTTGCGAAGTGTGTCTAAGACTTTCCGTAGTCGTGTATTATGTTCTTTTAAGCTTGCTCCGTGGACTACGATGTCGTCGAGGTAAACGAAACAGTCTATTCCTTGTAATCCGATGAGCGCGGCGTTCATGGCTCGCTGGAACGTTGCAGGTGCGTTTTTCAGTCCGAAAGGCATGCGATTGAATTCGTAGTGGCCTTGAGGAGTTGAAAATGCTGTCTTGCATTTATCACGTTCGTCCATCGGAATTTGGTGGTATCCAGACGCTAAATCGAGGGTGGTGAAATATTGCGCTTTTCCTAATTGATCTAGTATGTCTGTGATATTAGGCAATGGGAATGAATCGCCTATGGTGACTTCATTGAGCTTTCTATAGTCGACTACTACGCGATATTTAATGTTTCCCTCTGAGTCTGGTTTTTTAGGTACTACCAGTAATGGTGCGTTCCACGGACTAGCGCTATGTCGGATGATGCCGTCTTGTAGCATCTGTTCCACTTGCTTTTGCACTTCCCGTTTATGAAGGTCGGGTAATCGGTATGGTTTGACATTACAAGGTGCTGTGTCGCTTTTTACGGGGACCCGGTGGCCGGTTACGGAGGCCGTGGTCAGTCGGTCTCCCGGTAAATGAAACGTGTCGTGATACTCTTTGCATATTTCACTCATGGTTGTCTTCTCTTCCTCGTTCATGTGTCCGCAGTCTACCTGGTCTATGACTCGAGCAATGCGCGTAGTCAGCGATTCGTTCACGGTCAAGGCGCGAACAGCTGCGGCGCTATCGCTGCATCGGACTATTTCGTTGGTTATTATTTCGCTTAATTTAACTTGCGGTATGATTATTGTTTTTGTTTCCGCGGTTGTATTCATAATGCATGCTACGCATTTCCCATTTTCGGGTGTTGTCAGTCCTTCTCCTAAATAGATGCCTTCGGCTAGTTGCTGTTTTTCTATTATCCCGTCCAGTTTGCTATCCGTCGGGACTAGTATCAATTGTTGTGCGCGTGCGGGTATAGTTATTTCCATGCTTCTATCTAGGGTTTTCCAAGGTTTCCTATCGGTTAGGAGGCTCTGACTAGGGTAATCTATGGTTATTTTGTTATCCTTGAGAAAATCTACTCCTAATATTCCGTCTGCGTTCGTTAGGATGTTTCCTTCTATGACGTGCAAGGGGTATTTGACTTCTTTTCCGTTTATGCAGAACGTGGCGTTAATTTTCCCTAACGTCTTCGTTTTTTCTCCCGAAAATGAAATTAAAAGAACGTCGCTTTGTTCCATTAATACGTCTTCGTGGGCGCCCTGCCTACTATGTGATAATTCCCTTTGTACGGTCGAGGCCGTACGTGGAGGCTTGTACACCGAAGTCAGTACGTCCTCTAGGTCCTGCATCGACGTTATACGACGCACCTGTACTTCGGCTAGGGCGGTACGCTTGATCCGCATTGATATTATTCCCCTTAAAATTTGTGCCTTTTCTTCTGCCGTTCGGGATGAGTGGTAAACGTATTTGCAAGCAGTCAGAAAACCGGGCAATTCTAGAGGGTCCGTCCCATCGAACGTGGGTATGGCCCTTAGTGCGTTGACGAATTTGTAATTGTCTATGTTCGTCGGTACGTCTGGTATGTCGTCTGTTTCAAAGTTAGTTGGGACGAATAGACTAGCGCGTCTCGGTACGTCCTCTGGTCCGTGGACATTGTCGAAGCGGACCGCAGTCCTGCCTGAAGGGCCCGGAGTTGCGTGTGTGGTGTCTATGGTTTCCCTTAGTCTCTCTATTTCGCGATCTACTGAGTCCAGTAAGGGACCTTCCCTAGCCTCTATCGCTCCTAACCTATCGTTTATCGCTAACATTCCGTCGGTCATGCTCGCTAGGGAGGCTGTTACTCCTGCGAGCAGTCTTTCTAGGTTCGCGAAACGATCTCCGTTTCCTAGGGGGCTCTGTGCCGCGTCCCCATTTGCGGCTCCCGCGATAGGGTTCGACATTTCGTTATGAGTTTCTAGATCTTCCCTCGGAATTAAACTATAATCCAGTTCGTCGAACGGGTATAGTCTCCTAGCGGTTACGTGTTTGGTGTGACTCGACGCAATCGGAAATTCGGCCGAAACGCTGTGATTATCGCTAGTTTCAGATTCTATGGCAAGTCGCGTACGTTCCCTGATTTCGCGTAACGCTTCGAATGTCGCGTCGAAAAGCGGTGCGTCGGAGGGTTTTCGCAGGTGTACTTTACAAAATCTACGCGGAGTACTTCGGCGAAGTGTTCTAGGCGAAAGAATTTCCTTTCGTTCGGTTAGTTCTAGATTACGCTCGATATTCGCGTCTAATGATTTTACTCGGCGCATGAGAGTAACGGCGTGCAGCCTGAATTCGCTGAGAGTGGTATTTCGCACTTACAGCACGTAGATCAGGTGATGCATCGTTCGTCTCTGCTTGGACAGGCGGACTTTCCTGGCGGCGTCTTCTGCAGACGTCTGTCGATACTGCGAAGTAGGTTGCCCAGCTGCTATGTGGGTCGTTGTCTCCGCTAAGTCCTGTTGTCTCCGTCGGTCAGGCTTGTTCCCTACGTTGGCAGGATCCCACCGCTGCCACCAATTTTGTTGTGTCAAGGCGCCTGGGGTCGAGATTCTGGCTAGAATCTCGGGGTGCTCCGGGTCGTCCTTCACAGTCGTCGTCCAACGGGTTCCGAAAGGTTCGGGTGATAACGCCGGGACGAGGATATTCGGTTAGAAACCGAAGGTAGGGGATCGTTGCGGGTTAAAGAGTTGGAACTCACCGTAAGGTTAAACAAGTTTATTCTGTCCCGATCTGGGTGACAGTCGGACCGCGTACTGTATCGAGTGTCTGGTCTTAATCAGAGAGCCTCTGCTCGTAGTTTGTACAGAGTCTTATAGCTAGTTCGGGGCGAAGCGGGGACCAGCGGGGTCACCGTCTTCGACTCGCTTTTCGCGCTGGGAACGCTGACGTTGCTCGGGGTTGTTGCCCGTGCTTGGCGCCCGCGCGTGTTATCGGAATGCGCGACGGTTGTAATTCTCGGTCGTTGACCGGGTTACAACACGAGTCAAACGAGTCAAACGAGTCAAACGAGACAAACGAGTCAAACGAGTCAAACGAGTCAAACGAGTCAAACGTGTCAAACGAGTCAAACGAGTCAAACGGGTCGAACAGGATAATCGAGTCAAGCGAGTTGAACGAGCCAAACGAGTCCAACGAGTCGAACGAGTCTAACGAGTCGAACGAGTCGAACTAGACAAACGAGTCAATCGAGTCGAACGAGTCGAACGAGTCAAACGAGTCAAACGAGTCAAACGAGTCAAACGAGTCAAACGAGTCAAACGAGTCAAACGAGTCAAACGAGTCAAACGAGTCAAACGAGTCAAACGAGTCAAACGAGTCAAACGAGTCAAACGAGTCAAACGAGTCAAACGAGTCAAACGAGTCAAACGGGTCGAACAGGACAATCGAGTTAAGCGAGTTGAACGAGCCAAACGAGTCAAACGGGTCGAACAGTACAATCGAGTCAAGCGAGTTGAACGAGCCAAACGAGTCAAACGAGTCAAACGAGTCAAATGGGTCAAACGGGTCGAACAGGACAATCGAGTCAAACGACTCAAACGAGTCAAACGAGTCAATCGAGTCAAACGAGTCAAACGAGTCAAACGAGTCAAACGAGTCAAACGAGTCAAACCAGTCAAACGAGTCAAACGAGTCAAACCAGTCAAACGAGTCAAACCAGTCAAACGAGTCAAACGAGTCAAACGAGTCAAACGAGTCAAACGAGTCAAACGAGTCAAACGAGTCAAACGGGTCGAACAGGACAATCGAGTTAAGCGTGTTGAACGAGCCAAACGAGTCAAACGGGTCGAACAGGACAATCGAGTCAAGCGAGTTGAACGAACCAAACGAGTCAAACGAGTCAAACGAGTCAAACGAGTCAAACGAGTCAAACGAGTCAAACGAGTCAAACGAGTCAAACGAGTCAAACGAGTCAAACGAGTCAAACGAGTCAAACGAGTCAAACGAGTCAAACGAGTCAAACGAGTCAAACGAGTCAAACGAGTCAAACGAGTCAAACGAGTCAAACGAGTCAAACGAGTCAAACGAGTCAAACGAGTCAAACGAGTCAAACGAGTCAAACGAGTCAAACGAGTCAAACGAGTCAAACGAGTCAAACGAGTCAAACGAGTCAAACGAGTCAAACGAGTCAAACGGGTCGAACAGGACAATCGAGTCAAGCGAGTTGAACGAGCCAAACGAGTCAAACGAGTCTAACGAGTTAAACGATTCAATCGAGTCAATCGAGTCAAACGACTGAAACGAGTCAAACGAGTCAAACGACTCAATCGAGTCAAACGAGTCAAACGAGTCAAACGAGTCAAACGAGTCAAATGGGTCAAACGGGTCGAACAGGACAATCGAGACATACGAGTCAAACGAGTCAAACGAGTCAAACGAGTCAAACGAGTCAAACGAGTCAAGCGAGTCAAACGAATCAAGCGAGTCAAGCGAGACAAGCGAGTCAAGCGAGTCAAGCGAGTCAAGCGAGTCAAGCGAGTCAAGCGAGTCAAGCGAGTCAAGCGAGTCAAGCGAGTCAAGCGAGTCAAGCGAGTCAAGCGAGTCAAGCGAGTCAAGCGAGTCAAGCGAGTCAAGCGAGTCAAGCGAGTCAAGCGAGTCAAGCGAGTCAAGCGAGTCAAGCGAGTCAAGCGAGTCAAGCGAGTCAAGCGAGTCAAGCGAGTCAAGCGAGTCAAGCGAGTCAAGCGAGTCAAGCGAGTCAAGCGAGTCAAGCGAGTCAAGCGAGTCAAGCGAGTCAAGCGAGTCAAGCGAGTCAAGCGAGTCAAGCGAGTCAAGCGAGTCAAGCGAGTCAAGCGAGTCAAGCGAGTCAAGCGAGTCAAGCGAGTCAAGCGAGTCAAGCGAGTCAAGCGAGTCAAGCGAGTCAAGCGAGTCAAGCGAGTCAAGCGAGTCAAGCGAGTCAAGCGAGTCAAGCGAGTCAAGCGAGTCAAGCGAGTCAAGCGAGTCAAGCGAGTCAAGCGAGTCAAGCGAGTCAAGCGAGTCAAGCGAGTCAAGCGAGTCAAGCGAGTCAAGCGAGTCAAGCGAGTCAAGCGAGTCAAGCGAGTCAAGCGAGTCAAACGGGTCGAACAGGACAATCGAGTCAAGCGAGTTGAACGAGCCAAACGAGTCAAACGAGTCTAACGAGTCAAACGATTCAATCGAGTCAATCGAGTCAAACGACTGAAACGAGTCAAACGAGTCAAACGACTCAATCGAGTCAAACGAGTCAAACGAGTCAAACGAGTCAAACGAGTCAAATGGGTCAAACGGGTCGAACAGGACAATCGAGACATACGAGTCAAACGAGTCAAACGAGTCAAACGAGTCAAACGAGTCAAACGAGTCAAACGAGTCAAACGAGTCAAACGAGTCAAGCGAGTCAAACGAGTCAAACGAGTCAAACGAGTGAAACGAGTCAAACGAGTGAAACGAGTCAAACGAGTGAAACGAGTCAAACGAGTGAAACGAGTGAAACGAGTCAAACGAGTCAAACGAGTCAAGCGAGTCAAACGAGTCAAACGAGTCAAACGAGTCAAACGAGTCAAACGAGTCAAACGAGTCAAACGAGTCAAACGAGTCAAACGAGTCAAGCGAGTCAAACGAGTCAAACGAGTCAAACGAGTGAAACGAGTCAAACGAGTGAAACGAGTCAAACGAGTGAAACGAGTCAAACGAGTGAAACGAGTGAAACGAGTCAAACGAGTCAAACGAGTGAAACGAGTCAAACGAGTCAAACGAGTCCAATGGGTCAAACGGGTCGAACAGGACAATCGAGTCAAACGAGTGAAACGAGTCAAACGAGTCAAACGAGTCAAACGAGTCAAACGAGTCAAACGAGTCCAACGAGTCATACGAGTCAAACGAGTCAAACGAGTCAATCGAGTCAATAGAGTCAAACGAGTCAAACGAGTCAAACGAGTCAAACGAGTCAAACGACTCAAACGAGTCAAACGAGTCAATCGAGTCAAACGAGTCAAACGAGTCAAACGAGTCAAACGAGTCAAACGAGTCAAACCAGTCAAACGAGTCAAACGAGTCAAACCAGTCAAACGAGTCAAACCAGTCAAACGAGTCAAACGAGTCAAACGAGTCAAACGAGTCAAACGAGTCAAACGAGTCAAACGAGTCAAACGGGTCGAACAGGACAATCGAGTTAAGCGTGTTGAACGAGCCAAACGAGTCAAACGGGTCGAACAGGACAATCGAGTCAAGCGAGTTGAACGAACCAAACGAGTCAAACGAGTCAAACGAGTCAAATGGGTCAAACGGGTCGAACAGGACAATCGAGTCAAACGACTCAAACGAGTCAAACGAGTCAATCGAGTCAAACGAGTCAAACGAGTCAAACGAGTCAAACGAGTCAAACGAGTCAAACCAGTCAAACGAGTCAAACGAGTCAAACCAGTCAAACGAGTCAAACGAGTCAAACGAGTCAAACGAGTCAAACGAGTCAAACGAGTCAAACGAGTCAAACGAGTCAAACGAGTCAAACGAGTCAAACGAGTCAAACGAGTCAAACGAGTCAAACGAGTCAAACGAGTCAAACGAGTCAAACGAGTCAAACGAGTCAAACGAGTCAAACGAGTCAAACGAGTCAAACGAGTCAAACGAGTCAAACGAGTCAAACGAGTCAAACGAGTCAAACGAGTCAAACGAGTCAAACGAGTCAAACGAGTCAAACGAGTCAAACGAGTCAAACGAGTCAAACGAGTCAAACGAGTCAAACGAGTCAAACGAGTCAAACGAGTCAAACGAGTCAAACGAGTCAAACGAGTCAAACGAGTCAAACGAGTCAAACGAGTTAAACGTGTCATACGAGTCAATCGAGTCAATCGTGTCAAACGAGACAAACGAGTCCAACGAGTCAAACGAGTCAAACGAGTCAAACGAGTCAAACGAGTCAAACGAGTCAAACGAGCCAAACGAGTCAAACGAGTCAAACGAGTCAAACGAGTCAAACGAGTCAAACGGGTCGAACAGGACAATCGAGTTAAGCGTGTTGAACGAGCCAAACGAGTCAAACGGGTCAATCGAGTCAAGCGAGTTGAACGAGCCAAACGAGTCAAACGAGTCAAACGAGTCAAATGGGTCAAACGGGTCGAACAGGACAATCGAGTCAAACGACTCAAACGAGTCAAACGAGTCAATCGAGTCAAACGAGTCAAACGAGTCAAACGAGTCAAACGAGTCAAACGAGTCAAACCAGTCAAACGAGTCAAACGAGTCAAACCAGTCAAACGAGTCAAACGAGTCAAACGAGTCAAACGAGTCAAACGAGTCAAACGAGTCAAACGAGTCAAACGAGTCAAACGAGTCAAACGAGTCAAACGAGTCAAACGAGTCAAACGAGTCAAACGAGTCAAACGAGTCAAACGAGTCAAACGAGTCAAACGAGTCAAACGAGTCAAACGAGTCAAACGAGTCAAACGAGTCAAACGAGTCAAACGAGTCAAACGAGTCAAACGAGTCAAACGAGTCAAACGAGTCAAACGAGTCAAACGAGTCAAACGAGTCAAACGAGTCAAACGAGTCAAACGAGTCAAACGAGTCAAACGAGTCAAACGAGTCAAACGAGTCAAACGAGTCAAACGAGTCAAACGAGTCAAACGAGTCAAACGAGTCAAACGAGTCAAACGAGTCAAACGAGTCAAACGAGTCAAACGAGTCAAACGAGTCAAACGAGTCAAACGAGTCAAACGAGTCAAACGAGTCAAACGAGTCAAACGAGTCAAACGAGTCAAACGAGTCAAACGAGTCAAACGAGTCAAACGAGTCAAACGAGTCAAACGAGTCAAACGAGTCAAACGGGTCGAACAGGACAATCGAGTCAAGCGAGTTGAACGAGCCAAACGAGTCAAACGAGTCTAACGAGTCAAACGATTCAATCGAGTCAATCGAGTCAAACGACTGAAACGAGTCAAACGAGTCAAACGACTCAATCGAGTCAAACGAGTCAAACGAGTCAAACGAGTCAAACGAGTCAAATGGGTCAAACGGGTCGAACAGGACAATCGAGACAAACGAGTCAAACGAGTCAAACGAGTCAAACGAGTCAAACGAGTCAAACGAGTCAAGCGAGTCAAACGAATCAAGCGAGTCAAGCGAGACAAGCGAGTCAAGCGAGTCAAGCGAGTCAAGCGAGTCAAGCGAGTCAAGCGAGTCAAGCGAGTCAAGCGAGTCAAGCGAGTCAAGCGAGTCAAGCGAGTCAAGCGAGTCAAGCGAGTCAAGCGAGTCAAGCGAGTCAAGCGAGTCAAGCGAGTCAAGCGAGTCAAGCGAGTCAAGCGAGTCAAGCGAGTCAAGCGAGTCAAGCGAGTCAAGCGAGTCAAGCGAGTCAAGCGAGTCAAGCGAGTCAAGCGAGTCAAGCGAGTCAAGCGAGTCAAGCGAGTCAAGCGAGTCAACCGAGTCAAGCGAGTCAAGCGAGTCAAGCGAGTCAAGCGAGTCAAGCGAGTCAAGCGAGTCAAGCGAGTCAAGCGAGTCAAGCGAGTCAAGCGAGTCAAGCGAGTCAAGCGAGTCAAGCGAGTCAAGCGAGTCAAGCGAGTCAAGCGAGTCAAGCGAGTCAAGCGAGTCAAGCGAGTCAAGCGAGTCAAGCGAGTCAAGCGAGTCAAGCGAGTCAAGCGAGTCAAGCGAGTCAAGCGAGTCAAGCGAGTCAAGCGAGTCAAGCGAGTCAAGCGAGTCAAGCGAGTCAAGCGAGTCAAGCGAGTCAAGCGAGTCAAGCGAGTCAAGCGAGTCAAGCGAGTCAAGCGAGTCAAGAGAGTCAAGCGAGTCAAACGGGTCGAACAGGACAATCGAGTCAAGCGAGTTGAACGAGCCAAACGAGTCAAACGAGTCTAACGAGTCAAACGATTCAATCGAGTCAATCGAGTCAAACGACTGAAACGAGTCAAACGAGTCAAACGACTCAATCGAGTCAAACGAGTCAAACGAGTCAAACGAGTCAAACGAGTCAAATGGGTCAAACGGGTCGAACAGGACAATCGAGTCAAACGACTCAAACGAGTCAAACGAGTCAATCGAGTCAAACGAGTCAAACGAGTCAAACGAGTCAAACGAGTCAAACGAGTCAAACCAGTCAAACGAGTCAAACGAGTCAAACCAGTCAAACGAGTCAAACGAGTCAAACGAGTCAAACGAGTCAAACGAGTCAAACGAGTCAAACGAGTCAAACGAGTCAAACGAGTCAAACGAGTCAAACGAGTCAAACGAGTCAAACGAGTCAAACGAGTCAAACGAGTCAAACGAGTCAAACGAGTCAAACGAGTCAAACGAGTCAAACGAGTCAAACGAGTCAAACGAGTCAAACGAGTCAAACGAGTCAAACGAGTCAAACGAGTCAAACGAGTCAAACGAGTCAAACGAGTCAAACGAGTCAAACGAGTCAAACGAGTCAAACGAGTCAAACGAGTCAAACGAGTCAAACGAGTCAAACGAGTCAAACGAGTCAAACGAGTCAAACGAGTCAAACGAGTCAAACGAGTCAAACGAGTCAAACGAGTCAAACGAGTCAAACGAGTCAAACGAGTCAAACGAGTCAAACGAGTCAAACGAGTCAAACGAGTCAAACGAGTCAAACGAGTCAAACGAGTCAAACGAGTCAAACGAGTCAAACGAGTCAAACGAGTCAAACGAGTCAAACGAGTCAAACGAGTCAAACGAGTCAAACGAGTCAAACGAGTCAAACGGGTCGAACAGGACAATCGAGTCAAGCGAGTTGAACGAGCCAAACGAGTCAAACGAGTCTAACGAGTCAAACGATTCAATCGAGTCAATCGAGTCAAACGACTGAAACGAGTCAAACGAGTCAAACGACTCAATCGAGTCAAACGAGTCAAACGAGTCAAACGAGTCAAACGAGTCAAATGGGTCAAACGGGTCGAACAGGACAATCGAGACATACGAGTCAAACGAGTCAAACGAGTCAAACGAGTCAAACGAGTCAAACGAGTCAAGCGAGTCAAACGAATCAAGCGAGTCAAGCGAGACAAGCGAGTCAAGCGAGTCAAGCGAGTCAAGCGAGTCAAGCGAGTCAAGCGAGTCAAGCGAGTCAAGCGAGTCAAGCGAGTCAAGCGAGTCAAGCGAGTCAAGCGAGTCAAACGAGTCAAACGGGTCGAACAGGACAATCGAGTTAAGCGTGTTGAACGAGCCAAACGAGTCAAACGGGTCGAACAGGACAATCGAGTCAAGCGAGTTGAACGAACCAAACGAGTCAAACGAGTCAAACGAGTCAAACGAGTCAAACGAGTCAAACGAGTCAAACGAGTCAAACGAGTCAAACGAGTCAAACGAGTCAAACGAGTCAAACGAGTCAAACGAGTCAAACGAGTCAAACGAGTCAAACGAGTCAAACGAGTCAAACGAGTCAAACGAGTCAAACGAGTCAAACGAGTCAAACGAGTCAAACGAGTCAAACGAGTCAAACGAGTCAAACGAGTCAAACGAGTCAAACGAGTCAAACGAGTCAAACGAGTCAAACGAGTCAAACGAGTCAAACGAGTCAAACGAGTCAAACGAGTCAAACGAGTCAAACGGGTCGAACAGGACAATCGAGTCAAGCGAGTTGAACGAGCCAAACGAGTCAAACGAGTCTAACGAGTTAAACGATTCAATCGAGTCAATCGAGTCAAACGACTGAAACGAGTCAAACGAGTCAAACGACTCAATCGAGTCAAACGAGTCAAACGAGTCAAACGAGTCAAACGAGTCAAACGAGTCAAACGAGTCAAATGGGTCAAACGGGTCGAACAGGACAATCGAGACATACGAGTCAAACGAGTCAAACGAGTCAAACGAGTCAAACGAGTCAAACGAGTCAAGCGAGTCAAACGAATCAAGCGAGTCAAGCGAGACAAGCGAGTCAAGCGAGTCAAGCGAGTCAAGCGAGTCAAGCGAGTCAAGCGAGTCAAGCGAGTCAAGCGAGTCAAGCGAGTCAAGCGAGTCAAGCGAGTCAAGCGAGTCAAGCGAGTCAAGCGAGTCAAGCGAGTCAAGCGAGTCAAGCGAGTCAAGCGAGTCAAGCGAGTCAAGCGAGTCAAGCGAGTCAAGCGAGTCAAGCGAGTCAAGCGAGTCAAGCGAGTCAAGCGAGTCAAGCGAGTCAAGCGAGTCAAGCGAGTCAAGCGAGTCAAGCGAGTCAAGCGAGTCAAGCGAGTCAAGCGAGTCAAGCGAGTCAAGCGAGTCAAGCGAGTCAAGCGAGTCAAGCGAGTCAAGCGAGTCAAGCGAGTCAAGCGAGTCAAGCGAGTCAAGCGAGTCAAGCGAGTCAAGCGAGTCAAGCGAGTCAAGCGAGTCAAGCGAGTCAAGCGAGTCAAGCGAGTCAAGCGAGTCAAGCGAGTCAAGCGAGTCAAGCGAGTCAAGCGAGTCAAGCGAGTCAAGCGAGTCAAGCGAGTCAAGCGAGTCAAGCGAGTCAAACGGGTCGAACAGGACAATCGAGTCAAGCGAGTTGAACGAGCCAAACGAGTCAAACGAGTCTAACGAGTCAAACGATTCAATCGAGTCAATCGAGTCAAACGACTGAAACGAGTCAAACGAGTCAAACGACTCAATCGAGTCAAACGAGTCAAACGAGTCAAACGAGTCAAACGAGTCAAATGGGTCAAACGGGTCGAACAGGACAATCGAGACATACGAGTCAAACGAGTCAAACGAGTCAAACGAGTCAAACGAGTCAAACGAGTCAAACGAGTCAAACGAGTCAAACGAGTCAAGCGAGTCAAACGAGTCAAACGAGTCAAACGAGTGAAACGAGTCAAACGAGTGAAACGAGTCAAACGAGTGAAACGAGTGAAACGAGTCAAACGAGTCAAACGAGTGAAACGAGTCAAACGAGTCAAACGAGTCCAATGGGTCAAACGGGTCGAACAGGACAATCGAGTCAAACGAGTGAAACGAGTCAAACGAGTCAAACGAGTCAAACGAGTCCAACGAGTCAAACGAGTCCAACGAGTCATACGAGTCAAACGAGTCAAACGAGTCAATCGAGTCAATAGAGTCAAACGAGTCAAACGAGTCAAACGAGTCAAACGAGTCAAACGACTCAAACGAGTCAAACGAGTCAATCGAGTCAAACGAGTCAAACGAGTCAAACGAGTCAAACGAGTCAAACGAGTCAAACCAGTCAAACGAGTCAAACGAGTCAAACCAGTCAAACGAGTCAAACCAGTCAAACGAGTCAAACGAGTCAAACGAGTCAAACGAGTCAAACGAGTCAAACGAGTCAAACGAGTCAAACGGGTCGAACAGGACAATCGAGTTAAGCGTGTTGAACGAGCCAAACGAGTCAAACGGGTCGAACAGGACAATCGAGTCAAGCGAGTTGAACGAACCAAACGAGTCAAACGAGTCAAACGAGTCAAATGGGTCAAACGGGTCGAACAGGACAATCGAGTCAAACGACTCAAACGAGTCAAACGAGTCAATCGAGTCAAACGAGTCAAACGAGTCAAACGAGTCAAACGAGTCAAACGAGTCAAACCAGTCAAACGAGTCAAACGAGTCAAACCAGTCAAACGAGTCAAACGAGTCAAACGAGTCAAACGAGTCAAACGAGTCAAACGAGTCAAACGAGTCAAACGAGTCAAACGAGTCAAACGAGTCAAACGAGTCAAACGAGTCAAACGAGTCAAACGAGTCAAACGAGTCAAACGAGTCAAACGAGTCAAACGAGTCAAACGAGTCAAACGAGTCAAACGAGTCAAACGAGTCAAACGAGTCAAACGAGTCAAACGAGTCAAACGAGTCAAACGAGTCAAACGAGTCAAACGAGTCAAACGAGTCAAACGAGTCAAACGAGTCAAACGAGTCAAACGAGTCAAACGAGTTAAACGTGTCATACGAGTCAATCGAGTCAATCGTGTCAAACGAGACAAACGAGTCCAACGAGTCAAACGAGTCAAACGAGTCAAACGAGTCAAACGAGTCAAACGAGTCAAACGAGCCAAACGAGTCAAACGAGTCAAACGAGTCAAACGAGTCAAACGAGTCAAACGGGTCGAACAGGACAATCGAGTTAAGCGTGTTGAACGAGCCAAACGAGTCAAACGGGTCGAACAGGACAATCGAGTCAAGCGAGTTGAACGAGCCAAACGAGTCAAACGAGTCAAACGAGTCAAATGGGTCAAACGGGTCGAACAGGACAATCGAGTCAAACGACTCAAACGAGTCAAACGAGTCAATCGAGTCAAACGAGTCAAACGAGTCAAACGAGTCAAACGAGTCAAACGAGTCAAACCAGTCAAACGAGTCAAACGAGTCAAACCAGTCAAACGAGTCAAACGAGTCAAACGAGTCAAACGAGTCAAACGAGTCAAACGAGTCAAACGAGTCAAACGAGTCAAACGAGTCAAACGAGTCAAACGAGTCAAACGAGTCAAACGAGTCAAACGAGTCAAACGAGTCAAACGAGTCAAACGAGTCAAACGAGTCAAACGAGTCAAACGAGTCAAACGAGTCAAACGAGTCAAACGAGTCAAACGAGTCAAACGAGTCAAACGAGTCAAACGAGTCAAACGAGTCAAACGAGTCAAACGAGTCAAACGAGTCAAACGAGTCAAACGAGTCAAACGAGTCAAACGAGTCAAACGAGTCAAACGAGTCAAACGAGTCAAACGAGTCAAACGAGTCAAACGAGTCAAACGAGTCAAACGAGTCAAACGAGTCAAACGAGTCAAACGAGTCAAACGAGTCAAACGAGTCAAACGAGTCAAACGAGTCAAACGAGTCAAACGAGTCAAACGAGTCAAACGAGTCAAACGAGTCAAACGAGTCAAACGAGTCAAACGAGTCAAACGAGTCAAACGAGTCAAACGAGTCAAACGAGTCAAACGAGTCAAACGAGTCAAACGAGTCAAACGAGTCAAACGGGTCGAACAGGACAATCGAGTCAAGCGAGTTGAACGAGCCAAACGAGTCAAACGAGTCTAACGAGTCAAACGATTCAATCGAGTCAATCGAGTCAAACGACTGAAACGAGTCAAACGAGTCAAACGACTCAATCGAGTCAAACGAGTCAAACGAGTCAAACGAGTCAAACGAGTCAAATGGGTCAAACGGGTCGAACAGGACAATCGAGACATACGAGTCAAACGAGTCAAACGAGTCAAACGAGTCAAACGAGTCAAACGAGTCAAGCGAGTCAAACGAATCAAGCGAGTCAAGCGAGACAAGCGAGTCAAGCGAGTCAAGCGAGTCAAGCGAGTCAAGCGAGTCAAGCGAGTCAAGCGAGTCAAGCGAGTCAAGCGAGTCAAGCGAGTCAAGCGAGTCAAGCGAGTCAAGCGAGTCAAGCGAGTCAAGCGAGTCAAGCGAGTCAAGCGAGTCAAGCGAGTCAAGCGAGTCAAGCGAGTCAAGCGAGTCAAGCGAGTCAAGCGAGTCAAGCGAGTCAAGCGAGTCAAGCGAGTCAAGCGAGTCAAGCGAGTCAAGCGAGTCAAGCGAGTCAAGCGAGGCAAGCGAGTCAAGCGAGTCAAGCGAGTCAAGCGAGTCAAGCGAGTCAAGCGAGTCAAGCGAGTCAAGCGAGTCAAGCGAGTCAAGCGAGTCAAGCGAGTCAAGCGAGTCAAGCGAGTCAAGCGAGTCAAGCGAGTCAAGCGAGTCAAGCGAGTCAAGCGAGTCAAGCGAGTCAAGCGAGGCAAGCGAGTCAAGCGAGTCAAGCGAGTCAAGCGAGTCAAGCGAGTCAAGCGAGTCAAGCGAGTCAAGCGAGTCAAGCGAGTCAAGCGAGTCAAGCGAGTCAAGCGAGTCAAGCGAGTCAAGCGAGTCAAGCGAGTCAAGAGAGTCAAGCGAGTCAAACGGGTCGAACAGGACAATCGAGTCAAGCGAGTTGAACGAGCCAAACGAGTCAAACGAGTCTAACGAGTCAAACGATTCAATCGAGTCAATCGAGTCAAACGACTGAAACGAGTCAAACGAGTCAAACGACTCAATCGAGTCAAACGAGTCAAACGAGTCAAACGAGTCAAACGAGTCAAATGGGTCAAACGGGTCGAACAGGACAATCGAGTCAAACGACTCAAAAGAGTCAAACGAGTCAATCGAGTCAAACGAGTCAAACGAGTCAAACGAGTCAAACGAGTCAAACGAGTCAAACCAGTCAAACGAGTCAAACGAGTCAAACCAGTCAAACGAGTCAAACGAGTCAAACGAGTCAAACGAGTCAAACGAGTCAAACGAGTCAAACGAGTCAAACGAGTCAAACGAGTCAAACGAGTCAAACGAGTCAAACGAGTCAAACGAGTCAAACGAGTCAAACGAGTCAAACGAGTCAAACGAGTCAAACGAGTCAAACGAGTCAAACGAGTCAAACGAGTCAAACGAGTCAAACGAGTCAAACGAGTCAAACGAGTCAAACGAGTCAAACGAGTCAAACGAGTCAAACGAGTCAAACGAGTCAAACGAGTCAAACGAGTCAAACGAGTCAAACGAGTCAAACGAGTCAAACGAGTCAAACGAGTCAAACGAGTCAAACGAGTCAAACGAGTCAAACGAGTCAAACGAGTCAAACGAGTCAAACGAGTCAAACGAGTCAAACGAGTCAAACGAGTCAAACGAGTCAAACGAGTCAAACGAGTCAAACGAGTCAAACGAGTCAAACGAGTCAAACGAGTCAAACGAGTCAAACGAGTCAAACGAGTCAAACGGGTCGAACAGGACAATCGAGTCAAGCGAGTTGAACGAGCCAAACGAGTCAAACGAGTCTAACGAGTCAAACGATTCAATCGAGTCAATCGAGTCAAACGACTGAAACGAGTCAAACGAGTCAAACGACTCAATCGAGTCAAACGAGTCAAACGAGTCAAACGAGTCAAACGAGTCAAATGGGTCAAACGGGTCGAACAGGACAATCGAGACATACGAGTCAAACGAGTCAAACGAGTCAAACGAGTCAAACGAGTCAAACGAGTCAAGCGAGTCAAACGAATCAAGCGAGTCAAGCGAGACAAGCGAGTCAAGCGAGTCAAGCGAGTCAAGCGAGTCAAGCGAGTCAAGCGAGTCAAGCGAGTCAAGCGAGTCAAGCGAGTCAAGCGAGTCAAGCGAGTCAAGCGAGTCAAGCGAGTCAAGCGAGTCAAGCGAGTCAAGCGAGTCAAGCGAGTCAAGCGAGTCAAGCGAGTCAAGCGAGTCAAGCGAGTCAAGCGAGTCAAGCGAGTCAAGCGAGTCAAGCGAGTCAAGCGAGTCAAGCGAGTCAAGCGAGTCAAGCGAGTCAAGCGAGTCAAGCGAGTCAAGCGAGTCAAGCGAGTCAAGCGAGTCAAGCGAGTCAAGCGAGTCAAGCGAGTCAAGCGAGTCAAGCGAGTCAAGCGAGTCAAGCGAGTCAAGCGAGTCAAGCGAGTCAAGCGAGTCAAGCGAGTCAAGCGAGTCAAGCGAGTCAAGCGAGTCAAGCGAGTCAAGCGAGTCAAGCGAGTCAAGCGAGTCAAGCGAGTCAAGCGAGTCAAGCGAGTCAAGCGAGTCAAGCGAGTCAAGCGAGTCAAGCGAGTCAAGCGAGTCAAGCGAGTCAAGCGAGTCAAGCGAGTCAAGCGAGTCAAGCGAGTCAAGCGAGTCAAGCGAGTCAAACGGGTCGAACAGGACAATCGAGTCAAGCGAGTTGAACGAGCCAAACGAGTCAAACGAGTCTAACGAGTCAAACGATTCAATCGAGTCAATCGAGTCAAACGACTGAAACGAGTCAAACGAGTCAAACGACTCAATCGAGTCAAACGAGTCAAACGAGTCAAACGAGTCAAACGAGTCAAATGGGTCAAACGGGTCGAACAGGACAATCGAGACATACGAGTCAAACGAGTCAAACGAGTCAAACGAGTCAAACGAGTCAAACGAGTCAAACGAGTCAAACGAGTCAAACGAGTCAAACGAGTCAAACGAGTCAAACGAGTCAAGCGAGTCAAACGAGTCAAACGAGTCAAACGAGTGAAACGAGTCAAACGAGTGAAACGAGTCAAACGAGTGAAACGAGTCAAACGAGTGAAACGAGTCAAACGAGTCAAACGAGTCCAATGGGTCAAACGGGTCGAACAGGACAATCGAGTCAAACGAGTGAAACGAGTCAAACGAGTCAAACGAGTCAAACGAGTCCAACGAGTCAAACGAGTCCAACGAGTCATACGAGTCAAACGAGTCAAACGAGTCAATCGAGTCAATAGAGTCAAACGAGTCAAACGAGTCAAACGAGTCAAACGAGTCAAACGAGTCAAACGAGTCAAACGAGTCAAACGAGTCAAACGAGTCAAACGAGTCAAACGAGTCAAACGAGTCAAACGAGTCAAACGAGTCAAACGAGTCAAACGAGTCAAACGAGTCAAACGAGTCAAACGAGTCAAACGAGTCAAACGAGTCAAACGAGTCAAACGAGTCAAACGAGTCAAACGAGTCAAACGAGTCAAACGAGTCAAACGAGTCAAACGAGTCAAACGAGTCAAACGAGTCAAACGGGTCGAACAGGACAATCGAGTCAAGCGAGTTGAACGAGCCAAACGAGTCAAACGAGTCTAACGAGTCAAACGATTCAATCGAGTCAATCGAGTCAAACGACTGAAACGAGTCAAACGAGTCAAACGACTCAAACGAGTCAAACGAGTCAAACGAGTCAAACGAGTCAAACGAGTCAAACGAGTCAAACGAGTCAAACGAGTCAAACGAGTCAAACGAGTCAAACGAGTCAAACGAGTCAAACGAGTCAAACGAGTCAAACGAGTCAAACGAGTCAAACGAGTCAAACGAGTCAAACGAGTCAAACGAGTCAAACGAGTCAAACGAGTCAAACGAGTCAAACGGGTCGAACAGGACAATCGAGTCAAGCGAGTTGAACGAGTCAAACGAGTCAAACGAGTCAAACGAGTCAAACGAGTCAAACGAGTCAAACGAGTCAAACGAGTCAAACGAGTCAAACGAGTCAAACGAGTCAAACGAGTCAAACGAGTCAAACGAGTCAAACGAGTCAAACGAGTCAAACGAGTCAAACGAGTCAAACGAGTCAAACGAGTCAAACGAGTCAAACGAGTCAAACGAGTCAAACGAGTCAAACGAGTCAAACGAGTCAAACGAGTCAAACGAGTCAAACGAGTCAAACGAGTCAAACGAGTCAAACGAGTCAAACGAGTCAAACGAGTCAAACGAGTCAAACGAGTCAAACGAGTCAAACGAGTCAAACGAGTCAAACGAGTCAAACGAGTCAAACGAGTCAAACGAGTCAAACGAGTCAAACGAGTCAAACGAGTCAAACGAGTCAAACGAGTCAAACGAGTCAAACGAGTCAAACGAGTCAAACGAGTCAAACGAGTCAATCGAGTCAATCGAGTCAATCGACTCAAACGAGTAAAACGTCTCAAACGAGTAAAACGTCTCAAACGAGTCAAACGAGTCAAACGAGTCAAACGAGTCAAACGAGTCAAACGAGTCAAACGAGTCAAACGAGTCAAACGAGTCAAACGAGTCAAACGAGTCAAACGAGTCAAACGAGTCAAACGAGTCAAACGAGTCAAACGAGTCAAACGAGTCAAACGAGTCAAACGAGTCAAACGAGTCAAACGAGTCAAACGAGTCAAACGAGTCAAACGAGTCAAACGAGTCAAACGAGTCAAACGAGTCAAACGAGTCAAACGAGTCAAACGAGTCAAACGAGTCAAACGAGTCAAACGAGTCAAACGAGTCAAACGAGTCAAACGAGTCAAACGAGTCAAACGAGTCAAACGAGTCAAACGAGTCAAACGAGTCAAACGAGTCAAACGAGTCAAACGAGTCAAACGAGTCAAACGAGTCAAACGAGTCAAACGAGTCAAACGAGTCAAACGAGTCAAACGAGTCAAACGAGTCAAACGAGTCAAACGAGTCAAACGAGTCAAACGAGTCAAACGAGTCAAACGAGTCAAACGAGTCAATCGAGTCAATCGACTCAAACGAGTAAAACGTCTCAAACGAGTAAAACGTCTCAAACGAGTCAAACGAGTCAAACGAGTCAAACGAGTCAAACGAGTCAAACGAGTCAAACGAGTCAAACGAGTCAAACGAGTCAAACGAGTCAAACGAGTCAAACGAGTCAAACGAGTCAAACGAGTCAAACGAGTCAAACGAGTCAAACGAGTCAAACGAGTCAAACGAGTCAAACGAGTCAAACGAGTCAAACGAGTCAAACGAGTCAAACGAGTCAAACGAGTCAAACGAGTCAAACGAGTCAAACGAGTCAAACGAGTCAAACGAGTCAAACGAGTCAAACGAGTCAAACGAGTCAAACGAGTCAAACGAGTCAAACGAGTCAAACGAGTCAAACGAGTCAAACGAGTCAAACGAGTCAAACGAGTCAAACGAGTCAAACGAGTCAAACGAGTCAAACGAGGCAAACGAGTCAAACGAGTCAAACGAGTCAAACGAGTCAAACGAGTCAAACGAGTCAAACGAGTCAAACGAGTCAAACGAGTCAAACGAGTCAAACGAGTCAAACGAGTCAAACGAGTCAAACGAGTCAAACGAGTCAAACGAGTCAAACGAGTCAAACGAGTCAAACGAGTCAAACGAGTCAAACGAGTCAAACGAGTCAAACGAGTCAAATGGGTCAAACGGGTCGAACAGGACAATCGAGACAAACGAGTCAATCGAGTCAAACGAGTCAAACGAGTCAAACGAGTCAAACGAGTCGATCGAGTCAAACGAGTCAAACGAGTCAAACGAGTCAAATGGGTCAAACGGGTCGAACAGGACAATCGAGACATACGAGTCAAACGAGTCAAACGAGTCAAACGAGTCAAACGAGTCAAACGAGTCAAACGAGTCAAACGAGTCAAACGAGTCAAACGAGTCAAACGAGTCAAACGAGTCAAACGAGTCAAACGAGTCAAACGAGTCAAACGAGTCAAACGAGTCAAACGAGTCAAACGAGTCAAACGAGTCAAACGAGTCAAACGAGTCAAACGAGTCAAACGAGTCAAACGAGTCAAACCAGTCAAACGAGTCAAACGAGTCAAACCAGTCAAACGAGTCAAACGAGTCAAACGAGTCAAACGAGTCAAACGAGTCAAACGAGTCAAACGAGTCAAACGAGTCAAACGAGTCAAACGAGTCAAACGAGTCAAACGAGTCAAGCGAGTCAAGCGAGTCAAGCGAGTCAAGCGAGTCAAGCGAGTCAAGCGAGTCAAGCGAGTCAAGCGAGTCAAGCGAGTCAAGCGAGTCAAGCGAGTCAAGCGAGTCAAGCGAGTCAAGCGAGTCAAGCGAGTCAAGCGAGTCAAGCGAGTCAAGCGAGTCAAGAGAGTCAAGCGAGTCAAACGGGTCGAACAGGACAATCGAGTCAAGCGAGTTGAACGAGCCAAACGAGTCAAACGAGTCTAACGAGTCAAACGATTCAATCGAGTCAATCGAGTCAAACGACTGAAACGAGTCAAACGAGTCAAACGACTCAATCGAGTCAAACGAGTCAAACGAGTCAAACGAGTCAAACGAGTCAAATGGGTCAAACGGGTCGAACAGGACAATCGAGTCAAACGACTCAAAAGAGTCAAACGAGTCAATCGAGTCAAACGAGTCAAACGAGTCAAACGAGTCAAACGAGTCAAACGAGTCAAACCAGTCAAACGAGTCAAACGAGTCAAACCAGTCAAACGAGTCAAACGAGTCAAACGAGTCAAACGAGTCAAACGAGTCAAACGAGTCAAACGAGTCAAACGAGTCAAACGAGTCAAACGAGTCAAACGAGTCAAACGAGTCAAACGAGTCAAACGAGTCAAACGAGTCAAACGAGTCAAACGAGTCAAACGAGTCAAACGAGTCAAACGAGTCAAACGAGTCAAACGAGTCAAACGAGTCAAACGAGTCAAACGAGTCAAACGAGTCAAACGAGTCAAACGAGTCAAACGAGTCAAACGAGTCAAACGAGTCAAACGAGTCAAACGAGTCAAACGAGTCAAACGAGTCAAACGAGTCAAACGAGTCAAACGAGTCAAACGAGTCAAACGAGTCAAACGAGTCAAACGAGTCAAACGAGTCAAACGAGTCAAACGAGTCAAACGAGTCAAACGAGTCAAACGAGTCAAACGAGTCAAACGAGTCAAACGAGTCAAACGAGTCAAACGAGTCAAACGAGTCAAACGAGTCAAACGAGTCAAACGAGTCAAACGGGTCGAACAGGACAATCGAGTCAAGCGAGTTGAACGAGCCAAACGAGTCAAACGAGTCTAACGAGTCAAACGATTCAATCGAGTCAATCGAGTCAAACGACTGAAACGAGTCAAACGAGTCAAACGACTCAATCGAGTCAAACGAGTCAAACGAGTCAAACGAGTCAAACGAGTCAAATGGGTCAAACGGGTCGAACAGGACAATCGAGACATACGAGTCAAACGAGTCAAACGAGTCAAACGAGTCAAACGAGTCAAACGAGTCAAGCGAGTCAAACGAATCAAGCGAGTCAAGCGAGACAAGCGAGTCAAGCGAGTCAAGCGAGTCAAGCGAGTCAAGCGAGTCAAGCGAGTCAAGCGAGTCAAGCGAGTCAAGCGAGTCAAGCGAGTCAAGCGAGTCAAGCGAGTCAAGCGAGTCAAGCGAGTCAAGCGAGTCAAGCGAGTCAAGCGAGTCAAGCGAGTCAAGCGAGTCAAGCGAGTCAAGCGAGTCAAGCGAGTCAAGCGAGTCAAGCGAGTCAAGCGAGTCAAGCGAGTCAAGCGAGTCAAGCGAGTCAAGCGAGTCAAGCGAGTCAAGCGAGTCAAGCGAGTCAAGCGAGTCAAGCGAGTCAAGCGAGTCAAGCGAGTCAAGCGAGTCAAGCGAGTCAAGCGAGTCAAGCGAGTCAAGCGAGTCAAGCGAGTCAAGCGAGTCAAGCGAGTCAAGCGAGTCAAGCGAGTCAAGCGAGTCAAGCGAGTCAAGCGAGTCAAGCGAGTCAAGCGAGTCAAGCGAGTCAAGCGAGTCAAGCGAGTCAAGCGAGTCAAGCGAGTCAAGCGAGTCAAGCGAGTCAAGCGAGTCAAGCGAGTCAAGCGAGTCAAGCGAGTCAAGCGAGTCAAGCGAGTCAAGCGAGTCAAGCGAGTCAAGCGAGTCAAGCGAGTCAAGCGAGTCAAGCGAGTCAAGCGAGTCAAGCGAGTCAAACGGGTCGAACAGGACAATCGAGTCAAGCGAGTTGAACGAGCCAAACGAGTCAAACGAGTCTAACGAGTCAAACGATTCAATCGAGTCAATCGAGTCAAACGACTGAAACGAGTCAAACGAGTCAAACGACTCAATCGAGTCAAACGAGTCAAACGAGTCAAACGAGTCAAACGAGTCAAATGGGTCAAACGGGTCGAACAGGACAATCGAGACATACGAGTCAAACGAGTCAAACGAGTCAAACGAGTCAAACGAGTCAAACGAGTCAAACGAGTCAAACGAGTCAAACGAGTCAAACGAGTCAAACGAGTCAAACGAGTCAAGCGAGTCAAACGAGTCAAACGAGTCAAACGAGTGAAACGAGTCAAACGAGTGAAACGAGTCAAACGAGTGAAACGAGTCAAACGAGTGAAACGAGTCAAACGAGTCAAACGAGTCAAACGAGTCAAACGAGTCCAATGGGTCAAACGGGTCGAACAGGACAATCGAGTCAAACGAGTGAAACGAGTCAAACGAGTCAAACGAGTCAAACGAGTCCAACGAGTCAAACGAGTCCAACGAGTCATACGAGTCAAACGAGTCAAACGAGTCAATCGAGTCAATAGAGTCAAACGAGTCAAACGAGTCAAACGAGTCAAACGAGTCAAACGAGTCAAACGAGTCAAACGAGTCAAACGAGTCAAACGAGTCAAACGAGTCAAACGAGTCAAACGAGTCAAACGAGTCAAACGAGTCAAACGAGTCAAACGAGTCAAACGAGTCAAACGAGTCAAACGAGTCAAACGAGTCAAACGAGTCAAACGAGTCAAACGAGTCAAACGAGTCAAACGAGTCAAACGAGTCAAACGAGTCAAACGAGTCAAACGAGTCAAACGAGTCAAACGGGTCGAACAGGACAATCGAGTCAAGCGAGTTGAACGAGCCAAACGAGTCAAACGAGTCTAACGAGTCAAACGATTCAATCGAGTCAATCGAGTCAAACGACTGAAACGAGTCAAACGAGTCAAACGACTCAAACGAGTCAAACGAGTCAAACGAGTCAAACGAGTCAAACGAGTCAAACGAGTCAAACGAGTCAAACGAGTCAAACGAGTCAAACGAGTCAAACGAGTCAAACGAGTCAAACGAGTCAAACGAGTCAAACGAGTCAAACGAGTCAAACGAGTCAAACGAGTCAAACGAGTCAAACGAGTCAAACGAGTCAAACGAGTCAAACGAGTCAAACGAGTCAAACGAGTCAAACGGGTCGAACAGGACAATCGAGTCAAGCGAGTTGAACGAGTCAAACGAGTCAAACGAGTCAAACGAGTCAAACGAGTCAAACGAGTCAAACGAGTCAAACGAGTCAAACGAGTCAAACGAGTCAAACGAGTCAAACGAGTCAAACGAGTCAAACGAGTCAAACGAGTCAAACGAGTCAAACGAGTCAAACGAGTCAAACGAGTCAAACGAGTCAAACGAGTCAAACGAGTCAAACGAGTCAAACGAGTCAAACGAGTCAAACGAGTCAAACGAGTCAAACGAGTCAAACGAGTCAAACGAGTCAAACGAGTCAAACGAGTCAAACGAGTCAAACGAGTCAAACGAGTCAAACGAGTCAAACGAGTCAAACGAGTCAAACGAGTCAAACGAGTCAAACGAGTCAAACGAGTCAAACGAGTCAAACGAGTCAAACGAGTCAAACGAGTCAAACGAGTCAAACGAGTCAAACGAGTCAAACGAGTCAAACGAGTCAAACGAGTCAAACGAGTCAAACGAGTCAAACGAGTCAAACGAGTCAAACGAGTCAATCGAGTCAATCGAGTCAATCGACTCAAACGAGTAAAACGTCTCAAACGAGTAAAACGTCTCAAACGAGTCAAACGAGTCAAACGAGTCAAACGAGTCAAACGAGTCAAACGAGTCAAACGAGTCAAACGAGTCAAACGAGTCAAACGAGTCAAACGAGTCAAACGAGTCAAACGAGTCAAACGAGTCAAACGAGTCAAACGAGTCAAACGAGTCAAACGAGTCAAACGAGTCAAACGAGTCAAACGAGTCAAACGAGTCAAACGAGTCAAACGAGTCAAACGAGTCAAACGAGTCAAACGAGTCAAACGAGTCAAACGAGTCAAACGAGTCAAACGAGTCAAACGAGTCAAACGAGTCAAACGAGTCAAACGAGTCAAACGAGTCAAACGAGTCAAACGAGTCAAACGAGGCAAACGAGTCAAACGAGTCAAACGAGTCAAACGAGTCAAACGAGTCAAACGAGTCAAACGAGTCAAACGAGTCAAACGAGTCAAACGAGTCAAACGAGTCAAACGAGTCAAACGAGTCAAACGAGTCAAACGAGTCAAACGAGTCAAACGAGTCAAACGAGTCAAACGAGTCAAACGAGTCAAACGAGTCAAACGAGTCAATCGAGTCAATCGAGTCAATCGACTCAAACGAGTAAAACGTCTCAAACGAGTAAAACGTCTCAAACGAGTCAAACGAGTCAAACGAGTCAAACGAGTCAAACGAGTCAAACGAGTCAAACGAGTCAAACGAGTCAAACGAGTCAAACGAGTCAAACGAGTCAAACGAGTCAAACGAGTCAAACGAGTCAAACGAGTCAAACGAGTCAAACGAGTCAAACGAGTCAAACGAGTCAAACGAGTCAAACGAGTCAAACGAGTCAAACGAGTCAAACGAGTCAAACGAGTCAAACGAGTCAAACGAGTCAAACGAGTCAAACGAGTCAAACGAGTCAAACGAGTCAAACGAGTCAAACGAGTCAAACGAGTCAAACGAGTCAAACGAGTCAAACGAGTCAAACGAGTCAAACGAGTCAAACGAGTCAAACGAGTCAAACGAGTCAAACGAGTCAAACGAGTCAAACGAGTCAAACGAGGCAAACGAGTCAAACGAGTCAAACGAGTCAAACGAGTCAAACGAGTCAAACGAGTCAAACGAGTCAAACGAGTCAAACGAGTCAAACGAGTCAAACGAGTCAAACGAGTCAAACGAGTCAAACGAGTCAAACGAGTCAAACGAGTCAAACGAGTCAAACGAGTCAAACGAGTCAAACGAGTCAAACGAGTCAAACGAGTCAAACGAGTCAAACGAGTCAAATGGGTCAAACGGGTCGAACAGGACAATCGAGACAAACGAGTCAATCGAGTCAAACGAGTCAAACGAGTCAAACGAGTCAAACGAGTCGATCGAGTCAAACGAGTCAAACGAGTCAAACGAGTCAAATGGGTCAAACGGGTCGAACAGGACAATCGAGACATACGAGTCAAACGAGTCAAACGAGTCAAACGAGTCAAACGAGTCAAACGAGTCAAACGAGTCAAACGAGTCAAACGAGTCAAACGAGTCAAACGAGTCAAACGAGTCAAACGAGTCAAACGAGTCAAACGAGTCAAACGAGTCAAACGAGTCAAACGAGTCAAACGAGTCAAACGAGTCAAACGAGTCAAACGAGTCAAACGAGTCAAACGAGTCAAACGAGTCAAACGAGTCAAACGAGTCAAACGAGTCAAACGAGTCAAACGAGTCAAACGAGTCAAATGAGTCAAACGAGTCAAACGAGTCAAACGAGTCAAACGAGTCAAACGAGTCAAACGAGTCAAACGAGTCAATCGAGTCAATCGAGTCAATCGAGTCAATCGAGTCAATCGAGTCAATCGAGTCAATCGAGTCAATCGACTCAAACGAGTAAAACGTCTCAAACGAGTAAAACGTCTCAAACGAGTCAAACGAGTCAAACGAGTCAAACGAGTCAAACGAGTCAAACGAGTCAAACGAGTCAAACGAGTCAAACGAGTCAAACGAGTCAAACGAGTCAAACGAGTCAAACGAGTCAAACGAGTCAAACGAGTCAAACGAGTCAAACGAGTCAAACGAGTCAAACGAGTCAAACGAGTCAAACGAGGCAAACGAGTCAAACGAGTCAAACGAGTCAAACGTGTCAAACGAGTCAAACGAGTCAAACGAGTCAAACGAGTCAAACGAGTCAAACGAGTCAAACGAGTCAAACGAGTCAAACGAGTCAAACGAGTCAAACGAGTCAAACGAGTCAAACGAGTCAAACGAGTCAAACGAGTCAAACGAGTCAAACGAGTCAAACGAGTCAAACGAGTCAAACGAGTCAAACGAGTCAAACGAGTCAAATGGGTCAAACGGGTCGAACAGGACAATCGAGACAAACGAGTCAATCGAGTCAAACGAGTCAAACGAGTCAAACGAGTCAAACGAGTCGATCGAGTCAAACGAGTCAAACGAGTCAAACGGGTCGAACAGGACAATCGAGTCAAGCGAGTTGAACGAGCCAAACGAGTCAAACGAGTCTAACGAGTCAAACGATTCCATCGAGTCAATCGAGTCAAACGACTGAAACGAGTCAAACGAGTCAAACGACTCAATCGAGTCAAACGAGTCAAACGAGTCAAACGAGTCAAACGAGTCAAATGGGTCAAACGGGTCGAACAGGACAATCGAGACATACGAGTCAAACGAGTCAAACGAGTCAAAGAGTCAAACTAGTCAAACGAGTCAAACGAGTCAAACGAGTCAAACGAGTCAAACGAGTCAAACGAGTCAAACGAGTCGAACGAGTCGAACGAGTCGAACGAGTCGAACGAGTCAATCGAGTCCAGCGAGTCAAACGACTCAACCGAGTCAAACGAGTCAAACGAGTCAAACGAGTCAAACGAGTCAAACGAGTCAAACGAGTCAAACGAGTCAAACGAGTCAAACGAGTCAAACGAGTCAAACGAGTCAAACGAGTCAAACGAGTCAAACGAGTCAAACGAGTCAAACGAGTCAAACGAGTCAAGCGAGTCAAGCGAGTCAAGCGAGTCAAGCGAGTCAAGCGAGTCAAGCGAGTCAAGCGAGTCAAGCGAGTCAAGCGAGTCAAGCGAGTCAAGCGAGTCAAGCGAGTCAAGCGAGTCAAGCGAGTCAAGCGAGTCAAGCGAGTCAAGCGAGTCAAGCGAGTCAAGCGAGTCAAGCGAGTCAAGCGAGTCAAGCGAGTCAAGCGAGTCAAGCGAGTCAAGCGAGTCAAGCGAGTCAAGCGAGTCAAGCGAGTCAAGCGAGTCAAACGAGTCAAACGAGTCAAACGAGTCAAACGAGTCAATCGAGTCAAACGAGTCAAACGAGTCAAACGAGTCAAACGAGTCAAACGAGTCAAACGAGTCAAACGAGTCAAACGAGTCAAACGAGTCAAACGAGTCAAACGAGTCAAACGAGTCAAGCGAGTCAAGCGAGTCAAGCGAGTCAAGCGAGTCAAGCGAGTCAAGCGAGTCAAGCGAGTCAAGCGAGTCAAGCGAGTCAAGCGAGTCAAGCGAGTCAAGCGAGTCAAGCGAGTCAAGCGAGTCAAGCGAGTCAAGCGAGTCAAGCGAGTCAAGCGAGTCAAGCGAGTCAAGCGAGTCAAGCGAGTCAAGCGAGTCAAGCGAGTCAAGCGAGTCAAGCGAGTCAAGCGAGTCAAGCGAGTCAAGCGAGTCAAGCGAGTCAAGCGAGTCAAGCGAGTCAAGCGAGTCAAGCGAGTCAAGCGAGTCAAGCGAGTCAAGCGAGTCAAGCGAGTCAAGCGAGTCAAGCGAGTCAAGCGAGTCAAGCGAGTCAAGCGAGTCAAGCGAGTCAAGCGAGTCAAGCGAGTCAAGCGAGTCAAGCGAGTCAAGCGAGTCAAGCGAGTCAAGCGAGTCAAGCGAGTCAAGCGAGTCAAGCGAGTCAAGCGAGTCAAGCGAGTCCAGCGAGTCAAGCGAGTCAAGCGAGTCAAGCGAGTCAAGCGAGTCAAGCGAGTCAAGCGAGTCAAACGAGTCAAACGAGTCAAACGAGTCAAACGAGTCAAACGAGTCAAACGAGTCAAACGAGTCAAACGAGTCAAACGAGTCAAACGAGTCAAACGAGTCAAACGAGTCAAACGAGTCAAACGAGTCAAACGAGTCAAACGAGTCAAACGAGTCAAACGAGTCAAACGAGTCAAACGAGTCAAACGAGTCAAACGAGTCAAACGAGTCAAACGAGTCAAACGAGTCAAACGAGTCAAACGAGTCAAACGAGTCAAACGAGTCAAACGAGTCAAACGAGTCAAACGAGTCAAACGAGTCAAACGAGTCAAACGAGTCAAACGAGTAAAACGTCTCAAACGAGTAAAACGTCTCAAACGAGTCAAACGAGTCAAACGAGTCAAACGAGTCAAACGAGTCAAACGAGTCAAACGAGTCAAACGAGTCAAATGGGTCAAACGGGTCGAACAGGACAATCGAGACATACGAGTCAAACGAGTCAAACGAGTCAAACGAGTCAAACGAGTCAAACGAGTCAAACGAGTCAAACGAGTCAAACGAGTCAAACGAGTCAAACGAGTCAAACGAGTCAAACGAGTCAAACGAGTCAAACGAGTCAAACGAGTCAAACGAGTCAAACGAGTCAAACGAGTCAAACGAGTCAAACGAGTCAAACGAGTCAAACGAGTCAAACGAGTCAAACGAGTCAAACGAGTCAAACGAGTCAAACGAGTCAAACGAGTCAAACGAGTCAAACGAGTCAAACGAGTCAAACGAGTCAAACGAGTCAAACGAGTCAAACGAGTCAAACGAGTCAAACGAGTCAAACGAGTCAAACGAGTCAATCGAGTCAATCGAGTCAATCGAGTCAATCGAGTCAATCGAGTCAATCGAGTCAATCGACTCAAACGAGTAAAACGTCTCAAACGAGTAAAACGTCTCAAACGAGTCAAACGAGTCAAACGAGTCAAACGAGTCAAACGAGTCAAACGAGTCAAACGAGTCAAACGAGTCAAACGAGTCAAACGAGTCAAACGAGTCAAACGAGTCAAACGAGTCAAACGGGTCGAACAGGACAATCGAGTTAAGCGAGTTGAACGAGCCAAACGAGTCAAACGGGTCGAACAGTACAATCGAGTCAAGCGAGTTGAACGAGCCAAACGAGTCAAACGAGTCAAACGAGTCAAATGGGTCAAACGGGTCGAACAGGACAATCGAGTCAAACGACTCAAACGAGTCAAACGAGTCAATCGAGTCAAACGAGTCAAACGAGTCAAACGAGTCAAACGAGTCAAACGAGTCAAACCAGTCAAACGAGTCAAATGAGTCAAACCAGTCAAACGAGTCAAACCAGTCAAACGAGTCAAACGAGTCAAACGAGTCAAACGAGTCAAACGAGTCAAACGAGTCAAACGAGTCAAACGGGTCGAACAGGACAATCGAGTTAAGCGTGTTGAACGAGCCAAACGAGTCAAACGGGTCGAACAGGACAATCGAGTCAAGCGAGTTGAACGAACCAAACGAGTCAAACGAGTCAAACGAGTCAAATGGGTCAAACGGGTCGAACAGGACAATCGAGTCAAACGACTCAAACGAGTCAAACGAGTCAATCGAGTCAAACGAGTCAAACGAGTCAAACGAGTCAAACGAGTCAAACGAGTCAAACCAGTCAAACGAGTCAAACGAGTCAAACCAGTCAAACGAGTCAAACGAGTCAAACGAGTCAAACGAGTCAAACGAGTCAAACGAGTCAAACGAGTCAAACGAGTCAAACGAGTCAAACGAGTCAAACGAGGCAAACGAGTCAAACGAGTCAAACGAGTCAAACGAGTCAAACGAGTCAAACGAGTCAAACGAGTCAAACGAGTCAAACGAGTCAAACGAGTCAAACGAGTCAAACGAGTCAAACGAGTCAAACGAGTTAAACGTGTCATACGAGTCAATCGAGTCAATCGTGTCAAACGAGACAAACGAGTCCAACGAGTCAAACGAGTCAAACGAGTCAAACGAGTCAAACGAGTCAAACGAGTCAAACGAGTCAAACGAGTCAAACGAGTCAAACGAGTCAAACGAGTCAAACGAGTCAAACGAGTCAAACGAGTCAAACGAGTCAAACGAGTCAAACGAGTCAAACGAGTCAAACGAGTCAAACGAGTCAAACGAGTCAAACGAGTCAAACGAGTCAAACGAGTCAAACGAGTCAAATGGGTCAAACGGGTCGAACAGGACAATCGAGACAAACGAGTCAATCGAGTCAAACGAGTCAAACGAGTCAAACGAGTCAAACGAGTCAATCGAGTCAAACGAGTCAAACGAGTCAAACGAGTCAAACGGGTCAAACGGGTCGAACAGGACAATCGAGACATACGAGTCAAACGAGTCAAACGAGTCAAACGAGTCAAACGAGTCAAACGAGTCAAACGAGTCAAACGAGTCAAACGAGTCAAACGAGTCAAACGAGGCAAACGAGTCAAACGAGTCAAACGAGTCAAACGAGTCAAACGAGTCAAACGAGTCAAACGAGTCAAACGAGTCAAACGAGTCAAACGAGTCAAACGAGTCAAACGAGTCAAACGAGTCAAACGAGTCAAACGAGTCAAACGAGTCAAACGAGTCAAACGAGTCAAACGAGTCAAACGAGTCAAACGAGTCAAACGAGTCAAACGAGTCAAACGAGTCAAACGAGTCAAACGAGTCAAACGAGTCAAACGAGTCAAACGAGTCAAACGAGTCAAACGAGTCAAACGAGTCAAACGAGTCAAACGAGTCAAACGAGTCAAACGAGTCAAACGAGTCAAACGAGTCAAACGAGTCAAACGAGTCAAACGAGTCAAACGAGTCAAACGAGTCAAACGAGTCAAACGAGTCAAACGAGTCAAACGAGTCAAACGAGTCAAACGAGTCAAACGAGTCAAACGAGTCAAACGAGTCAAACGAGTCAAACGAGTCAATCGAGTCAATCGAGTCAATCGAGTCAATCGAGTCAATCGAGTCAATCGAGTCAATCGACTCAAACGAGTAAAACGTCTCAAACGAGTAAAACGTCTCAAACGAGTCAAACGAGTCAAACGAGTCAAACGAGTCAAACGAGTCAAACGAGTCAAACGAGTCAAACGAGTCAAACGAGTCAAACGAGTCAAACGAGTCAAACGAGTCAAACGAGTCAAACGGGTCGAACAGGACAATCGAGTTAAGCGAGTTGAACGAGCCAAACGAGTCAAACGGGTCGAACAGTACAATCGAGTTAAGCGAGTTAAACGAGCCAAACGAGTCAAACGAGTCAAACGAGTCAAATGGGTCAAACGGGTCGAACAGGACAATCGAGTCAAACGAGTCAAACGAGTCAAACGAGTCAATCGAGTCAAACGAGTCAAACGAGTCAAACGAGTCAAACGAGTCAAACGAGTCAAACCAGTCAAACGAGTCAAATGAGTCAAACCAGTCAAACGAGTCAAACCAGTCAAACGAGTCAAACGAGTCAAACGAGTCAAACGAGTCAAACGAGTCAAACGAGTCAAACGAGTCAAACGGGTCGAACAGGACAATCGAGTTAAGCGTGTTGAACGAGCCAAACGAGTCAAACGGGTCGAACAGGACAATCGAGTCAAGCGAGTTGAACGAACCAAACGAGTCAAACGAGTCAAACGAGTCAAATGGGTCAAACGGGTCGAACAGGACAATCGAGTCAAACGACTCAAACGAGTCAAACGAGTCAATCGAGTCAAACGAGTCAAACGAGTCAAACGAGTCAAACGAGTCAAACGAGTCAAACCAGTCAAACGAGTCAAACGAGTCAAACCAGTCAAACGAGTCAAACGAGTCAAACGAGTCAAACGAGTCAAACGAGTCAAACGAGTCAAACGAGTCAAACGAGTCAAACGAGTCAAACGAGTCAAACGAGTCAAACGAGTCAAACGAGTCAAACGAGTCAAACGAGTCAAACGAGTCAAACGAGTCAAACGAGTCAAACGAGTCAAACGAGTCAAACGAGTCAAACGAGTCAAACGAGTCAAACGAGTCAAACGAGTCAAACGAGTCAAACGAGTTAAACGTGTCATACGAGTCAATCGAGTCAATCGTGTCAAACGAGACAAACGAGTCCAACGAGTCAAACGAGTCAAACGAGTCAAACGAGTCAAACGAGTCAAACGAGTCAAACGAGTCAAACGAGTCAAACGAGTCAAACGAGTCAAACGAGTCAAACGAGTCAAACGAGTCAAACGAGTCAAACGAGTCAAACGAGTCAAACGAGTCAAACGAGTCAAACGAGACAAACGAGTCAAACGAGTCAAACGAGTCAAACGAGTCAAACGAGTCAAATGGGTCAAACGGGTCGAACAGGACAATCGAGACAAACGAGTCAATCGAGTCAAACGAGTCAAACGAGTCAAACGAGTCAAACGAGTCGATCGAGTCAAACGAGTCAAACGAGTCAAACGAGTCAAATGGGTCAAACGGGTCGAACAGGACAATCGAGACATACGAGTCAAACGAGTCAAACGAGTCAAACGAGTCAAACGAGTCAAACGAGTCAAACAAGTCAAACGAGTCAAACGAGTCAAACGAGTCAAACGAGTCAAACGAGTCAAACGAGTCAAACGAGTCAAACGAGTCAAACGAGTCAAACGAGTCAAACGAGTCAAACGAGTCAAACGAGTCAAACGAGTCAAACGAGTCAAACGAGTCAAACGAGTCAAACGAGTCAAACGAGTCAAACGAGTCAAACGAGTCAAACGAGTCAAACGAGTCAAACGAGTCAAACGAGTCAAACGAGTCAAACGAGTCAAACGAGTCAAACGAGTCAAACGAGTCAAACGAGTCAAACGAGTCAAACGAGTCAAACGAGTCAAACGAGTCAAACGAGTCAAACGAGTCAAACGAGTCAAACGAGTCAAACGAGTCAAACGAGTCAAACGAGTCAAACGAGTCAAACGAGTCAAACGAGTCAAACGAGTCAATCGAGTCAATCGAGTCAATCGAGTCAATCGAGTCAATCGAGTCAATCGAGTCAATCGACTCAAACGAGTAAAACGTCTCAAACGAGTAAAACGTCTCAAACGAGTCAAACGAGTCAAACGAGTCAAACGAGTCAAACGAGTCAAACGAGTCAAACGAGTCAAACGAGTCAAACGAGTCAAACGAGTCAAACGAGTCAAACGTGTCAAACGAGTCAAACGGGTCGAACAGGACAATCGAGTTAAGCGAGTTGAACGAGCCAAACGAGTCAAACGGGTCGAACAGTACAATCGAGTCAAGCGAGTTGAACGAGCCAAACGAGTCAAACGAGTCAAACGAGTCAAATGGGTCAAACGGGTCGAACAGGACAATCGAGTCAAACGACTCAAACGAGTCAAACGAGTCAAACGAGTCAAACGAGTCAAACGAGTCAAACGAGTCAAACGAGTCAAACGAGTCAAACCAGTCAAACGAGTCAAATGAGTCAAACCAGTCAAACGAGTCAAACCAGTCAAACGAGTCAAACGAGTCAAACGAGTCAAACGAGTCAAACGAGTCAAACGAGTCAAACGAGTCAAACGGGTCGAACAGGACAATCGAGTCAAGCGAGTTGAACGAGCCAAACGAGTCAAACGGGTCGAACAGGACAATCGAGTCAAGCGAGTTGAACGAACCAAACGAGTCAAACGAGTCAAACGAGTCAAATGGGTCAAACGGGTCGAACAGGACAATCGAGTCAAACGACTCAAACGAGTCAAACGAGTCAATCGAGTCAAACGAGTCAAACGAGTCAAACGAGTCAAACGAGTCAAACGAGTCAAACCAGTCAAACGAGTCAAACGAGTCAAACCAGTCAAACGAGTCAAACGAGTCAAACGAGTCAAACGAGTCAAACGAGTCAAACGAGTCAAACGAGTCAAACGAGTCAAACGAGTCAAACGAGTCAAACGAGTCAAACGAGTCAAACGAGTCAAACGAGTCAAACGAGTCAAACGAGTCAAACGAGTCAAACGAGTCAAACGAGTCAAACGAGTCAAACGAGTCAAACGAGTCAAACGAGTCAAACGAGTCAAACGAGTCAAACGAGTCAAACGAGTCAAACGAGTTAAACGTGTCATACGAGTCAATCGAGTCAATCGTGTCAAACGAGACAAACGAGTCCAACGAGTCAAACGAGTCAAACGAGTCAAACGAGTCAAACGAGTCAAACGAGTCAAACGAGTCAAACGAGTCAAACGAGTCAAACGAGTCAAACGAGTCAAACGAGTCAAACGGGTCGAACAGGACAATCGAGTTAAGCGTGTTGAACGAGCCAAACGAGTCAAACGGGTCGAACAGAACAATCGAGTCAAGCGAGTTGAACGAGCCAAACGAGTCAAACGAGTCAAACGAGTCAAATGGGTCAAACGGGTCGAACAGGACAATCGAGTCAAACGACTCAAACGAGTCAAACGAGTCAATCGAGTCAAACGAGTCAAACGAGTCAAACGAGTCAAACGAGTCAAACGAGTCAAACCAGTCAAACGAGTCAAACGAGTCAAACCAGTCAAACGAGTCAAACGAGTCAAACGAGTCAAACGAGTCAAACGAGTCAAACGAGTCAAACGAGTCAAACGAGTCAAACGAGTCAAACGAGTCAAACGAGTCAAACGAGTCAAACGAGTCAAACGAGTCAAACGAGTCAAACGAGTCAAACGAGTCAAACGAGTCAAACGAGTCAAACGAGTCAAACGAGTCAAACGAGTCAAACGAGTCAAACGAGTCAAACGAGTCAAACGAGTCAAACGAGTCAAACGAGTCAAACGAGTCAAACGAGTCAAACGAGTCAAACGAGTCAAACGAGTCAAACGAGTCAAACGAGTCAAACGAGTCAAACGAGTCAAACGAGTCAAACGAGTCAAACGAGTCAAACGAGTCAAACGAGTCAAACGAGTCAAACGAGTCAAACGAGTCAAACGAGTCAAACGAGTCAAACGAGTCAAACGAGTCAAACGAGTCAAACGAGTCAAACGAGTCAAACGAGTCAAACGAGTCAAACGAGTCAAACGAGTCAAACGAGTCAAACGAGTCAAACGAGTCAAACGGGTCGAACAGGACAATCGAGTCAAGCGAGTTGAACGAGCCAAACGAGTCAAACGAGTCTAACGAGTCAAACGATTCAATCGAGTCAATCGAGTCAAACGACTGAAACGAGTCAAACGAGTCAAACGACTCAATCGAGTCAAACGAGTCAAACGAGTCAAACGAGTCAAACGAGTCAAATGGGTCAAACGGGTCGAACAGGACAATCGAGACATACGAGTCAAACGAGTCAAACGAGTCAAACGAGTCAAACGAGTCAAACGAGTCAAACGAGTCAAGCGAGTCAAACGAATCAAGCGAGTCAAGCGAGTCAAGCGAGTCAAGCGAGTCAAGCGAGTCAAGCGAGTCAAGCGAGTCAAGCGAGTCAAGCGAGTCAAGCGAGTCAAGCGAGTCAAGCGAGTCAAGCGAGTCAAGCGAGTCAAGCGAGTCAAGCGAGTCAAGCGAGTCAAGCGAGTCAAGCGAGTCAAGCGAGTCAAGCGAGTCAAGCGAGGCAAGCGAGTCAAGCGAGTCAAGCGAGTCAAGCGAGTCAAGCGAGTCAAGCGAGTCAAGCGAGTCAAGCGAGTCAAGCGAGTCAAGCGAGTCAAGCGAGTCAAGCGAGTCAAGCGAGTCAAGCGAGTCAAGCGAGTCAAGCGAGTCAAGCGAGTCAAGCGAGTCAAGCGAGTCAAGCGAGTCAAGCGAGTCAAGCGAGTCAAGCGAGTCAAGCGAGTCAAGCGAGTCAAGCGAGTCAAGCGAGTCAAGCGAGTCAAGCGAGTCAAGCGAGTCAAGCGAGTCAAGCGAGTCAAGCGAGTCAAGCGAGTCAAGCGAGTCAAGCGAGTCAAGCGAGTCAAGCGAGTCAAGCGAGTCAAGCGAGTCAAGCGAGTCAAACGGGTCGAACAGGACAATCGAGTCAAGCGAGTTGAACGAGCCAAACGAGTCAAACGAGTCTAACGAGTCAAACGATTCAATCGAGTCAATCGAGTCAAACGACTGAAACGAGTCAAACGAGTCAAACGACTCAATCGAGTCACACGAGTCAAACGAGTCAAACGAGTCAAACGAGTCAAATGGGTCAAACGGGTCGAACAGGACAATCGAGACATACGAGTCAAACGAGTCAAACGAGTCAAACGAGTCAAACGAGTCAAACGAGTCAAACGAGTCAAACGAGTCAAACGAGTCAAACGAGTCAAACGAGTCAAACGAGTCAAACGAGTCAAACGAGTCAAACGAGTCAAACGAGTCAAACGGGTCGAACAGGACAATCGAGTCAAGCGAGTTGAACGAGCCAAACGAGTCAAACGAGTCTAACGAGTCAAACGATTCAATCGAGTCAATCGAGTCAAACGACTGAAACGAGTCAAACGAGTCAAACGACTCAAACGAGTCAAACGAGTCAAACGAGTCAAACGAGTCAAACGAGTCAAACGAGTCAAACGAGTCAAACGAGTCAAACGAGTCAAACGAGTCAAACGAGTCAAACGAGTCAAACGAGTCAAACGAGTCAAACGAGTCAAACGAGTCAAACGAGTCAAACGAGTCAAACGAGTCAAACGAGTCAAACGAGTCAAACGAGTCAAACGAGTCAAACGAGTCAAACGAGTCAAACGAGTCAAACGGGTCGAACAGGACAATCGAGTCAAGCGAGTTGAACGAGCCAAACGAGTCAAACGAGTCTAACGAGTCAAACGATTCAATCGAGTCAATCGAGTCAAACGACTGAAACGAGTCAAACGAGTCAAACGACTCAATCGAGTCAAACGAGTCAAACGAGTCAAACGAGTCAAACGAGTCAAACGAGTCAAACGAGTCAAACGAGTCAAACGAGTCAAACGAGTCAAACGAGTCAAACGAGTCAAACGAGTCAAACGAGTCAAACGAGTCAAACGAGTCAAATGGGTCAAACGGGTCGAACAGGACAATCGAGACAAACGAGTCAATCGAGTCAAACGAGTCAAACGAGTCAAACGAGTCAAACGAGTCGATCGAGTCAAACGAGTCAAACGAGTCAAACGAGTCAAATGGGTCAAACGGGTCGAACAGGACAATCGAGACATACGAGTCAAACGAGTCAAACGAGTCAAACGAGTCAAACGAGTCAAACGAGTCAAACGAGTCAAACGAGTCAAACGGGTCGAACAGGACAATCGAGTCAAGCGAGTTGAACGAGCCAAACGAGTCAAACGAGTCTAACGAGTCAAACGATTCAATCGAGTCAATCGAGTCAAACGACTGAAACGAGTCAAACGAGTCAAACGACTCAATCGAGTCAAACGAGTCAAACGAGTCAAACGAGTCAAACGAGTCAAACGAGTCAAACGAGTCAAACGAGTCAAACGAGTCAAACGGGTCGAACAGGACAATCGAGTCAAGCGAGTTGAACGAGCCAAACGAGTCAAACGATTCTAACGAGTCAAACGATTCAATCGAGTCAATCGAGTCAAACGACTGAAACGAGTCAAACGAGTCAAACGACTCAATCGAGTCAAACGAGTCAAACGAGTCAAACGAGTCAAACGAGTCAAATGGGTCAAACGGGTCGAACAGGACAATCGAGACATACGAGTCAAACGAGTCAAACGAGTCAAACGAGTCAAACGAGTCAAACGAGTCAAACGAGTCAAACGAGTCAAACGAGTCAAACGAGTCAAACGAGTCAAACGAGTCAAACGAGTCAAACGAGTCAAACGAGTCAAACGAGTCAAACGAGTCAAACGAGTCAAACGAGTCAAACGAGTCAAACGAGTCAAACGAGTCAAACGAGTCAAACGAGTCAAACGAGTCAAACGAGTCAAACGAGTCAAACGAGTCAAACGAGTCAAACGAGTCAAACGAGTCAAACGAGTCAAACGAGTCAAACGAGTCAAACGAGTCAAACGAGTCAAACGAGTCAAACGAGTCAAACGAGTCAAACGAGTCAAACGAGTCAAACGAGTCAAACGAGTCAAACGAGTCAAACGAGTCAAACGAGTCAAACGAGTCAAACGAGTCAAACGAGTCAAACGAGTCAAACGAGTCAAAGGAGTCAAACGAGTCAAACGAGTCAAACGAGTCAAACGAGTCAAACGAGTCAAACGAGTCAAACGAGTCAAACGAGTCAAACGAGTCAATCGAGTCAATCGAGTCAATCGACTCAAACGAGTAAAACGTCTCAAACGAGTCAAACGAGTCAAACGAGTCAAACGAGTCAAACGAGTCAAACGAGTCAAACGAGTCAAACGAGTCAAACGAGTCAAACGAGTCAAACGAGTCAAACGAGTCAAACGAGTCAAACGAGTCAAACGAGTCAAACGAGTCAAACGAGTCAAACGAGTCAAACGAGTCAAACGAGTCAAACGAGTCAAACGAGTCAAACGAGTCAAACGAGTCAAACGAGTCAAACGAGTCAAACGAGTCAAACGAGTCAAACGAGTCAAACGAGTCAAACGAGTCAAACGAGTCAAACGAGTCAAACGAGTCAAACGAGTCAAACGAGTCAAACGAGTCAAACGAGTCAAACGAGTCAAACGAGTCAAACGAGTCAAACGAGTCAAACGAGTCAAACGAGGCAAACGAGTCAAACGAGTCAAACGAGTCAAACGAGTCAAACGAGTCAAACGAGTCAAACGAGTCAAACGAGTCAAACGAGTCAAACGAGTCAAACGAGTCAATCGAGTCAATCGAGTCAATCGACTCAAACGAGTAAAACGTCTCAAACGAGTAAAACGTCTCAAACGAGTCAAACGAGTCAAACGAGTCAAACGAGTCAAACGAGTCAAACGAGTCAAACGAGTCAAACGAGTCAAACGAGTCAAACGAGTCAAACGAGTCAAACGAGTCAAACGAGTCAAACGAGTCAAACGAGTCAAACGAGTCAAACGAGTCAAACGAGTCAAACGAGTCAAACGAGTCAAACGAGTCAAACGAGTCAAACGAGTCAAACGAGTCAAACGAGTCAAACGAGTCAAACGAGTCAAACGAGTCAAACGAGTCAAACGAGTCAAACGAGTCAAACGAGTCAAACGAGTCAAACGAGTCAAACGAGTCAAACGAGTCAAACGAGTCAAATGGGTCAAACGGGTCGAACAGGACAATCGAGACAAACGAGTCAATCGAGTCAAACGAGTCAAACGAGTCAAACGAGTCAAACGAGTCGATCGAGTCAAACGAGTCAAACGAGTCAAACGAGTCAAATGGGTCAAACGGGTCGAACAGGACAATCGAGACATACGAGTCAAACGAGTCAAACGAGTCAAACGAGTCAAACGAGTCAAACGAGTCAAACGAGTCAAACGAGTCAAACGAGTCAAACGAGTCAAACGAGTCAAACGAGTCAAACGAGTCAAACGAGTCAAACGAGTCAAACGAGTCAAACGAGTCAAACGAGTCAAACGAGTGAAACGAGTCAAACGAGTCAAACGAGTCAAACGAGTCAAACGAGTCAAACGAGTCAAACGAGTCAAACGAGTCAAACGAGTCAAACGAGTCAAACGAGTCAAACGAGTCAAACGAGTCAAACGAGTCAAACGAGTCAAACGAGTCAAACGAGTCAAACGAGTCAAACGAGTCAAACGAGTCAAACGAGTCAAACGAGTCAAACGAGTCAAACGAGTCAAACGAGTCAAACGAGTCAAACGAGGCAAACGAGTCAAACGAGTCAAACGAGTCAAACGAGTCAAACGAGTCAAACGAGTCAAACGAGTCAAACGAGTCAAACGAGTCAAACGAGTCAAACGAGTCAAACGAGTCAAACGAGTCAAACGAGTCAAACGAGTCAAACGAGTCAAACGAGTCAAACGAGTCAAATGGGTCAAACGGGTCGAACAGGACAATCGAGACAAACGAGTCAATCGAGTCAAACGAGTCAAACGAGTCAAACGAGTCAAACGAGTCGATCGAGTCAAACGAGTCAAACGAGTCAAACGAGTCAAATGGGTCAAACGGGTCGAACAGGACAATCGAGACATACGAGTCAAACGAGTCAAACGAGTCAAACGAGTCAAACGAGTCAAACGAGTCAAACGAGTCAAACGAGTCAAACGAGTCAAACGAGTCAAACGAGTCAAACGAGTCAAACGAGTCAAACGAGTCAAACGAGTCAAACGAGTCAAACGAGTCAAACGAGTCAAACGAGTCAAACGAGTCAAACGAGTCAAACGAGTCAAAGGAGTCAAACGAGTCAAACGAGTCAAACGAGTCAAACGAGTCAAACGAGTCAAACGAGTCAAACGAGTCAAACGAGTCAAACGAGTCAAACGAGTCAAACGAGTCAAACGAGTCAAACGAGTCAAACGAGTCAAACGAGTCAAACGAGTCAAACGAGTCAAACGAGTCAAACGAGTCAAACGAGTCAAACGAGTCAAACGAGTCAAACGAGTCAAACGAGTCAAACGAGTCAAACGAGTCAAACGAGTCAAACGAGTCAAACGAGTCAAACGAGTCAAACGAGTCAAACGAGTCAAACGAGTCAAACGAGTCAAACGAGTCAATCGAGTCAATCGAGTCAATCGAGTCAATCGAGTCAATCGAGTCAATCGAGTCAATCGACTCAAACGAGTAAAACGTCTCAAACGAGTAAAACGTCTCAAACGAGTCAAACGAGTCAAACGAGTCAAACGAGTCAAACGAGTCAAACGAGTCAAACGAGTCAAACGAGTCAAACGAGTCAAACGAGTCAAACGAGTCAAACGAGTCAAACGAGTCAAACGAGTCAAACGAGTCAAACGAGTCGATCGAGTCAAACGAGTCAAACGAGTCAAACGGGTCGAACAGGACAATCGAGTCAAGCGAGTTGAACGAGCCAAACGAGTCAAACGAGTCTAACGAGTCAAACGATTCCATCGAGTCAATCGAGTCAAACGACTGAAACGAGTCAAACGAGTCAAACGACTCAATCGAGTCAAACGAGTCAAACGAGTCAAACGAGTCAAACGAGTCAAATGGGTCAAACGGGTCGAACAGGACAATCGAGACATACGAGTCAAACGAGTCAAACGAGTCAAAGAGTCAAACTAGTCAAACGAGTCAAACGAGTCAAACGAGTCAAACGAGTCAAACGAGTCAAACGAGTCAAACGAGTCGAACGAGTCGAACGAGTCGAACGAGTCGAACGAGTCAATCGAGTCCAGCGAGTCAAACGACTCAACCGAGTCAAACGAGTCAAACGAGTCAAACGAGTCAAACGAGTCAAACGAGTCAAACGAGTCAAACGAGTCAAACGAGTCAAACGAGTCAAACGAGTCAAACGAGTCAAACGAGTCAAGCGAGTCAAGCGAGTCAAGCGAGTCAAGCGAGTCAAGCGAGTCAAGCGAGTCAAGCGAGTCAAGCGAGTCAAGCGAGTCAAGCGAGTCAAGCGAGTCAAGCGAGTCAAGCGAGTCAAGCGAGTCAAGCGAGTCAAGCGAGTCAAGCGAGTCAAGCGAGTCAAGCGAGTCAAGCGAGTCAAACGAGTCAAACGAGTCAAACGAGTCAAACGAGTCAATCGAGTCAAACGAGTCAAACGAGTCAAACGAGTCAAACGGGTCGAACAGGACAATCGAGTCAAACGAGTCAAACGAGTCAAACGAGTCAAACGAGTCAAATGGGTCAAACGGGTCGAACAGGACAATCGAGACAAACGAGTCAATCGAGTCAAACTAGTCAAACGAGTCAAACGAGTCAAACGAGTCGATCGAGTCAAACGAGTCAAACGAGTCAAACGGGTCGAACAGGACAATCGAGTCAAGCGAGTTGAACGAGCCAAACGAGTCAAACGAGTCTAACGAGTCAAACGATTCCATCGAGTCAATCGAGTCAAACGACTGAAACGAGTCAAACGAGTCAAACGACTCAATCGAGTCAAACGAGTCAAACGAGTCAAACGAGTCAAACGAGTCAAATGGGTCAAACGGGTCGAACAGGACAATCGAGACATACGAGTCAAACGAGTCAAACGAGTCAAAGAGTCAAACTAGTCAAACGAGTCAAACGAGTCAAACGAGTCAAACGTGTCAAACGAGTCAAACGAGTCAAACGAGTCGAACGAGTCAAACGAGTCGAACGAGTCGAACGAGTCAATCGAGTCCAGCGAGACAAACGACTCAACCGAGTCAAACGAGTCAAACGAGTCAAACGAGTCAAACGAGTCAAACGAGTCAAACGAGTCAAACGAGTCAAACGAGTCAAACGAGTCAAACGAGTCAAACGAGTCAAGCGAGTCAAGCGAGTCAAGCGAGTCAAGCGAGTCAAGCGAGTCAAGCGAGTCAAGCGAGTCAAGCGAGTCAAGCGAGTCAAGCGAGTCAAGCGAGTCAAGCGAGTCAAGCGAGTCAAGCGAGTCAAGCGAGTCAAGCGAGTCAAGCGAGTCAAGCGAGTCAAGCGAGTCAAGCGAGTCAAGCGAGTCAAGCGAGTCAAGCGAGTCAAGCGAGTCAAGCGAGTCAAGCGAGTCAAGCGAGTCAAGCGAGTCAAGCGAGTCAAGCGAGTCAAACGAGTCAAACGAGTCAAACGAGTCAAACGAGTCAAACGAGTCAAACGAGTCAAACGAGTCAAACGAGTCAAACGAGTCAAACGAGTCAAACGAGTCAAACGAGTCAAACGAGTCAAACGAGTCAAACGAGTCAATCGACTCAAACGAGTAAAACGTCTCAAACGAGTAAAACGTCTCAAACGAGTCAAACGAGTCAAACGAGTCAAACGAGTCAAACGAGTCAAACGAGTCAAACGAGTCAAAAGAGTCAAACGAGTCAAACGAGTCAAACGAGTCAAACGGATCGAACAGGACAATCGAGTCAAGCGAGTTAAACGAGTCAATCGAGTCAAACGAGTCAAACGAGTCAAACGAGTCAAACGAGTCAAACGAGTCAAACGAGTCAAACGAGTCAAACGAGTCAAACTTGTCAAACGAGTCAAACGAGTCAAACGAGTCAAACGAGTCAATCGAGTCAAACGAGTCAAACGAGTCAAACGAGTCAAACGAGTCAAACGAGTCAAGCGAGTCAAGCGAGTCAAGCGAGTCAAGCGAGTCAAGCGAGTCAAGCGAGTCAAGCGAGTCAAGCGAGTCAAGCGAGTCAAGCGAGTCAAGCGAGTCAAGCGAGTCAAGCGAGTCAAGCGAGTCAAGCGAGTCAAGCGAGTCAAGCGAGTCAAGCGAGTCAAGCGAGTCAAGCGAGTCAAGCGAGTCAAGCGAGTCAAGCGAGTCAAGCGAGTCAAGCGAGTCAAGCGAGTCAAGCGAGTCAAGCGAGTCAAGCGAGTCAAGCGAGTCAAGCGAGTCAAGCGAGTCAAGCGAGTCAAGCGAGTCAAGCGAGTCAAGCGAGTCAAGCGAGTCAAGCGAGTCAAGCGAGTCAAGCGAGTCAAGCGAGTCAAGCGAGTCAAGCGAGTCAAGCGAGTCAAGCGAGTCCAGCGAGTCAAGCGAGTCCAGCGAGTCAAGCGAGTCAAGCGAGTCAAGCGAGTCAAGCGAGTCAAGCGAGTCAAGCGAGTCAAGCGAGTCAAGCGAGTCAAGCGAGTCAAGCGAGTCAAGCGAGTCAAGCGAGTCAAGCGAGTCAAGCGAGTCAAGCGAGTCAAGCGAGTCAAGCGAGTCAAGCGAGTCAAGCGAGTCAAGCGAGTCAAGCGAGTCAAGCGAGTCAAGCGAGTCAAGCGAGTCAAGCGAGTCAAGCGAGTCAAGCGAGTCAAGCGAGTCAAGCGAGTCAAGCGAGTCAAGCGAGTCAAGCGAGTCAAGCGAGTCAAGCGAGTCAAGCGAGTCAAGCGAGTCAAGCGAGTCAAGCGAGTCAAGCGAGTCAAGCGAGTCAAGCGAGTCAAGCGAGTCAATCGAGTCAATCGAGTCAATCGAGTCAATCGACTCAAACGAGTAAAACGTCTCAAACGAGTAAAACGTCTCAAACGAGTCAAACGAGTCAAACGAGTCAAACGAGTCAAACGAGTCAAACGAGTCAAACGAGTCAAACGAGTCAAACGAGTCAAACGAGTCAAACGAGTCAAACGAGTCAAACGAGTCAAACGAGTCAAACGAGGCAAACGAGTCAAACGAGTCAAACGAGTCAAACGAGTCAAACGAGTCAAACGAGTCAAACGAGTCAAACGAGTCAAACGAGTCAAACGAGTCAAACGAGTCAAACGAGTCAAACGAGTCAAACGAGTCAAACGAGTCAAACGAGTCAAACGAGTCAAACTTGTCAAACGAGTCAAACGAGTCAAACGAGTCAAACGAGTCAAACGAGTCAAACGAGTCAAACGAGTCAAACGAGTCAAACGAGTCAAACGAGTCAAAAGAGTCAAACGAGTCAAACGAGTCAAACGAGTCAAACGGATCGAACAGGACAATCGAGTCAAGCGAGTTAAACGAGTCAATCGAGTCAAACGAGTCAAACGAGTCAAACGAGTCAAACGAGTCAAACGAGTCAAACGAGTCAAACGAGTCAAACTTGTCAAACGAGTCAAACGAGTCAAACGAGTCAAACGAGTCAAACGAGTCAAACGAGTCAAACGAGTCAAACGAGTCAAACGAGTCAAACGAGTCAAACGAGTCAAACGAGTCAAACGAGTCAAACGAGTCAAACGAGTCAAACGAGTCAAACGAGTCAAACGAGTCAAACGAGTCAAACGAGTCAAACGAGTCAAACGAGTCAAACGAGTCTAATGGGTTAAACGGGTCGAACAGGACAATCGAGTCAAACGAGTGAAACGAGTGAAACGAGTCAAACGAGTCAAACGAGTCCAACGAGTCATACGAGTCAAACGAGTCAAACGAGTCCAACGAGTCATACGAGTCAAACGAGTCCAACGAGTCAAACTTGTCAAACGAGTCAAACGAGTCAAACGAGTCAAACGAGTCAAACGAGTCAAACGAGTCAAACGAGTCAAACGAGTCAAACGAGTCAAACGAGTCAAACGAGTCAAACGAGTCAAACGAGTCAAAAGAGTCAAACGAGTCAAACGAGTCAAACGAGTCAAACGAGTCAAACGAGTCAAACGGATCGAACAGGACAATCGAGTCAAGCGAGTTAAACGAGTCAATCGAGTCAAACGAGTGAAACGATTGAAACGAGTGAAACGAGTGAATCGAGTGAAACGAGTGAAACGAGTTAAACGATTGAAACGAGTCAAACGTGTCAAACGGGTCAAACGGGTCGAACAGGACAATCTTGTCAAACGAGTCAAACGAGTCAAACGAGTGAACCGAGTCAAACGAGTCAAACGGGTCAAACGGGTCGAACAGGACAATCTTGTCAAACGAGTCAAACGAGTCAAACGAGTCAAACGAGTCAAACGGGTCGAACAGGACAATCGAGTCAAACGAGTCAAACGAGTCAAACGAGTCAAACGAGTCAAACGAGTCAAACGAGTCAAAAGAGTCAAACGAGTCAAACGAGTCAAACGAGTCAAACGAGTCAAACGAGTCAAACGGATCGAACAGGACAATCGAGTCAAGCGAGTTAAACGAGTCAATCGAGTCAAACGAGTGAAACGATTGAAACGAGTGAAACGAGTGAATGGAGTGAAACGAGTGAAACGAGTTAAACGAGTGAAACGAGTTAAACGATTGAATCGAGTCAAACGTGTCAAACGGGTCAAACGGGTCGAACAGGACAATCTTGTCAAACGAGTCAAACGAGTCAAACGAGTGAACCGAGTCAAACGAGTCAAACGGGTCAAACGGGTCGAACAGGACAATCTTGTCAAACGAGTCAAACGAGTCAAACGAGTCAAACGAGTCAAACGGGTCGAACAGGACAATCGAGTCAAACGAGTCAAACCGGTCAAACGGGTCAAACGGGTCAAACGAGTCAAACCAGTCAAACGAGTCAAACGAGTCAATCGAGTCAAACGAGTCAAACGAGTCAAACGAGTCAAACGGATCGAACAGGACAATCGAGTCAAGCGAGTTAAACGAGTCAATCGAGTCAAACGAGTGAAACGATTGAAACGAGTGAAACGAGTGAATCGAGTGAAACGAGTGAAACGAGTTAAACGATTGAAACGAGTCAAACGTGTCAAACGGGTCAAACGGGTCGAACAGGACAATCGAGTCAAACGAGTCAAACGAGTCAAACTGGTCAAACGGGTCAAACGAGTCAAACCAGTCAAACGAGTCAAACGAGTCAATCGAGTCAAACGAGTCAAACGAGTCAAACGAGTCAAACGAGTCAAAAGAGTCAAACGAGTCAAACGGGTCGAACAGGACAAGCGAGTCAAGCGAGTTAAACGAGTCAAACGAGTCAAGCGAGTCAAACGAGTCTAACGAGTCAAACGAGTCAAATGGGTCAAACGGGTCGAACAGGACAAGCGAGTCAAGCGAGTTAAACGAGTCAAACGAGTCAAGCGAGTCAAACGACTGAAACGAGTCAAACGTGTCAGACTAGTCAAACGAGTCAAACGAGTCAAACGAGTCAATCGAGTCAAACGAGTCAAACGAGTCAAACGAGTCAAACGAGCCAAACGAGTCAAACGAGCCAAACGAGTCAAACGAGACAAACGAGTCAAGCGAGTCAAACGAGTCAAGCGAGTCAAACGACTCAAACGAGTCAATCGTGTCAGACTAGTCAAACGAGTCAAACGAGTCAAACGAGTCAAACGAGTCAAACGAGTCAAACGAGTCAAACGAGTCAAACGAGTCAACGAGTAAAACGTCTCAAACGAGTCAAACGAGTCAAACGAGTCAAACGAGTCAAACGAGTCAAACGAGTCAAACGAGTCAAACGAGTCAAACGAGTCAAAGGAGTCAAACGAGTCAAACGAGTCAAACGAGTCAAACGAGGCAAACGAGTCAAACGAGTCAAACGAGTCAAACGAGTCAAACGAGTCAAACGAGTCAAACGAGTCAAACGAGTCAAACGAGTCAAACGAGTCAAACGAGTCAAACTTGTCAAACGAGTCAAACGAGTCAAACGAGTCAAACGAGTCAAACGAGTCAAACGAGTCAAACGAGTCAAACGAGTCAAACGAGTCAAACGAGTCAAAAGAGTCAAACGAGCCAAACGAGTCAAACGAGCCAAACGAGTCAAACGAGACAAACGAGTCAAGCGAGTCAAACGAGTCAAGCGAGTCAAACGACTCAAACGAGTCAATCGTGTCAGACTAGTCAAACGAGTCAAACGAGTCAAACGAGTCAAACGAGTCAAACGAGTCAAACGAGTCAACGAGTCAAACGAGTCAAACGAGTCATACGAGTCAAACGAGTCAAACGAGTCAAACGAGTCCAACGAGTCATACGAGTCAAACGAGTGAAACGAGTCAAACGAGTCAAACGATTCAAACGAGTCAAACGAGTCAAACGAGTCAAACGAGTCTAATGGGTCAAACGAGTCAAACGAGTCAAACGAGTCAAACGAGTCAAACGAGTCAAACGAGTCAAACGAGTCAAACGAGTCAAACGAGTCCAACGAGTCATACGAGTCAAACGAGTCAAACGAGTCAAACGAGTCAAACGAGTCAAACGAGTCAAACGAGTCAAACGAGTCAAACGAGTCAAACGAGTCAAACGAGTCAAACGAGTCAAACGAGTCAAACGAGTCAAACGAGTCAAACGAGTCAAACGAGTCAAACGAGTCAAACGAGTCAAACGAGTCAAACGAGTCAAACGAGTCAAACGAGTCAAACGAGTCAAACGAGTCAAACGAGTCAAACGAGGCAAACGAGTCAAACGAGTCAAACGAGTCAAACGAGTCAAACTTGTCAAACGAGTCAAACGAGTCAAACGAGTCAAACGAGTCAAACGAGTCAAACTTGTCAAACGAGTCAAACGAGTCAAACGAGTCAAACGAGTCAAACGAGTCAAACGAGTCAAACGAGTCAAACGAGTCAAACGAGTCAAACGAGTCAAACGAGTCAAACGAGTCAAACGAGTCAAACGAGTCAAACGAGTCAAACGAGTCAAACGAGTCAAACGAGTCAAACGAGTCAAACGAGTCAAACGAGTCAAAAGAGTCAAACGAGCCAAACGAGTCAAACGAGCCAAACGAGTCAAACGAGACAAACGAGTCAAGCGAGTCAAACGAGTCAAGCGAGTCAAACGACTCAAACGAGTCAATCGTGTCAGACTAGTCAAACGAGTCAAACGAGTCAAACGAGTCAAACGAGTCAAACGAGTCAAACGAGTCAACGAGTCAAACGAGTCAAACGAGTCAAACGAGTCAAACGAGTCAAACGAGTCAAACGAGTCAAACGAGTCAAACGACTGAAACGAGTGAAACGAGTCAAACGAGTCAAACGAGTCAAACGAGTCAAACGAGTCAAACGAGTCAAACGAGTCAAACGAGTCAAACGAGTCAAACGAGTCAAACGAGTCAAACGAGCCAAACGAGTCAAACGAGTCAAACGAGTCAAACGAGTCAAACGAGTCAAACGAGTCAAACGAGTCAAACGAGTCCAACGAGTCAAACGAGTCAAACGAGTCAAACGAGTCAAACGAGTCAAACGAGTCAAACGCGTCAAACGAGTCAAACGGGTCAATCGAGTCAAACGGGTCAAACGTGTCAAACGAGTCAAACGAGTCAAACGAGTCAAACGAGTCAAACGAGTCAAACGAGTCAAACGAGTCAAACGAGTCAAACGAGTCAAACGAGTCAAACGAGTCAAACGAGTCAAACGAGTCAATCGAGTCAAACAACTGAAACGAGTGAAACGAGTGAAACGAGTCAAACGAGTCAAACGAGTCAAACGAGTCAAACGAGTCAAACGAGTCAAACGAGTCTAATGGGTCAAACGGGTCGAACAGGACAATCGAGTCAAACGAGTGAAACGAGTCAAACGAGTCAAACGAGTCAAACGAGTCCAACGAGTCATACGAGTCAAACGAGTCAAACGAGTCCAACGAGTCATACGAGTCAAACGAGTCAAACGAGTCAAACGAGTCCAACGAGTCATACGAGTCAAACGAGTCAAACGAGTCAAACGAGTCAAACGAGTCAAACGAGTCAACGAGTCAAACGAGTCAAACGAGTCAAACGAGTCAAACGAGTCAAACGAGTCAAACGAGTCAAACGAGTCAAACGAGTCAAACGAGTCAAACGAGTCAAACGAGTCAAACGAGTCAAACGAGTCAAACGAGTCAAACGAGTCAAACGAGTCAAACGAGTCAAACGAGTCAAACGAGTCAAACGAGTCAAACGAGTCAAACGAGTCAAACGAGTCAAACGAGTCAAACGAGTCAAACGAGTCAAACGAGTCAAACGAGTCAAACGAGGCAAACGAGTCAAACGAGTCAAACGAGTCAAACGAGTCAAACGAGTCAAACGAGTCAAACGAGTCAAACGAGTCAAACGAGTCAAACTTGTCAAACGAGTCAAACGAGTCAAACGAGTCAAACGAGTCAAACGAGTCAAACGAGTCAAACGAGTCAAACGAGTCAAACGAGTCAAACGAGTCAAACGAGTCAAACGAGTCAAACGAGTCAAACGAGTCAAACGAGTCAAACGAGTCAAACGAGTCAAACGAGTCAAACGAGTCAAAAGAGTCAAACGAGTCAAAAGAGTCAAACGAACCAAACGAGTCAAACGAGACAAACGAGTCAAGCGAGTCAAACGAGTCAAGCGAGTCAAACGACTCAAACGAGTCAATCGTGTCAGACTAGTCAAACGAGTCAAACGAGTCAAACGAGTCAAACGAGTCAAACGAGTCAAACGAGTCAACGAGTCAAACGAGTCAAACGAGTCAAACGAGTCAAACGAGTCAAACGAGTCAAACGAGTCAAACGAGTCAAACGACTGAAACGAGTGAAACGAGTCAAACGAGTCAAACGAGTCAAACGAGTCAAACGAGTCAAACGAGTCAAACGAGTCAAACGAGTCAAACGAGTCAAACGAGTCAAACGAGTCAAACGAGCCAAACGAGTCAAACGAGTCAAACGAGTCAAACGAGTCAAACGAGTCAAACGAGTCAAACGAGTCAAACGAGTCAAACGAGTCAAACGAGTCCAACGAGTCAAACGAGTCAAACGAGTCAAACGAGTCAAACGAGTCAAACGAGTCAAACGCGTCAAACGAGTCAAACGAGTCAATCGAGTCAAACGGGTCAAATGTGTCAAACGAGTCAAACGAGTCAAACGAGTCAAACGAGTCAAACGAGTCAAACGAGTCAAACGAGTCAAACGAGTCAAACGAGTCAAACGAGTCAAACGAGTCAAACGAGTCAAACGAGTCAAACGAGTCAAACGAGTCAAACGAGTCAAACGAGTCAAACGAGTCAAACGAGTCAAACGAGTCAAACGAGTCAAACGAGTCAAACGAGTCAAACGAGTCAAACGAGTCAAACGAGTCAAACGAGTCAAACGAGTCAAACGAGTCAAACGAGTCAAACGAGTCAAACGAGTCAAACGGATCGAACAGGACAATCGAGTCAAGCGAGTTAAACGAGTCAATCGAGTCAAACGAGTGAAACGATTGAAACGAGTGAAACGAGTGAATCGAGTGAAACGAGTGAAACGAGTTAAACGATTGAAACGAGTCAAACGTGTCAAACGGGTCAAACGGGTCGAACAGGACAATCTTGTCAAACGAGTCAAACGAGTCAAACGAGTCACACGAGTCAAACGGGTCGAACAGGACAATCGAGTCAAACGAGTCAAACCGGTCAAACGGGTCAAACGGGTCAAACGAGTCAAACCAGTCAAACGAGTCAAACGAGTCAATCGAGTCAAACGAGTCAAACGAGTCAAACGAGTCAAACGGATCGAACAGGACAATCGAGTCAAACGAGTCAAACGAGTGAACCGAGTCAAACGAGTCAAACGGGTCAAACGGGTCGAACAGGACAATCTTGTCAAACGAGTCAAACGAGTCAAACGAGTCAAACGAGTCAAACGGGTCGAACAGGACAATCGAGTCAAACGAGTCAAACCGGTCAAACGGGTCAAACGGGTCAAACGAGTCAAACCAGTCAAACGAGTCAAACGAGTCAATCGAGTCAAACGAGTCAAACGAGTCAAACGAGTCAAACGGATCGAACAGGACAATCGAGTCAAGCGAGTTAAACGAGTCAATCGAGTCAAACGAGTGAAACGATTGAAACGAGTGAAACGAGTGAATCGAGTGAAACGAGTGAAACGAGTTAAACGATTGAAACGAGTCAAACGTGTCAAACGGGTCAAACGGGTCGAACAGGACAATCGAGTCAAACGAGTCAAACGAGTCAAACTGGTCAAACGGGTCAAACGAGTCAAACCAGTCAAACGAGTCAAACGAGTCAAACGAGTCAATCGAGTCAAACGAGTCAAACGAGTCAAACGAGTCAAACGAGTCAAAAGAGTCAAACGAGTCAAACGGGTCGAACAGGACAAGCGAGTCAAGCGAGTTAAACGAGTCAAACGAGTCAAGCGAGTCAAACGAGTCTAACGAGTCAAACGAGTCAAATGGGTCAAACGGGTCGAACAGGACAAGCGAGTCAAGCGAGTTAAACGAGTCAAACGAGTCAAGCGAGTCAAACGACTGAAACGAGTCAAACGTGTCAGACTAGTCAAACGAGTCAAACGAGTCAAACGAGTCAATCGAGTCAAACGAGTCAAACGAGTCAAACGAGTCAAACGAGCCAAACGAGTCAAACGAGCCAAACGAGTCAAACGAGACAAACGAGTCAAGCGAGTCAAACGAGTCAAGCGAGTCAAACGACTCAAACGAGTCAATCGTGTCAGACTAGTCAAACGAGTCAAACGAGTCAAACGAGTCAAACGAGTCAAACGAGTCAAACGAGTCAAACGAGTCAAACGAGTCAACGAGTAAAACGTCTCAAACGAGTCAAACGAGTCAAACGAGTCAAACGAGTCAAACGAGTCAAACGAGTCAAACGAGTCAAACGAGTCAAACGAGGCAAACGAGTCAAACGAGTCAAACGAGTCAAACGAGTCAAACGAGTCAAACGAGTCAAACGAGTCAAACGAGTCAAACGAGTCAAACTTGTCAAACGAGTCAAACGAGTCAAACGAGTCAAACGAGTCAAACGAGTCAAACGAGTCAAACGAGTCAAACGAGTCAAACGAGTCAAACGAGTCAAACGAGTCAAACGAGTCAAACGAGTCAAACGAGTCAAACGAGTCAAACGAGTCAAACGAGTCAAACGAGTCAAACGAGTCAAACGAGTCAAACGAGTCAAACGAGTCAAACGAGTCAAAAGAGTCAAACGAGCCAAACGAGTCAAACGAGTCAAGCGAGTCAAGCGAGTCAAACGAGTCAAACGAGTCAAACGAGTCAAACGAGTCAAACGAGTCAAACGAGTCAAACGAGTCAAACGAGTCAAACGAGTCAAACGAGCCAAACGAGTCAAACGAGTCAAACGAGTCAAACGAGTCAAACGAGTCAAACGAGTCAAACGAGTCAAACGAGTCAAACGAGTCAAACGAGTCCAACGAGTCAAACGAGTCAAACGAGTCAAACGAGTCAAACGAGTCAAACGAGTCAAACGCGTCAAACGAGTCAAACGAGTCAATCGAGTCAAACGGGTCAAACGTGTCAAACGAGTCAAACGAGTCAAACGAGTCAAACGAGTCAAACGAGTCAAACGAGTCAAACGAGTCAAACGAGTCAAACGAGTCAAACGAGTCAAACGAGTCAAACGAGTCAAACGAGTCAAACGAGTCAAACGAGTCAAACGAGTCAAACGAGTCAAACGAGTCAAACGAGTCAAACGAGTCAAACGAGTCAAACGAGTCAAACGAGTCAAACGAGTCAAACGAGTCAAACGAGTCAAACGAGTCAAACGAGTCAAACGAGTCAAACGAGTCAAAAGAGTCAAACGAGCCAAACGAGTCAAACGAGCCAAACGAGTCAAACGAGACAAACGAGTCAAGCGAGTCAAACGAGTCAAACGACTGAAACGAGTGAAACGAGTCAAACGAGTCAAACGAGTCAAACGAGTCAAACGAGTCAAACGAGTCAAACGAGTCAAACGAGTCAAACGAGTCAAACGAGGCAAACGAGGCAAACGAGTCGAACGAGTCGAACGAGTCGAACGAGTCGAACGAGTCGAACGAGTCGAACGAGTCGAACGAGTCGAACGAGTCGAACGAGTCGAACGAGTCGAACGAGTCGAACGAGTCGAACGAGTCGAACGAGTCGAACGAGTCGAACGAGTCGAACGAGTCGAACGAGTCGAACGAGTCGAACGAGTCGAACGAGTCGAACGAGTCGAACGAGTCGAACGAGTCGAACGAGTCGAACGAGTCGAACGAGTCGAACGAGTCGAACGAGTCGAACGAGTCGAACGAGTCGAACGAGTCGAACGAGTCGAACGAGTCGAACGAGTCGAACGAGTCGAACGAGTCGAACGAGTCGAACGAGTCGAACGAGTCGAACGAGTCGAACGAGTCGAACGAGTCGAACGAGTCGAACGAGTCAAACGAGTCAATCGAGTCAATCGAGTCAATCGAGTCAATCGACTCAAACGAGTAAAACGTCTCAAACGAGTAAAACGTCTCAAACGAGTCAAACGAGTCAAACGAGTCAAACGAGTCAAACGAGTCAAACGAGTCAAACGAGTCAAACGAGTCAAACGAGTCAAACGAGTCAAACGAGTCAAACGAGTCAAACGAGTCAAACGAGTCAAACGAGTCAAACGAGTCAAACGAGTCAAACGAGTCAAACGAGTCAAACGAGTCAAACGAGTCAAACGAGTCAAACGAGTCAAACGAGTCAAACGAGTCAAACGAGTCAAACGAGTCAAACGAGTCAAACGAGTCAAACGAGTCAAACGAGGCAAACGAGTCAAACGAGTCAAACGAGTCAAACGAGTCAAACGAGTCAAACGAGTCAAACGAGTCAAACGAGTCAAACGAGTCAAACGAGTCAAACGAGTCAAACGAGTCAAACGAGTCAAACGAGTCAAACGAGTCAAACGAGTCAAACGAGTCAAACGAGTCAAACGAGTCAAACGAGTCAAACGAGTCAAACGAGTCAAATGGGTCAAACGGGTCGAACAGGACAATCGAGACAAACGAGTCAATCGAGTCAAACGAGTCAAACGAGTCAAACGAGTCAAACGAGTCGATCGAGTCAAACGAGTCAAACGAGTCAAACGGGTCGAACAGGACAATCGAGTCAAGCGAGTTGAACGAGCCAAACGAGTCAAACGAGTCTAACGAGTCAAACGATTCCATCGAGTCAATCGAGTCAAACGACTGAAACGAGTCAAACGAGTCAAACGACTCAATCGAGTCAAACGAGTCAAACGAGTCAAACGAGTCAAACGAGTCAAATGGGTCAAACGGGTCGAACAGGACAATCGAGACATACGAGTCAAACGAGTCAAACGAGTCAAAGAGTCAAACTAGTCAAACGAGTCAAACGAGTCAAACGAGTCAAACGAGTCAAACGAGTCAAACGAGTCAAACGAGTCGAACGAGTCAAACGAGTCGAACGAGTCGAACGAGTCAATCGAGTCCAGCGAGTCAAACGACTCAACCGAGTCAAACGAGTCAAACGAGTCAAACGAGTCAAACGAGTCAAACGAGTCAAACGAGTCAAACGAGTCAAACGAGTCAAACGAGTCAAACGAGTCAAGCGAGTCAAGCGAGTCAAGCGAGTCAAGCGAGTCAAGCGAGTCAAGCGAGTCAAGCGAGTCAAGCGAGTCAAGCGAGTCAAGCGAGTCAAGCGAGTCAAGCGAGTCAAGCGAGTCAAGCGAGTCAAGCGAGTCAAGCGAGTCAAGCGAGTCATACGAGTCAAGCGAGTCAAGCGAGTCAAGCGAGTCAAGCGAGTCAAACGAGTCAAACGAGTCAAACGAGTCAAACGAGTCAATCGAGTCAAACGAGTCAAACGAGTCAAACGAGTCAAACGAGTCAAACGAGTCAAACGAGTCAAACGAGTCAAACGAGTCAAACGAGTCAAACGAGTCAAACGAGTCAAACGAGTCAAACGAGTCAAACGAGTCAAACGAGTCAAACGAGTCAAACGAGTCAAACGAGTCAAACGAGTCAAACGAGTCAAACGAGTCAAACGTGTCAAACGAGTCAAACGAGTCAAACGCGTCAAACGAGTCGAACGAGTCGAACGAGTCAAACGAGTCGAACGAGTCAAACGGGTCGAACAGCACAATCGAGTCAAACGAGTCAAACGAGTCAAACGAGTCAAACGGTTTGAACAGGACAATCGAGTCAAGCGAGTTAAACGAGCCAACCGAGTCAAACGAGTCGAACGAGTCGAACGAGTCGAACGAGTCGAAAGAGTCGAACGAGTCTAGCGAGTCGAACGAGTCGAGCGAGTCGAGCGAGTCGAGCGAGTCGAGCGAGTCGAGCGAGTCGAACGAGTCGAACGAGTCAGACGAGTCGAACGAGTCAGACGAGTCGAACGAGTCAGACGAGTCGAACGAGTCAGACGAGTCAAACGAGTCAAACGGGAAGAACGAGTCAAACGAGTCAAACGAGTCAAACGACTCAATCGAGTCAAACGAGTCAAACGATTCAAACGAGTCAAACGAGTCAAACGAGTCAAACGAGTCAAACGAGTCAAACGAGTCAAACGAGTCAAACGAGTCAAACGAGTCAAACGAGTCAAACGAGTCAAACGAGTCAAACGGGTCGAACAGGACAATCGAGACAAACGAGTCAAACGAGTCAAACGAGTCGATCGAGTCGAACGAGTCGATCGAGTCGAACGAGTCGATCGAGTCGAACGAGTCGATCGAGTCGAACGAGTCGATCGAGTCGAACGAGTCGATCGAGTCTAACGAGTCGATCGAGTCTAACGAGTCGATCGAGTCGAACGAGTCGATCGAGTCGAACGAGTCGATCGAGTCGAACGAGTCGATCGAGTCGAACGAGTCGATCGAGTCGAACGAGTCGATCGAGTCGAACGAGTCGATCGAGTCGAACGAGTCGATCGAGTCGAACGAGTCGATCGAGTCGAACGAGTCGATCGAGTCGAACGAGTCGATCGAGTCGAACGAGTCGATCGAGTCGAACGAGTCGATCGAGTCGAACGAGTCGATCGAGTCGAACGAGTCGATCGAGTCGAACGAGTCGATCGAGTCGATCGAGCCGAACGAACCAAACGAGTCGAACGAGTCGAACGAGTCGAACGAGTCGAACGAGTCGAACGAGTCGAACGAGTCAAACGAGTCAATCGAGTCCAGCGAGTCAAACGACTCAACCGAGTCAAACGAGTCAAACGAGTCAAACGAGTCAAACGTGTCAAACGGGTCAAACGGGTCGAACAGGACAATCGAGTCAAACGAGTCAAAAGAGTCATACGAGTCAAACGAGTCAAACGAGTCAAACGAGTCAAACGAGTCAAACGAGTCAAACGAGTCAAACGAGTCAAACGAGTCAAACGAGTCAAACGAGTCAAACGGGTCGAACAGGACAATCGAGTCAAGCGAGTTGAACGAGCCAAACGAGTCAAACGAGTCTAACGAGTCAAACGAGTCAAACGACTCAAACGAGTCAAACGAGTCAAACGAGTCAAACGAGTCAAACGAGTCAAACGAGTCAAACGAGTCAAACGAGTCAAACGGGTCGAACAGGACAATCGAGTCAAGCGAGTTGAACGAGCCAAACGAGTCAAACGATTCAATCGTGTCAATCGAGTCAAACGACTGAAACGATTCAAACGAGTCAAACGACTCAATCGAGTCAAACGAGTCAAACGAGTCAAACGAGTCAAATGGGTCAAAGGGGTCGAACAGGACAATCGAGACATACGAGTCAAACGAGTCAAACGAGTCAAACGAGTCAAACTAGTCAAACGAGTCAAACTAGTCAAACGAGTCAAACGAGTCAAACGAGTCAAACGAGTCAAACGAGTCAAACGAGTCAAACGAGTCAAACGAGTCAAACGAGTCAAACGAGTCAAGCGAGTCAAGCGAGTCAAGCGAGTCAAGCGAGTCAAGCGAGTCAAGCGAGTCAAGCGAGTCAAGCGAGTCAAGCGAGTCAAGCGAGTCAAGCGAGTCAAGCGAGTCAAGCGAGTCAAGCGAGTCAAGCGAGTCAAGCGAGTCAAGCGAGTCAAGCGAGTCAAGCGAGTCAAGCGAGTCAAGCGAGTCAAGCGAGTCAAGCGAGTCAAGCGAGTCAAGCGAGTCAAGCGAGTCAAGCGAGTCAAGCGAGTCCAGCGAGTCAAGCGAGTCAAGCGAGTCAAGCGAGTCAAGCGAGTCAAGCGAGTCAAGCGAGTCAAGCGAGTCAAGCGAGTCAAGCGAGTCAAGCGAGTCAAGCGAGTCAAGCGAGTCAAGCGAGTCAAGCGAGTCAAGCGAGTCAAGCGAGTCAAGCGAGTCAAGCGAGTCAAGCGAGTCAAGCGAGTCAAGCGAGTCAAGCGAGTCAAGCGAGTCAAGCGAGTCAAGCGAGTCAAGCGAGTCAAGCGAGTCAAGCGAGTCAAGCGAGTCAAGCGAGTCAAGCGAGTCAAGCGAGTCAATCGAGTCAATCGAGTCAATCGAGTCAATCGAGTCAATCGAGTCAATCGACTCAAACGAGTAAAACGTCTCAAACGAGTAAAACGTCTCAAACGAGTCAAACGAGTCAAACGAGTCAAACGAGTCAAACGAGTCAAACGAGTCAAACGAGTCAAACGAGTCAAACGAGTCAAACGAGTCAAACGAGTCAAACGAGTCAAACGAGTCAAACGAGTCAAACGAGTCAAACGAGTCAATCGGGTCAAGCGAGTCAAACGAGTCAAACGACTTATTCGACTCATTCGACTCATTCGACTCATTCGACTCATTCGACTCATTCGACGCATTCGACTCATTCGACTCATTCGACTCGTTCGACTCATTCGACTCATTCGACTCAAACGAGTCAATCGAGTCTATCGAGTTATACGAGTCAATCGAGTCAAACGACTCAAACGACTCAAACGAGTCAAACGACTGAAACGAGTCAAACGACTGAAACGAGTCAAACGACTTAAACGACTTAAACGAGTCTAACGAGTCAAACGAGTCATACGAGCCAAACGAGTCAAGCGAGTCAAGCGAGTCAAACGAGTCAAACGAGTCAAACGAGTAAAACGAGTCAAACGAGTCAAACGAGTCAAACGAGTCAAACGAGTCAAACGAGTCAAACGAGTCAAACGAGTCAAACGAGTCAAACCAGTCAAACGAGTCAAACGAGTCAAACGACTGAAACGAGTCAAACGACTGAAACGAGTCAAACGAGTCAAGCGAGTCAAGCGAGTCAAGCGAGTCAAGCGAGTCAAGCGAGTCAAGCGAGTCAAGCGAGTCAAACGAGTCAAACGTGTCAAACGAGTCAAACGTGTCAAACGAGTCAAACGAGTCAAACGAGTCAAACGTGTCAAACGAGTGAAACGAGTCAAACGAGTGAAACGAGTCAAACGAGTGAAACGAGTCAAACGAGTGAAACGAGTCAAACGAGTCAAGCGAGTCAAGCGAGTCAAGCGAGTCAAGCGAGTCAAGCGAGTCAAGCGAGTCAAGCGAGTCAAGCGAGTCAAGCGAGTCAAACGAGTCAAACGTGTCAAACGAGTCAAACGTGTCAAACGAGTCAAACGAGTCAAACGAGTCAAACGAGTCAAACGAGTCAAACGAGTCAAACGTGTCAAACGAGTCAAACGAGTCAAACGAGTCAAACGAGTCAATCGAGTCAAACGAGTCAAACGTGTCAAACGAGTCAAACGAGTCAAACGAGTCAAACGAGTCAAACGAGTCAAACGAGTCAAACGAGTCAAACGAGTCAAACGAGTCAATCGAGTCAAACGAGTCAAACGAGTCAAACGAGTCAAACGACTCAAACGAGTCAATCGAGTCTAACGAGTTATACGAGTCAATCGAGTCAAACGACTCAATCTAGTCAGACGACTCAAACGAGCCGAACGAGTCAAACGAGTCAAACGAGAGAAACGAGAGAAACGAGCCAAACGAGTCAAAGGAGTCAAGCGAGTCAAACGAGTCAAACGAGTCAAACGAGTCAAACGAGTCAAACGAGGCAAACGAGTCAAACGTGTCAAACGAGTCAAACGAGTCAAACGAGTCAAACGTGTCAAACGAGTCAAACGAGTCAAACGAGTCAAACGTGTCAAACGAGTCAAACGAGTCAAACGAGTCAAACGAGTCAAACGAGTCAAACGAGTCAAACGAGTCAAACGAGTCAAACGAGTCAAACGAGTCAAACGAGTCAAACGAGTCAAACGAGTCAAACGAGTCAAACGAGTCAAACGAGTCAAACGAGTCAAACGAGTCAAACGAGTCAAACGTGTCAAACGAGTCAAACGAGTCAAACGAGTCAAACGGGTCAAACGAGTCAAACGAGTCAAACGAGTCAAACGTGTCAAACGAGTCAAACGAGTCAAACGAGTCAAACGAGTCAAACGAGTCAAACTAGTCAAACGAGTCAAAGGAGTCAAAGGAGTCAAACGAGTCAAACGAGCCAAACGAGCCAAACGAGCCAAACGAGTCAAACGAGTCAAACGAGTCAAACGAGTCAAACGAGTCAAACGAGTCAAACGTGTCAAACGAGTCAAACGAGTCAAACGAGTCAAACGTGTCAAACGAGTCAAACGAGTCAAACGAGTCAAACGAGTCAAACGAGTCAAACGAGTCAAACGAGTCAAACGAGTCAAAGTAGTCAAACGAGTCGAACGAGTCAAACGAGTCAAACGAGTCAAACGAGTCAAACGAGTCAAACGTGTCAAACGAGTCAAACGAGTCAAACGGGTCAAACGAGTCAAACGTGTCAAACGAGTCAAACGAGTCAAACGAGTCAAACGAGTCAAACGAGTCAAACGAGTCAAACGAGTCAAACGAGTCAAACGAGTCAAACGAGTCAAACGAGTCAAACGAGTCAAACGAGTCAAACGATTCAAACGAGTCAAACGAGTCAAACGAGTCAAACGAGTTAATCGGGTCAAACGACTCAAACGACTCAAACGAGTCAATCGAGTCTAACGAGTTATACGAGTCAATCGAGTCAAACGACTCAATCTAGTCAGACGACTCAAACGAGCCGAACGAGTCAAACGAGTCAAACGAGAGAAACGAGGGAAACGAGCCAAACGAGTCAAAGGAGTCAAGCGAGTCAAACGAGTCAAACGAGTCAAACGAGTCAAACGAGTCAAACGAGTCAAGCGAGTCAAGCGAGTCAAGCGAGTCAAGCGAGTCAAGCGAGTCAAGCGAGTCAAGCGAGTCAAGCGAGTCAAGCGAGTCAAGCGAGTCAAGCGAGTCAAGCGAGTCAAGCGAGTCAAGCGAGTCAAGCGAGTCAAGCGAGTCAAGCGAGTCAAGCGAGTCAAGCGAGTCAATCGAGTCAATCGAGTCAATCGAGTCAATCGAGTCAATCGAGTCAATCGACTCAAACGAGTAAAACGTCTCAAACGAGTAAAACGTCTCAAACGAGTCAAACGAGTCAAACGAGTCAAACGAGTCAAACGAGTCAAACGAGTCAAACGAGTCAAACGAGTCAAACGAGTCAAACGAGTCAAACGAGTCAAACGAGTCAAACGAGTCAAACGAGTCAAACGAGTCAAACGAGTCAAACGAGTCAAACGAGTCAAACGAGTCAAACGAGTCAAACGAGTCAAACGAGTCAAACGAGTCAAACGAGTCAAACGAGTCAAACGAGTCAATCGGGTCAAGCGAGTCAAACGAGTCAAACGAGTCAAACGAGTCAAACGACTTATTCGACTCATTCGACTCATTCGACTCATTCGACTCATTCGACTCATTCGACGCATTCGACTCATTCGACTCATTCGACTCGTTCGACTCATTCGACTCATTCGACTCAAACGAGTCAATCGAGTCTATCGAGTTATACGAGTCAATCGAGTCAAACGACTCAAACGACTCAAACGAGTCAAACGACTGAAACGAGTCAAACGACTGAAACGAGTCAAACGACTTAAACGACTTAAACGAGTCTAACGAGTCAAACGAGTCATACGAGCCAAACGAGTCAAGCGAGTCAAGCGAGTCAAACGAGTCAAACGAGTCAAACGAGTAAAACGAGTCAAACGAGTCAAACGAGTCAAACGAGTCAAACGAGTCAAACGAGTCAAACGAGTCAAACGAGTCAAACGAGTCAAACCAGTCAAACGAGTCAAACGAGTCAAACGACTGAAACGAGTCAAACGACTGAAACGAGTCAAACGAGTCAAGCGAGTCAAGCGAGTCAAGCGAGTCAAGCGAGTCAAGCGAGTCAAGCGAGTCAAGCGAGTCAAACGAGTCAAACGTGTCAAACGAGTCAAACGTGTCAAACGAGTAAAACGAGTCAAACGAGTCAAACGAGTCAAACGAGTGAAACGAGTCAAACGAGTGAAACGAGTCAAACGAGTGAAACGAGTCAAACGAGTGAAACGAGTCAAACGAGTCAAGCGAGTCAAGCGAGTCAAGCGAGTCAAGCGAGTCAAGCGAGTCAAGCGAGTCAAGCGAGTCAAGCGAGTCAAGCGAGTCAAACGAGTCAAACGTGTCAAACGAGTCAAACGTGTCAAACGAGTCAAACGAGTCAAACGAGTCAAACGAGTCAAACGAGTCAAACGAGTCAAACGTGTCAAACGAGTCAAACGAGTCAAACGAGTCAAACGAGTCAATCGAGTCAAACGAGTCAAACGTGTCAAACGAGTCAAACGAGTCAAACGAGTCAAACGAGTCAAACGAGTCAAACGAGTCAAACGAGTCAAACGAGTCAAACGAGTCAATCGAGTCAAACGAGTCAAACGAGTCAAACGAGTCAAACGACTCAAACGAGTCAATCGAGTCTAACGAGTTATACGAGTCAATCGAGTCAAACGACTCAATCTAGTCAGACGACTCAAACGAGCCGAACGAGTCAAACGAGTCAAACGAGAGAAACGAGAGAAACGAGCCAAACGAGTCAAAGGAGTCAAGCGAGTCAAACGAGTCAAACGAGTCAAACGAGTCAAACGAGTCAAACGAGGCAAACGAGTCAAACGTGTCAAACGAGTCAAACGAGTCAAACGAGTGAAACGTGTCAAACGAGTCAAACGAGTCAAACGAGTCAAACGTGTCAAACGAGTCAAACGAGTCAAACGAGTCAAACGAGTCAAACGAGTCAAACGAGTCAAACGAGTCAAACGAGTCAAACGAGTCAAACGAGTCAAACGAGTCAAACGAGTCAAACGAGTCAAACGGGTCGAACAGGACAATCGAGTCAAGCGAGTTGAACGAGCCAAACGAGTCAAACGAGTCTAACGAGTCAAACGATTCAATCGTGTCAATCGAGTCAAACGACTGAAACGATTCAAACGAGTCAAACGACTCAATCGAGTCAAACGAGTCAAACGAGTCAAACGAGTCAAATGGGTCAAAGGGGTCGAACAGGACAATCGAGACATACGAGTCAAACGAGTCAAACGAGTCAAACGAGTCAAACTAGTCAAACGAGTCAAACGAGTCAAACGAGTCAAACGAGTCAAACGAGTCAAACGAGTCAAACGAGTCAAACGAGTCAAACGAGTCAAACGAGTCAAACGAGTCAAGCGAGTCAAGCGAGTCAAGCGAGTCAAGCGAGTCAAGCGAGTCAAGCGAGTCAAGCGAGTCAAGCGAGTCAAGCGAGTCAAGCGAGTCAAGCGAGTCAAGCGAGTCAAGCGAGTCAAGCGAGTCAAGCGAGTCAAGCGAGTCAAGCGAGTCAAGCGAGTCAAGCGAGTCAAGCGAGTCAAGCGAGTCAAGCGAGTCAAGCGAGTCAAGCGAGTCAAGCGAGTCAAGCGAGTCAAGCGAGTCCAGCGAGTCAAGCGAGTCAAGCGAGTCAAGCGAGTCAAGCGAGTCAAGCGAGTCAAGCGAGTCAAGCGAGTCAAGCGAGTCAAGCGAGTCAAGCGAGTCAAGCGAGTCAAGCGAGTCAAGCGAGTCAAGCGAGTCAAGCGAGTCAAGCGAGTCAAGCGAGTCAAGCGAGTCAAGCGAGTCAAGCGAGTCAAGCGAGTCAAGCGAGTCAAGCGAGTCAAGCGAGTCAAGCGAGTCAAGCGAGTCAAGCGAGTCAAGCGAGTCAAGCGAGTCAAGCGAGTCAAGCGAGTCAAGCGAGTCAAGCGAGTCAAGCGAGTCAAGCGAGTCAAGCGAGTCAAGCGAGTCAAGCGAGTCAATCGAGTCAATCGAGTCAATCGAGTCAATCGAGTCAATCGAGTCAATCGACTCAAACGAGTAAAACGTCTCAAACGAGTAAAACGTCTCAAACGAGTCAAACGAGTCAAACGAGTCAAACGAGTCAAACGAGTCAAACGAGTCAAACGAGTCAAACGAGTCAAACGAGTCAAACGAGTCAAACGAGTCAAACGAGTCAAACGAGTCAAACGAGTCAAACGAGTCAAACGAGTCAAACGAGTCAATCGGGTCAAGCGAGTCAAACGAGTCAAGCGAGTCAAACGAGTCAAACGACTTATTCGACTCATTCGACTCATTCGACTCATTCGACTCATTCGACTCATTCGACGCATTCGACTCATTCGACTCATTCGACTCGTTCGACTCATTCGACTCATTCGACTCAAACGAGTCAATCGAGTCTATCGAGTTATACGAGTCAATCGAGTCAAACGACTCAAACGACTCAAACGAGTCAAACGACTGAAACGAGTCAAACGACTGAAACGAGTCAAACGACTTAAACGACTTAAACGAGTCTAACGAGTCAAACGAGTCATACGAGCCAAACGAGTCAAGCGAGTCAAGCGAGTCAAACGAGTCAAACGAGTCAAACGAGTAAAACGAGTCAAACGAGTCAAACGAGTCAAACGAGTCAAACGAGTCAAACGAGTCAAACGAGTCAAACGAGTCAAACGAGTCAAACCAGTCAAACGAGTCAAACGAGTCAAACGACTGAAACGAGTCAAACGACTGAAACGAGTCAAACGAGTCAAACGAGTCAAGCGAGTCAAGCGAGTCAAGCGAGTCAAGCGAGTCAAGCGAGTCAAGCGAGTCAAACGAGTCAAACGTGTCAAACGAGTCAAACGTGTCAAACGAGTAAAACGAGTCAAACGAGTCAAACGAGTCAAACGAGTGAAACGAGTCAAACGAGTGAAACGAGTCAAACGAGTGAAACGAGTCAAACGAGTGAAACGAGTCAAACGAGTCAAGCGAGTCAAGCGAGTCAAGCGAGTCAAGCGAGTCAAGCGAGTCAAGCGAGTCAAGCGAGTCAAGCGAGTCAAGCGAGTCAAACGAGTCAAACGTGTCAAACGAGTCAAACGTGTCAAACGAGTCAAACGAGTCAAACGAGTCAAACGAGTCAAACGAGTCAAACGAGTCAAACGTGTCAAACGAGTCAAACGAGTCAAACGAGTCAAACGAGTCAATCGAGTCAAACGAGTCAAACGTGTCAAACGAGTCAAACGAGTCAAACGAGTCAAACGAGTCAAACGAGTCAAACGAGTCAAACGAGTCAAACGAGTCAAACGAGTCAAACGAGTCAAACGAGTCAAACGAGTCAAACGAGTCAAACGACTCAAACGAGTCAATCGAGTCTAACGAGTTATACGAGTCAATCGAGTCAAACGACTCAATCTAGTCAGACGACTCAAACGAGCCGAACGAGTCAAACGAGTCAAACGAGAGAAACGAGAGAAACGAGCCAAACGAGTCAAAGGAGTCAAGCGAGTCAAACGAGTCAAACGAGTCAAACGAGTCAAACGAGTCAAACGAGGCAAACGAGTCAAACGTGTCAAACGAGTCAAACGAGTCAAACGAGTCAAACGTGTCAAACGAGTCAAACGAGTCAAACGAGTCAAACGTGTCAAACGAGTCAAACGAGTCAAACGAGTCAAACGAGTCAAACGAGTCAAACGAGTCAAACGAGTCAAACGAGTCAAACGAGTCAAACGAGTCAAACGAGTCAAACGAGTCAAACGAGTCAAACGAGTCAAACGAGTCAAACGAGTCAAACGAGTCAAACGAGTCAAACGAGTCAAACGTGTCAAACGAGTCAAACGAGTCAAACGAGTCAAACGGGTCAAACGAGTCAAACGAGTCAAACGAGTCAAACGTGTCAAACGAGTCAAACGAGTCAAACGAGTCAAACGAGTCAAACGAGTCAAACTAGTCAAACGAGTCAAAGGAGTCAAACGAGTCAAACGAGTCAAACGAGCCAAACGAGCCAAACGAGCCAAACGAGTCAAACGAGTCAAACGAGTCAAACGAGTCAAACGAGTCAAACGAGTCAAACGTGTCAAACGAGTCAAACGAGTCAAACGAGTCAAACGTGTCAAACGAGTCAAACGAGTCAAACGAGTCAAACGAGTCAAACGAGTCAAACGAGTCAAACGAGTCAAACGAGTCAAAGTAGTCAAACGAGTCGAACGAGTCAAACGAGTCAAACGAGTCAAACGAGTCAAACGAGTCAAACGTGTCAAACGAGTCAAACGAGTCAAACGGGTCAAACGAGTCAAACGTGTCAAACGAGTCAAACGAGTCAAACGAGTCAAACGAGTCAAACGAGTCAAACGAGTCAAACGAGTCAAACGAGTCAAACGAGTCAAACGAGTCAAACGAGTCAAACGAGTCAAACGAGTCAAACGATTCAAACGAGTCAAACGAGTCAAACGAGTCAAACGAGTTAATCGGGTCAAACGACTCAAACGACTCAAACGAGTCAATCGAGTCTAACGAGTTATACGAGTCAATCGAGTCAAACGACTCAATCTAGTCAGACGACTCAAACGAGCCGAACGAGTCAAACGAGTCAAACGAGAGAAACGAGGGAAACGAGCCAAACGAGTCAAAGGAGTCAAGCGAGTCAAACGAGTCAAACGAGTCAAACGAGTCAAACGAGTCAAACGAGTCAAGCGAGTCAAGCGAGTCAAGCGAGTCAAGCGAGTCAAGCGAGTCAAGCGAGTCAAGCGAGTCAAGCGAGTCAAGCGAGTCAAGCGAGTCAAGCGAGTCAAGCGAGTCAAGCGAGTCAAGCGAGTCAAGCGAGTCAAGCGAGTCAAGCGAGTCAAGCGAGTCAAGCGAGTCAATCGAGTCAATCGAGTCAATCGAGTCAATCGAGTCAATCGAGTCAATCGACTCAAACGAGTAAAACGTCTCAAACGAGTAAAACGTCTCAAACGAGTCAAACGAGTCAAACGAGTCAAACGAGTCAAACGAGTCAAACGAGTCAAACGAGTCAAACGAGTCAAACGAGTCAAACGAGTCAAACGAGTCAAACGAGTCAAACGAGTCAAACGAGTCAAACGAGTCAAACGAGTCAAACGAGTCAAACGAGTCAAACGAGTCAAACGAGTCAAACGAGTCAAACGAGTCAAACGAGTCAAACGAGTCAAACGAGTCAATCGGGTCAAGCGAGTCAAACGAGTCAAGCGAGTCAAACGAGTCAAACGACTTATTCGACTCATTCGACTCATTCGACTCATTCGACTCATTCGACTCATTCGACGCATTCGACTCATTCGACTCATTCGACTCGTTCGACTCATTCGACTCATTCGACTCAAACGAGTCAATCGAGTCTATCGAGTTATACGAGTCAATCGAGTCAAACGACTCAAACGACTCAAACGAGTCAAACGACTGAAACGAGTCAAACGACTGAAACGAGTCAAACGACTTAAACGACTTAAACGAGTCAAACGAGTCAAACGAGTCAAACGAGCCAAACGAGTCAAGCGAGTCAAGCGAGTCAAACGAGTCAAACGAGTCAAACGAGTAAAACGAGTCAAACGAGTCAAACGAGTCAAACGAGTCAAACGAGTCAAACGAGTCAAACGAGTCAAACGAGTCAAACGAGTCAAACGAGTCAAACGAGTCAAACGAGTCAAACGACTGAAACGAGTCAAACGACTGAAACGAGTCAAACGAGTCAAGCGAGTCAAGCGAGTCAAGCGAGTCAAGCGAGTCAAGCGAGTCAAGCGAGTCAAGCGAGTCAAACGAGTCAAACGTGTCAAACGAGTCAAACGAGTCAAACGAGTCAAACGAGTCAAACGAGTCAAACGTGTCAAACGAGTGAAACGAGTCAAACGAGTGAAACGAGTCAAACGAGTGAAACGAGTCAAACGAGTGAAACGAGTCAAACGAGTCAAGCGAGTCAAGCGAGTCAAGCGAGTCAAGCGAGTCAAGCGAGTCAAGCGAGTCAAGCGAGTCAAGCGAGTCAAGCGAGTCAAACGAGTCAAACGTGTCAAACGAGTCAAACGTGTCAAACGAGTCAAACGAGTCAAACGAGTCAAACGAGTCAAACGAGTCAAACGAGTCAAACGTGTCAAACGAGTCAAACGAGTCAAACGAGTCAAACGAGTCAATCGAGTCAAACGAGTCAAACGTGTCAAACGAGTCAAACGAGTCAAACGAGTCAAACGAGTCAAACGAGTCAAACGAGTCAAACGAGTCAAACGAGTCAAACGAGTCAATCGAGTCAAACGAGTCAAACGAGTCAAACGAGTCAAACGACTCAAACGAGTCAATCGAGTCTAACGAGTTATACGAGTCAATCGAGTCAAACGACTCAATCTAGTCAGACGACTCAAACGAGCCGAACGAGTCAAACGAGTCAAACGAGAGAAACGAGAGAAACGAGCCAAACGAGTCAAAGGAGTCAAGCGAGTCAAACGAGTCAAACGAGTCAAACGAGTCAAACGAGTCAAACGAGGCAAACGAGTCAAACGTGTCAAACGAGTCAAACGAGTCAAACGAGTCAAACGTGTCAAACGAGTCAAACGAGTCAAACGAGTCAAACGTGTCAAACGAGTCAAACGAGTCAAACGAGTCAAACGAGTCAAACGAGTGAAACGAGTCAAACGAGTCAAACGAGTCAAACGAGTCAAACGAGTCAAACGAGTCAAACGAGTCAAACGAGTCAAACGAGTCAAACGAGTCAAACGAGTCAAACGAGTCAAACGAGTCAAACGAGTCAAACGTGTCAAACGAGTCAAACGAGTCAAACGAGTCAAACGGGTCAAACGAGTCAAACGAGTCAAACGAGTCAAACGTGTCAAACGAGTCAAACGAGTCAAACGAGTCAAACGAGTCAAACGAGTCAAACTAGTCAAACGAGTCAAAGGAGTCAAAGGAGTCAAACGAGTCAAACGAGCCAAACGAGCCAAACGAGCCAAACGAGTCAAACGAGTCAAACGAGTCAAACGAGTCAAACGAGTCAAACGAGTCAAACGTGTCAAACGAGTCAAACGAGTCAGACGAGTCAAACGTGTCAAACGAGTCAAACGAGTCAAACGAGTCAAACGAGTCAAACGAGTCAAACGAGTCAAACGAGTCAAACGAGTCAAAGTAGTCAAACGAGTCGAACGAGTCAAACGAGTCAAACGAGTCAAACGAGTCAAACGAGTCAAACGTGTCAAACGAGTCAAACGAGTCAAACGGGTCAAACGAGTCAAACGTGTCAAACGAGTCAAACGAGTCAAACGAGTCAAACGAGTCAAACGAGTCAAACGAGTCAAACGAGTCAAACGAGTCAAACGAGTCAAACGAGTCAAACGAGTCAAACGAGTCAAACGAGTCAAACGATTCAAACGAGTCAAACGAGTCAAACGAGTCAAACGAGTTAATCGGGTCAAACGACTCAAACGACTCAAACGAGTCAATCGAGTCTAACGAGTTATACGAGTCAATCGAGTCAAACGACTCAATCTAGTCAGACGACTCAAACGAGCCGAACGAGTCAAACGAGTCAAACGAGAGAAACGAGGGAAACGAGCCAAACGAGTCAAAGGAGTCAAGCGAGTCAAACGAGTCAAACGAGTCAAACGAGTCAAACGAGTCAAACGAGTCAAACGAGTCAAACGAGTCAAACGAGTCAAACGAGTCAAACGAGTCAAACGAGTCAAACGAGTCAAACGAGTCAAACGAGTCAAACGAGTCAAACGAGTCAAACGAGTCAAACGAGTCAAACGAGTCAAACGAGTCAAACGAGTCAAACGAGTCAAACGAGTCAAACGAGTCAAACGAGTCAAACGAGTCAAACGAGTCAAACGAGTCAAACGAGTCAAACGAGTCAAACGAGTCAAACGACTCATACGACTCAAACGACTCAAACGACTCAAACGAGTCAATCGAGTCAATCGAGTCTAACGAGTTATACGAGTCAATCGAGTCAAACGACTCAATCTAGTCAGACGACTCAAACGAGCCGAACGAGTCAAACGAGTCAAACGAGAGAAACGAGAGAAACGAGCCAAACGAGTCAAAGGAGTCAAGCGAGTCAAACGAGTCAAACGAGTCAAACGAGTCAAACGAGTCAAACGAGTCAAACGAGTCAAACGTGTCAAACGAGTCAAACGAGTCAAACGAGTCAAACGAGTCAAACTAGTCAAACGAGTCAAACGAGTCAAACGAGTCAAACGTGTCAAACGAGTCAAACGAGTCAAACGAGTCAAACGAGTCAAACGAGTCAAACGAGTCAAACGAGTCAAACGAGTCAAACGAGTCAAACGAGTCAAACGAGTCAAACGAGTCAAACGAGTCAAACGAGTCAAACGAGTCAAACGAGTCAAACGAGTCAAACGAGTCAAACGAGTCAAACGAGTCAAACGAGTCAACCGTGTCAAACGAGTCAAACGAGTCATACGAGTCAAACGAGTCAAACGAGTCAAACGAGTCAAACGAGTCAAACGAGTCAAACGAGTCAAACGAGTCAAACGAGTCAATCGGGTCAAACGAGTCAATCGGGTCAAACGAGTCAAGCGAGTCAAACGAGTCAAGCGAGTCAAACGAGTCAAGCGAGTCAAACGAGTCAAACGAGTCAAACGAGTCAAACGAGTCAAACGAGTCAAACGAGTCAAACGAGTCAAACGAGTCAAACGAGTCAAACGAGTCAAACGAGTCAAACGAGTCAAACGAGTCAAACGAGTCAAACGAGTCAAACGAGTCAAACGAGTCAAACGACTCATACGACTCAAACGACTCAAACGACTCAAACGAGTCAATCGAGTCAATCGAGTCTAACGAGTTATACGAGTCAATCGAGTCAAACGACTCAATCTAGTCAGACGACTCAAACGAGCCGAACGAGTCAAACGAGTCAAACGAGAGAAACGAGAGAAACGAGCCAAACGAGTCAAAGGAGTCAAGCGAGTCAAACGAGTCAAACGAGTCAAACGAGTCAAACGAGTCAAACGAGTCAAACGAGTCAAACGTGTCAAACGAGTCAAACGAGTCAAACGAGTCAAACGAGTCAAACTAGTCAAACGAGTCAAACGAGTCAAACGAGTCAAACGTGTCAAACGAGTCAAACGAGTCAAACGAGTCAAACGAGCCAAACGAGCCAAACGAGCCAAACGAGTCAAACGAGTCAAACGAGTCAAACGAGTCAAACGAGTCAAACGAGTCAAACGTGTCAAACGAGTCAAACGAGTCAAACGAGTCAAACGTGTCAAACGAGTCAAACGAGTCAAACGAGTCAAACGAGTCAAACGAGTCAAACGAGTCAAACGAGTCAAACGAGTCAAACTAGTCAAACGAGTCGAACGAGTCAAACGAGTCAAACGAGTCAAACGAGTCAAACGAGTCAAACGTGTCAAACGAGTCAAACGAGTCAAACGGGTCAAACGAGTCAAACGTGTCAAACGAGTCAAACGAGTCAAACGAGTCAAACGAGTCAAACGAGTCAAACGAGTCAAACGAGTCAAACGAGTCAAACGAGTCAAACGAGTCAAACGAGTCAAACGAGTCAAACGAGTCAAACGAGTCAAACGATTCAAACGAGTCAAACGAGTCAAACGAGTCAAACGAGTTAATCGGGTCAAACGACTCAAACGACTCAAACGAGTCAATCGAGTCTAACGAGTTATACGAGTCAATCGAGTCAAACGACTCAATCTAGTCAGACGACTCAAACGAGCCGAACGAGTCAAACGAGTCAAACGAGAGAAACGAGGGAAACGAGCCAAACGAGTCAAAGGAGTCAAGCGAGTCAAACGAGTCAAACGAGTCAAACGAGTCAAACGAGTCAAACGAGTCAAACGAGTCAAACGAGTCAAACGAGTCAAACGAGTCAAACGAGTCAAACGAGTCAAACGAGTCAAACGAGTCAAACGAGTCAAACGAGTCAAACGAGTCAAACGAGTCAAACGAGTCAAACGAGTCAAACGAGTCAAACGAGTCAAACGAGTCAAACGAGTCAAACGAGTCAAACTAGTCAAACGAGTCAAACGAGTCAAACGAGTCAAACGAGTCAAACGAGTCAAACGAGTCAAACGAGTCAATCGGGTCAAACGAGTCAATCGGGTCAAGCGAGTCAAACGAGTCAAGCGAGTCAAACGAGTCAAACGACTTATTCGACTCATTCGACTCATTCGACTCATTCGACTCATTCGACTCATTCGACTCATTCGACGCATTCGACTCATTCGACTCATTCGACTCGTTCGACTCATTCGACTCATTCGACTCAAACGAGTCAATCGAGTCTATCGAGTTATACGAGTCAATCGAGTCAAACGACTCAAACGACTCAAACGAGTCAAACGACTGAAACGAGTCAAACGACTGAAACGAGTCAAACGACTGAAACGAGTCAAACGACTGAAACGAGTCAAACGACTTAAACGACTTAAACGAGTCAAACGAGTCAAACGAGTCATACGAGCCAAACGAGTCAAGCGAGTCAAGCGAGTCAAACGAGTCAAACGAGTCAAACGAGTAAAACGAGTCAAATGAGTCAAACGAGTCAAACGAGTCAAACGAGTCAAACGAGTCAAACGAGTCAAACGAGTCAAACGAGTCAAACCAGTCAAACGAGTCAAACGAGTCAAAGGAGTCAAACGACTGAAACGAGTCAAACGACTGAAACGAGTCAATCGAGTCAAGCGAGTCAAGCGAGTCAAGCGAGTCAAGCGAGTCAAGCGAGTCAAGCGAGTCAAGCGAGTCAAGCGAGTCAAACGAGTCAAACGTGTCAAACGAGTCAAACGTGTCAAACGAGTAAAACGAGTCAAACGAGTCAAACGTGTCAAACGAGTGAAACGAGTCAAACGAGTGAAACGAGTCAAACGAGTGAAACGAGTCAAACGAGTGAAACGAGTCAAACGAGTCAAGCGAGTCAAGCGAGTCAAGCGAGTCAAGCGAGTCAAGCGAGTCAAGCGAGTCAAGCGAGTCAAGCGAGTCAAGCGAGTCAAACGAGTCAAACGTGTCAAACGAGTCAAACGTGTCAAACGAGTCAATCGAGTCAAACGAGTCAAACGAGTCAAACGAGTCAAACGAGTCAAACGTGTCAAACGAGTCAAACGAGTCAATCGAGTCAAACGAGTCAATCGAGTCAAACGAGTCAAACGTGTCAAACGAGTCAAACGAGTCAAACGAGTCAAACGAGTCAAACGAGTCAAACGAGTCAAACGAGTCAATCGAGTCAAACGAGTCAAACGAGTCAAACGAGTCAAACGACTCAAACGAGTCAATCGAGTCTAACGAGTTATACGAGTCAATCGAGTCAAACGACTCAATCTAGTCAGACGACTCAAACGAGCCGAACGAGTCAAACGAGTCAAACGAGAGAAACGAGAGAAACGAGCCAAACGAGTCAAAGGAGTCAAGCGAGTCAAACGATTCAAACGAGTCAAACGAGTCAAACGAGTCAAACGAGTCAAACGAGTCAAACGTGTCAAACGAGTCAAACGAGTCAAACGAGTCAAACGTGTCAAACGAGTCAAACGAGTCAAACGAGTCAAACGTGTCAAACGAGTCAAACGAGTCAAACGAGTCAAACGAGTCAAACGAGTCAAACGAGTCAAACGAGTCAAACGAGTCAAACGAGTCAAACGAGTCAAACGAGTCAAACGAGTCAAACGAGTCAAACGAGTCAAACGAGTCAAACGTGTCAAACGAGTCAAACGAGTCAAACGGGTCAAACGAGTCAAACGAGTCAAACGAGTCAAACGTGTCAAACGAGTCAAACGAGTCAAACGAGTCAAACGAGTCAAACGAGTCAAACTAGTCAAACGAGTCAAAGGAGTCAAAGCAGTCAAACGAGTCAAACGAGCCAAACGAGCCAAACGAGCCAAACGAGTCAAACGAGTCAAACGAGTCAAACGAGTCAAACGAGTCAAACGAGTCAAACGTGTCAAACGAGTCAAACGAGTCAAACGAGTCAAACGTGTCAAACGAGTCAAACGAGTCAAACGAGTCAAACGAGTCAAACGAGTCAAACGAGTCAAACGAGTCAAACGAGTCAAACGAGTCAAACGAGTCAAACGAGTCAAACGAGTCAAACGAGTCAAACGAGTCAAACGAGTCAAACGTGTCAAACGAGTCAAACGAGTCAAACGGGTCAAACGAGTCAAACGTGTCAAACGAGTCAAACGAGTCAAACGAGTCAAACGAGTCAAACGAGTCAAACGAGTCAAACGAGTCAAACGATTCAAACGAGTCAAACGAGTCAAACGAGTCAAACGAGTTAATCGGGTCAAACGACTCAAACGACTCAAACGAGTCAATCGAGTCTAACGAGTTATACGAGTCAATCGAGTCAAACGACTCAATCTAGTCAGACGACTCAAACGAGCCGAACGAGTCAAACGAGTCAAACGAGAGAAACGAGGGAAACGAGCCAAACGAGTCAAAGGAGTCAAGCGAGTCAAACGAGTCAAACGAGTCAAACGAGTCAAACGTGTCAAACGAGTCAAACGAGTCAAACGAGTCAAACGTGTCAAACGAGTCAAACGAGTCAAACGAGTCAAACGAGTCAAACGAGTCAAACGAGTCAAACGAGTCAAACGAGTCAAACGAGTCAAACGAGTCAAACGAGTCAAACGAGTCAAACGAGTCAAACGAGTCAAACGAGTCAAACGAGTCAAACGAGTCAAACGTGTCAAACGAGTCAAACGAGTCAAACGGGTCAAACGAGTCAAACGAGTCAAACGAGTCAAACGTGTCAAACGAGTCAAACGAGTCAAACGAGTCAAACGAGTCAAACGAGTCAAACTAGTCAAACGAGTCAAAGGAGTCAAAGGAGTCAAACGAGTCAAACGAGCCAAACGAGCCAAACGAGCCAAACGAGTCAAACGAGTCAAACGAGTCAAACGAGTCAAACGAGTCAAACGAGTCAAACGTGTCAAACGAGTCAAACGAGTCAAACGAGTCAAACGTGTCAAACGAGTCAAACGAGTCAAACGAGTCAAACGAGTCAAACGAGTCAAACGAGTCAAACGAGTCAAACGAGTCAAACGAGTCAAACGAGTCAAACGAGTCAAACGAGTCAAACGAGTCAAACGAGTCAAACGAGTCAAACGAGTCAAACGTGTCAAACGAGTCAAACGAGTCAAACGGGTCAAACGAGTCAAACGTGTCAAACGAGTCAAACGAGTCAAACGAGTCAAACGAGTCAAACGAGTCAAACGAGTCAAACGATTCAAACGAGTCAAACGAGTCAAACGAGTCAAACGAGTTAATCGGGTCAAACGACTCAAACGACTCAAACGAGTCAATCGAGTCTAACGAGTTATACGAGTCAATCGAGTCAAACGACTCAATCTAGTCAGACGACTCAAACGAGCCGAACGAGTCAAACGAGTCAAACGAGAGAAACGAGGGAAACGAGCCAAACGAGTCAAAGGAGTCAAGCGAGTCAAACGAGTCAAACGAGTCAAACGAGTCAAACGAGTCAAACGAGTCAAACGAGTCAAACGAGTCAAACGAGTCAAACGAGTCAAACGAGTCAAACGAGTCAAACGAGTCAAACGAGTCAAACGAGTCAAACGAGTCAAACGAGTCAAACGAGTCAAACGAGTCAAACGAGTCAAACGAGTCAAACGAGTCAAACGAGTCAAACGAGTCAAACGAGTCAAACGAGTCAAACGAGTCAAACGAGTCAAACGAGTCAAACGAGTCAAACGAGTCAAACGAGTCAAACGAGTCAAACGAGTCAAACGAGTCAAACGAGTCAAACGAGTCAAACGAGTCAAACGAGTCAAACGAGTCAAACGAGTCAAACGAGTCAAACGAGTCAAACGAGTCAAACGAGTCAAACGAGTCAAACGAGTCAAACGAGTCAAACGACTCATACGACTCAAACGACTCAAAAGACTCAAACGAGTGAATCGAGTCAATCGAGTCTAACGAGTTATACGAGTCAATCGAGTCAAACGACTCAATCTAGTCAGACGACTCAAACGAGCCGAACGAGTCAAACGAGTCAAACGAGAGAAACGAGAGAAACGAGCCAAACGAGTCAAAGGAGTCAAGCGAGTCAAACGAGTCAAACGAGTCAAACGAGTCAAACGAGTCAAAGAGTCAAACGAGTCAAACGAGTCAAACGAGTCAAACGAGTCAAACGTGTCAAACGAGTCAAACGAGTCAAACGAGTCAAACGAGTCAAACGAGTCAAACTAGTCAAACGAGTCAAACGAGTCAAACGAGTCAAACGTGTCAAACGAGTCAAACGAGTCAAACGAGTCAAACGAGTCAAACGAGTCAAACGACTCATACGACTCAAACGACTCAAACGACTCAAACGAGTCAATCGAGTCAATCGAGTCTAACGAGTTATACGAGTCAATCGAGTCAAACGACTCAATCTAGTCAGACGACTCAAACGAGCCGAACGAGTCAAACGAGTCAAACGAGAGAAACGAAAGAAACGAGCCAAACGAGTCAAAGGAGTCAAGCGAGTCAAACGAGTCAAACGAGTCAAACGAGTCAAACGAGTCAAACGAGTCAAACGAGTCAAACGTGTCAAACGAGTCAAACGAGTCAAACGAGTCAAACGAGTCAAACTAGTCAAACGAGTCAAACGAGTCAAACGAGTCAAACGTGTCAAACGAGTCAAACGAGTCAAACGAGTCAAACGAGCCAAACGAGCCAAACGAGCCAAACGAGTCAAACGAGTCAAACGAGTCAAACGAGTCAAACGAGTCAAACGAGTCAAACGTGTCAAACGAGTCAAACGAGTCAAACGAGTCAAACGTGTCAAACGAGTCAAACGAGTCAAACGAGTCAAACGAGTCAAACGAGTCAAACGAGTCAAACGAGTCAAACGAGTCAAACTAGTCAAACGAGTCGAACGAGTCAAACGAGTCAAACGAGTCAAACGAGTCAAACGAGTCAAACGTGTCAAACGAGTCAAACGAGTCAAACGGGTCAAACGAGTCAAACGTGTCAAACGAGTCAAACGAGTCAAACGAGTCAAACGAGTCAAACGAGTCAAACGAGTCAAACGAGTCAAACGAGTCAAACGAGTCAAACGAGTCAAACGAGTCAAACGAGTCAAACGAGTCAAACGAGTCAAACGAGTCAAACGATTCAAACGAGTCAAACGAGTCAAACGAGTCAAACGAGTTAATCGGGTCAAACGACTCAAACGACTCAAACGAGTCAATCGAGTCTAACGAGTTATACGAGTCAATCGAGTCAAACGACTCAATCTAGTCAGACGACTCAAACGAGCCGAACGAGTCAAACGAGTCAAACGAGAGAAACGAGGGAAACGAGCCAAACGAGTCAAAGGAGTCAAGCGAGTCAAACGATTCAAACGAGTCAAACGAGTCAAACGAGTCAAACGAGTCAAACGAGTCAAACGTGTCAAACGAGTCAAACGAGTCAAACGAGTCAAACGTGTCAAACGAGTCAAACGATTCAAACGAGTCAAACGTGTCAAACGAGTCAAACGAGTCAAACGAGTCAAACGAGTCAAACGAGTCAAACGAGTCAAACGAGTCAAACGAGTCAAACGAGTCAAACGAGTCAAACGAGTCAAACGAGTCAAACGAGTCAAACGAGTCAAACGAGTCAAACGAGTCAAACGAGTCAAACGAGTCAAACGAGTCAAACGAGTCAAACGAGTCAAACGAGTCAAACGAGTCAAACGAGTCAAACGAGTCAAACGAGTCAAACGAGTCAAACGAGTCAAACGAGTCAAACGAGTCAAACGAGTCAAACGAGTCAAACGAGTCAAACGAGTCAAACGAGTCAAACGAGTCAAACGAGTCAAACGAGTCAAACGAGTCAAACGAGTCAAACGAGTCAAACGACTCATACGACTCAAACGACTCAAACGACTCAAACGAGTCAATCGAGTCAATCGAGTCTAACGAGTTATACGAGTCAATCGAGTCAAACGACTCAATCTAGTCAGACGACTCAAACGAGCCGAACGAGTCAAACGAGTCAAACGAGAGAAACGAGAGAAACGAGCCAAACGAGTCAAAGGAGTCAAGCGAGTCAAACGAGTCAAACGAGTCAAACGAGTCAAACGAGTCAAACTAGTCAAACGAGTCAAACGAGTCAAACGAGTCAAACGAGTCAAACGAGTCAAACGAGTCAAACGAGTCAATCGGGTCAAACGAGTCAAGCGAGTCAAACGAGTCAAGCGAGTCAAACGAGTCAAGCGAGTCAAACGAGTCAAGCGAGTCAAACGTGTCAAACGAGTCAAACGAGTCAAACGAGTCAAACGAGTCAAACTAGTCAAACGAGTCAAACGAGTCAAACGAGTCAAACGTGTCAAACGAGTCAAACGAGTCAAACGAGTCAAACGAGTCAAACGAGTCAAACGAGTCAAACGAGTCAAACGAGTCAAACGAGTCAAACGAGTCAAACGAGTCAAACGAGTCAAACGAGTCAAACGAGTCAAACGAGTCAAACGAGTCAAACGAGTCAAACGAGTCAAACGAGTCAAACGAGTCAAACGAGTCAAACGAGTCAAACGAGTCAAACGAGTCAAACGAGTCAAACGAGTCAAACGAGTCAAACGAGTCAAACGAGTCAAACGTGTCAAACGAGTCAAACGAGTCAAACGGGTCAAACGAGTCAAACGAGTCAAACGAGTCAAACGTGTCAAACGAGTCAAACGAGTCAAACGAGTCAAACGAGTCAAACCAGTCAAACGAGTCAAACGAGTCAAAGGAGTCAAACGACTGAAACGAGTCAAACGACTGAAACGAGTCAAACGAGTCAAGCGAGTCAAGCGAGTCAAGCGAGTCAAGCGAGTCAAGCGAGTCAAGCGAGTCAAGCGAGTCAAGCGAGTCAAACGAGTCAAACGTGTCAAACGAGTCAAACGTGTCAAACGAGTAAAACGAGTCAAACGAGTCAAACGTGTCAAACGAGTGAAACGAGTCAAACGAGTGAAACGAGTCAAACGAGTGAAACGAGTCAAACGAGTGAAACGAGTCAAACGAGTCAAGCGAGTCAAGCGAGTCAAGCGAGTCAAGCGAGTCAAGCGAGTCAAGCGAGTCAAGCGAGTCAAGCGAGTCAAGCGAGTCAAACGAGTCAAACGTGTCAAACGAGTCAAACGTGTCAAACGAGTCAATCGAGTCAAACGAGTCAAACGAGTCAAACGAGTCAAACGAGTCAAACGTGTCAAACGAGTCAAACGAGTCAAACGAGTCAAACGAGTCAATCGAGTCAAACGAGTCAAACGTGTCAAACGAGTCAAACGAGTCAAACGAGTCAAACGAGTCAAACGAGTCAAACGAGTCAAACGAGTCAATCGAGTCAAACGAGTCAAACGAGTCAAACGAGTCAAACGACTCAAACGAGTCAATCGAGTCTAACGAGTTATACGAGTCAATCGAGTCAAACGACTCAATCTAGTCAGACGACTCAAACGAGCCGAACGAGTCAAACGAGTCAAACGAGAGAAACGAGAGAAACGAGCCAAACGAGTCAAAGGAGTCAAGCGAGTCAAACGATTCAAACGAGTCAAACGAGTCAAACGAGTCAAACGAGTCAAACGAGTCAAACGTGTCAAACGAGTCAAACGAGTCAAACGAGTCAAACGTGTCAAACGAGTCAAACGATTCAAACGAGTCAAACGTGTCAAACGAGTCAAACGAGTCAAACGAGTCAAACGAGTCAAACGAGTCAAACGAGTCAAACGAGTCAAACGAGTCAAACGAGTCAAACGAGTCAAACGAGTCAAACGAGTCAAACGAGTCAAACGAGTCAAACGAGTCAAACGTGTCAAACGAGTCAAACGAGTCAAACGGGTCAAACGAGTCAAACGAGTCAAACGAGTCAAACGTGTCAAACGAGTCAAACGAGTCAAACGAGTCAAACGAGTCAAACGAGTCAAAGGAGTCAAAGCAGTCAAACGAGTCAAACGAGCCAAACGAGCCAAACGAGCCAAACGAGTCAAACGAGTCAAACGAGTCAAACGAGTCAAACGAGTCAAACGAGTCAAACGTGTCAAACGAGTCAAACGAGTCAAACGAGTCAAACGTGTCAAACGAGTCAAACGAGTCAAACGAGTCAAACGAGTCAAACGAGTCAAACGAGTCAAACGAGTCAAACGAGTCAAACGAGTCAAACGAGTCAAACGAGTCAAACGAGTCAAACGAGTCAAACGAGTCAAACGAGTCAAACGTGTCAAACGAGTCAAACGAGTCAAACGGGTCAAACGAGTCAAACGTGTCAAACGAGTCAAACGAGTCAAACGAGTCAAACGAGTCAAACGAGTCAAACGAGTCAAACGAGTCAAACGAGTCAAACGATTCAAACGAGTCAAACGAGTCAAACGAGTCAAACGAGTTAATCGGGTCAAACGACTCAAACGACTCAAACGAGTCAATCGAGTCTAACGAGTTATACGAGTCAATCGAGTCAAACGACTCAATCTAGTCAGACGACTCAAACGAGCCGAACGAGTCAAACGAGTCAAACGAGAGAAACGAGGGAAACGAGCCAAACGAGTCAAAGGAGTCAAGCGAGTCAAACGAGTCAAACGAGTCAAACGAGTCAAACGAGTCAAACGAGTCAAACGAGTCAAACGAGTCAAACGAGTCAAACGAGTCAAACGAGTCAAACGAGTCAAACGAGTCAAACGAGTCAAACGAGTCAAACGAGTCAAACGAGTCAAACGAGTCAAACGAGTCAAACGAGTCAAACGAGTCAAACGAGTCAAACGAGTCAAACGAGTCAAACGAGTCAAACGAGTCAAACGAGTCAAACGAGTCAAACGAGTCAAACGAGTCAAACGTGTCAAACGAGTCAAACGAGTCAAACGAGTCAAACGTGTCAAACGAGTCAAACGAGTCAAACGAGTCAAACGTGTCAAACGAGTCAAACGAGTCAAACGAGTCAAACGAGTCAAACGAGTCAAACGAGTCAAACGAGTCAAACGAGTCAAACGAGTCAAACGAGTCAAACGAGTCAAACGAGTCAAACGAGTCAAACGAGTCAAACGAGTCAAACGTGTCAAACGAGTCAAACGAGTCAAACGGGTCAAACGAGTCAAACGAGTCAAACGAGTCAAACGTGTCAAACGAGTCAAACGAGTCAAACGAGTCAAACGAGTCAAACGAGTCAAACTAGTCAAACGAGTCAAAGGAGTCAAAGGAGTCAAACGAGTCAAACGAGCCAAACGAGCCAAACGAGCCAAACGAGTCAAACGAGTCAAACGAGTCAAACGAGTCAAACGAGTCAAACGAGTCAAACGTGTCAAACGAGTCAAACGAGTCAAACGAGTCAAACGTGTCAAACGAGTCAAACGAGTCAAACGAGTCAAACGAGTCGAACGAGTCAAACGAGTCGAACGAGTCAAACGAGTCAAACGAGTCAAACGAGTCAAACGAGTCAAACGAGTCAAACGAGTCAAACGAGTCAAACGTGTCAAACCAGTCAAACGAGTCAAACGGGTCAAACGAGTCAAACGTGTCAAACGAGTCAAACGAGTCAAACGAGTCAAACGAGTCAAACGAGTCAAACGAGTCAAACGAGTCAAACGATTCAAACGAGTCAAACGAGTCAAACGAGTCAAACGAGTTAATCGGGTCAAACGACTCAAACGACTCAAACGAGTCAATCGAGTCTAACGAGTTATACGAGTCAATCGAGTCAAACGACTCAATCTAGTCAGACGACTCAAACGAGCCGAACGAGTCAAACGAGTCAAACGAGAGAAACGAGGGAAACGAGCCAAACGAGTCAAAGGAGTCAAGCGAGTCAAACGAGTCAAACGAGTCAAACGAGTCAAACGAGTCAAACGAGTCAAACGAGTCAAACGAGTCAAACGAGTCAAACGAGTCAAACGAGTCAAACGAGTCAAACGAGTCAAACGAGTCAAACGAGTCAAACGAGTCAAACGAGTCAAACGAGTCAAACGAGTCAAACGAGTCAAACGAGTCAAACGAGTCAAACGAGTCAAACGAGTCAAACGAGTCAAACGAGTCAAACGAGTCAAACGAGTCAAACGAGTCAAACGAGTCAAACGAGTCAAACGAGTCAAACGAGTCAAACGAGTCAAACGAGTCAAACGAGTCAAACGAGTCAAACGAGTCAAACGAGTCAAACGAGTCAAACGAGTCAAACGAGTCAAACGAGTCAAACGAGTCAAACGAGTCAAACGAGTCAAACGAGTCAAACGAGTCAAACGAGTCAAACGAGTCAAACGAGTCAAACGAGTCAAACGACTCATACGACTCAAACGACTCAAAAGACTCAAACGAGTGAATCGAGTCAATCGAGTCTAACGAGTTATACGAGTCAATCGAGTCAAACGACTCAATCTAGTCAGACGACTCAAACGAGCCGAACGAGTCAAACGAGTCAAACGAGAGAAACGAGAGAAACGAGCCAAACGAGTCAAAGGAGTCAAGCGAGTCAAACGAGTCAAACGAGTCAAACGAGTCAAACGAGTCAAAGAGTCAAACGAGTCAAACGAGTCAAACGAGTCAAACGAGTCAAACGTGTCAAACGAGTCAAACGAGTCAAACGAGTCAAACGAGTCAAACGAGTCAAACTAGTCAAACGAGTCAAACGAGTCAAACGAGTCAAACGTGTCAAACGAGTCAAACGAGTCAAACGAGTCAAACGAGTCAAACGAGTCAAACGACTCATACGACTCAAACGACTCAAACGACTCAAACGAGTCAATCGAGTCAATCGAGTCTAACGAGTTATACGAGTCAATCGAGTCAAACGACTCAATCTAGTCAGACGACTCAAACGAGCCGAACGAGTCAAACGAGTCAAACGAGAGAAACGAGAGAAACGAGCCAAACGAGTCAAAGGAGTCAAGCGAGTCAAACGAGTCAAACGAGTCAAACGAGTCAAACGAGTCAAACGAGTCAAACGAGTCAAACGTGTCAAACGAGTCAAACGAGTCAAACGAGTCAAACGAGTCAAACTAGTCAAACGAGTCAAACGAGTCAAACGAGTCAAACGTGTCAAACGAGTCAAACGAGTCAAACGAGTCAAACGAGCCAAACGAGCCAAACGAGCCAAACGAGTCAAACGAGTCAAACGAGTCAAACGAGTCAAACGAGTCAAACGAGTCAAACGTGTCAAACGAGTCAAACGAGTCAAACGGGTCAAACGAGTCAAACGTGTCAAACGAGTCAAACGAGTCAAACGAGTCAAACGAGTCAAACGAGTCAAACGAGTCAAACGAGTCAAACGATTCAAACGAGTCAAACGAGTCAAACGAGTCAAACGAGTTAATCGGGTCAAACGACTCAAACGACTCAAACGAGTCAATCGAGTCTAACGAGTTATACGAGTCAATCGAGTCAAACGACTCAATCTAGTCAGACGACTCAAACGAGCCGAACGAGTCAAACGAGTCAAACGAGAGAAACGAGGGAAACGAGCCAAACGAGTCAAAGGAGTCAAGCGAGTCAAACGAGTCAAACGAGTCAAACGAGTCAAACGAGTCAAACGAGTCAAACGAGTCAAACGAGTCAAACGAGTCAAACGAGTCAAACGAGTCAAACGAGTCAAACGAGTCAAACGAGTCAAACGAGTCAAACGAGTCAAAGAGTCAAACGAGTCAAACGAGTCAAACGAGTCAAACGAGTCAAACGTGTCAAACGAGTCAAACGAGTCAAACGAGTCAAACGAGTCAAACTAGTCAAACGAGTCAAACGAGTCAAACGAGTCAAACGTGTCAAACGAGTCAAACGAGTCAAACGAGTCAAACGAGCCAAACGAGCCAAACGAGCCAAACGAGTCAAACGAGTCAAACGAGTCAAACGAGTCAAACGAGTCAAACGAGTCAAACGAGTCAAACGAGTCAAACGAGTCAAACGAGTCAAACGAGTCAAACGAGTCAAACGAGTCAAACGAGTCAAACGAGTCAAACGAGTCAAACGAGTCAAACGAGTCAAACGAGTCAAACGAGTCAAACGAGTCAAACGAGTCAAACGAGTCAAACGACTCATACGACTCAAACGACTCAAAAGACTCAAACGAGTGAATCGAGTCAATCGAGTCTAACGAGTTATACGAGTCAATCGAGTCAAACGACTCAATCTAGTCAGACGACTCAAACGAGCCGAACGAGTCAAACGAGTCAAACGAGAGAAACGAGAGAAACGAGCCAAACGAGTCAAAGGAGTCAAGCGAGTCAAACGAGTCAAACGAGTCAAACGAGTCAAACGAGTCAAAGAGTCAAACGAGTCAAACGAGTCAAACGAGTCAAACGAGTCAAACGTGTCAAACGAGTCAAACAAGTCAAACGAGTCAAACGAGTCAAACGAGTCAAACTAGTCAAACGAGTCAAACGAGTCAAACGAGTCAAACGTGTCAAACGAGTCAAACGAGTCAAACGAGTCAAACGAGTCAAACGAGTCAAACGACTCATACGACTCAAACGACTCAAACGACTCAAACGAGTCAATCGAGTCAATCGAGTCTAACGAGTTATACGAGTCAATCGAGTCAAACGACTCAATCTAGTCAGACGACTCAAACGAGCCGAACGAGTCAAACGAGTCAAACGAGAGAAACGAGAGAAACGAGCCAAACGAGTCAAAGGAGTCAAGCGAGTCAAACGAGTCAAACGAGTCAAACGAGTCAAACGAGTCAAACGAGTCAAACGAGTCAAACGTGTCAAACGAGTCAAACGAGTCAAACGAGTCAAACGAGTCAAACTAGTCAAACGAGTCAAACGAGTCAAACGGGTCAAACGTGTCAAACGAGTCAAACGAGTCAAACGAGTCAAACGAGCCAAACGAGCCAAACGAGCCAAACGAGTCAAACGAGTCAAACGAGTCAAACGAGTCAAACGAGTCAAACGAGTCAAACGTGTCAAACGAGTCAAACGAGTCAAACGAGTCAAACGTGTCAAACGAGTCAAACGAGTCAAACGAGTCAAACGAGTCAAACGAGTCAAACGAGTCAAACGAGTCAAACGAGTCAAACTAGTCAAACGAGTCGAACGAGTCAAACGAGTCAAACGAGTCAAACGAGTCAAACGAGTCAAACGTGTCAAACGAGTCAAACGAGTCAAACGGGTCAAACGAGTCAAACGTGTCAAACGAGTCAAACGAGTCAAACGAGTCAAACGAGTCAAACGAGTCAAACGAGTCAAACGAGTCAAACGAGTCAAACGAGTCAAACGAGTCAAACGAGTCAAACGAGTCAAACGAGTCAAACGAGTCAAACGATTCAAACGAGTCAAACGAGTCAAACGAGTCAAACGAGTTAATCGGGTCAAACGACTCAAACGACTCAAACGAGTCAATCGAGTCTAACGAGTTATACGAGTCAATCGAGTCAAACGACTCAATCTAGTCAGACGACTCAAACGAGCCGAACGAGTCAAACGAGTCAAACGAGAGAAACGAGGGAAACGAGCCAAACGAGTCAAAGGAGTCAAGCGAGTCAAACGAGTCAAACGAGTCAAACGAGTCAAACGAGTCAAACGAGTCAAACGAGTCAAACGAGTCAAACGAGTCAAACGAGTCAAACGAGTCAAACGAGTCAAACGAGTCAAACGAGTCAAACGAGTCAAACGAGTCAAACGAGTCAAACGACTCATACGACTCAAACGACTCAAACGACTCAAACGAGTCAATCGAGTCAATCGAGTCTAACGAGTTATACGAGTCAATCGAGTCAAACGACTCAATCTAGTCAGACGACTCAAACGAGCCGAACGAGTCAAACGAGTCAAACGAGAGAAACGAGAGAAACGAGCCAAACGAGTCAAAGGAGTCAAGCGAGTCAAACGAGTCAAACGAGTCAAACGAGTCAAACGAGTCAAACGAGTCAAACGAGTCAAACGTGTCAAACGAGTCAAACGAGTCAAACGAGTCAAACGAGTCAAACTAGTCAAACGAGTCAAACGAGTCAAACGAGTCAAACGTGTCAAACGAGTCAAACGAGTCAAACGAGTCAAACGAGTCAAACGAGTCAAACGAGTCAAACGAGTCAAACGAGTCAAACGAGTCAAACGAGTCAAACGAGTCAAACGAGTCAAACGAGTCAAACGAGTCAAACGAGTCAAACGTGTCAAACGAGTCAAACGAGTCATACGAGTCAAACGAGTCAAACGAGTCAAACGAGTCAAACGAGTCAAACGAGTCAAACGAGTCAATCGGGTCAAACGAGTCAATCGGGTCAAACGAGTCAAGCGAGTCAAACGAGTCAAGCGAGTCAAACGAGTCAAGCGAGTCAAACGAGTCAAGCGAGTCAAACGACTTATTCGACTCATTCGACTCATTCGACTCATTCGACTCATTTGACTCATTCGACTCATTCGACTCATTCGACTCATTCGACTCATTCGACTCATTCGACTCAAACGAGTCAATCGAGTCTATCGAGTTATACGAGTCAATCGAGTTAAACGACTCAAACGACTCAAACGAGTCAAACGAGCCAAACGAGTCAAAGGAGCCAAACGACTCAAACGAGTCAAACGAGCCAAACGAGCCAACCGAGTCAAAGGAGTCAAACGAGTCAAACGAGCCAAACGAGCCAAACGAGCCAAACGAGTCAAACGAGTCAAACGAGTCAAACGAGTCAAACGAGTCAAACGAGTCAAACGTGTCAAACGAGTCAAACGAGTCAAACGAGTCAAACGTGTCAAACGAGTCAAACGAGTCAAACGAGTCAAACGAGTCAAACGAGTCAAACGAGTCAAACGAGTCAAACGAGTCAAACGAGTCAAACGAGTCAAACGAGTCAAACGAGTCAAACGAGTCAAACGTGTCAAACGAGTCAAACGAGTCAAACGGGTCAAACGAGTCAAACGAGTCAAACGAGTCAAACGTGTCAAACGAGTCAAACGAGTCAAACGAGTCAAACGAGTCAAACGAGTCAAACTAGTCAAACGAGTCAAACGAGTCAAACGAGTCAAACGAGTCAAACGAGTCAAACGAGTCAAACGAGTCAATCGGGTCAAACGAGTCAATCGGGTCAAGCGAGTCAAACGAGTCAAGCGAGTCAAACGAGTCAAACGACTTATTCGACTCATTCGACTCATTCGACTCATTCGACTCATTCGACTCATTCGACTCATTCGACGCATTCGACTCATTCGACTCATTCGACTCGTTCGACTCATTCGACTCATTCGACTCAAACGAGTCAATCGAGTCTATCGAGTTATACGAGTCAATCGAGTCAAACGACTCAAACGACTCAAACGAGTCAAACGACTGAAACGAGTCAAACCACTGAAACGAGTCAAACGACTGAAACGAGTCAAACGACTGAAACGAGTCAAACGACTTAAACGACTTAAACGAGTCTAACGAGTCAAACGAGTCATACGAGCCAAACGAGTCAAGCGAGTCAAGCGAGTCAAACGAGTCAAACGAGTCAAACGAGTAAAACGAGTCAAATGAGTCAAACGAGTCAAACGAGTCAAACGAGTCAAACGAGTCAAACGAGTCAAACGAGTCAAACGAGTCAAACGAGTCAAACGAGTCAAACGAGTCAAAGGAGTCTAACGAGTTATACGAGTCAATCGAGTCAAACGACTCAATCTAGTCAGACGACTCAAACGAGCCGAACGAGTCAAACGAGTCAAACGAGAGAAACGAGAGAAACGAGCCAAACGAGTCAAAGGAGTCAAGCGAGTCAAACGATTCAAACGAGTCAAACGAGTCAAACGAGTCAAACGAGTCAAACGAGTCAAACGTGTCAAACGAGTCAAACGAGTCAAACGAGTCAAACGTGTCAAACGAGTCAAACGAGTCAAACGAGTCAAACGTGTCAAACGAGTCAAACGAGTCAAACCAGTCAAACGAGTCAAACGAGTCAAACGAGTCAAACGAGTCAAACGAGTCAAACGAGTCAAACGAGTCAAACGAGTCAAACGAGTCAAACGAGTCAAACGAGTCAAACGAGTCAAACGAGTCAAACGTGTCAAACGAGTCAAACGAGTCAAACGGGTCAAACGAGTCAAACGAGTCAAACGAGTCAAACGAGTCAAACGAGTCAAACGAGTCAAACGAGTCAAACGAGTCAAACGAGTCAAACTAGTCAAACGAGTCAAAGGAGTCAAAGGAGTCAAACGAGTCAAACGAGCCAAACGAGCCAAACGAGCCAAACGAGTCAAACGAGTCAAACGAGTCAAACGAGTCAAACGAGTCAAACGAGTCAAACGTGTCAAACGAGTCAAACGAGTCAAACGAGTCAAACGTGTCAAACGAGTCAAACGAGTCAAACGAGTCAAACGAGTCAAACGAGTCAAACGAGTCAAACGAGTCAAACGAGTCAAACGAGTCAAACGAGTCAAACGAGTCAAACGAGTCAAACGAGTCAAACGAGTCAAACGAGTCAAACGAGTCAAACGTGTCAAACGAGTCAAACGAGTCAAACGGGTCAAACGAGTCAAACGTGTCAAACGAGTCAAACGAGTCAAACGAGTCAAACGAGTCAAACGAGTCAAACGAGTCAAACGAGTCAAACGAGTCAAACGAGTCAAACGAGTCAAACGAGTCAAACGAGTTAATCGGGTCAAACGACTCAAACGACTCAAACGAGTCAATCGAGTCTAACGAGTTATACGAGTCAATCGAGTCAAACGACTCAATCTAGTCAGACGACTCAAACGAGCCGAACGAGTCAAACGAGTCAAACGAGAGAAACGAGGGAAACGAGCCAAACGAGTCAAAGGAGTCAAGCGAGTCAAACGAGTCAAACGAGTCAAACGAGTCAAACGAGTCAAACGAGTCAAACGAGTCAAACGAGTCAAACGAGTCAAACGAGTCAAACGAGTCAAACGAGTCAAACGAGTCAAACGAGTCAAACGAGTCAAACGAGTCAAACGAGTCAAACGAGTCAAACGAGTCAAACGAGTCAAACGAGTCAAACGAGTCAAACGAGTCAAACGAGTCAAACGAGTCAAACGAGTCAAACGTGTCAAACGAGTCAAACGAGTCAAACGAGTCAAACGTGTCAAACGAGTCAAACGAGTCAAACGAGTCAAACGTGTCAAACGAGTCAAACGAGTCAAACGAGTCAAACGTGTCAAACGAGTCAAACGAGTCAAACGGGTCAAACGAGTCAAACGAGTCAAACGAGTCAAACGTGTCAAACGAGTCAAACGAGTCAAACGAGTCAAACGAGTCAAACGAGTCAAACTAGTCAAACGAGTCAAAGGAGTCAAAGGAGTCAAACGAGTCAAACGAGCCAAACGAGCCAAACGAGCCAAACGAGTCAAACGAGTCAAACGAGTCAAACGAGTCAAACGAGTCAAACGAGTCAAACGTGTCAAACGAGTCAAACGAGTCAAACGAGTCAAACGTGTCAAACGAGTCAAACGAGTCAAACGAGTCAAACGAGTCAAACGAGTCAAACGAGTCAAACGAGTCAAACGAGTCAAACGAGTCAAACGAGTCAAACGAGTCAAACGAGTCAAACGAGTCAAACGAGTCAAACGAGTCAAACGAGTCAAACGAGTCAAACGTGTCAAACGAGTCAAACGAGTCAAACGGGTCAAACGAGTCAAACGTGTCAAACGAGTCAAACGAGTCAAACGAGTCAAACGAGTCAAACGAGTCAAACGAGTCAAACGAGTCAAACGATTCAAACGAGTCAAACGAGTCAAACGAGTCAAACGAGTTAATCGGGTCAAACGACTCAAACGACTCAAACGAGTCAATCGAGTCTAACGAGTTATACGAGTCAATCGAGTCAAACGACTCAATCTAGTCAGACGACTCAAACGAGCCGAACGAGTCAAACGAGTCAAACGAGAGAAACGAGGGAAACGAGCCAAACGAGTCAAAGGAGTCAAGCGAGTCAAACGAGTCAAACGAGTCAAACGAGTCAAACGAGTCAAACGAGTCAAACGAGTCAAACGAGTCAAACGAGTCAAACGAGTCAAACGAGTCAAACGAGTCAAACGAGTCAAACGAGTCAAACGAGTCAAACGAGTCAAACGAGTCAAACGAGTCAAACGAGTCAAACGAGTCAAACGACTTATTCGACTCATTCGACTCATTCGACTCATTCGACTCATTCGACTCATTCGACTCATTCGACGCATTCGACTCATTCGACTCATTCGACTCGTTCGACTCATTCGACTCATTCGACTCAAACGAGTCAATCGAGTCTATCGAGTTATACGAGTCAATCGAGTCAAACGACTCAAACGACTCAAACGAGTCAAACGACTGAAACGAGTCAAACGACTGAAACGAGTCAAACGACTGAAACGAGTCAAACGACTGAAACGAGTCAAACGACTTAAACGACTTAAACGAGTCTAACGAGTCAAACGAGTCATACGAGCCAAACGAGTCAAGCGAGTCAAGCGAGTCAAACGAGTCAAACGAGTCAAACGAGTAAAACGAGTCAAATGAGTCAAACGAGTCAAACGAGTCAAACGAGTCAAACGAGTCAAACGAGTCAAACGAGTCAAACGAGTCAAACGAGTCAAACGAGTCAAACGAGTCAAAGGAGTCTAACGAGTTATACGAGTCAATCGAGTCAAACGACTCAATCTAGTCAGACGACTCAAACGAGCCGAACGAGTCAAACGAGTCAAACGAGAGAAACGAGAGAAACGAGCCAAACGAGTCAAAGGAGTCAAGCGAGTCAAACGATTCAAACGAGTCAAACGAGTCAAACGAGTCAAACGAGTCAAACGAGTCAAACGTGTCAAACGAGTCAAACGAGTCAAACGAGTCAAACGTGTCAAACGAGTCAAACGAGTCAAACGAGTCAAACGTGTCAAACGAGTCAAACGAGTCAAACCAGTCAAACGAGTCAAACGAGTCAAACGAGTCAAACGAGTCAAACGAGTCAAACGAGTCAAACGAGTCAAACGAGTCAAACGAGTCAAACGAGTCAAACGAGTCAAACGAGTCAAACGAGTCAAACGAGTCAAACGTGTCAAACGAGTCAAACGAGTCAAACGGGTCAAACGAGTCAAACGAGTCAAACGAGTCAAACGTGTCAAACGAGTCAAACGAGTCAAACGAGTCAAACGAGTCAAACGAGTCAAACTAGTCAAACGAGTCAAAGGAGTCAAAGGAGTCAAACGAGTCAAACGAGCCAAACGAGCCAAACGAGCCAAACGAGTCAAACGAGTCAAACGAGTCAAACGAGTCAAACGAGTCAAACGAGTCAAACGTGTCAAACGAGTCAAACGAGTCAAACGAGTCAAACGTGTCAAACGAGTCAAACGAGTCAAACGAGTCAAACGAGTCAAACGAGTCAAACGAGTCAAACGAGTCAAACGAGTCAAACGAGTCAAACGAGTCAAACGAGTCAAACGAGTCAAACGAGTCAAACGAGTCAAACGAGTCAAACGAGTCAAACGTGTCAAACGAGTCAAACGAGTCAAACGGGTCAAACGAGTCAAACGTGTCAAACGAGTCAAACGAGTCAAACGAGTCAAACGAGTCAAACGAGTCAAACGAGTCAAACGAGTCAAACGATTCAAACGAGTCAAACGAGTCAAACGAGTCAAACGAGTTAATCGGGTCAAACGACTCAAACGACTCAAACGAGTCAATCGAGTCTAACGAGTTACACGAGTCAATCGAGTCAAACGACTCAATCTAGTCAGACGACTCAAACGAGCCGAACGAGTCAAACGAGTCAAACGAGAGAAACGAGGGAAACGAGCCAAACGAGTCAAAGGAGTCAAGCGAGTCAAACGAGTCAAACGAGTCAAACGAGTCAAACGAGTCAAACGAGTCAAACGAGTCAAACGAGTCAAACGAGTCAAACGAGTCAAACGAGTCAAACGAGTCAAACGAGTCAAACGAGTCAAACGAGTCAAACGAGTCAAACGAGTCAAACGAGTCAAACGAGTCAAACGAGTCAAACGAGTCAAACGAGTCAAACGAGTCAAACGAGTCAAACGAGTCAAACGAGTCAAACGAGTCAAACGAGTCAAACGAGTCAAACGTGTCAAACGAGTCAAACGAGTCAAACGAGTCAAACGTGTCAAACGAGTCAAACGAGTCAAACGAGTCAAACGTGTCAAACGAGTCAAACGAGTCAAACGAGTCAAACGAGTCAAACGAGTCAAACGAGTCAAACGAGTCAAACGAGTCAAACGAGTCAAACGAGTCAAACGAGTCAAACGAGTCAAACGAGTCAAACGAGTCAAACGAGTCAAACGAGTCAAACGTGTCAAACGAGTCAAACGAGTCAAACGGGTCAAACGAGTCAAACGAGTCAAACGAGTCAAACGTGTCAAACGAGTCAAACGAGTCAAACGAGTCAAACGAGTCAAACGAGTCAAACTAGTCAAACGAGTCAAAGGAGTCAAAGGAGTCAAACGAGTCAAACGAGCCAAACGAGCCAAACGAGCCAAACGAGTCAAACGAGTCAAACGAGTCAAACGAGTCAAACGAGTCAAACGAGTCAAACGTGTCAAACGAGTCAAACGAGTCAAACGAGTCAAACGTGTCAAACGAGTCAAACGAGTCAAACGAGTCAAACGAGTCAAACGAGTCAAACGAGTCAAACGAGTCAAACGAGTCAAACGAGTCAAACGAGTCAAACGAGTCAAACGAGTCAAACGTGTCAAACGAGTCAAACGAGTCAAACGGGTCAAACGAGTCAAACGTGTCAAACGAGTCAAACGAGTCAAACGAGTCAAACGAGTCAAACGAGTCAAACGAGTCAAACGAGTCAAACGAGTCAAACGAGTCAAACGAGTCAAACGAGTCAAACGAGTTAATCGGGTCAAACGACTCAAACGACTCAAACGAGTCAATCGAGTCTAACGAGTTATACGAGTCAATCGAGTCAAACGACTCAATCTAGTCAGACGACTCAAACGAGCCGAACGAGTCAAACGAGTCAAACGAGAGAAACGAGGGAAACGAGCCAAACGAGTCAAAGGAGTCAAGCGAGTCAAACGAGTCAAACGAGTCAAACGAGTCAAACGAGTCAAACGAGTCAAACGAGTCAAACGAGTCAAACGAGTCAAACGAGTCAAACGAGTCAAACGAGTCAAACGAGTCAAACGAGTCAAACGAGTCAAACGAGTCAAACGAGTCAAACGAGTCAAACGAGTCAAACGAGTCAAACGATTCAAACGAGTCAAACGAGTCAAACGAGTCAAACGAGTTAATCGGGTCAAACGACTCAAACGACTCAAACGAGTCAATCGAGTCTAACGAGTTATACGAGTCAATCGAGTCAAACGACTCAATCTAGTCAGACGACTCAAACGAGCCGAACGAGTCAAACGAGTCAAACGAGAGAAACGAGGGAAACGAGCCAAACGAGTCAAAGGAGTCAAGCGAGTCGAACGAGTCGAACGAGTCGAACGAGTCGAACGAGTCGAACGAGTCGAACGAGTCGAACGAGTCGAACGAGTCGAACGAGTCGAACGAGTCGAACGAGTCGAACGAGTCGAACGAGTCGAACGAGTCGAACGAGTCGAACGAGTCGAACGAGTCGAACGAGTCGAACGAGTCGAACGAGTCGAACGAGTCGAACGAGTCGAACGAGTCGAACGAGTCGAACGAGTCGAACGAGTCGAACGAGTCGAACGAGTCGAACGAGTCGAACGAGTCGAACGAGTCGAACGAGTCGAACGAGTCGAACGAGTCGAACGAGTCGAACGAGTCGAACGAGTCGAACGAGTCGAACGAGTCGAACGAGTCGAACGAGTCGAACGAGTCGAACGAGTCGAACGAGTCGAACGAGTCGAACGAGTCGAACGAGTCGAACGAGTCGAACGAGTCGAACGAGTCAAACGAGTCAAACGTGTCAAACGAGTCAAACGAGTCAAACGGGTCAAACGAGTCAAACGTGTCAAACGAGTCAAACGAGTCAAACGAGTCAAACGAGTCAAACGAGTCAAACGAGTCAAACGAGTCAAACGAGTCAAACGAGTCAAACGAGTCAAACGAGTCAAACGAGTCAAACGAGTCAAACGAGTCAAACGATTCAAACGAGTCAAACGAGTCAAACGAGTCAAACGAGTCAAACGAGTCAAACGAGTTAATCGGGTCAAACGACTCAAACGACTCAAACGAGTCAATCGAGTCTAACGAGTTATACGAGTCAATCGAGTCAAACGACTCAATCTAGTCAGACGACTCAAACGAGCCGAACGAGTCAAACGAGTCAAACGAGAGAAACGAGGGAAACGAGCCAAACGAGTCAAAGGAGTCAAGCGAGTCAAACGAGTCAAACGAGTCAAACGAGTCAAACGAGTCAAACGAGTCAAACGAGTCAAACGAGTCAAACGAGTCAAACGAGTCAAACGAGTCAAACGAGTCAAACGAGTCAAACGAGTCAAACGAGTCAAACGAGTCAAACGAGTCAAACGACTCATACGACTCAAACGACTCAAACGACTCAAACGAGTCAATCGAGTCAATCGAGTCTAACGAGTTATACGAGTCAATCGAGTCAAACGACTCAATCTAGTCAGACGACTCAAACGAGCCGAACGAGTCAAACGAGTCAAACGAGAGAAACGAGAGAAACGAGCCAAACGAGTCAAAGGAGTCAAGCGAGTCAAACGAGTCAAACGAGTCAAACGAGTCAAACGAGTCAAACGAGTCAAACGAGTCAAACGTGTCAAACGAGTCAAACGAGTCAAACGAGTCAAACGAGTCAAACTAGTCAAACGAGTCAAACGAGTCAAACGAGTCAAACGTGTCAAACGAGTCAAACGAGTCAAACGAGTCAAACGAGTCAAACGAGTCAAACGAGTCAAACGAGTCAAACGAGTCAAACGAGTCAAACGAGTCAAACGAGTCAAACGAGTCAAACGAGTCAAACGAGTCAAACGAGTCAAACGTGTCAAACGAGTCAAACGAGTCATACGAGTCAAACGAGTCAAACGAGTCAAACGAGTCAAACGAGTCAAACGAGTCAAACGAGTCAATCGGGTCAAACGAGTCAATCGGGTCAAACGAGTCAAGCGAGTCAAACGAGTCAAGCGAGTCAAACGAGTCAAGCGAGTCAAACGAGTCAAGCGAGTCAAACGACTTATTCGACTCATTCGACTCATTCGACTCATTCGACTCATTTGACTCATTCGACTCATTCGACTCATTCGACTCATTCGACTCATTCGACTCATTCGACTCAAACGAGTCAATCGAGTCTATCGAGTTATACGAGTCAATCGAGTTAAACGACTCAAACGACTCAAACGAGTCAAACGAGCCAAACGAGTCAAACGAGTCAAACGACTCAAACGAGTCAAACGAGCCAAACGAGCCAACCGAGTCAAAGGAGTCAAACGAGTCAAACGAGCCAAACGAGCCAAACGAGCCAAACGAGTCAAACGAGTCAAACGAGTCAAACGAGTCAAACGAGTCAAACGAGTCAAACGTGTCAAACGAGTCAAACGAGTCAAACGAGTCAAACGTGTCAAACGAGTCAAACGAGTCAAACGAGTCAAACGAGTCAAACGAGTCAAACGAGTCAAACGAGTCAAACGAGTCAAACGAGTCAAACGAGTCAAACGAGTCAAACGAGTCAAACGAGTCAAACGTGTCAAACGAGTCAAACGAGTCAAACGGGTCAAACGAGTCAAACGAGTCAAACGAGTCAAACGTGTCAAACGAGTCAAACGAGTCAAACGAGTCAAACGAGTCAAACGAGTCAAACTAGTCAAACGAGTCAAACGAGTCAAACGAGTCAAACGAGTCAAACGAGTCAAACGAGTCAAACGAGTCAATCGGGTCAAACGAGTCAATCGGGTCAAGCGAGTCAAACGAGTCAAGCGAGTCAAACGAGTCAAACGACTTATTCGACTCATTCGACTCATTCGACTCATTCGACTCATTCGACTCATTCGACTCATTCGACGCATTCGACTCATTCGACTCATTCGACTCGTTCGACTCATTCGACTCATTCGACTCAAACGAGTCAATCGAGTCTATCGAGTTATACGAGTCAATCGAGTCAAACGACTCAAACGACTCAAACGAGTCAAACGACTGAAACGAGTCAAACGACTGAAACGAGTCAAACGACTGAAACGAGTCAAACGACTGAAACGAGTCAAACGACTTAAACGACTTAAACGAGTCTAACGAGTCAAACGAGTCATACGAGCCAAACGAGTCAAGCGAGTCAAGCGAGTCAAACGAGTCAAACGAGTCAAACGAGTAAAACGAGTCAAATGAGTCAAACGAGTCAAACGAGTCAAACGAGTCAAACGAGTCAAACGAGTCAAACGAGTCAAACGAGTCAAACGAGTCAAACGAGTCAAACGAGTCAAAGGAGTCTAACGAGTTATACGAGTCAATCGAGTCAAACGACTCAATCTAGTCAGACGACTCAAACGAGCCGAACGAGTCAAACGAGTCAAACGAGAGAAACGAGAGAAACGAGCCAAACGAGTCAAAGGAGTCAAGCGAGTCAAACGATTCAAACGAGTCAAACGAGTCAAACGAGTCAAACGAGTCAAACGAGTCAAACGTGTCAAACGAGTCAAACGAGTCAAACGAGTCAAACGTGTCAAACGAGTCAAACGAGTCAAACGAGTCAAACGTGTCAAACGAGTCAAACGAGTCAAACCAGTCAAACGAGTCAAACGAGTCAAACGAGTCAAACGAGTCAAACGAGTCAAACGAGTCAAACGAGTCAAACGAGTCAAACGAGTCAAACGAGTCAAACGAGTCAAACGAGTCAAACGAGTCAAACGTGTCAAACGAGTCAAACGAGTCAAACGGGTCAAACGAGTCAAACGAGTCAAACGAGTCAAACGTGTCAAACGAGTCAAACGAGTCAAACGAGTCAAACGAGTCAAACGAGTCAAACTAGTCAAACGAGTCAAAGGAGTCAAAGGAGTCAAACGAGTCAAACGAGCCAAACGAGCCAAACGAGCCAAACGAGTCAAACGAGTCAAACGAGTCAAACGAGTCAAACGAGTCAAACGAGTCAAACGTGTCAAACGAGTCAAACGAGTCAAACGAGTCAAACGTGTCAAACGAGTCAAACGAGTCAAACGAGTCAAACGAGTCAAACGAGTCAAACGAGTCAAACGAGTCAAACGAGTCAAACGAGTCAAACGAGTCAAACGAGTCAAACGAGTCAAACGAGTCAAACGAGTCAAACGAGTCAAACGAGTCAAACGTGTCAAACGAGTCAAACGAGTCAAACGGGTCAAACGAGTCAAACGAGTCAAACGAGTCAAACGAGTCAAACGAGTCAAACGAGTCAAACGAGTCAAACGTGTCAAACGAGTCAAACGAGTCAAACGAGTCAAACGTGTCAAACGAGTCAAACGAGTCAAACGAGTCAAACGTGTCAAACGAGTCAAACGAGTCAAACGAGTCAAACGAGTCAAACGAGTCAAACGAGTCAAACGAGTCAAACGAGTCAAACGAGTCAAACGAGTCAAACGAGTCAAACGAGTCAAACGAGTCAAACGAGTCAAACGAGTCAAACGAGTCAAACGTGTCAAACGAGTCAAACGAGTCAAACGGGTCAAACGAGTCAAACGAGTCAAACGAGTCAAACGTGTCAAACGAGTCAAACGAGTCAAACGAGTCAAACGAGTCAAACGAGTCAAACTAGTCAAACGAGTCAAAGGAGTCAAAGGAGTCAAACGAGTCAAACGAGCCAAACGAGCCAAACGAGCCAAACGAGTCAAACGAGTCAAACGAGTCAAACGAGTCAAACGAGTCAAACGAGTCAAACGTGTCAAACGAGTCAAACGAGTCAAACGAGTCAAACGTGTCAAACGAGTCAAACGAGTCAAACGAGTCAAACGAGTCAAACGAGTCAAACGAGTCAAACGAGTCAAACGAGTCAAACGAGTCAAACGAGTCAAACGAGTCAAACGAGTCAAACGTGTCAAACGAGTCAAACGAGTCAAACGGGTCAAACGAGTCAAACGTGTCAAACGAGTCAAACGAGTCAAACGAGTCAAACGAGTCAAACGAGTCAAACGAGTCAAACGAGTCAAACGAGTCAAACGAGTCAAACGAGTCAAACGAGTCAAACGAGTTAATCGGGTCAAACGACTCAAACGACTCAAACGAGTCAATCGAGTCTAACGAGTTATACGAGTCAATCGAGTCAAACGACTCAATCTAGTCAGACGACTCAAACGAGCCGAACGAGTCAAACGAGTCAAACGAGAGAAACGAGGGAATCGAGCCAAACGAGTCAAAGGAGTCAAGCGAGTCAAACGAGTCAAACGAGTCAAACGAGTCAAACGAGTCAAACGAGTCAAACGAGTCAAACGAGTCAAACGAGTCAAACGAGTCAAACGAGTCAAACGAGTCAAACGAGTCAAACGAGTCAAACGAGTCAAACGAGTCAAACGAGTCAAACGAGTCAAACGAGTCAAACGAGTCAAACGATTCAAACGAGTCAAACGAGTCAAACGAGTCAAACGAGTTAATCGGGTCAAACGACTCAAACGACTCAAACGAGTCAATCGAGTCTAACGAGTTATACGAGTCAATCGAGTCAAACGACTCAATCTAGTCAGACGACTCAAACGAGCCGAACGAGTCAAACGAGTCAAACGAGAGAAACGAGGGAAACGAGCCAAACGAGTCAAAGGAGTCAAGCGAGTCGAACGAGTCGAACGAGTCGAACGAGTCAAACGTGTCAAACGTGTCAAACGACTCATACGACTCAAACGACTTTGACTCGTTCGACTCGTTCGACTCGTTCGACTCGTTCGACTCGTTCGACTCGTTCGACTCGTTCGACTCGTTCGACTCGTTCGACTCGTTCGACTCGTTCGACTCGTTCGACTCGTTCGACTCGTTCGACTCGTTCGACTCGTTCGACTCGTTCGACTCGTTCGACTCGTTCGACTCGTTCGACTCGTTCGACTCGTTCGACTCGTTCGACTCGTTCGACTCGTTCGACTTGTTCGACTCGTTCGACTCGTTCGACTCGTTCGACTCGTTCGACTCGTTCGACTCGTTCGACTCGTTCGACTCGTTCGACTCGTTCGACTCGTTCGACTCGTTCGACTCGTTCGACTCGTTCGACTCGTTCGACTCGTTCGACTCGTTCGACTCGTTCGACTCGTTCGACTCGTTCGACTCGTTCGACTCGTTCGACTCGTTCGACTCGTTCGACTCGTTCGACTCGTTCGACTCGTTCGACTCGTTCGACTCGTTCGACTCGTTCGACTCGTTCGACTCGTTCGACTCGTTCGACTCGTTCGACTCGTTCGACTCGTTCGACTCGTTCGACTCGTTCGACTCGTTCGACTCGTTCGACTCGTTCGACTCGTTCGACTCGTTCGACTCGTTCGACTCGTTCGACTCGTTCGACTCGTTCGACTCGTTCGACTCGTTCGACTCGTTCGACTCGTTCGACTCGTTCGACTCGTTCGACTCGTTCGACTCGTTCGACTCGTTCGACTCGTTCGACTCGTTCGACTCGTTCGACTCGTTCGACTCGTTCGACTCGTTCGACTCGTTCGACTCGTTCGACTCGTTCGACTCGTTCGACTCGTTCGACTCGTTCGACTCGTTCGACTCGTTCGACTCGTTCGACTCGTTCGACTCGTTCGACTCGTTCGACTCGTTCGACTCGTTCGACTCGTTCGACTCGTTCGACTCGTTCGACTCGTTCGACTCGTTCGACTCGTTCGACTCGTTCAACTCGTTCGACTCGTTCGACTCGTTCGACTCGTTCGACTCGTTCGACTCGTTCGACTCGTTCGACTCGTTCGACTCGTTCGACTCGTTCGACTCGTTCGACTCGTTCGACTCGTTCGACTCGTTCGACTCGTTCGACTCGTTCGACTCGTTCGACTCGTTCGACTCGTTCGACTCGTTCGACTCGTTCGACTCGTTCGACTCGTTCGACTCGTTCGACTCGTTCGACTCGTTCGACTCGTTCGACTCGTTCGACTCGTTCGACTCGTTCGACTCGTTCGACTCGTTCGACTCGTTCGACTCGTTCGACTCGTTCGACTCGTTCGACTCGTTCGACTCGTTCGACTCGTTCGACTCGTTCGACTCGTTCGACTCGTTCGACTCGTTCGACTCGTTCGACTCGTTCGACTCGTTCGACTCGTTCGACTCGTTCGACTCGTTCGACTCGTTCGCCTCGTTCGCCTCGTTCGCCTCGTTCGCCTCGTTCGCCTCGTTCGCCTCGTTCGCCTCGTTCGCCTCGTTCGCCTCGTTCGCCTCGTTCGACTCGTTCGACTCGTTCGACTCGTTCGACTCGTTCGACTCGTTCGACTCGTTCGACTCGTTCGACTCGTTCGACTCGTTCGACTCGTTCGACTCGTTCGACTCGATTGACTCGCTTGACTCCTTTGACACGTTTGGCTCGTTTCTCTCGTTTCTCTCGTTTGACTCGTTTGACTCGTTTGGCTCGTTTGAGTCGTCTGACTCGATTGAGTCGTTTGATTCGATTGACTCGTATAACTCGTTAGACTCGATTGACTCGTTTGAGTCGTTTGAGTCGTTAGACTCGATTGACTCGTTTGAGTCGTTTGAGTCGTTTGAGTCGTTTGAGTCGTTTGAGTCGTATGAGTCTAGTGGCTAGGATACCTGGCTTTCACCCAGGAGGCTCGGGTTCGATTCCCGGTACCGGAACCAATTTTTATGTTGTTACGTCCCTAGTTCCTTATTTAAGCGCGATTTCGGGAATTTATATTTTTATCCGCTTTTGAACTAATCCTGGGATTTAACGCTCTGGGATAGTTGAGAATGATTGTTACGCGTATTATTGAACATACTTACTTTTTATAATGCGATGAGTCGCCAGGGGATGGGAGCGTTCGGGATGCCGTTAATTTCTGGAGCTGCGTTGGATTTCGGTTGGGCCCAATCGCCGCAGTAAATCGTGACTCCCTTAACCCTTGGGTCGATGTTTTTTATCACGGGAGATGGGGTGACTCCCAACAAGGATCCTGTTGCTGGGGCGCACTTATAATTATTGTTTATTTTTCGTAATTGTACCTTTCGCCCGGCACGATTGCTTTTAGGCATCTGGGAATTAATTAAATCTTTTAGTTTTGTTCAAATGGAACTCGGTCTACGCTTACACTCCAGAGGACACTGGTGGGCAGCTGTCTGCGCGCCAGTGATTCTAAAGAATCAGCCCAAACCATGGTTCGTTAATTATTCATTTTTTGTGAAATTTATGGATCGATTAGTATTAAATTGACCGCGTATACAGATTGATCTCTAGTATCTGGTGACATAGTGGGCAGCTGACTGCTCGCCAATGACACTTTCAACAGAGGAGAATCTGGATTTTCTTTATTCTCATTTCTATGGTAATTCAAAAAAAACACTCCGAATGCCCAAAAGCTTAGGAAGGCTAGTAAAACACTCGAATCGCGTTAAATATGATTTTATCACTTTTATTAATAATAAAAACTTCACTTACAACTTTTACACTTTGAAGATATAAATCGTGGACACTGAAGCGAAATGTTTAAATGGTTCCGATAATTATTATGGTAATAATAAGCTCCGCGGGTGGTCAATCCCTTTTTATAGGGCAATTGGTCACTCCTACTCTAGGATTTGTCACATGACAAATCATAGGTGGGAGAGCCCACCCCACAGCCTCCACCTGGTATCTTCCAGGGAGAATCTTCCCATCGCGCTATCTGAGAATCTGTTTACGATTTAGTCACGTTCCTCCGTGGCCTTTTATGTATCTTTCCTCGCGACTAATATGTATTATTTTTAGATTCCCAGCGGCGACGATAGCAAGATTCTTTATACATATTTAGATTTATATGTTTATTATATTTTTTGTACGGTTGATTCCGTACGGCTTACGTACTAGGGTCTGAAGTTAAATACATGATATGGGTATCGGTGATCGAGTATCGGAAAATAAATGGGAGGGCAATCTTCTGGCGAGGACCAGGGGCACAGCTCTGCGAAGGTGGTGTCGACTCCGCTGGTTGATAAGGCCCTCCGTCCCATGCTGAACGTCAGCTGGTGCGGTCAACGAGCTGGTGTACTGCTGACTGTCCGCTACCTCCTTGATGCTGGCTGTCCTGTTCGTTGTTGCCGTTCGAATATCCCTTGCTCGATCTCTTCTTATTGTAACTTATTATGATAATGCCTTATCGGCAATTTGTTGCACAATATTTAGTATGATGTTTTCATACGAGGTTGTTATATTACCTCAGAGTACGGAATAGTAAATAAAATGAATTAAAGGTTAAATAATATTTGATTCTACGTCGCGGGACGTGACAACTCGTATGAGTCGTTTGACTCGTTTGACTCGTTTGACTCGTTTGACTCGTATGTCTCGTATGACTCGTTTGACCCGCTTGACTCGTTTGACTCGTTTGACTCGTTTGACTCGTTTGACTCGTTTGACTCGTTTGACTCGTTTGACTCGTTTGACTCGTTTGACTCGTTTGACTCGTTTGACTCGTTTGACTCGTTTGACTCGTTTGACTCGTTTGACTCGTTTGACTCGTTTGACTCGTTTGACTCGTTTGACTCGTTTGACTCGTTTGACTCGTTTGACTCGTTTGACTCGTTTGACTCGTTTGACTCGTTTGACCCGTTTGACCCGTTTGACTCGTTTGACTCGTTTGACTCGTTTGACTCGTTGACTCGTTTGACGCGTATGACTCGTTTGACTCGTTTAACTCGTTTGACTCGTTTGCCTCCTTTGACTCGTTTGACTCCTTTGACTCGTTTGACTCGTTTGACTCGTTTGACTCGTTTGACTCGTTTGACACGTTTGACTCGTTTGACTCGTTTGACTCGTTTGACTCGTTTGACTCGTTTGACTCGTTTGACTCGTTTGACTCGTTTGACTCGTTTGACTCGTTTGACTCGTTTGACTCGTTTGACTGGTGTTACGTGCCGGTTATTTTTCAATTCATCTCTAAATTTTTGCTAAAATTCACTTCATATCTTGCTACACGGATGTCGACGACTGGTTCAACCATCACGTGTTATGGGGATTCCCCTCAATCAGTAGTCGATTATCCGTGAATATTCTTAATGGTTATATTTTAATTCCGATTGAAGCCTGTCACGCCACGGCATACTTTGGAAGATTGTCGTCAGCAATCTCCCAACGCCGTCGACGTTCCTAGAATGCGCGCCGTGATAAGCCTTTCGACGCATTGTAGTAGGCTACTTTATATTTTTTCTCCCCTGTCAAAATTTTTATACACCATCATTGACATTTGATCCTACCATTGAGTGTTGTGGGAGTTTCCCTCGATCAATTGTCAATGACCTACAAACCATATGATAATAATAATTTTATATGAACCGTTACGCCGCTGCGTTCTTCCGTGAGAAAACCTTCCGACACCGTCAGCGTTCTTAGAACGCCGGACGCGATAGCGACTTGGATGCTGGGAACGTTCTGGGTGGCGACGGTTGGGCCCGTGTGCATGAGGTGCGGCGTCAGCGTATTTGACGCAAAGGCCCGAGTGCTCGGGCCTACCCTGCGAACGTTCGTCGCAGTCGGCTGGCAAATCGCGAGTAGCGTTGACGTTCTGTCCGAGGGACATTTTGCGTATTGTATAATAGGCATCGTGAGCTAGAGTTCTGTGTGATATATCAACGGAAAGACTCAGTCCCCGTAAAGACTCTTTCAGTGTTTTACTTATTCCAACCATTTTTCCTTTTGTTGAAACCTTATATTTTTCCGTCGTATTTATAATTATAATCCGCCGAACAAGTGAATTGCGTGTGTGTGAATTCTACGTGCGCCTCACCCGGCCGTAGAACCGCTCCAGTCCATCAGAGAGAGCGAGATAGAGCGTAAGAGAGAGAGAGAGAGAGAGAGAGGCAAACCGCTCCGGTTCGTTAGTTCCAAATTTAAGCCTTGTACTACCTGAGTCGGTGAGTGATTCAAGTACCTACTTATTCATGACATTGTACGGAAGTAATAATTGACCCAACCACGGAGGTTACGGGATTTTCCCTCAGTCAACTGTTACCTTCCCTTCGGCGTGTACCGCGTTTTTGCAAATTTTCTGTTTTCATGTAATTATAATCACCGATCGCATAACCTTTTCTAAAATATTCACCGTGAATGTATAAAACCGAACGTACATACAATAACTGATCCAACCACTTAATGGTTACGGGTTACCCTCGATCAATTATTGTCCGTTAACTATTATCTGACGTCCATGTCAAATCGTAATTGTAACTTTCGAAGCCAATTAGATTCTTGTATCCGATTGCAAAATTCTACAAACCGTATTTTGTACATTTATATCGCTAAACGCATACCATGTAAATTCCCCAATTTATGTTCTACCTTTTAAACATTTCCTTTTGCTTATTTTGTAATACATGGTAATATTTACTCAAATATCGTCTCATTTTCTTTCGAACCAGTCTCAAAGTACCACATCCAGACGGGACAACCTGTATTGGTCGTAGATAAAAGCCCTACTCCCAAAACAATCCTGAATTTTCGCGTAATAAATAAATCTTTAATTTGTTAAGCGTTGCGTGAGAAAAATTAGACTCAACCGCTCGGTCACTTTAAATTCAACGCCCTCACGTAACAGCTAAACTGGTGTCAGAAGTGGGATACTTTACTGCTTTTGTCGAAACTCCGTCCATTGTGGTATTTCCTGAGACGTTCGAGAGAAAAGCAATGTATGTAAATTTGTATATGTGATTTAATCGGTACGCCTTGCATTTGTTTCTGTTTTCTTGAAGGTTTTAGAAAATACCGTGATATCGGCTTCTAATTTATTTCCAGCTTATTTATATATTTGTAAATTAAAAATTTTAACAAAATGGTTAATCCCAATGAAACCGCTGACGCTAGCGCGTCATCCGTGAATCTATCCGTCACAAACGCGATGATGACGTCTATGGCGGAATGCTTTGCTTTACAGCACGGGACGTTGAATATTCCTTTCTTCAACGGGAGAAATATACCTTTGAAAGATTTCTTACAAGATGTGCAAAACGGCGCAGTTTTTGTACCTCCTGCGTCGGAAGGCCCGTTCGTTAAAGCAGTCCTTGGAAAATTACAAGGAGCTGCACGCGATAGCACTTTTGGGAAAACCTTTAATACCGTAAACGAATTAATTAAACATTTGAAAAACAGATTCGCTCCCGGGAAAGATTATCCATACTACCATCATGAGATTGAAAACATCCGCATGCGTAGAAGTGAAACAGTAAATGATTTTCATGATCGGCTTAATATTTTGGTTAGCGGGGCTCGACTTGCGCTGGAGGATTCGTATGGCGCGGACGCGGATAAGATGATGCGCCCGATTAAAGAATGCGCGTTAGAAGCATTTATTCGCGGCTTGCCCGACGAGATTGCCAGGGCCGTAGACGCGCGGGATCCCAAAACTCTAGATGACGCGGTAAATCATGCGACGCGAGTCGAAACGCGAATGAGGTCTGGAGTAATACCAACCGGAGATCCGAACAGATTGTTTCTTTCAAGACAGGACGATTCTCGTCTAAATCCCCGTCCAGATTCGCCTAATCAAAGTAATTCGTGTCAAAGCTTATTCACTTATCGCGATTCGCGAAACCAAAATTTCGGAGACTCTCGCTCGCGAAGCCCGAGTCCAAACGCGACTGGAAATTCGGATTATTCAAAATTTCCGACAAGTATTCTTAAACCACCGCGTAGTAACACGGAATCGAGTAGATATCCAGAACAACATGGGTATCCCGCTTATTCTCCGTATCCTTACATGCCTTATCCACCTTTTTACCAAATGCCTTATCCACCATACTATTCACCGTATCCACAGGATCCGCGTTTTCCATCAAATTTGCCATACGCACAATCTCCGACGGCTCCACAATTGGCACGAAGTACGAGTCCAACTCCTCAGGCGACTCAAGTCGCACATCAAAATTCAAATTTTCAATCTAGCTCACGAAATTTGAATCCCGATTCACGAAATTCCGTAGGATTTCGCGAGTCTAGGCCGTACTCACCGAATCAGAATCGTCCATATTCACCGAATCAGAATTCGTCAGAACCACGTAATAATTCAGATTTAAACTCCCGAGTAACTCCTCGAACAGACGCGACGACGAGTTACCAAAATTCCGAGCGTCGGCCGTTGAACAATCAAAATTCCGAGCGTCGCCCGTCGAACAATCAAAACTCAGAGCGTCGTCCGACAGTAAGATTTCTGGAAAGGGATCAACAATATTAAATTTGGGTTGTAACGACGAATCGCCTGTTGTAAAATTAACCGCGGAACAATTACGATATAAAACTGCAACGTTTTTGATTGATACGGGTGCAGACATAAATGTAATAAAATTAAACGCATTGCACGAGGTTGTAACCGTCGATGTACGTGATTCTATCGAAATGAGAGGAATTACAGACGAAAGAATGGAAACATTAGGAACCACAATAGTATCAATTTTGGATCAACCAATCCTATTTCATGTAGTAAGATCAAATTTTCCGATACATAGTGACGGTATTTTAGGAAAAGCCTATTTGAGACAAGAAAAAGCCGAAATTTCTTTTGCACATAATACTATAGTTACACAAAGTCAACCAATTCGACCGATCCATTTTATTGGTGAGGCTCCTCCAGAGGAAGCACCTCAGAAAAATAGTACGCCGCGTGTTTATCGTATTAGCAGTCGTACCCGACAAGCAATCGCCATAGACACCATCAACAGTGATTTGAAAGAAGGATATTTACCATTACTCAAAACAATAGATGATCTTTATATTGGAGAAGCAATAGTAAAAATTAAAAATAACGTGTGCCATGTTCTCGCAATTAATACCTTGGACAAGGACATTCAAATAGAAATACCGCCTCAAGAAATTTTACCGTTCGAATACCATAATTTTCCGGAAGAACGCGAATACTTCGATTCTGACTCTGAACAGCAGGAGTCACCGGTATCACCGGACCGTGTAACTCAAATTTTATCAAAATTGCGTTTAGACCATTTAAATGACGAGGAAAGAGATCACGTAATTAGAATAATCGAAGAATTTCCGGAACGATTTCGTCTACCAGGTGACAAATTAGAATCCACTCCTTTAATACAACATCGAATACCTACAATAGACGATTTGCCCATTAACACTAGGCAATATCGATTTCCGCGAGTTCACCAAAAAGAAATAGCTCGCCAAATTTCTAGTAAATTAACAGAGGAAATTATTGGACTTTCAAATTCTCCATACAATTCACCACTCTGGATAGTACCAAAGAAACCTGATTCCGAGGGAAATCTAAGGTGGAGATTAGTCATTGATTTTCGGAACCTCAATGAAAAAACAATAGGTGACGCATACCCCCTGCCTAACATCACGGAGATTCTAGATCATTTAGGCGAAGCGAGATACTTTTCAACCTTTGATCTCGCCAGTGGATTCCAACAAATCGAAATGGATCCACGAGATCGCGCTAAAACAGCCTTTACTACACCTAACGGTCATTACGAATATATTCGTATGCCCGAAGGGCTTAAGAATGCTCCCGCGACGTTTCAACGGCTGATGGATCAGGTATTGCGCGGATTACAGGGTGTGGAAGTATTTGTCTACCTTGATGACATCGTCGTTTACGCGAAAAATTTGGAAGATCACGGAAAGAAAGTCCGACGGTTATTCACACGATTAAATGATGCTAAATTAACTCTTCAGCCAGACAAGTGTGAATTTTTAAAAACCGAAGTCACATATTTAGGCCACATTATCAGTCGATCAGGAGTAAGACCTGACCCTAAGAAATTAATGGCAGTAAAACATTTTCCTCGTCCTAAAAATCAAAAAAATGTACGACAATTTCTTGGACTAGCCGGTTATTATCGCCGATTTATCAAAGATTTTGCAGCCAAAGCCAAACCATTAACCGAATTATTAAAAAAGAACGCCACTTTCGTGTGGAAGAAAGAACACAAAAATAGTTTCCAAATTTTACGTAAAGCGTTGTGCAGGAGTCCCATATTGCAATATCCCGATTTCAATAAACCATTTACATTAACTACTGATGCATCCGATTACGCAATAGGCGCCGTACTCAGTCAAAATGTGGACGGACATGATTTGCCTGTAGCTTACCTTTCGAGAAATTTAACGAATCCAGAACAAAATTATTTTACCACTGAAAAGGAATGCCTAGCAGTTCTTTTTGCAATACTACATTTTCGACCATACCTTTACGGAAGAAAATTTACTTTGGTTAGTGACCATGAGCCTTTAAAATGGATAGACTCAATAAAAGATCCGGGACAACGATTAGTACGTTGGAGATTAAAATTGCATGATTACGAATACGAATTTGTACATAAACCTGGACGTCTAAATTCCAACGCAGATGCATTATCTCGAAACCCAGTAACAAAATTTAATACTAGTTCAGAATCCAGTTCTAAAGACACATCCGAAAGTGATTCGGAATGTAGTATTCCAAAAATTCTGCCTATTAAAAGACCACCCGCGAATAAAAAGCTACCAGCTCCGAGCACTTCTAGATCCGTGCCTGCAGAACCAAAATCTATAGTTAAACCAATCATCAAGAGAGGTAAACGTACCTTTCCATTAGATAAAAATGCTGTTTCAACAAGAACGCGTTCCACAGTTCCAACTGTCGATCCAAAACCTCCCATTAATTACGCGGAATTAACTACTACAGAGTCTTCACAAAATTCCGAAGATGAACCGCCTACCGATCCACCGGTATTCCGAGGTCGAAAAAGCGTGTTACCTAATCTCAAATCACCAACATTGGTTCAAGAATTTCAACGCGCCCTTTCTAAAGAAGTACAATCTGAAGACCAGTCCGAGGTTGTGGACACTACAGAGGATGAAGCTGCCGCGGCTCCTACACCTGCCGAAGGCATAACAATAGAGGTTGCACCTCCATCCAATGATAGTGACGATAACGAGATCCACCTCGACACTACTCAACCCATTGGGCTACAGGAACTTCAGGAATCTTTTAACCGTTTTGACCAATCGCTGCAGGAGCATAGCGACATTCTTCAAAAATCATCCGATGAACTAGAACCGGATACAGAAAATTCATTCCGGGAAGAATTGGATAAACGCGCAGAAGACTTGTGGGTTCAATATAAAACGCGAGGACAAGATAGTGTAGAAGCAACAGCTACTGATACAGGACCTTCAAAAGATGAAATAGGGAGACCACCTTTAGAATCCATTCAAGAAGAAGAAGAACCAAACACTGCCTCAGGATTTGATAATACACTAATTCATCGTTCACCGCGCCGATCCATGATACCAACCCCATTACCATCAAACAGACCGCTTGCATTATCCACACCTTATTCAAAACCAGAAACCATATCTTCCGACCCATTCTCCACCCCCAAACGTTCATTTATTCCTGAATCGAGGAACCACACGAAAATTGATCAGTATCGGCCAGGAATTCAAATAACAGAAAGTATACTTCCGGACATATTACCGACTTTCTCCCGAAGCACACGCGGAGGAAATATTAATTTCACTCGAAACAATTTAACAAACATTCGCGAAAATTACGTTCACTTCATTTCTTCCGATGTAGAATTTGTAACCCCAATAAGTAAATTGCTCGCAGATATAGGGGCCATAAGCATTGAAAATCTGCGGAATGCAAAGCCAAAAGAAGGCCAGGTACTCGTTACGCCGCGAGGTAAATACAAAATTTTTAGTGTAGTAATAAAAGAAAAGCATTATGATGATACTTCCATCGCAAAATTAGGTAATGCTTTGAAAAATTTAAGAAATACACTTTTACAATCAGGTATAAAAACCTTTAGAATTTCGAAATCCGGTGAATTTACGGATACACTTCCGCAAGGTACACTAGCTGGTATCTTATTAAATGTTTTTGCGGATAGTGAAATCAAAGTAACTCTGTGTACCGGAAACGTACAGGTACCGCCCGAAGAACTCCGTCTGAAAATCATTTCGGAATTACACGAAAGTTTAATAGGAGGGCATAAGGGCGTAACAAAAACATATCAAAGAATTCGCGAAAGATTTTATTGGCCATCGATGCGTAACGACATTCAAAATTTTATCAGAACATGCAATAGTTGTCAGGAAAACAAACTTGTTAGGACAAAAACTCGTGAACCAATGCTTATAACTGATACACCATTAAGGCCATTTGATAAAATATCTTTAGATACTGTGGGAACTCTTCCATTGACTCCTAGCGGTAATCGGCACATTCTAACTATGCAGGATAATCTTACAAAATACTGCATTGCAGTTCCTGTACCGGATATAAAAGCAGAAACTGTAGCTCACGCGCTGGTCACGCATCTGGTTTTACAATATGGGGCTCCACGCGCGATCTTAACTGATCAAGGCACTAGCTTCATTAACAAAGTATTAAAAGAATTGGCAAAAGTATTCAAAATTAATCACGTAACTACTTCTGGGTACCGTCCACAAACAAATGGTGCTCTAGAACGTAGTCATATAGTCTTGACTGAATACATAAAACATTATCTAAATGACTTTGATGATTGGGATAAAATAGTACCGTTTGCAATATTTTCATATAACACGTCCGTTCACGAGGCAACAAATTTTACCCCACACGAATTGGTGTTTGGCGAAATAGCACGCTGTCCTAGTGCATTCCCTACAGACGAATCCTTATTGACGTATAATGGATATCTCCGAGATTTGTTAACGCGATTAACTGAAATGCAGACCTTGGCTGCACAAAATTTGATATCGGCTAAACACAAATCAAAATTACACTACGATGAAAAAGCGCGACCATTTCAAGGTAAAATTGGCGACATGGCACGCGTTTTGGTAGAAGTCAGAAAAGGAAAATTTGGTAGTCAATATCACGGTCCCTACAAAATTGTTGGAATTCTCGAAAAGAATAATATTATTTTGCAAAAGAAGTCTGGCGAACGATTTGTAAAACACGCCGATAAGCTATTGTTACACCACCAGGGTGCTCAGTACATTGAACCGGAACAAAAATTCCAACATAACACTTAACGCTTTCCGGAATTTTAAGTGTGCATACCCTGTGCAACAACTGAGATGCATTCACTTCGGTTAGGATTGCTTCATTGTCAATACATCGTACTTGGGGTATTTGTACAAATCCTCCGTATATTCCGTATGTTCCCTATGTTCCGTATGTTCCCTATGTTCCGTATGTTCCGTATGTTCCAATCAGAATCGTTATGATATTACCTTTCGGTATGTAAAACAACATGCGGGCGTTCACGTTAGTAAATAGAGACTTCCCTGTACGAAGAGCTCTATTTTCAGTTGGCAAAATGAAGTTGGTAACGCTCCTCTCTGTGATGACCTGGATCTCACTATGTTCGAAAATGAGACCGCTGGTCACGCTGGTGACAGTGAGAATGAGATTCGACGGTGAAGGGGCGAAAATTATGCAATGTAATTTTATGAGCGAGTCTCTGTCAATTTATTTAAATACACAGTGAGCCGGTGAGATTGTGGGTAATCGAGCACAAGGTGAGCGTTTGAGCGTGATATGCGCGTTTTCACAATTTCTTTTTGATACCACACGTGTACTACTCGAGAAGAAGAACGTTAGTGAATAATGGCAGGACTTCCGTCCGCGCGTCGCGTCGGTTCCGCTGGAGCATCGATGAGGCGCGCTGATTGGCTGATCGATCCACGCTGATTGGCGGATAGCGCTCGATCCGCGTCTCTGATTGGCGGATCGCGCTCGATCCGCGTCTCTGAGTGGTGGATCGATCGTTGATCTGCGTTGCAATCATGCTTCCGCGAGGTGCTGCCATGAGCGTGAGTGTGGCGTTGAGATGAACTAGGTGAATCTCAAACATACTCCCCCCATCAACAGCTTGAAGAAGATGTTGATTGTTAATCTGAAACAAACACGCCGCCAACCTCGCGATTGGCTTGATTAAATTTGTTACAGCTGATGGTGGTTGAGCTGATCCACCCCTTTCAGTATGAACTGGGTGGTGAGCGTCAGTGAGCTGATCTTGAGCAATCAGCTAATTCCGATGTAGGCGATGAGTTTGATTGATGGTGAGCATTTGTGAGCAGCTGTGGGGGTGCCGCTCTTGAAAGAGGTAGTTGGCCCATCATATGATGGACACGGATCCCCCTTTGTCGAACACACCCCACACAACGCTGAAAATGACCTTTCACTGGAGCTCGTCATCTGATGCTCCAGAGTCTAGCCAGATGGAGGTGAAACTACGCTGAGTTCGTCCCCGTTTATGAATGATGGAGGCGTTGCAAATGACCGATGGCTTCTGCTGGTGAGGCACGACACCACGTGTTTTGTCTCATGGTGTTGATGAGATATGGTTGAGTTCGCCTCCAATGCGCATTATTCCTTGGTCCTTGACGAAGGTAGTGAGTTGAATGACAGAGTTGCTGAAGGTTGAGAGGACTTGAAGTGCGAGCCTTGCATTCGGTCGTTATGCAGATTGATGTGTGGCTTGCTCTGCAGGCTTGCTGCCTTTCCTGGTGACAGCGCTGAGGTGAAAAGAGTTGCTTCGTGTGCAGCCTCCTCAACCTTGAGTCAAATCTGAAACAAACTGGGGTGAGGTGAGAAAGTGAATGCTGATTTGCAGGTGAATTCAAATGATACTTGAATGGTTGATGTGGAACCCCACGGTTGTGAGTCGTGAGGGCACAGGTGATGTGGAGAAGTGTGACCTTATGTGGAACCCCAAGGTTGTAAGTCTTGAGGGCACAAGTCATTTTGAACAGGGGTGACTTAGTGCAGGGTCTTGGACTGGCTCCATGTCATTGTGAATGTGCCGAGCGTGAGATCTCCTCTTGTGGTGATCTGTGATTAGTTTTGCATTTCTGCCCGTCCAGACTCCTTAACACAGATGCCATGCCAGTATGGCAGAGTTGTAAATTCTGCCTTGCACCGAGATGACAAAGGTAGCCGTAACATCATGATCCGTGGTGAGCAAGTTGAGAGTCCTGGGTTGAGGCAGCGACAATATTCAAGCTGCGAAGTGGGTGAGGTCGAGATGTACGCGTAACGTTGTGGTGCGTGGAATTTCTCCATTGCACGTGACAGGTGATTTTGTCATTGTGAGACCTTCCAGTGTGATGTTCGCGAAGTGATCCATACGTGTATGTAGATTAGAGATCCGTCCACACTGGAGCGAGCCGTGAGTGAATGTACGTGAGAATGATGCCATCAAGTGGCTTGTAAAGTATTGAAACGACCCACCTGGGTTTGATATTGAAGATGGTGAGTCCTGCGCCTTGAATTTGTGAGCTGAGATCCCCTCGTTGAGGGTGGTGAGGTGAGATGTGGCCATGGTCAGCTCGTCGAGCTGGTCCGCAATGAGCTTTCGCTTGTTGAGATAATGAGCAGAGAGAAGATCCCAGGCTGAGAGAAAGGTGAGATTGGTGGCTGGCGTCTCTTCCACCAGTTGAGCTGACGATGAGTCGAGGCTTGAGCGCAGGTATTGCAACCTCTCAACATCAGTGAGGTTGCAATCCTGGTGAATGAGTTGCGTGAACCTCTCGCTGAAAGCAGGCCACTCCTTGTAGCTCCCTCCGAAGGAGGGGACAGTGAGTGCTGGGAGCTTGTTCGGTTGCTCCTGGTTGTTGAGGCCCGTTCCGACAGTGAAACTTCTCAGTTCCTCTTCAAGGCGGCTGAGTGTGAGTCTTAACGTGAGCGTGAGCTTGCCCTCCTTGAAAAGCAGGTGTGAGCTGAAGTATTCGTGATCCATGAGGCTCTCAGGCCACTTCATCTCCAGGTACTTATGCTCCCGGAGGAAGGACTGATGGAGCTCCTCCACCTGGGCCTTGTACACGTTCACCTCGGTGAGAGTGAGGTTAGGGGCGCACTTAGGCAGCCCCGCCTTGAGCGATTTGAGAGAGTTGTACCTGCTCAATTGCGACTTGTACTTGAGCATGAGTTGGGAGGGCAACTCACATATGGGCTTGCTGACGATTGCCATGGCTGCATCAAGGGCTGCGTCGATAATGGCGCTTGCAGCGACCGTTGCCTCGTTGCAGATCATGATGCTTGAGAAGTTGTGAGAGTGAGCTTGAGAAATGATGTCGAGTATTACACTGCACTGTATTACGTCACTACCGTCGATCCGGCTCGAAGGACCAAAATGTTCGAAAATGAGACCGCTGGTCACGCTGGTGACAGTGAGAATGAGATTCGACGGTGAAGGGGCGAAAATTATGCAATGTAATTTTATGAGCGAGTCTCTGTCAATTTATTTAAATACACAGTGAGCCGGTGAGATTGTGGGTAATCGAGCACAAGGTGAGCGTTTGAGCGTGATATGCGCGTTTTCACAATTTCTTTTTGATACCACACGTGTACTACTCGAGAAGAAGAACGTTAGTGAATAATGGCAGGACTTCCGTCCGCGCGTCGCGTCGGTTCCGCTGGAGCATCGATGAGGCGCGCTGATTGGCTGATCGATCCACGCTGATTGGCGGATAGCGCTCGATCCGCGTCTCTGATTGGCGGATCGCGCTCGATCCGCGTCTCTGAGTGGTGGATCGATCGTTGATCTGCGTTGCAATCATGCTTCCGCGAGGTGCTGCCATGAGCGTGAGTGTGGCGTTGAGATGAACTAGGTGAATCTCAAACACACTAATACAAGGGCAACGTCAGAAGACGTATGAAATTTCAAGAATACACGCTAGTCCTGGACTGTATTTTGAAAAATTACATACTATGAGACTGATGACCGCCGACTGGCGGGTCACGATTTTCCTCGACGCCCATAAATTAGGAACCCAATTTCCAATGGGTTATGAAAAATTAAATGAAACCTACAACTACTGCGTCTCCGTACTGCTGGCAAGCGATTGCAATAGCATCTTGCGTGTCAGTTACCTTAATGGAAAGGCGGAAGAAGCTTTGGCGCTGCGTTTGGAGCTAAAGGAGACAATCTCGGCGATTCAAGTTCCGGAGGAGTTTAACAGCCCCAAGACCATCGTACGGAGGAGTGTTCCTCTTGGGTTCATCGGATCGCTAGGCCGCACTCTCTTTGGCACACTAACAACGGATGATGCAGAATACTTCAATTCGGAAATTGATCAACTATACCGAGATCAACAAGAAATAACTCATCTCATAAAAAAATCAAACGCATATTATTACCAGTAAGCTCCACAAATACCATGAAGCATTAGACCAAAATTCAAGACTGATGAACAAAAACAGAGTTCAGATCAACCAACTCTCTACAGCAATAGGTGACATAGATAAATCGCTAAACTACACTCGGGTATCATACTGGTTGACACACTATGCACATAACCTGGAACTGTCCTTGGACCAATATATAAAAGTGACCGAGAAATTTCTTGCTGCAATACATGCCGCAAAGGCAGGAGAATTACATAGCTCACTATTGGATAAATTAAAACTTCAACGTATTGTATCAGACATTAGAAATACACAAAATTCATACGACCTCCCGATACCGCAAGGATACCAGGGAATAGAAGAACTAATTAGATTATCCAGTAAAAAGATCAGCTACCACAAAGGCAGACTTCTACTGATACTATACTTGCCTTTGGTAGACGGAGTAGCATACCACCTCTACCGCACATACTCTTGGCCTATCCCACAAAAATTTACTAAAAATTCGACAGGATCAAGCTACGTCCATCCAGGAACCCCATATTTGGCAATAAGCAATGATCATCGGTTTTACTTCAACATAGATGAGTTATATATTAACAACTGTCACAGAACATCTTATGTGCACCTATGCCCGTTGGATCAACCGTTGTCCGAAGTTTCGTCCAATGACGCTTGCGAAGTTTTGCTATTGTTGCGGCCTACCGTCCAAGCATTCAAATATTGCGATGTGCGAATAAGATCTCAGCACACCCCGTTCTGGGCCCGGTTGAAATCAACTCAAGGATGGTTATATTCCTTAGAGTCACCGGAGACATTGCAAATTATATGTGGTGGAATGAAGGACGAATTAGTAACCATGGAGGGCACTGGTATTTTACAGCTTAAACAAGGATGTATTGCTAAAACCGCTCATGTGACCCTAATTGGAATTCAACATTTGGAGGATCGAGAACAGTACCTTTACCAACCGAATTTACTACTAAATATTTCAGAACTTCTACCCCAAATTTACAAATATCATGACATTCGACCATTAGATACAAGCTATAAAAACACACCCACTATTGTCGAAGATACTATGTCTGAAGTAGAAGGAAAACTCGACGAGATAGGACGACATCACCGAAATAAAAGATTCAGTACCCATCTATTGCACGGAGGACTGGCATTATCATCTATTTTAACTCTGGGAATTCTGCTATACAGCTTCCGAAGTAGTGTCGGGAGAGTGCGGTTTCTGTTGCCCTGTAGGAAGAGGAGACTTGAGACTTCGCCAGAGACAACGGTCGGACCAAGCAATGTCATTGTAAGAGTGGAAAGCGATTTGCCAGCCGACTGCCATTCGATCACGCCTACCGCAGATACGCCTACCACAGATGCTCATTCGATCGCGCTTGTCACTTCATCATTGCCACCCGAATAGAGATGTCTGACCCAGCCATCAACGATCACGGACGCTCACGAAGGATCTTCGTGTGCCGCTTAGCGCGGTTCACGAAACAAAAAGACCTCTTAAAAATTTTCCATCCACACGGAGCAGAACACGTCGTCTTAAGGGTCCAACCTAGTGGGAACGTGGCTTTTATCACATTCGCCACTTCGCAGCAAGCAGCCCAGGTGGTGAACGACGCAATCTCAAAACCCATGAGGCTCCGGATCATGGTCGCCGACGCATGGCATAGTTTCAACTTGCCATCCTCGAGCACCGGGCCATCCAACTTCAATCCTGAATGGGACAACCCTTTCCCGGGGTACGAACCGGTCCGTTCAGCACTCCTGCCGGTAGAAGTGATTGCGCGAATAGCGGCATACCTGCCTTTCGCGGATTGCGCCCGCATGGAGCAGGTATCGAAGACGTGGAGAGTAGGAGTACACGACTCCTTCCGGAAAACGCAACGTCTCGATCTAGACAATTGGAGATGGCCTGGGATGCAAGGATGGAGGCGCATTAAAACGGAAGCCTTCTATTGGGTATTGGTTCGATGTGCCCCTTACTTAAAGATTATTGTTTTAGACGATGACCAAGCCGCTGAAGATCTGCGACCTCAGCTGTTGGCCTTGATTGCTAAGAATTGTCCAGCACTGGAAGGGCTGGATGTAACGGCCGTCAACGCCCGACCATCAGCCTTTCGGGAGCTGGCAGCACGCGTTACCTCCCTGAAAGACCTATCAATTGGAAGTTGCACGAACTGCAGCGACATTGAACTAGGAAGGATTTTCCAAACTAATAAGAATCTACAAAGATTCAGCGCCAAGGGCACCGATTTCTCTGGAAGGTCCCTGTTACAAATAACAGTGGACCTAGTAAGGCTGAGTCTAAGAGATTCTACGGCTAGAGGCGAATATATCGCCGCAGCCATTTCACATTTCAAAATGTTATCACATTTTTGTTTATCCAAGCCCAAAAACTTCCACTCTAATATTTTACAGACATTAATTGAAAACACCATGTTACCTCGATCCATGGAGTCGATGAAGTTCGTGGGGTGTAACACCCGGCCCGGTCACGGAGGGATGCAGGAGGAGGATGCGGAATCCGAGCAGGAAGAGGCAGCAGACTTTTTCGAGTTTGACCTCGGTCCCGTCGAGATGGCGGTCAGCCTCCCTTCTCGCTATCCCTTGGTCACCGAGCTTGGGGTTGCGTTCTGCGGCTGGGTAGACAGCGCCTTCATCGGCGAAGTGGGTCGCCACATGAAGCATATTATCAAATTGGATATCACGGGGTGCACTAACATCAGAGGGCAGTTTAGCCTCGAAACACTCAGTGCCCTGAATCATTGTAGCGAACTACAGATCAGCCTACTGTACCCGGACGTCGGTGCTCAGTTTCTCAAAGACATGCCGTCGCTCAGAGAGTTAACGTGTAGGGATAATCAGGGCATAACAGATGAGGACGTCTGCGGTCTCATCAGAAATAGCAGTACAATAACGACAATAGATCTGGAAGGCTGCGTTCACATAGGGCGTCCTTTCATAGATTGCGTGTACTCCGCCCTGCGAGGCGATCCTCACAATCACCGAGTCGAAATTCGTGTCGGAGGAACAAGCGCAGTACGTCGTCGGCGTGACAGGCAGCTACTCCATGTTTTCTAGAATTATACGCGGCACTCCAAGTGTCCTTATAACTAGTTATCATCGGGGACGATGATTCCAAGGGGGGGAGGGTGTTACGTGCCGGTTATTTTTCAATTCATCTCTAAATTTTTGCTAAAATTCACATCATATCTTGCTACACGGATGTCGACGACTGGTTCAACCATCACGTGTTATGGGGATTCCCCTCAATCAGTAGTCGATTATCCGTGAATATTCTTAATGGTTATAATTTAATTCCGATTGAAGCCTGTCACGCCACGGCATACTTTGGAAGATTGTCGTCAGCAATCTCCCAACGCCGTCGACGTTCCTAGAATGCGCGCCGTGATAAGCCTTTCGACGCATTGTAGTAGGCTACTTTATATTTTTTCTCCCCTGTCAAAATTTTTATACACCATCATTGACATTTGATCCTACCATTGAGTGTTGTGGGAGTTTCCCTCGATCAATTGTCAATGACCTACAAACCATATGATAATAATAATTTTATATGAACCGTTACGCCGCTGCGTTCTTCCGTGAGAAAACCTTCCGACACCGTCAGCGTTCTTAGAACGCCGGACGCGATAGCGACTTGGATGCTGGGAACGTTCTGGGTGGCGACGGTTGGGCCCGTGTGCATGAGGTGCGGCGTCAGCGAATTTGACGCAAAGGCCCGAGTGCTCGGGCCTACCCTGCGAAAGTTCGTCGCAGTCGGCTGGCAAATCGCGAGTAGCGTTGACGTTCTGTCCGAGGGACATTTTGCGTATTGTATAATAGGCATCGTGAGCTAGAGTTCTGTGTGATATATCAACGGAAAGACTCAGTCCCCGTAAAGACTCTTTCAGTGTTTTACTTATTCCAACCATTTTTCCTTTTGTTGAAATCTTATATTTTTCCGTCGTATTTATAATTATAATCCGCCGAACAAGTGAATTGCGTGTGTGTGAATTCTACGTGCGCCTCACCCGGCCGTAGAACCGCTCCAGTCCATCAGAGAGAGCGAGATAGAGCGTAAGAGAGAGAGAGAGAGAGAGAGAGGCAAACCGCTCCGGTTCGTTAGTTCCAAATTTAAGCCTTGTACTACCTGAGTCGGTGAGTGATTCAAGTACCTACTTATTCATGACATTGTACGGAAGTAATAATTGACCCAACCACGGAGGTTACGGGATTTTCCCTCAGTCAACTGTTACCTTCCCTTCGGCGTGTACCGCGTTTTTGCAAATTTTCTGTTTTCATGTAATTATAATCACCGATCGCATAACCTTTTCTAAAATATTCACCGTGAATGTATAAAACCGAACGTACATACAATAACTGATCCAACCACTTAATGGTTACGGGTTACCCTCGATCAATTATTGTCCGTTAACTATTATCTGACGTCCATGTCAAATCGTAATTGTAACTTTCGAAGCCAATTAGATTCTTGTATCCGATTGCAAAATTCTACAAACCGTATTTTGTACATTTATATCGCTAAACGCATACCATGTAAATTCCCCAATTTATGTTCTACCTTTTAAACATTTCCTTTTGCTTATTTTGTAATACATGGTAATATTTACTCAAATATCGTCTCATTTTCTTTCGAACCAGTCTCAAAGTACCACATCCAGACGGGACAACCTGTATTGGTCGTAGATAAAAGCCCTACTCCCAAAACAATCCTGAATTTACGCGTAATAAATAAATCTTTAATTTGTTAAGCGTTGCGTGAGAAAAATTAGACTCAACCGCTCGGTCACTTTAAATTCAACGCCCTCACGTAACACTCGTTTGACTCGTTTGACTCGTTTGACTCGTTTGACTCGTTTGACTCGTTTGACTCGTTTGGCTCGTTTGACTCGTTTGACTCGTTTGACTCGTTTGACTCGTTTGACTCGTTTGACTCGTTTGACTCGTTTGACTCGTTTGACTCGTTTGACTCGTTTGACTCGTTTGACTCGTTTGACTCGTTTGACTCGTTTGACTCGTTTCAGTCGTTTGACTCGTTTGACTCGTTTGACTCGTTTGACTCGTTTGACTCGTTTGACTCGTTTGACTCGTTTGACTCGTTTGACTCGTTTGACTCGTTTGACTCGTTTGACTCGTTTGACTCGTTTGACTCGTTTGACTCGTTTGACTCGTTTGACTCGTTTGACTCGTTTGACTCGTTTGACTCGTTTGACTCGTATGACTCGTTGGACTCGTTTGACTCGTTTGACTCGTTTGACTCGTTTGACTCGTTTGACTCGTATGACTCGTTGGACTCGTTTGACTCGTTTGACTCGTTTGACTCGTTTCACTCGTTTGACTCGATTGTCCTGTTCGACCCGTTTGACCCATTAGACTCGTTTGACTCGTTTGACTCGTTTGACTCGTTTGACTCGTTTGACTCGTTTGACTCGTTTGACTCGTTTGACTCGTTTGACTCGTTTGACTCGTTTGACTCGTTTGACTCGTTTCACTCGTTTCAGTTGTATGACTCGTTTGACTCGTTTGACTCGTTTGACTCGTTTGACTCGTTTGACTCGTTTGACTCGTTTGACTCGTTTGACTCGTTGACTCGTTTGACTCGTTTGACTCGTTTGACTCGTTTGACTCGTTTGACTCGTTTGACTAGTCTGACACGATTGACTCGTTTGAGTCGTTTGACTCGCTTGACTCGTTTGACTCGCTTGACTCGTTTGTCTCGTTTGACTCGTTTGGCTCGTTTGACTCGTTTGGCTCGTTTGACTCTTTTGACTCGTTTGACTCGTTTGACTCGTTTGACTCGTTTGACTCGTTTGACTCGTTTGACTCGTTTGACTCGTTTGACTCGTTTGACTCGTTTGACTCGTTTGACTCGTTTGACAAGTTTGACTCGTTTGACTCGTTTGACTCGTTTGACTCGTTTGACTCGTTTGACTCGTTTGACTCGTTTGACTCGTTTGACTCGTTTGACTCGTTTGACTCGTTTGACTCGTTTGACTCGTTTGACTCGTTTGACTCGTTTGCCTCGTTTGACTCGTTTGACTCGTTTGACTCGTTTGACTCGTTTGACTCGTTTGACTCGTTTGACTCGTTTGACTCGTTTGACTCGTTTGACTCGTTTGACTCGTTTGACTCGTTTGACTCGTTTGACTCGTTTGACTCGTTTGAGACGTTTTACTCGTTGACTCGTTTGACTCGTTTGACTCGTTTGACTCGTTTGACTCGTTTGACTCGTTTGACTCGTTTGACTCGTTTGACTAGTCTGACACGATTGACTCGTTTGAGTCGTTTGACTCGCTTGACTCGTTTGACTCGCTTGACTCGTTTGTCTCGTTTGACTCGTTTGGCTCGTTTGACTCGTTTGGCTCGTTTGACTCGTTTGACTCGTTTGACTCGTTTGACTCGATTGACTCGTTTGACTCGTTTGACTCGTTTGACTAGTCTGACACGTTTGACTCGTTTCAGTCGTTTGACTCGTTTCAGTCGTTTGACTCGCTTGACTCGTTTGACTCGTTTAACTCGCTTGACTCGCTTGTCCTGTTCGACCCGTTTGACCCATTTGACTCGTTTGACTCGTTAGACTCGTTTGACTCGCTTGACTCGTTTGACTCGTTTAACTCGCTTGACTCGCTTGTCCTGTTCGACCCGTTTGACTCGTTTGACTCTTTTGACTCGTTTGACTCGTTTGACTCGTTTGACTCGTTTGACTCGATTGACTCGTTTGACTCGTTTGACTCGTTTGACTGGTTTGACTCGTTTGACCCGTTTGACCAGTTTGACTCGTTTGACTCGTTTGACTCGATTGTCCTGTTCGACCCGTTTGACCCGTTTGACACGTTTGACTCATTTCAATCGTTTAACTCGTTTCACTCGTTTCACTCGATTCACTCGTTTCACTCGTTTCAATCGTTTCACTCGTTTGACTCGATTGACTCGTTTAACTCGCTTGACTCGATTGTCCTGTTCGATCCGTTTGACTCGTTTGACTCGTTTGACTCGTTTGACTCGATTGACTCGTTTGACTCGTTTGACTGGTTTGACTCGTTTGACCCGTTTGACCCGTTTGACCGGTTTGACTCGTTTGACTCGATTGTCCTGTTCGACCCGTTTGACTCGTTTGACTCGTTTGACTCGTTTGACTCGTTTGACTCGTTTGACTCGTTTGACAAGATTGTCCTGTTCGACCCGTTTGACCCGTTTGACTCGTTTGACTCGTTTCACTCGTTTGACTCGTTTGACTCGTTTGACAAGATTGTCCTGTTCGACCCGTTTGACCCGTTTGACACGTTTGACTCGTTTCAATCGTTTAACTCGTTTCACTCGTTTCACTCGATTCACTCGTTTCACTCGTTTCAATCGTTTCACTCGTTTGACTCGATTGACTCGTTTAACTCGCTTGACTCGATTGTCCTGTTCGATCCGTTTGACTCGTTTGACTCGTTTGACTCGTTTGACTCGTTTGACTCGTTTGACTCGTTTGACTCGTTTGACTCGTTTGACTCGTTTGACTCGTTTGACTCGTTTGACTCGTTTGACTCGTTTGACTCGTTTGACAAGTTTGACTCGTTGGACTCGTTTGACTCGTTTGACTCGTTTGACTCGTATGACTCGTTGGACTCGTTTGACTCGTTTGACTCGTATGACTCGTTGGACTCGTTTGACTCGTTTGACTCGTTTGACTCGTTTGACTCGTTTGACTCGTTTGACTAGTCTGACACGTTTGACTCGTTTCAGTCGTTTGACTCGTTTCAGTCGTTTGACTCGCTTGACTCGTTTGACTCGTTTAACTCGCTTGACTCGCTTGTCCTGTTCGACCCGTTTGACCCATTTGACTCGTTTGACTCGTTTGACTCGTTTGACTCGTTTGACTCGTTTGACTCGTTTGACTCGTTTGACTCGTTTGACTCGTTTGACTCGTTTGACTCGTTTGACTCGTTTGACTCGTTTGACTCGTTTGACTCGTTTGACTCGTTTAACTCGCTTGACTCGATTGTCCTGTTCGATCCGTTTGACTCGTTTGACTCGTTTGACTCGTTTGACTCGTTTGACTCGTTTGACTCGTTTGACAAGTTTGACTCGTTTGACTCGTTTGACTCGTTTGACTCGTTTGACTCGTTTGACTCGTTTGACTCGTTTGACTCGTTTGACTCGTTTGACTCGTTTGACTCGTTTGACTCGTTTGACTCGTTTGACTCGTTTGACTCGTTTGACTCGTTTGACTCGTTTGACTCGTTTGACTCGTTTGACTCGTTTGACTCGTTTGACTCGTTTGACTCGTTTGACTCGTTTGACTCGTTTGACTCGTTTGACTCGTTTGACTCGTTTGACTCGTTTGACTCGTTTGACTCGTTTGACTCGTTTGACTCGTTTGACTCGTTTGACTCGTTTGACTCGTTTGACTCGTTTGACTCGTTTGACTCGTTTGACTCGTTTGACTCGTTTGACTCGTTTGACTCGTTTGACTCGTTTGACTCGTTTGACTCGTTTGACTCGTTTGACTCGTTTGACTCGTTTGACTCGTTTGACTCGTTTGACTCGTTTGACTCGTTTGACTCGTTTGACTCGTTTGACTCGTTTGACTCGTTTGACTCGTTTGACTCGTTTGACTCGTTTGACTCGTTTGACTCGTTTGACTCGTTTGACTCGTTTGACTCGTTTGACTCGTTTGACTCGTTTGACTCGTTTGACTCGTTTGACTCGTTTGACTCGTTTGACTCGTTTGACTCGTTTGACTCGTTTGACTCGTTTGACTCGTTTGACTCGTTTGACTCGTTTGACTCGTTTGACTCGTTTGACTCGTTTGACTCGTTTGACTCGTTTGACTCGTTTGACTCGTTTGACTCGTATGTCTCGATTGTCCTGTTCGACCCGTTTGACCCATTTGACTCGTTTGACTCGTTTGACTCGTTTGACTCGTTTGACTCGATTGAGTCGTTTGACTCGTTTGACTCGTTTCAGTCGTTTGACTCGATTGACTCGATTGAATCGTTTGACTCGTTAGACTCGTTTGACTCGTTTGGCTCGTTCAACTCGCTTGACTCGATTGTCCTGTTCGACCCGTTTGACTCGTTTGACTCGTTTGACTCGTTTGACTCGTTTGACTCGTTTGACTCGTTTGACTCGTTTGACTCGTTTGACTCGTTTGACTCGTTTGACTCGCTTGACTCGCTTGACTCGCTTGACTCGCTTGACTCGCTTGACTCGCTTGACTCGCTTGACTCGCTTGACTCGCTTGACTCGCTTGACTCGCTTGACTCCCTTGACTCGCTTGACTCGCTTGACTCGCTTGACTCGCTTGACTCGCTTGACTCGCTTGACTCGCTTGACTCGCTTGACTCGCTTGACTCGCTTGACTCGCTTGACTCGCTTGACTCGCTTGACTCGCTTGACTCGCTTGACTCGCTTGACTCGCTTGACTCGCTTGACTCGCTTGACTCGCTTGACTCGCTTGACTCGCTTGACTCGCTTGACTCGCTTGACTCGCTTGACTCGCTTGACTCGCTTGACTCGCTTGACTCGCTTGACTCGCTTGACTCGCTTGACTCGCTTGACTCGCTTGACTCGCTTGACTCGCTTGACTCGCTTGACTCGCTTGACTCGCTTGACTCGCTTGACTCGTTTGACTCGTTTGACTCGTTTGACTCGTTTGACTCGTTTGACTCGTTTGACTCGTTTGACTCGTTTGCCTCGTTTGCCTCGTTTGCCTCGTTTGACTCGTTTGCCTCGTTTGACTCGTTTGACTCGTTTGACTCGTTTGACTCGTTTGACTCGTTTAACTCGCTTGACTCGCTTGTCCTGTTCGACCCGTTTGACTCGTTTGACTCTTTTGACTCGTTTGACTCGTTTGACTCGTTTGACTCGTTTGACTCGATTGACTCGTTTGACTCGTTTGACTGGTTTGACTCGTTTGACCCGTTTGACCAGTTTGACTCGTTTGACTCGTTTGACTCGATTGTCCTGTTCGACCCGTTTGACCCGTTTGACACGTTTGACTCGTTTCAATCGTTTAACTCGTTTCACTCGTTTCACTCGATTCACTCGTTTGACTCGTTTGACTCGTTTGACTCGTTTGACTCGTTTGACTCGTTTGACTCGTTTGACTCGTTTGACTCGTTTGACTCGTTTGACTCGTTTGACTCGTTTGACTCGTTTGACTCGTTTGACTCGTTTGACTCGTTTGACTCGTTTGACTCGTTTGACTCGTTTGACTCGTTTGACTCGTTTGACTCGTTTGACTCGTTTGACTCGTTTGACTCGTTTGACTCGTTTGACTCGTTTGACTCGTTTGACTCGTTTGACTCGTTTGACTCGTTTGACTCGTTTGACTCGTTTGACTCGTTTGACTCGTTTGACTCGTTTGACTCGTTTGACTCGTTTGACTCGTTTGACTCGTTTGACTCGTTTGACTCGTTTGACTCGTTTGACTCGTTTGACTCGTTTGACTCGTTTGACTCGTTTGACTCGTTTGACTCGTTTGACTCGTTTGACTCGTTTGACTCGTTTGACTCGTTTGACTCGTTTGACTCGTTTGACTCGTTTGACTCGTTTGACTCGTTTGACTCGTTTGACTCGTTTGACTCGTTTGACTCGTTTGACTCGTTTGACTCGTTTGACTCGTTTGACTCGTTTGACTCGTTTGACTCGTTTGACTCGTATGTCTCGATTGTCCTGTTCGACCCGTTTGACCCATTTGACTCGTTTGACTCGTTTGACTCGTTTGACTCGTTTGACTCGATTGTCCTGTTCGACCCGTTTGACCCGTTTGACACGTTTGACTCGTTTCAATCGTTTAACTCGTTTCACTCGTTTCACTCGATTCACTCGTTTCACTCGTTTCAATCGTTTCACTCGTTTGACTCGATTGACTCGTTTAACTCGCTTGACTCGATTGTCCTGTTCGATCCGTTTGACTCGTTTGACTCGTTTGACTCGTTTGACTCGATTGACTCGTTTGACTCGTTTGACTGGTTTGACTCGTTTGACCCGTTTGACCCGTTTGACCGGTTTGACTCGTTTGACTCGATTGTCCTGTTCGACCCGTTTGACTCGTTTGACTCGTTTGACTCGTTTGACTCGTTTGACTCGTTTGACTCGTTTGACAAGATTGTCCTGTTCGACCCGTTTGACCCGTTTGACTCGTTTGACTCGGTTCACTCGTTTGACTCGTTTGACTCGTTTGACAAGATTGTCCTGTTCGACCCGTTTGACCCGTTTGACACGTTTGACTCGTTTCAATCGTTTAACTCGTTTCACTCGTTTCACTCGATTCACTCGTTTCACTCGTTTCAATCGTTTCACTCGTTTGACTCGATTGACTCGTTTAACTCGCTTGACTCGATTGTCCTGTTCGATCCGTTTGACTCGTTTGACTCGTTTGACTCGTTTGACTCGTTTGACTCGTTTGACTCGTTTGACTCGTTTGACTCGTTTGACTCGTTTGACTCGTTTGACTCGTTTGACTCGTTTGACTCGTTTGACTCGTTTGACAAGTTTGACTCGTTGGACTCGTTTGACTCGTTTGACTCGTTTGACTCGTTTGACTCGTTGGACTCGTTTGACTCGTTTGACTCGTATGACTCGTTGGACTCGTTTGACTCGTTTGACTCGTTTGACTCGTTTGACTCGTTTGACTCGTTTGACTAGTCTGACACGTTTGACTCGTTTCAGTCGTTTGACTCGTTTCAGTCGTTTGACTCGCTTGACTCGTTTGACTCGTTTAACTCGCTTGACTCGCTTGTCCTGTTCGACCCGTTTGACCCATTTGACTCGTTTGACTCGTTTGACTCGTTTGACTCGTTTGACTCGTTTGACTCGTTTGACTCGTTTGACTCGTTTGACTCGTTTGACTCGTTTGACTCGTTTGACTCGTTTGACTCGTTTGACTCGTTTGACTCGATTGACTCGTTTAACTCGCTTGACTCGATTGTCCTGTTCGATCCGTTTGACTCGTTTGACTCGTTTGACTCGTTTGACTCGTTTGACTCGTTTGACTCGTTTGACAAGTTTGACTCGTTTGACTCGTTTGACTCGTTTGACTCGTTTGACTCGTTTGACTCGTTTGACTCGTTTGACTCGTTTGACTCGTTTGACTCGTTTGACTCGTTTGACTCGTTTGACTCGTTTGACTCGTTTGACTCGTTTGACTCGTTTGACTCGTTTGACTCGTTTGACTCGTTTGACTCGTTTGACTCGTTTGACTCGTTTGACTCGTTTGACTCGTTTGACTCGTTTGACTCGTTTGACTCGTTTGACTCGTTTGACTCGTTTGACTCGTTTGACTCGTTTGACTCGTTTGACTCGTTTGACTCGTTTGACTCGTTTGACTCGTTTGACTCGTTTGACTCGTTTGACTCGTTTGACTCGTTTGACTCGTTTGACTCGTTTGACTCGTTTGACTCGTTTGACTCGTTTGACTCGTTTGACTCGTTTGACTCGTTTGACTCGTTTGACTCGTTTGACTCGTTTGACTCGTTTGACTCGTTTGACTCGTTTGACTCGTTTGACTCGTTTGACTCGTTTGACTCGTTTGACTCGTTTGACTCGTTTGACTCGTTTGACTCGTTTGACTCGTTTGACTCGTTTGACTCGTTTGACTCGTTTGACTCGTTTGACTCGTTTGACTCGTTTGACTCGTTTGACTCGTTTGACTCGTTTGACTCGTTTGACTCGTTTGACTCGTTTGACTCGTTTGACTCGTTTGACTCGTTTGACTCGTTTGACTCGTTTGACTCGTTTGACTCGTTTGACTCGTTTGACTCGTTTGACTCGTTTGACTCGTTTGACTCGTTTGACTCGTTTGACTCGTTTGACTCGTTTGACTCGTTTGACTCGTTTGACTCGTTTGACTCGTTTGACTCGTTTGACTCGTTTGACTCGTTTGACTCGTTTGACTCGTTTGACTCGTTTGACTCGTTTGACTCGTTTGACTCGTTTGACTCGTTTGACTCGTTTGACTCGTTTGACTCGTTTGACTCGTATGTCTCGATTGTCCTGTTCGACCCGTTTGACCCATTTGACTCGTTTGACTCGTTTGACTCGTTTGACTCGTTTGACTCGATTGAGTCGTTTGACTCGTTTGACTCGTTTCAGTCGTTTGACTCGATTGACTCGATTGAATCGTTTGACTCGTTAGACTCGTTTGACTCGTTTGGCTCGTTCAACTCGCTTGACTCGATTGTCCTGTTCGACCCGTTTGACTCGTTTGACTCGTTTGACTCGTTTGACTCGTTTGACTCGTTTGACTCGTTTGACTCGTTTGACTCGCTTGACTCGCTTGACTCGCTTGACTCGCTTGACTCGCTTGACTCGCTTGACTCGCTTGACTCGCTTGACTCGCTTGACTCGCTTGACTCGCTTGACTCGCTTGACTCGCTTGACTCGCTTGACTCGCTTGACTCGCTTGACTCGCTTGACTCGCTTGACTCGCTTGACTCGCTTGACTCGCTTGACTCGCTTGACTCGCTTGACTCGCTTGACTCGCTTGACTCGCTTGACTCGCTTGACTCGTTTGACTCGTTTGACTCGTTTGACTCGTTTGACTCGTTTGACTCGTTTGACTCGTTTGACTCGTTTGACTCGTTTGACTCGTTTGACTCGTTTGACTCGTTTGACTCGTTTGACTCGTATGTCTCGATTGTCCTGTTCGACCCGTTTGACCCGTTTGACACGTTTGACTCGTTTCAATCGTTTAACTCGTTTCACTCGTTTCACTCGATTCACTCGTTTCACTCGTTTCAATCGTTTCACTCGTTTGACTCGATTGACTCGTTTAACTCGCTTGACTCGATTGTCCTGTTCGATCCGTTTGACTCGTTTGACTCGTTTGACTCGTTTGACTCGATTGACTCGTTTGACTCGTTTGACTGGTTTGACTCGTTTGACCCGTTTGACCCGTTTGACCGGTTTGACTCGTTTGACTCGATTGTCCTGTTCGACCCGTTTGACTCGTTTGACTCGTTTGACTCGTTTGACTCGTTTGACTCGTTTGACTCGTTTGACAAGATTGTCCTGTTCGACCCGTTTGACCCGTTTGACTCGTTTGACTCGGTTCACTCGTTTGACTCGTTTGACTCGTTTGACAAGATTGTCCTGTTCGACCCGTTTGACCCGTTTGACACGTTTGACTCGTTTCAATCGTTTAACTCGTTTCACTCGTTTCACTCGATTCACTCGTTTCACTCGTTTCAATCGTTTCACTCGTTTGACTCGATTGACTCGTTTAACTCGCTTGACTCGATTGTCCTGTTCGATCCGTTTGACTCGTTTGACTCGTTTGACTCGTTTGACTCTTTTGACTCGTTTGACTCGTTTGACTCGTTTGACTCGTTTGACTCGTTTGACTCGTTTGACTCGTTTGACTCGTTTGACTCGTTTGACTCGTTTGACAAGTTTGACTCGTTGGACTCGTTTGACTCGTTTGACTCGTTTGACTCGTATGACTCGTTGGACTCGTTTGACTCGTTTGACTCGTATGACTCGTTGGACTCGTTTGACTCGTTTGACTCGTTTGACTCGTTTGACTCGTTTGACTCGTTTGACTAGTCTGACACGTTTGACTCGTTTCAGTCGTTTGACTCGTTTCAGTCGTTTGACTCGCTTGACTCGTTTGACTCGTTTAACTCGCTTGACTCGCTTGTCCTGTTCGACCCGTTTGACCCATTTGACTCGTTTGACTCGTTTGACTCGTTTGACTCGTTTGACTCGTTTGACTCGTTTGACTCGTTTGACTCGTTTGACTCGTTTGACTCGTTTGACTCGTTTGACTCGTTTGACTCGTTTGACTCGTTTGACTCGATTGACTCGTTTAACTCGCTTGACTCGATTGTCCTGTTCGATCCGTTTGACTCGTTTGACTCGTTTGACTCGTTTGACTCGTTTGACTCGTTTGACTCGTTTGACAAGTTTGACTCGTTTGACTCGTTTGACTCGTTTGACTCGTTTGACTCGTTTGACTCGTTTGACTCGTTTGACTCGTTTGACTCGTTTGACTCGTTTGACTCGTTTGACTCGTTTGACTCGTTTGACTCGTTTGACTCGTTTGACTCGTTTGACTCGTTTGACTCGTTTGACTCGTTTGACTCGTTTGACTCGTTTGACTCGTTTGACTCGTTTGACTCGTTTGACTCGTTTGACTCGTTTGACTCGTTTGACTCGTTTGACTCGTTTGACTCGTTTGACTCGTTTGACTCGTTTGACTCGTTTGACTCGTTTGACTCGTTTGACTCGTTTGACTCGTTTGACTCGTTTGACTCGTTTGACTCGTTTGACTCGTTTGACTCGTTTGACTCGTTTGACTCGTTTGACTCGTTTGACTCGTTTGACTCGTTTGACTCGTTTGACTCGTTTGACTCGTTTGACTCGTTTGACTCGTTTGACTCGTTTGACTCGTTTGACTCGTTTGACTCGTTTGACTCGTTTGACTCGTTTGACTCGTTTGACTCGTTTGACTCGTTTGACTCGTTTGACTCGTTTGACTCGTTTGACTCGTTTGACTCGTTTGACTCGTTTGACTCGTTTGACTCGTTTGACTCGTTTGACTCGTTTGACTCGTTTGACTCGTTTGACTCGTTTGACTCGTTTGACTCGTTTGACTCGTTTGACTCGTTTGACTCGTTTGACTCGTTTGACTCGTTTGACTCGTTTGACTCGTTTGACTCGTTTGACTCGTTTGACTCGTTTGACTCGTTTGACTCGTTTGACTCGTTTGACTCGTTTGACTCGTTTGACTCGTTTGACTCGTTTGACTCGTTTGACTCGTTTGACTCGTTTGACTCGTTTGACTCGTTTGACTCGTTTGACTCGTTTGACTCGTTTGACTCGTTTGACTCGTTTGACTCGTTTGACTCGTTTGACTCGTTTGACTCGTTTGACTCGTTTGACTCGTTTGACTCGTTTGACTCGTTTGACTCGTTTGACTCGTTTGACTCGTTTGACTCGTTTGACTCGTTTGACTCGTTTGACTCGTTTGACTCGTTTGACTCGTTTGACTCGTTTGACTCGTTTGACTCGTTTGACTCGTATGTCTCGATTGTCCTGTTCGACCCGTTTGACCCATTTGACTCGTTTGACTCGTTTGACTCGTTTGACTCGTTTGACTCGATTGAGTCGTTTGACTCGTTTGACTCGTTTCAGTCGTTTGACTCGATTGACTCGATTGAATCGTTTGACTCGTTAGACTCGTTTGACTCGTTTGGCTCGTTCAACTCGCTTGACTCGATTGTCCTGTTCGACCCGTTTGACTCGTTTGACTCGTTTGACTCGTTTGACTCGTTTGACTCGTTTGACAAGTTTGACAAGTTTGACTCGTTTGACTCGTTTGACTCGTTTGACTCGTTTGACTCGTTTGACTCGTTTGACTCGTTTGACTCGTTTGACTCGTTTGACTCGCTTGACTCGCTTGACTCGCTTGACTCGCTTGACTCGCTTGACTCGCTTGACTCGCTTGACTCGCTTGACTCGCTTGACTCGCTTGACTCGCTTGACTCGCTTGACTCGCTTGACTCGCTTGACTCGCTTGACTCGCTTGACTCGCTTGACTCGCTTGACTCGCTTGACTCGCTTGACTCGCTTGACTCGCTTGACTCGCTTGACTCGCTTGACTCGCTTGACTCGCTTGACTCGCTTGACTCGCTTGACTCGCTTGACTCGCTTGACTCGCTTGACTCGCTTGACTCGCTTGACTCGCTTGACTCGCTTGACTCGCTTGACTCGCTTGACTCGCTTGACTCGCTTGACTCGCTTGACTCGCTTGACTCGCTTGACTCGCTTGACTCGTTTGACTCGTTTGACTCGTTTGACTCGTTTGACTCGTTTGACTCGTTTGACTCGTTTGACTCGTTTGCCTCGTTTGCCTCGTTTGCCTCGTTTGACTCGTTTGCCTCGTTTGACTCGTTTGACTCGTTTGACTCGTTTGACTCGTTTGACTCGTTTAACTCGCTTGACTCGCTTGTCCTGTTCGACCCGTTTGACTCGTTTGACTCTTTTGACTCGTTTGACTCGTTTGACTCGTTTGACTCGTTTGACTCGATTGACTCGTTTGACTCGTTTGACTGGTTTGACTCGTTTGACCCGTTTGACCAGTTTGACTCGTTTGACTCGTTTGACTCGATTGTCCTGTTCGACCCGTTTGACCCGTTTGACACGTTTGACTCGTTTCAATCGTTTAACTCGTTTCACTCGATTCACTCGTTTCACTCGTTTCACTCGTTTCACTCGTTTCAATCGTTTCACTCGTTTGACTCGATTGACTCGTTTAACTCGCTTGACTCGATTGTCCTGTTCGATCCGTTTGACTCGTTTGACTCGTTTGACTAGTTTGACTCGATTGACTCGTTTGACTCGTTTGACTGGTTTGACTCGTTTGACCCGTTTGACCCGTTTGACTCGTTTGACTCGTTTGACTCGATTGTCCTGTTCGACCCGTTTGACTCGTTTGACTCGTTTGACTCGTTTGACTCGTTTGACAAGATTGTCCTGTTCGACCCGTTTGACCCGTTTGACTCGTTTGACTCGTTTCACTCGTTTGACTCGTTTGACTCGTTTGACAAGATTGTCCTGTTCGACCCGTTTGACCCGTTTGACACGTTTGACTCGTTTCAATCGTTTAACTCGTTTGACTCGTTTCAATCGTTTAACTCGTTTCACTCGTTTCACTCGATTCACTCGTTTCACTCGTTTGACTCGATTGACTCGTTTAACTCGCTTGACTCGATTGTCCTGTTCGATCCGTTTGACCCGCTTGACTCGCTTGACCCGCTTGACTCGCTTGACTCGCTTGACTCGCTTGACTCGCTTGACTCGCTTGACTCGCATGACTCGCTTGACTCGCTTGACTCGCTTGACTCGCTTGACTCGCTTGACTCGCTTGACTCGCTTGACTCGCTTGACTCGCTTGACTCGCTTGACTCGCTTGACTCGCTTGACTCGCTTGACTCGCTTGACTCGCTTGACTCGCTTGACTCGCTTGACTCGCTTGACTCGCTTGACTCGCTTGACTCGCTTGACTCGCTTGACTCGCTTGACTCGCTTGACTCGCTTGACTCGCTTGACTCGCTTGACTCGCTTGACTCGCTTGACTCGCTTGACTCGCTTGACTCGCTTGACTCGCTTGACTCGCTTGACTCGCTTGACTCGCTTGACTCGCTTGACTCGCTTGACTCGCTTGACTCGCTTGACTCGCTTGACTCGCTTGACTCGCTTGACTCGCTTGACTCGCTTGACTCGCTTGACTCGCTTGACTCGCTTGACTCGCTTGACTCGTTTGACTCGTTTGACTCGTTTGACTCGTTTGACTCGTTTGACTCGTTTGCCTCGTTTGCCTCGTTTGCCTCGTTTGACTCGTTTGCCTCGTTTGACTCGTTTGACTCGTTTGACTCGTTTGACTCGTTTGACTCGTTTAACTCGCTTGACTCGCTTGTCCTGTTCGACCCGTTTGACTCGTTTGACTCTTTTGACTCGTTTGACTCGTTTGACTCGTTTGACTCGTTTGACTCGATTGACTCGTTTGACTCGTTTGACTGGTTTGACTCGTTTGACCCGTTTGACCAGTTTGACTCGTTTGACTCGTTTGACTCGATTGTCCTGTTCGACCCGTTTGACCCGTTTGACACGTTTGACTCGTTTCAATCGTTTAACTCGTTTCACTCGTTTCACTCGATTCACTCGTTTCACTCGTTTCACTCGTTTCACTCGTTTCAATCGTTTCACTCGTTTGACTCGATTGACTCGTTTAACTCGCTTGACTCGATTGTCCTGTTCGATCCGTTTGACTCGTTTGACTCGTTTGACTCGTTTGACTCGATTGACTCGTTTGACTCGTTTGACTGGTTTGACTCGTTTGACCCGTTTGACCCGTTTGACTCGTTTGACTCGTTTGACTCGATTGTCCTGTTCGACCCGTTTGACTCGTTTGACTCGTTTGACTCGTTTGACTCGTTTGACAAGATTGTCCTGTTCGACCCGTTTGACCCGTTTGACTCGTTTGACTCGTTTCACTCGTTTGACTCGTTTGACTCGTTTGACAAGATTGTCCTGTTCGACCCGTTTGACCCGTTTGACACGTTTGACTCGTTTCAATCGTTTAACTCGTTTGACTCGTTTCAATCGTTTAACTCGTTTCACTCGTTTCACTCGATTCACTCGTTTCACTCGTTTGACTCGATTGACTCGTTTAACTCGCTTGACTCGATTGTCCTGTTCGATCCGTTTGACCCGCTTGACTCGCTTGACCCGCTTGACTCGCTTGACTCGCTTGACTCGCTTGACTCGCTTGACTCGCTTGACTCGCTTGACTCGCTTGACTCGCTTGACTCGCTTGACTCGCTTGACTCGCTTGACTCGCTTGACTCGCTTGACTCGCTTGACTCGCTTGACTCGCTTGACTCGCTTGACTCGCTTGACTCGCTTGACTCGCTTGACTCGCTTGACTCGCTTGACTCGCTTGACTCGCTTGACTCGCTTGACTCGCTTGACTCGCTTGACTCGCTTGACTCGCTTGACTCGCTTGACTCGCTTGACTCGCTTGACTCGCTTGACTCGCTTGACTCGCTTGACTCGCTTGACTCGCTTGACTCGCTTGACTCGCTTGACTCGCTTGACTCGCTTGACTCGCTTGACTCGCTTGACTCGCTTGACTCGCTTGACTCGCTTGACTCGCTTGACTCGCTTGACTCGCTTGACTCGCTTGACTCGCTTGACTCGCTTGACTCGCTTGACTCGCTTGACTCGCTTGACTCGCTTGACTCGCTTGACTCGCTTGACTCGCTTGACTCGCTTGACTCGCTTGACTCGCTTGACTCGCTTGACTCGCTTGACTCGCTTGACTCGCTTGACTCGCTTGACTCGCTTGACTCGCTTGACTCGCTTGACTCGCTTGACTCGCTTGACTCGCTTGACTCGCTTGACTCGCTTGACTCGCTTGACTCGCTTGACTCGCTTGACTCGCTTGACTCGCTTGACTCGCTTGACTCGTTTGACTCGTTTGACTCGTTTGACTCGTTTGACTCGTTTGACTCGTTTGACTCGTTTGACTCGTTTGCCTCGTTTGCCTCGTTTGCCTCGTTTGACTCGTTTGCCTCGTTTGACTCGTTTGACTCGTTTGACTCGTTTGACTCGTTTGACTCGTTTGACTCGTTTGACTCGTTTAACTCGCTTGACTCGCTTGTCCTGTTCGACCCGTTTGACTCGTTTGACTCTTTTGACTCGTTTGACTCGTTTGACTCGTTTGACTCGTTTGACTCGATTGACTCGTTTGACTCGTTTGACTGGTTTGACTCGTTTGACCCGTTTGACCAGTTTGACTCGTTTGACTCGTTTGACTCGATTGTCCTGTTCGACCCGTTTGACCCGTTTGACACGTTTGACTCGTTTCAATCGTTTAACTCGTTTCACTCGATTCACTCGTTTCACTCGTTTCACTCGTTTCACTCGTTTCAATCGTTTCACTCGTTTGACTCGATTGACTCGTTTAACTCGCTTGACTCGATTGTCCTGTTCGATCCGTTTGACTCGTTTGACTCGTTTGACTCGTTTGACTCGATTGACTCGTTTGACTCGTTTGACTGGTTTGACTCGTTTGACCCGTTTGACCCGTTTGACTCGTTTGACTCGTTTGACTCGATTGTCCTGTTCGACCCGTTTGACTCGTTTGACTCGTTTGACTCGTTTGACTCGTTTGACAAGATTGTCCTGTTCGACCCGTTTGACCCGTTTGACTCGTTTGACTCGTTTCACTCGTTTGACTCGTTTGACTCGTTTGACAAGATTGTCCTGTTCGACCCGTTTGACCCGTTTGACACGTTTGACTCGTTTCAATCGTTTAACTCGTTTGACTCGTTTCAATCGTTTAACTCGTTTCACTCGTTTCACTCGATTCACTCGTTTCACTCGTTTGACTCGATTGACTCGTTTAACTCGCTTGACTCGATTGTCCTGTTCGATCCGTTTGACCCGCTTGACTCGCTTGACCCGCTTGACTCGCTTGACTCGCTTGACTCGCTTGACTCGCTTGACTCGCTTGACTCGCTTGACTCGCTTGACTCGCTTGACTCGCTTGACTCGCTTGACTCGCTTGACTCGCTTGACTCGCTTGACTCGCTTGACTCGCTTGACTCGCTTGACTCGCTTGACTCGCTTGACTCGCTTGACTCGCTTGACTCGCTTGACTCGCTTGACTCGCTTGACTCGCTTGACTCGCTTGACTCGCTTGACTCGCTTGACTCGCTTGACTCGCTTGACTCGCTTGACTCGCTTGACTCGCTTGACTCGCTTGACTCGCTTGACTCGCTTGACTCGCTTGACTCGCTTGACTCGCTTGACTCGCTTGACTCGCTTGACTCGCTTGACTCGCTTGACTCGCTTGACTCGCTTGACTCGCTTGACTCGCTTGACTCGCTTGACTCGCTTGACTCGCTTGACTCGCTTGACTCGCTTGACTCGCTTGACTCGCTTGACTCGCTTGACTCGCTTGACTCGCTTGACTCGCTTGACTCGCTTGACTCGCTTGACTCGTTTGACTCGTTTGACTCGTTTGACTCGTTTGACTCGTTTGACTCGTTTGACTCGTTTGCCTCGTTTGCCTCGTTTGCCTCGTTTGACTCGTTTGCCTCGTTTGACTCGTTTGACTCGTTTGACTCGTTTGACTCGTTTGACTCGTTTAACTCGCTTGACTCGCTTGTCCTGTTCGACCCGTTTGACTCGTTTGACTCTTTTGACTCGTTTGACTCGTTTGACTCGTTTGACTCGTTTGACTCGATTGACTCGTTTGACTCGTTTGACTGGTTTGACTCGTTTGACCCGTTTGACCAGTTTGACTCGTTTGACTCGTTTGACTCGATTGTCCTGTTCGACCCGTTTGACCCGTTTGACACGTTTGACTCGTTTGAATCGTTTAACTCGTTTCACTCGTTTGACTCGATTCACTCGTTTCACTCGTTTCACTCGTTTCACTCGTTTCAATCGTTTCACTCGTTTGACTCGATTGACTCGTTTAACTCGCTTGACTCGATTGTCCTGTTCGATCCGTTTGACTCGTTTGACTCGTTTGACTCGTTTGACTCGATTGACTCGTTTGACTCGTTTGACTGGTTTGACTCGTTTGACCCGTTTGACCCGTTTGACTCGTTTGACTCGTTTGACTCGATTGTCCTGTTCGACCCGTTTGACTCGTTTGACTCGTTTGACTCGTTTGACTCGTTTGACTTGATTGTCCTGTTCGACCCGTTTGACCCGTTTGACTCGTTTGACTCGTTTCACTCGTTTGACTCGTTTGACTCGTTTGACAAGATTGTCCTGTTCGACCCGTTTGACCCGTTTGACACGTTTGACTCGTTTCAATCGTTTAACTCGTTTGACTCGTTTCAATCGTTTAACTCGTTTCACTCGTTTCACTCGTTTCACTCGTTTCACTCGTTTGACTCGATTGACTCGTTTAACTCGCTTGACTCGATTGTCCTGTTCGATCCGTTTGACCCGCTTGACTCGCTTGACCCGCTTGACTCGCTTGACTCGCTTGACTCGCTTGACTCGCTTGACTCGCTTGACTCGCTTGACTCGCTTGACTCGCTTGACTCGCTTGACTCGCTTGACTCGCTTGACTCGCTTGACTCGCTTGACTCGCTTGACTCGCTTGACTCGCTTGACTCGCTTGACTCGCTTGACTCGCTTGACTCGCTTGACTCGCTTGACTCGCTTGACTCGCTTGACTCGCTTGACTCGCTTGACTCGCTTGACTCGCTTGACTCGCTTGACTCGCTTGACTCGCTTGACTCGCTTGACTCGCTTGACTCGCTTGACTCGCTTGACTCGCTTGACTCGCTTGACTCGCTTGACTCGCTTGACTCGCTTGACTCGCTTGACTCGCTTGACTCGCTTGACTCGCTTGACTCGCTTGACTCGCTTGACTCGCTTGACTCGCTTGACTCGCTTGACTCGCTTGACTCGCTTGACTCGCTTGACTCGCTTGACTCGCTTGACTCGCTTGACTCGCTTGACTCGCTTGACTCGCTTGACTCGCTTGACTCGCTTGACTCGCTTGACTCGCTTGTCTCGCTTGACTCGCTTGATTCGTTTGACTCGCTTGTCTCGCTTGACTCGTTTGACTCGTTTGACTCGTTTGACTCGTATGTCTCGATTGTCCTGTTCGACCCGTTTGACCCATTTGACTCGTTTGACTCGTTTGACTCGTTTGACTCGTTTGACTCGATTGAGTCGTTTGACTCGTTTGACTCGTTTCAGTCGTTTGACTCGATTGACTCGATTGAATCGTTTGACTCGTTAGACTCGTTTGACTCGTTTGGCTCGTTCAACTCGCTTGACTCGATTGTCCTGTTCGACCCGTTTGACTCGTTTGACTCGTTTGACTCGTTTGACTCGTTTGACTCGTTTGACTCGTTTGACTCGTTTGACTCGTTTGACTCGTTTGACTCGTTTGACTCGTTTGACTCGTTTGACTCGTTTGACTCGTTTGACTCGTTTGACTCGTTTGACTCGTTTGACTCGTTTGACTCGTTTGACTCGTTTGACTCGTTTGACTCGTTTGACTCGTATGACTCTTTTGACTCGTTTGACTCGATTGTTCTGTTCGACCCGTTTGACCCGTTTGACACGTTTGACTCGTTTGACTCGTTTGACTCGGTTGAGTCGTTTGACTCGCTGGACTCGATTGACTCGTTTGACTCGTTCGACTCGTTCGACTCGTTCGACTCGTTCGACTCGTTCGACTCGTTTGGTTCGTTCAACTCGCTTGACTCGCTCGACTCGATCGACTCGATCGACTCGTTCGACTCGATCGACTCGTTCGACTCGATCGACTCGTTCGACTCGATCGACTCGTTTGACTCGATCGACTCGTTTGACTCGTTTGACTCGTTTGACTCGTTTGACTCGTTTGACTCGTTTGTCTCGATTGTCCTGTTCGACCCGTTTGACCCATTTGACTCGTTTGACTCGTTTGACTCGTTTGACTCGTTTGACTCGTTTGACTCGTTTGACTCGTTTGACTCGATTGACTCGTTTGACTCGTTTGACTCGTTTGACTCGTTTGACTCGTTTGACTCGTTTGACTCGTTTGACTCGATTGACTGGTTTGACTCGTTTGACCCGTTTGACACGTTTGACCAGTTTGACTCGTTTGACTCGTTTGACTCGATTGAATCGTTTGACTCGATTGTCCTGTTCGACTCGTTTGACTCGTTTGACTCGTTTGACTCGTTTGACTCGTTTGACTCGTTTGACTCGTTTGACTCGTTTGACTCGTTTGACTCGTTTGACTCGTTTGACTCGTTTGACTCGCTTGACTCGCTTGACTCGCTTGACTCGCTTGACTCGCTTGACTCGCTTGACTCGCTTGACTCGCTTGACTCGCTTGACTCGCTTGACTCGCTTGACTCGCTTGACTCGCTTGACTCGCTTGACTCGCTTGACTCGCTTGACTCGCTTGACTCGCTTGACTCGCTTGACTCGCTTGACTCGCTTGACTCGCTTGACTCGTTTGACTCGTTTGACTCGTTTGACTCGTTTGACTCGTTTGACTCGTTTGACTCGTTTGACTCGTTTGACTCGTTTGACTCGTTTGACTCGTTTGCCTCGTTTGCCTCGTTTGCCTCGTTTGACTCGTTTGCCTCGTTTGACTCGTTTGACTCGTTTGACTCGTTTGACTCGTTTGACTCGTTTAACTCGCTTGACTCGCTTGTCCTGTTCGACCCGTTTGACTCGTTTGACTCTTTTGACTCGTTTGACTCGTTTGACTCGTTTGACTCGTTTGACTCGATTGACTCGTTTGACTCGTTTGACTGGTTTGACTCGTTTGACCCGTTTGACCAGTTTGACTCGTTTGACTCGTTTGACTCGATTGTCCTGTTCGACCCGTTTGACCCGTTTGACACGTTTGACTCGTTTCAATCGTTTAACTCGTTTCACTCGTTTCACTCGATTCACTCGTTTCACTCGTTTCACTCGTTTCACTCGTTTCAATCGTTTCACTCGTTTGACTCGATTGACTCGTTTAACTCGCTTGACTCGATTGTCCTGTTCGATCCGTTTGACTCGTTTGACTCGTTTGACTCGTTTGACTCGATTGACTCGTTTGACTCGTTTGACTCGTTTGACTCGTTTGACCCGTTTGACCCGTTTGACTCGTTTGACTCGTTTGACTCGATTGTCCTGTTCGACCCGTTTGACTCGTTTGACTCGTTTGACTCGTTTGACTCGTTTGACAAGATTGTCCTGTTCGACCCGTTTGACTCGTTTGACTCGTTTGACTCGTTTGACTCGTTTGACTCGTTTGACTCGTTTGACAAGATTGTCCTGTTCGACCCGTTTGACCCGTTTGACACGTTTGACTCGTTTCAATCGTTTGACTCGTTTGACTCGTTTCAATCGTTTAACTCGTTTCACTCGTTTCACTCGATTCACTCGTTTCACTCGTTTGACTCGATTGACTCGTTTAACTCGCTTGACTCGATTGTCCTGTTCGATCCGTTTGACCCGCTTGACTCGCTTGACCCGCTTGACTCGCTTGACTCGCTTGACTCGCTTGACTCGCTTGACTCGCTTGACTCGCTTGACTCGCTTGACTCGCTTGACTCGCTTGACTCGCTTGACTCGCTTGACTCGCTTGACTCGCTTGACTCGCTTGACTCGCTTGACTCGCTTGACTCGCTTGACTCGCTTGACTCGCTTGACTCGCTTGACTCGCTTGACTCGCTTGACTCGCTTGACTCGCTTGACTCGCTTGACTCGCTTGACTCGCTTGACTCGCTTGACTCGCTTGACTCGCTTGACTCGCTTGACTCGCTTGACTCGCTTGACTCGCTTGACTCGCTTGACTCGCTTGACTCGCTTGACTCGCTTGACTCGCTTGACTCGCTTGACTCGCTTGACTCGCTTGACTCGCTTGACTCGCTTGACTCGCTTGACTCGCTTGACTCGCTTGACTCGCTTGACTCGCTTGACTCGCTTGACTCGCTTGACTCGCTTGTCTCGCTTGACTCGCTTGATTCGTTTGACTCGCTTGTCTCGCTTGACTCGTTTGACTCGTTTGACTCGTTTGACTCGTATGTCTCGATTGTCCTGTTCGACCCGTTTGACCCATTTGACTCGTTTGACTCGTTTGACTCGTTTGACTCGTTTGACTCGATTGAGTCGTTTGACTCGTTTGACTCGTTTCAGTCGTTTGACTCGATTGACTCGATTGAATCGTTTGACTCGTTAGACTCGTTTGACTCGTTTGGCTCGTTCAACTCGCTTGACTCGATTGTCCTGTTCGACCCGTTTGACTCGTTTGACTCGTTTGACTCGTTTGACTCGTTTGACTCGTTTGACTCGTTTGACTCGTTTGACTCGTTTGACTCGTTTGACTCGTTTGACTCGTTTGACTCGTTTGACTCGTTTGACTCGTTTGACTCGTTTGACTCGTTTGACTCGTTTGACTCGTTTGACTCGTTTGACTCGTTTGACTCGTTTGACTCGTTTGACTCGTTTGACTCGTATGACTCTTTTGACTCGTTTGACTCGATTGTTCTGTTCGACCCGTTTGACCCGTTTGACACGTTTGACTCGTTTGACTCGTTTGACTCGGTTGAGTCGTTTGACTCGCTGGACTCGATTGACTCGTTTGACTCGTTCGACTCGTTCGACTCGTTCGACTCGTTCGACTCGTTCGACTCGTTTGGTTCGTTCAACTCGCTTGACTCGCTCGACTCGATCGACTCGATCGACTCGTTCGACTCGATCGACTCGTTCGACTCGATCGACTCGTTCGACTCGATCGACTCGTTTGACTCGATCGACTCGTTTGACTCGTTTGACTCGTTTGACTCGTTTGACTCGTTTGACTCGTTTGTCTCGATTGTCCTGTTCGACCCGTTTGACCCATTTGACTCGTTTGACTCGTTTGACTCGTTTGACTCGTTTGACTCGTTTGACTCGTTTGACTCGTTTGACTCGTTTGACTCGTTTGACTCGATTGACTCGTTTGACTCGTTTGACTCGTTTGACTCGTTTGACTCGTTTGACTCGTTTGACTCGTTTGACTCGTTTGACTGGTTTGACTCGTTTGACCCGTTTGACACGTTTGACCAGTTTGACTCGTTTGACTCGTTTGACTCGATTGAATCGTTTGACTCGATTGTCCTGTTCGACTCGTTTGACTCGTTTGACTCGTTTGACTCGTTTGACTCGTTTGACTCGTTTGACTCGTTTGACTCGTTTGACTCGTTTGACTCGTTTGACTCGTTTGACTCGTTTGACTCGTTTGACTCGTTTGACTCGTTTGACTCGTTTGACTCGTTTGACTCGTTTGACTCGTTTGACTCGTTTGACTCGATTGACTCGTTTGACTCGTTTGACTCGTTTGACTCGTTTGACTCGATTGACTCGTTTGACTCGTTTTACTCGTTTGCCTCGGTTGACTCGTTTGACTCGTTTGACTCGTTTGACTCGTTTGACCCGTCTGACCCGTCTGACCCGTCTGACTCGTATGACCCGTCTGACTCGTCTGACCCGTCTGACTCGTCTGAATCGTTTGACTCGTCTGAATCGTTTGACTCGTCTGAATCGTTTGACTCGTTTGGCTCGTTTAACTCGCTTGACTCGATTGTCCTGTTCGACCCGTTCGACTCGTTTGACTCGTTTGACTCGTTTGACTCTTTTGTCTCGTTTCACCCGTTTGACTCGTTAGACTCGTTTAACTCGTTTGACTCGAATGAATCGTTTGACTCGTTTGACTCGCTTGACTCGTTTGACCCGTTTGACACGTTTGACCAGTTTGACTCGTTTGACTCGTTTGACTCGATTGAATCGTTTGACTCGATTGTCCTGTTCGACTCGTTTGACTCGTTTGACTCGTTTGACTCGTTTGACTCGTTTGACTCGTTTGACTCGTTTGACTCGTTTGACTCGTTTGACCTGTTTTGACTCGTTTGACTCGTTTGACTCGTTTGACTCGTTTGACTCGTTTGACTCGTTTGACTCGTTTGACTCGTTTGACTCGTTTGACTCGTTTGACTCGTTTGACTCGTTTGACTCGTTTGACTCGTTTGACTCGTTTGACTCGTTTGACTCGTTTGACTCGTTTGACTCGTTTGACTCGTTTGACTCGTTTGACTCGTTTGACTCGTTTGACTCGTTTGACTCGTTTGACTCGTTTAACTCGCTTGACTCGATTGTCCTGTTTGACTCGTTTGACTCGTTTGACTCGTTTGACTCGTTTGAATTGTTTGACTCGTTTGACTCGTTTGACCCGTTTGACCCGTTTGACACGTTTGACTCTTTTGACTCGTTTGATTCGTTTGACTCGTTTGACTCGTTTGACTCGATTGACTCGTTTGACTCGTTTGACTCGTTTGACTCGTTTGACTCGTTTGACTCGTTTGACCCGTTTGACTCGTTAGACTCGTTTAACTCGTTTGACTCGAATGAATCGTTTGACTCGTTTGACTCGCTTGACTCGTTTGACCCATTTGACACGTTTGACTCGTTTGACTCGTTTGACTCGTTTGACTCGATTGAATCGATTGACTCGATTGAATCGATTGACTCGATTGAATCGATTGACTCGATTGAATCGATTGACTCGATTGTCCTGTTCGACTCGTTTGACTCGTTTGACTCGTTTCACTCGTTTCACTCGTTTGACTCGTTTGACTCGTTTGACTCGATTGACTCGTTTGACTCGTTTGACTCGTTTGACTCGTTTGACTCGTTTGACTCGTTTGACTCGTTTGACTCGTTTGACTCGTTTGACTCGTTTGACTCGTTTGACTCGATTGACTCGTTTGACTCGTTTGACTCGTTTGACTCGTTTGACTCGTTTGACTCGTTTGACTCGTTTGTCTCGTTTGACTCGTTTGACTCGTTTGACTCGTTTGACTCGTTTGACTCGTTTGACTCGTTTGACTCGTTTGACTCGATTGACTCGTTCGACCCGTTTGACTCGTTTCACTCGTCTGACTCGTTCGACTCGTCTGACTCGTTCGACTCGTATGACTCGTTTGACTCGTTTGACTCGTTTGACTCGTTTGATTGATTCGACACGATTGTCTCGTTTGACTCGTTTGACTCGTTTGACTCGTTTGACTCGTTTGACTCGTTTGACTCGTTTGACTCGTTTGACTCGTTTGACTCGTTTGACTCGTTTGACTCGTTTGACTCGATTGACTCGTTTGACTCGTTTTACTCGTTTGCCTCGGTTGACTCGTTTGACTCGTTTGACTCGTTTGACTCGTTTGACCCGTCTGACCCGTCTGACCCGTCTGACTCGTATGACCCGTCTGACTCGTCTGACCCGTCTGACTCGTCTGAATCGTTTGACTCGTTTGGCTCGTTTAACTCGCTTGACTCGATTGTCCTGTTCGACCCGTTCGACTCGTTTGACTCGTTTGACTCGTTTGACTCGTTCGACTCGTTCGACTCGGTTGACTCGTTCGACTCGGTTGACTCGTTTGACTCGTTTGACTCGTTTGACTCGTTTGACTCGTTTGACTCGTTTGACTCGTTTGACTCGTTTGACTCGTGTGACTCGTGTGACTCGTTTGACTCGTTTGACTCGTTTGACTCGTTCGACTCGTTTGACTCGTTTGACTCGTTTAACTCGCTTGACTCGATTGTCCTGTTCGACCCGTTTGACCCGTTTGACTCGTTTGACTCGTTTGACACGTTTGACTCGTTTGACTCGTTTGACTCGTTTGACTCGTTTGACTCGTTTGACTCGTTTGACTCGTTTGACTCGTTTGACTCGTTTGACTCGTTTGACTCGTTTGACTCGTTTGACTCGTTTGACTCGTTTGACTCGTTTGACTCGATTGTCCTGATCGAACCGTGTGACTCGTTTGACTTGTTTGCCTCGTTTGACTCGTTTGACTCGTTTGACTCGTTTGACTCGTTTGACTCGTTTGACACGTTTGACTCGTTTGACTCGTTTGACTCGTTTGACTCGTTTGACTCGTTTGACTCGTTTGACTCGTTCGACTCGTTCGACTCGGTTGACTCGTTCGACTCGGTTGACTCGTTTGACTCGTTTGACTCGTTTGACTCGTTTGACTCGTTTGACTCGTTTGACTCGTTTGACTCGTGTGACTCGTGTGACTCGCTTGACTCGTTTGACCCGTTTGACACGTTTGACCAGTTTGACTCGTTTGACTCGTTTGACTCGATTGAATCGTTTGACTCGATTGTCCTGTTCGACTCGTTTGACTCGTTTGACTCGTTTGACTCGTTTGACTCGTTTGACTCGTTTGACTCGTTTGACTCGTTTGACTCGTTTGACTCGTTTGACTCGTTTGACTCGTTTGACTCGTTTGACTCGTTTGACTCGTTTGACTCGTTTGACTCGTTTGACTCGTTTGACTCGTTTGACTCGTTTGACTCGTTTGACTCGTTCGACTCGTTCGACTCGGTTGACTCGTTCGACTCGGTTGACTCGTTTGACTCGTTTGACTCGTTTGACTCGTTTGACTCGTTTGACTCGTTTGACTCGTTTGACTCGTGTGACTCGTGTGACTCGTTTGACTCGTTTGACTCGTTCGACTCGTTTGACTCGTTTGACTCGTTTAACTCGCTTGACTCGATTGTCCTGTTCGACCCGTTTGACCCGTTTGACTCGTTTGACTCGTTTGACACGTTTGACTCGTTTGACTCGTTTGACTCGTTTGACTCGTTTGACTCGTTTGACTCGTTTGACTCGTTTGACTCGTTTGACTCGTTTGACTCGTTTGACTCGTTTGACTCGTTTGACTCGTTTGACTCGTTTGACTCGTTTGACTCGATTGTCCTGATCGAACCGTGTGACTCGTTTGACTTGTTTGCCTCGTTTGACTCGTTTGACTCGTTTGACTCGTTTGACTCGTTTGACTCGTTTGACACGTTTGACTCGTTTGACTCGTTTGACTCGTTTGACTCGTTTGACTCGTTTGACTCGTTTGACTCGTTTGACTCGTTTGACTCGTTTGACTCGTTTGACTCGTTTGACTCGTTTGACTCGTTTGACTCGTTTGACTCGTTTGACTCGTTTGACTCGTTTGACTCGATTGTCCTGATCGAACCGTTTGACTCGTTTGATTCGTTTGACTCGTTTGACTCGTTTGACTCGTTTGACTCGTTTGACTCGTTTGACTCGTTTGACTCGATTGACTCGTTTGACTCGTTTGACTCGATTGTCCTGTTCGACCCGTTTGACCCGTTTGACTCGTTTGGCTCGATCAACTCGCTTGACTCGATTATCCTGTTCGACCCGTTTGACTCGTTTGACTGGATTGACTCGTTTGACTCGATTGACTCGTTTGACTCGTTTGACTCGTTTGACTCGTTTGACTCGTTTGACTCGTTTGACTCGTTTGACTCGTTTGACTCGTTTGACTCGTTTGACTCGTTTGACTCGTTTGACTCGTTTGACTCGTTTGACTCGTTTGACTCGTTTGACTCGTTTGACTCGTTTGACTCGTTTGACTCGTTTGACTCGTTTGACTCGTTTGACTCGTTTGACTCGTTTGACTCGTTTGACACGTTTCACTCGTTTGACTCGTTTCACTCGCTTGACTCTTTTGACTCGTTTCACTCGTTTCACTCGTTTGACTCGTTTGACTGGTTTGACTCGTTTGACTCGTTTGGCTCATTCAACTCGCTTGACTCGATTGTCCTGTTCGACCCGATTGACTCGATGGACTCGTTTGACTCGTTTGACTCGTTTGACTCGTTTCACTCGTTTGACTCGTTTCACTCGTTTGACTCGTTTCACTCGTTTGACTCGTTTCACTCGTTTGACTCGTTTCACTCGTTTGACTCGTTTCACTCGTTTGACTCGTTTCACTCGTTTGACTCGTTTCACTCGTTTGACTCGTTTCACTCGTTTCACTCGTTTGACTCGTTTCACTCGTTTGACTCGTTTCACTCGTTTGACTCGTTTCACTCGTTTGACTCGTTTCACTCGTTTGACTCGTTTCACTCGTTTGACTCGTTTGACTCGTTTGACTCGTTTGACTCGTTTGACTCGTTTGACTCGTTTGACTCGTTTGACTCGTTTCACTCGTTTGACTCGTTTCACTCGTTTGACTCGTTTGACTCGTTTGACTCGTTTGACTCGTTTGGCTCGTTTGACTCGTTTGACTCGTTTGACTCGTTTGACTCGTTTGACTCGTTTGACTCGTTTGACTCGTTTGACTCGTTTGACTCGTTTGACTCGTTTGACTCGTTTCACTCGTTTGACTCGTTTGACTCGTTTGACTCGTTTGACTCGTTTGACTCGTTTGACTCGTTTGGCTCGTTCAACTCGCTTGACTCGTTCGACTCGGTTTACTCGTTTGACTCGTTTGACTCGTTTGACTCGTTTGACTCGTTTGACTCGATTGTACTGTTCGACCCGTTTGACTCGGTTGACTCGTTTGATTCGTTTGACTCGTTTCACTCGTTTCACTCGTTTGACTCGATTCACTCGTTTGATTCGTTTCACTCGTTTGACTCGTTTCTCTCGTTTGACTCGTTTCACTCGTTTGACTCGTTTCACTCGTTTGACTCGTTTCACTCGTTTGACTCGTTTCACTCGTTTGACTCGTTTCACTCGTTTGACTCGTTTCACTCGTTTGACTCGTTTCACTCGTTTGACTCGTTTGACACGTTTGACTCGTTTGACTCGTTTGACTCGTTTGACTCGTTTGACCCGTATGACTCGCTTGACTCGTATGACTCGTTTGGCTCGTTCAACTCGCTTGACTCGATTGTCCTGTTCGACCCGTTTGACTCGGTTGACTCGGTTGACTCGGTTGACTCGTTTGACTCGTTTGACTCGTTTGACTCGTTTGACTCGTTTGACTCGTTTGACTCGTTTGACTCGTTTGACTCGTTTGACTCGTTTGACTCGTTTGACTCGTTTGACTCGTTTGACTCGTTTGACTCGTTTGACTCGTTTGACTCGTTTGACTCGTTTGACTCGTTTGACTCGTTTGACTCGTTTGACTCGTTTGACTCGTTTGACTCGTTTGACTCGTTTGACTCGTTTGACTCGTTTGACTCGTTTGACTCGTTTGACTCGTTTGACTCGTTTGACTCGTTTGACTCGTTTGACTCGTTTGACTCGTTTGACTCGTTTGACTCGTTTGACTCGTTTGACTCGTTTGACTCGTTTGACTCGATTGTACTGTTCGACCCGTTTGACTCGGTTGACTCGTTTGACTCGTTTGACTCGTTTGACTCGTTTGACCCGATTGACTCGTTTGCTAACGAGCAAAACGAGTCAAACGAGTCAAACGAGTCAAACGAGAGAAACGAGAGAAACGAGCCAAACGAGTCAAAGGAGTCATGCGAGTCAAACGAGTCAAACGAGTCAAACGTGTCAAACGAGTCAAACGAGTCAAACGAGTCAAACGAGACAAACGAGTCAAACGAGTCAAACGTGTCAAACGAGTCAAACGTGTCAAACGAGTCAATCGACTCAAACGAGTCAAACGAGTCAAACGAGTCAAACGGGTCAAACGAGTCAAACGGGTCAAACGAGTCAATCGGGTCAAACGAGTCAATCGGGTCAAACGAGTCAATCGGGTGAAACGAGTCAATCGGGTGAAACGAGTCAATCGGGTCAAACGAGTCAATCGGGTCAAGCGAGTCAAACGAGTCAAACGAGTCAAACGAGTCAAACGAGTCAAACGAGTCAAACGACTTATTCGACTCAATCGACTCATTCGACTCATTCGACTCAAACGAGACAATCGAGTCTATCGAGTTATACGAGTCAATCGAGTCAAACGACTCAAACGACTCAAACGACTCAAACGAGTCAAACGACTCAAACGAGTCAAACGACTCAAACGAGTCAAACGAGCCAAACGAGCCAAACGAGTCAAAGGAGCCAAACGACTCAAACGACTCAAACGAGCCAAACGAGCCAAACGAGTCAAAGGAGTCAAACGAGTCAAACGAGCCAAACGAGCCAAACGAGCCAAACGAGTCAAACGACTCAAACGAGAGAAACGAGCCAAACGAGTCAAAGGAGTCAAACGAGTCAATGGAGGCAAACGAGACAAACGAGTTTAAACGAGTCAAACGAGTCATACGCGTCAAACGAGTCAACGAGTCAAACGAGTCAAACGAGTCAAACGGGTCAAACGAGGTCAGAACGAGTCAAACGAGTCAATCGAGTCGAACGAGTCGAACGAGTCGAACGAGTCGAACGAGTCGAACGAGTCCAACGAGTCGAACGAGTCCAACGAGTCGAACGAGTCCAACGAGTCGAACGAGTCCAACGAGTCGAACGAGTCAAACGAGTGAAACGAGTCGAGCGAGTCCAACGAGTCGAGCGAGTCGAACGAGTCGAACGAGTCGAACGAGTCGAACGAGTCGAACGAGTCGAACGAGTCGAACGAGTCGAACGAGTCGAACGAGTCGAACGAGTCGAACGAGTCGAACGAGTCGAACGAGTCGAACCAGTCGAACGAGTCGAACGAGTCGAACGAGTCGAACGAGTCGAACGAGTCGAACGAGTCGAACGAGTCGAACGAGTCGAACGAGTCGAACGAGTCGAACGAGTCGAACGAGTCGAACGAGTCGAACGAGTCGAACGAGTCGAACGAGTCGAACGAGTCGAACGAGTCGAACGAGTCGAACGAGTCGAACGAGTCGAACGAGTCGAACGAGTCGAACGAGTCGAACGAGTCGAACGAGTCGAACGAGTCGAACGAGTCGAACGAGTCGAACGAGTCGAACGAGTCGAACGAGTCGAACGAGTCGAACGAGTCGAACGAGTCGAACGAGTCGAACGAGTCGAACGAGTCGAACGAGTCGAACGAGTCGAACGAGGTCGAACGAGTCGAACGAGTCGAACGAGTCGAACGAGTCGAACGAGTCGAACGAGTCGAACGAGTCGAACGAGTCGAACGAGTCGAACGAGTCGAACGAGTCGAACGAGTCGAACGAGTCGAACGAGTCGAACGAGTCGAACGAGTCGAACGAGTCGAACGAGTCGAACGAGTCGAACGAGTCGAACGAGTCGAACGAGTCGAACGAGGTCGAACGAGTCGAACGAGTCGAACGAGTCGAACGAGTCGAACGAGTCGAACGAGTCGAACGAGTCGAACGAGTCGAACGAGTCGAACGAGTCGAACGAGTCGAACGAGTCGAACGAGTCGAACGAGTCGAACGAGTCGAACGAGTCGAACGAGTCGAACGAGTCGAACGAGTCGAACGAGTCGAACGAGTCGAACGAGTCGAACGAGTCGAACGAGTCGAACGAGTCGAACGAGTCGAACGAGTCGAACGAGTCGAACGAGTCGAACGAGTCGAACGAGTCGAACGAGTCGAACGAGTCGAACGAGTCGAACGAGTCGAACGAGTCGAACGAGTCGAACGAGTCGAACGAGTCGAACGAGTCGAACGAGTCGAACGAGTCGAACGAGTCGAACGAGTCGAACGAGTCGAACGAGTCGAACGAGTCGAACGAGTCGAACGAGTCGAACGAGTCGAACGAGTCGAACGAGTCGAACGAGTCGAACGAGTCGAACGAGTCGAACGAGTCGAACGAGTCGAACGAGTCGAACGAGTCGAACGAGTCGAACGAGTCGAACGAGTCGAACGAGTCGAACGAGTCGAACGAGTCGAACGAGTCGAACGAGTCGAACGAGTCGAACGAGTCGAACGAGTCGAACGAGTCGAACGAGTCGAACGAGTCGAACGAGTCGAACGAGTCGAACGAGTCGAACGAGTCGAACGAGTCGAACGAGTCGAACGAGTCGAACGAGTCGAACGAGTCGAACGAGTCGAACGAGTCGAACGAGTCGAACGAGTCGAACGAGTCGAACGAGCCGAACGAGTCGAACGAGTCGAACGAGTCGAACGAGTCGAACGAGTCGAACGAGTCGAACGAATCGAACGAGTCATACGAGTCAAACGAGTCAAACGAGTCATACGAGTCAAACGAGTCAAACGAGTCAAACGAGTCAAAAGGGTCAAACGGGTCGAACAGGACAATCGAGTCAAACGACTCAAACGAGTCAAACGAGTCAAACGAGTCAAGCGAGTCAAACGAGTCAAACGTGTCAAACGTGTCAAACGAGTCAAACCAGTCAAACGAGTCAAACGAGTCAAACGAGTCGAACGAGTCAAACGAGTCGAACGAGTCAAACGAGTCGAACGAGTTGTTACGTCCTGAAGGGACTGACTGCAGATCACCCCGAGCGGCTGGAATGATCTACCGGGTTCTTGCTCTTTTAAAGGGCTTAGGCCCACCTTGACTATACTTACCAGGAAGGGGAAGGGGTTGAAATGAATGTTTACAAAGGGATTTAAGGAACAACGATAAAATTCAGTATATATTCTGAGTAAAGATAATATAAATTACATACCTCAGAGACGGCGCTCCGTCTCTGCTGACGCTAGGGTATCGCGCGTGGCACGCTTGCCGTCTAGCGTTTCAATCGCTCGCAGAGTCGCTGACCCAAGGGTAGGTCGTGGTCGCTCGCTGTGCTCTCGGAAGTCGGTGGCCCTGGGGCCCGTCGTAGCGCACTGTCTCTAACGTCGGATTTCGATTTTCGCGAGGGGCTCTCCCGGCGAGGCCGTTTCCAGTATATCGGACGGAGTTACCCTTCTCACGAATTCTATCGGCCGAGCGTACTTCGCGGACTCTACGCGGAGACGTGATCGCGGTATCTAGACGGTCCTCTGGTCCGTCGTCACTTCCTATCTCGAGTTCAAGAATGAGAATGTTCTATCGGTGGGTGGAGTTCCTACCGCGCGTACGCGTGTCGATCAGACCGACTCCAAAACCCAAAATCGAATGCCCGGTCCCTAGTCGCCTGCTACCGTTCTTGCCTCGCGTTTTCGAAGTCCGTAGGGGGAAATCGCCCCGTCGGCACCTCGATCGCTCCCTATTTCGAAATATCGAGGCCCGGGCTGTCGACGGTCACGTTGTGCAGACGACCCTGGATTCCGCGGTTCGGCGACCTGCCTGCCGCGCGCGAGACGATTCCGCTGAATCGCCGATGTCGAAAGAAAGCGACGCGTGGATAGCGAGCACGGGATGGACCTGAAGGGCCCATGTAACACCTCCCCACTTAGACACGAAACGGTCTCGTGAGTCCGTTTCGTCGTTGCCCGTGTGATGCTGTTCACGCGTTTCTTTCGATACACGATTTAAATTTACGATTTACGCTATTAAAACTAAAAGGGGGCGCAAAAGGGGTTTCTAATAAATGATCCGTAATTAGGCGGAGAAAAGAATCGGTATATTGTTACAAATTTATATGATTATCGGTAATTCGTAATTTGAATGAATAATCGGAAGATCCGGTTAGGGCGCAGCTCTCTCTGCTGCGAATACAAAAGGAATGAGGCTTTTAGTAAAGGTCCTCATTGTCTAGAGTTGATGACAGTTGCTTGTGTAAATACCTATAACGTGGGCAGAATGTACTCCTAGGCCGAGGGCCATGGTACCTCCTTCGGACCCTCGACGTCGTCCCTCGCGTCTGGGGCCCGTATGATGGACAGGGCCGGCAGGTACTGTGGCGGGGTGTCCAACATTGCCCTTATGCAGCCTACGCAGTTGCTGCCTCCTCATATCGCAGAACCCTGTCCTTGCATTGTGCACACTGGATCACGTACAACACCCTGCTTTCTCTGGTGAGTAGGTGCACCGGCATTCTGCGATATTCGGCAAAGTTCTTCGGCTGTCTCAGCCAAGCGCAGGGGAAACAGATCACCTGTTTCGTCTTTACGTTGTGGAAAGGGCGTTCGCCTGAGATGTTCGTCACGCATAGTCTTCTCGCGAAGGGTGCATGGAGTTGCCGTGGCAGTACTGCGTCTGCCAGGCTCCTTCTACTGACTCGCTTGTCGTTGAAAGTGGGGCACTCCATATTTGTCTCTTCTGTTTTTTTTTGCACTTGTAAAATTTTTATAATGACTGTGCCTCGCTTTGCTTGATTCGGGTCTTATATGCTATTATCCCTACTACCTAATTATCGCAGCAGAGCGCATCGCGGGGGTCGGTCTTAAGACTAACGCGCGGGGTTTTCCGCTGTGATCAGCAAAACCACGCCCTAGAATATTTCGAAGTATGGCTCGGTACCCGCGAGACTTCTCGCTCGTTCCACGTGGGCTCCTTCTCTTGTCCTCGTGGACGGTATAACGGGTAGGTCAGAAGGAAAAGAGGTAATAGCAAGAGGACGGGGTCGTGAAATTATTTGAGGAGGAGGGCGGGGTGGTATCATTTCTATGTTGACCTTTGTCTCTTTTCTTGAGGGCTCTCGATGTTGTGTCCGACGTGCCCTCCAAAAACGGTATCCAATCCAGACAATCAGGAGGATGACGAAAAGTCCTCCCAGTCCTGGCATTCCGTAGGTGACGTAATTTAACAGATTTTCGGTTCGGTGATGAGTGGCCAGCTCCCTTGCTTGCCTCTCTATGTCCTCCAGTGCGATTGCGTTTGCTTTCGCATGAGTATCCTGAAGGGTCCCTTGAGGTTCCTTTTCTTGATGGTCGGCTAGGATTTTTACGTGATGTTCTGTGAGTGTTGGCAGGATTTCCGAAATATTGATGCCAATAGATGGTTTGTAGATGGTTGTTAGTTCTTCGGTGTCGACTCCGGATGCCCAGATCTGGTCGTTCCCGATTTTGGCTTGACACCCCTTCCTCAGTTGCAATATTCCTGCACCCTGGAGCACTTCGTATCCGGCCGCATGCTTGTTGCATTGAACCTGTAGTGCCAAGGTGCCCTTGATGGAATACAACCAGGTGTTGGGTGCGACCATCTTCTTGAGGAAGGCTCGACTTCCGGTGAGAGCTTGGATGTTGCAACTAGGCCATTTGATGTTTTGTGGTCTTAGTAGGGCATCCGTTTCGCAGCTTGGTGTTTTTTCCAAATCCTGTAGTGGCAGGCTGAGTTCGCACATGTACATGCGATGATGTTTTCTGCATCCTGTGATGTAGTTTTCGTCCGGCATGAAGTATTGGAAGTTGATTTGACTGACGGCTAGGTAAGGTGTTCGTGGTTTTATGAATATAGGGGTAGAGACATTGGTCGATATAGTTTGGAACGAAGGGCACGGTTGAATGTAATAAAGATCGAAGGGAATTTGGTCCAATAGAGGAATGTCTAGAGACAAGAGAATTCGCCCTTGTGAATAAGCTACGTTCAATTTGGTCACCCCTTGTAATTGTTCCGAATTTAATTCTTCTGGTGTCAGCGGAAATTCGTATGGCGTGGTTTCGCGAATTCTTTCGCAAGTCCGCGCAAGCTGACTTGGGGACAATACGGCCGGATGTAATATACCGAGTTTCGCGAACGTTAGCGCGTCCGTGATTATGATCAACGCGGCTACATATTCGTCCACGTGTCTGGTCATTAAAAATGTCCATGACGAAAAGGCTAATTCTAATTCTATTTTCGTTTCGCGTTCGTCCAATTGACGGATACCCGATTCTATTTCCTTAATTCTATCGCTCATGGTTTGTACGGAACCAGATACAGATTTTAGTGCTTCGTGTATATCTTGAAATTCGGATTTTATAATATGAGTTTGGTTTCCTAGCAATTCGGCGAGGTGGTTCTGATCTTTGTAGAGTTTATCTATTTCCTGATTATAATATTGCGCGTCGTCGCTGTCCAGTGTTCCGAAAAGGGCCTTACTCAGCGATCCGATGAATCCCAAGGGCACCGATCGCTTGGTACGGTGAATCTGAGGCTTTCCCAATATGCCTAGTAATAATTCTTCGTAGCGGTTTGCGTCGAGATGTTTTCGTTGTAAGGCTGAGTTAAGGGCGTTGGCTGGGCAAGACGTCCAATTGTACGCCGTACACATGGTCTTCATCCGGTTGATCTGGGGTTGGGTTTCTGGTCGCGAGGACAATACTTCCGCGACTCCTATACCCGTGACCAGTCTCCACTGAGTATGGAAAACTCGAAGAGGTCGAATCTTTTCATAGTACAAGCCCGGGTTGTTTTTTAACTGCCATATTCGGTAATCCCCGTCGACGACGTTCGCGGTGGCGATCGTCCAAAGGAACGTGAGCAAAATTAGGCCACGTCCATCCATGGTGTTCGTATCGAGGATTTTCCGAAATGAGTTTTCGCGAGGGGTTCTATTGTTTTTAGTAGCTGACTACTGCAAATACGAAAAACAAGTGAGATAAAGGAAAGGGTGGGAATTCTATTGTTTTTAGTAGATGACTACTGCAAATACAAAAAACAAGTGAGATAAAGGAAAAGGGTGGGAATTCTATTGTTTTTAGTAGATGACTACTGCAAATACAAAAACAAGTGAGATAAAGGAAAAGGGTGGGAATTCTATTGTTTTTAGTAGATGTCTACTGCAAATACAAAAACAAGTGAGATAAAGGAAAAGGGTGGGAATTCTATTGTTTTTAGTAGATGACTACTGCAAATACAAAAACAAGTGAGATAAAGGAAAAGGGTGGGGAAAAAGGAAAGAATTTACATGGAGTGTGGGACCTTGGCTATGAGAGTCAGCATTTTTGAGCTCTGTCGCCGGTCCGTTGTAAGCTTAAACCATTGAATACGCTCCATTGGCGTCAAGGTGGTTTATCTTTAATATAAGCATGTTTCAGTTTATCGAAATGTTTGATGATTTGGTGGCCCTCGTCCGAAATTAGTATTGCGTTATTTTGATCGGTAATTGCTTTGATCCTGTAAGGGCCAATGTAATGTGGATCGAATTTATGGAGCCGAGGCTCTTTCTGTACGTAAACAAGGTCGTCAATTTTGAATGTAACCTGGTTACTTTTCCGGTCATATATGTCTTTTGAACGCGATTTGCTAGTGTCTAAATTTGATCGCGTGGTCTTTCGGATTTCGTCTAATCGCTCTACCAAATTCTGTACGTATGTCGGGTACGTTAGTAACTCTTCGCGGGACATAGGCGTAAATGGATCTCGAGCTAGTTGTCCGAAAACTACCTCGTATGGGGTGAATTTTGTCGCTTCGTGTACCGAGGTATTGTACGAGTACATAGCGAATGGGAGTAGCAGGTCCCAGTCCTCATATCTTTCCAAATAGTGTTTGAGGTATTCGGTTAAGACGATGTGACTTCTTTCGAGGGAACCGTTAGTCTGCGGACGATATCCCGAGGTGGTAACATGTTTGATTTTGAAAGTTTGAGCTATTCCCCGGATTATATTATTGATGAAACTCGTCCCGCGGTCCGTTAGTATTGCTCGCGGTGCGCCGAAGATCGCGATAAAGTAACGCGATAACGCATCGGCCACGGTGACGGCTCGTATGTCCGGTAAAGGAACGGCCATACAGAATTTTGATAATTGACATTGCATGGTGAGAACGTGACGGTTTCCGCTCGGGGTAGGGGGAAGCGGTCCTACTGTGTCCAAAGCTACTTTATCGAAGGGCCTTGCGGGGGTATCGGTGATTAACATTGGTTCTCGAGTTTTGATGCGTACGAGCTTTTGTTCTTGACAGCTCTGACAACTTCGTATGTAGTCTTCTACGTCGCGGCGTAAGCGCGGCCAGTCGAATAGGCTGCGTATGCGTCGATACGTCTTTGTCACGCCCTTATGTCCTCCTATCAAGCTCTCGTGATAGTATCGGATGATATCCTCCCGTTCGTTTTCTGGAGGTAATTGAATTTCGCCCGTGCAAATTGTAATTGTAATGGGTATTTGTTCGAAAATGCGTTTGAATTGTCTTCGGAGCGTTTCGGCGTCAAATTGGTGTAGGGTTTCGCCGTGCGCTGCTACCCGAAACGAGCGGACGCGTTCGTTCTCTGCCGCGTTCCTGAGCGCTGTCAAAGCTGACGTTAGCTCACCTTCTCCCATTTCGTGGTAGAAACTGCTTGCTCCGACGACACTGAAAATTGTCCCTTCTTCATTGCGGGTGATTATTATGCTGTTCTTGGTTAATTCCTCGGATAATAATTTTGTTTCGTCGAGGAGTCCGATAGCTTTTAAGGTTTTACAATTTAGGCTCGTGAATATTCTGTCAGATGATATAAAATGAGCGTAGTTGTCTGGGGCGGATGCCAGTGTGGTCTTTACGATTCTTATTTCGCATAACGTTGGCTGTGCTTCGCGTTCCGCAGTATCCAGGACGTCTGTCTTGTCTCCGGGTAATTCCCGTATGGTTGATGGAAAATTTGGGGGGTCGATGAATGGCCCGTAGTTCACTTCTTGGAACTCCGTTAGGTCGGGCACCTCGATTATATCAGGCCTGAGGCTCATACTCGAATTTTCCTTGGGAGGCGATTGGTCTTCCTGCTCCTCCAGGCTCTCGCCCTCCGGGCAAATCATGGTCGACTGCGGGATGTCTAAGGCTTCTGCATGCAGAGGTATTCCCCATGACACTCGCTTCTTTGGGCCTGATGTTGGGTCCGTTTTCAGAGGGCTGACGTTTCCGTGGGGGTCCGATGTTTCCCCTTTTCCCTGGGTGGGGTATTCTTCGTCCATACTCATCAAGATGGTGATTTCTTCTTGGGTAATTGGGCCTATGTACGAGTCATCGCTTAATATGGCTGAGCTCTCTTTACTTTCGTCTGGATCGTCGTTTTTCAGTGTCCAGGAACTCGGGCATTCCTGTCTGCCCTTCTGTTGTATCTAAAACGGTGGAGTTCGCCCTGCTCTCTATATCGGCGGTGTTGTCGGTTTCTGTTGGTTGCGTCCCCTGTTCGAGATCGTATCCTTCTAGCGTAGAATCGAACGATGGAGGTTCAGCGTAATTTGGTCTGGGCATGTCTTGACGACGAGCGCCTACGCGAGTTCCTATACCTTCCTCTTTGCTCTCCGGCGGGGTTTCTTCGGTGGTAGTCGGAAACGCGTGCGATACCGGGTTTCGTGAGAGTGCGTCCGCGTTTGCATTAACGCGTCCCGGCTTATAGACAATTTCGTATTGATAATCGGCGAGCGTAATTTTCCATCGGGCGAGTCGCGACACCGGATCCTTTATCGAGGATAGCCATTGTAGTGGCCGGTGGTCGGTTACTAAGAAAAATTTTCGTCCATAAATGTACGTTCGAAATTGTTTCACAGCGTAAATTATCGCGAGACATTCCCTTTCTGTGGTTGAATAATTTTCTTGGCAAGGGGTTAGCACTTGCGAGGCGTACGCTATTGGCGGGTCTTCGCCTATTTTTCCTTGACTCAAAATCGCGCCGACGGCTACGTCAGACGCGTCGGTTGTAATTATAAATGGTTCGTCAAAATTTGGATAACGTAAGACCGGTTCCTTGCAGAGTGCTTGGCGCAGGTCTTCGAAACTTTCCTGTTGTTTGTCGGTCCAAAGGAATGGAATTTTCGTACTTGTCAAATTTGTGAGTGGTCTAGCGCGTTTAGCCATTTCCGGTATAAAGCGACGATAGTAATTTACGAGGCCAAGGAACTGTTTTAGGTTTTTTCGGGTTTTAGGTACGGGGAAGGCAGCGACAGCCTTGATCTTCTCGGGATTGGGTCTTACCCCATCAGCTGCTATGATATGGCCTAAGTAGATGACCTTGTCCTTTAGGAACTTGGCCTTCTCCGTCTGTAGCGTCAGGTTATGCTCGCGTAAGCGTTCGAAGAATCTCTCGAGTCGGTGTTCATGCTCCTCGAGAGTACGCGAATATACTACCACGTCGTCTAGATACACGAATAATTCTTTGCCGATAAGCCCTTTTAGCACCCGATTCATTAATCGTTGAAAGGTGGCCGGTGCGTTTTTTAATCCGAAGGGCATGCGGAGATATTCGTAATGTCCGTCCGGGGTGGTAAACGCGGGTTTTGCGCGATCTTCGGGGGCCATAGGAATTTGGTGGAACCCGTTCGCTAAATCGAAAATTGAAAAATATCTGGCTCCACCCAAGCGATCGAGTATGTCTGAAATACGCGGAAGGGGAAAACGGTCGTCAATCGTTATAGCGTTTAGAAATCTGAAATCTGCCACTACCCTCCATCGTTTCTTTCCTTCTGCGTCCTCTCCTTTCGGGACCACGTGCAGGGGTGAGTTATTTGGTGACGAAGACGCGGTGATTATACCCAGCTCTTCTAGGTTGTGCACCTGCTTGGCGATCTCCTCGTCCAACAACGGGGAGTGCGGATATTGTCTTGTGAATACAGGCGTGGGGTCAGTCACCGGGATGGTGTGTTCTATGGTCGTTGTTGCCTCCAGCGGATCTCCAGGTACAAAAAACCTGTCCGAGTGTCTGATGACTAAATCTTCAATCGACCGACGCGGTTCCGGGTCTAGTTCTTCCAGTTTCAGGGTCGTTACGATGTGTTGTAATCGTTCTTCAGGGGGTTTACGTTCGACGCGATAATTTCCCAGATCCTGATCTTCATTGGCATCGAACTCCTCTCCGAAGGGAGGAGAAGGGCAAACCCACTCGTCGTCATCGGGACCATCGCGGTTTTCGGGGAGACATACATTTACTTCACTCCCGCTGGGCTCCAGTTCTGGATGTTCCTTTAGGTATGACAGGAAGTCCTCGTGACTTCTTTGGCATGCTTCTAACGTACTTTCTAATTCTCTGGAGTTGGAGAAGTGTATGGGCGTGATCGGGCGGTTCGCCGTTACCATCGTACGTTGGTGGTAAGATACAATGGCTTCTTCCTGAAGCAGGTACGGGCTCCCAATCAGGCCCGCAACTCCTTCAGGTAGGTGAGGCATATTTATTACGTGGAATAGCGCCCAACTGCCGTTAATTTTCAAGCGAGTGGTACCCAGAGTCATGACTTTTCCGTTCAAGCCCCCGACTTCGATGGGGTCCATACTTAAGACTGGGGCCTCATAACTCGCGTACCGTATATCCAATAAATTCAACGCGGAACCCGTGTCTACGATGAATTCTCCCTCGCCGTTCTCCAGCTGTTTGGCCTTGACCCGGATGCGGGGGGAGTCTGCGCGTCCGAGAATTGTCGCTGGTTCTGGTTTCGCGGTGATCTTGGGGCCGGTGAATAGGACCCGCCCGCCTCGTTCCGGTTGAACGGGCGGGCGCGCTGGTAGTTTAAATGATTGCGATTTTCAGAGGAAGTCTCGCGTTCCATCCGTCTTGGTGGTTCGCGATTTTCATATCTTCTTGACTCGCGGGGTTCATATAACCGCGGATCGCGAGGTTCATAGGTCCGTGACTCGCGAGGTTCATATGTTTTAGCATCGTGAGGTCGTGACCGTCTATCATTTCGGGGTCTCTCGCGTTCAGATCTTCCCCGTGGAGCGGACGGTTTACGTTCGTAGTCCAACGAACGCTCACCTTGCCTCGTCAGCAGGGCCGTTGGACGACGCGGCGGTGTCGGCTCGCGATAATCTGGTTCGCGAGGGGACTGGTCGCGATAACGCGATTCGCGATAATTTGAATCTCGGTTGCGAGGATATGAATAGGCGGAGTACGAGGACCTGGGCTCTTCGTAAGAGTCATCCTCCTCCGGTTGTCTCCATTCTGTCCAATTTCGTTGAGGATCGTATGGGGACGGGGGACGCGCACTTCGGGTGCGTCCGACTGTATCGTCACGCGACAAGCCGGACATTTCCTGTTGTCGCCTTTCCGCGTGTAGGGCTAAATCGAACGCGTCGTCTAATGATTCTGGATTCGATATAGTTATTCTAGTCGCAATTCTTTGGGGTAATCCCGTGATAAACGAGGAACGAGCCAATCGTTCCAGTTCTCTCATGGTTTTCTCATTATTTTCCCCGATTAATTCTTTAGCTCTTAAGGTCACCTGTCGGTACAGGCGGCTTACGCGATGAATAAAATCTATAATTCGTTCCCGGGGAAACATGCTTATACGTTCTAGTTCTAAACGTAACTCCTCATAGCCACGGCATGGGGAGTATCGGATCTTTAGTAAGGATAGTAGGTCGGCTACGCTTTGACAACCTTTCCCTTCGACATAGAATCTAATAGGATCTTTTAATTTGTATATTAGCTCGGTCAGAAATCTTTCTTCCTGGCCGGGCGGTACACGCTTCGTAGCGCGCTGTATCGAGGCAGCGAAGTCCTCTAAGGATACAGAATCAGGGTCGAAACGGGGAACATTGTCTAGCGCCCGATACACCCTCTCCTCGTCCTCGCGGGAACGCCATACGTCTATTGCAGACATTTCTAGGTCGTTCGTCCGAGAACCAAAAGATGGTCTACTGCCCGAGGCTGGTGGTGCGGGAGGAGGGACCTCGGGAGGATTGGTAGCAGAGGTTTGAGAAGTGCTAAACGGTTGTGATACGGGGGATCTTGTGATTCCACCCACCATTGTTATGCACTGCCCAGCAAAAGGCGTTGAGTAGTAGGAAGCGTAGTCAAGTTACGAGCAGATAAAATCGCGACGTGTCGCAATATGTAGCGACCGCGCGCTCTTCACCTAATAGGGATTGATTAGAAAATCAGATCCCACTTCTGACACCAGTTTGTTACGTCCTGAAGGGACTGACTGCAGATCACCCCGAGCGGCTGGAATGATCTACCGGGTTCTTGCTCTTTTAAAGGGCTTAGGCCCACCTTGACTATACTTACCAGGAAGGGGAAGGGGTTGAAATGAATGTTTACAAAGGGATTTGAGGAACAACGATAAAATTCAGTATATATTCTGAGTAAAGATAATATAAATTACATACCTCAGAGACGGCGCTCCGTCTCTGCTGACGCTAGGGTATCGCGCGTGGCACGCTTGCCGTCTAGCGTTTCAATCGCTCGCAGAGTCGCTGACCCAAGGGTAGGTCGTGGTCGCTCGCTGTGCTCTCGGAAGTCGGTGGCCCTGGGGCCCGTCGTAGCGCACTGTCTCTAACGTCGGATTTCGATTTTCGCGAGGGGCTCTCCCGGCGAGGCCGTTTCCAGTATATCGGACGGAGTTACCCTTCTCACGAATTCTATCGGCCGAGCGTACTTCGCGGACTCTACGCGGAGACGTGATCGCGGTATCTAGACGGTCCTTTGGTCCGTCGTCACTTCCTATCTCGAGTTCAAGAATGAGAATGTTCTATCGGTGGGTGGAGTTCCTACCGCGCGTACGCGTGTCGATCAGACCGACTCCAAAACCCAAAATCGAATGCCCGGGCCCAAGTCGCCTGCTACCGTTCTTGCCTCGCGTTTTCGAAGTCCGTAGGGGGAAATCGCCCCGTCGGCACCTCGATCGCTCCCTATTTCGAAATATCGAGGCCCGGGCTGTCGACGGTCACGTTGTGCAGACGACCCTGGATTCCGCGGTTCGGCGACCTGCCTGCCGCGCGCGAGGCGATTCCGCTGAATCGCCGATGTCGAAAGAAAGCGACGCGTGGATAGCGAGCACGGGATGGACCTGAAGGGCCCATGTAACAGAGTCAAACGAGTCGAACGAGTCAAACGAGTCGAACGAGTCAAACGAGTCGAACGAGTCAAACGAGTCGAACGAGTCAAACGAGTCGAACGAGTCAAACGAGTCGAACGAGTCAAACGAGTCGAACGAGTCAAACGAGTCGAACGAGTCAAACGAGTCGAACGAGTCAAACGAGTCGAACGAGTCAAACGAGTCGAACGAGTCAAACGAGTCGAACGAGTCAAACGAGTCGAACGAGTCAAACGAGTCGAACGAGTCAAACGAGTCGAACGAGTCAAACGAGTCGAACGAGTCAAACGAGTCGAACGAGTCAAACGAGTCGAACGAGTCAAACGAGTCGAACGAGTCAAACGAGTCGAACGAGTCAAACGAGTCGAACGAGTCAAACGAGTCGAACGAGTCAAACGAGTCGAACGAGTCAAACGAGTCGAACGAGTCAAACGAGTCGAACGAGTCAAACGAGTCGAACGAGTCAAACGAGTCGAACGAGTCAAACGAGTCGAACGAGTCAAACGAGTCGAACGAGTCAAACGAGTCGAACGAGTCAAACGAGTCGAACGAGTCAAACGAGTCGAACGAGTCAAACGAGTCGAACGAGTCAAACGAGTCGATCGAGTCAAGCGAGTTAAACGAGTCAAACGAGTCAAACGAGTGTTACGTCCCTACTTCCTTATTTAAGCGCGATTTCTAGGGAATTTATATTTTCTATCCGCTTTTGAACTAATCCTGGGACTTAACGCTCTGGGATAGTTGAGAATGATTGTTACGCGTATTATTGAACATACTTACTTTTTATAATGCGATGAGTCGCCAGGGGATGGGAGCGTTCGGAATGCCGATAATTTCTAGAGCTGCGTTGGATTTCTGTTGGGCCCAATCGCCGCAGTAGATCGTGATTCCCTTAACCCTTGGCTTGATGTTTTTTATTACGGGAGTTGGGGTGACTCCCAACGAGGATCCTATTGCTGGGGCGCACTTATAATTATAGTTTATTCTTCGTAGTTGTACCTTTCGCCCGGCACGATTGCTTTTAGGCATCTGGGAATTAATTAAATCTTTTAGTTTTGTTCAAATGGAACTCGGTTTACGCTTACACTCCAGAGGACACTGGTGGGCAGCTGTCTGCGCGCCAGTGATTCTAAAGAATCAGCTCAAACCATAGTTCGTTAATTATTCATTTTTTTTATGAATTGATGGATCGATTCGTATTAAATTGACCGCGTATACAGATTGATCTCTAGTATCTAGTGACATAGTGGGCAGCTGACTGCTCGCCAATGACACTTTCAACAGAGGAGAATCTGGATTTCTTTATTCTCATTTCTACGGTAACTCAAAAAACACTCAGAATGCCCAAAAGCTTAGGAAGGCTAGTAAAACACTTGGAACGCGTTAAATATGATTTTATCACTTTTATTAATAATAAAAACTTCACTTACAACTTTTACACTTTGAAAAATAAAACGTGGACACTGAAGCGAATGTTTTAGATGATTCCGGTAATTATTATGGTAATGAGCTCCGCGGGTGGTCAGTCCCTTTTTATAGGGCAATTGGTCACTCCTACTCTAGGATTTGTCACATGACAAATCATAGGTGGGAGAGCCCACCCCACAGCCTCCACCTGGGATCTTCCAGGGAGAATCTTCCCATCGCGCTATCTGAGAATCTGTTTACGATTTAGTCACGTTCCTCCGTGGCCTTTTATGTGTCTTTCCTCGCGACTAATATGTATTATTTTTAGATTCCCAGCGGCGACGATAGCAAGATTCTTTATACATATTTGGATTTATATGTTTATTATATTTTTTGTACGGTTGATACCGTGCGGCTTACGTACTAGGGTCTGAAGTTAAATACATGATATGGGTATCGGTGATCGAGTATCGGGAAATAAATGGGAGGGCAATCTTCTGGCGAGGACCAGGGGCACAGCTCTGCGAAGGTGGTGTCGACTCCGCTGGTTGATAAGGCCCTCCGTCCCATGCTGAACGTCAGCTGGTGTTGACTGGGCCTCTTTCGTGTGCGTGCGGTCAACGAGCTGGTGTACTGCTGACTGTCCGCTACCTCCTTGATGCTGTTTGTCCTGTTCGCTGTTGCCGTTCGAATATCCCTTGCTCGATCTCTTCTTATTGTAACTTATTATGATAATGCCTTATCGGCAATTTGTTGCACAATATTTAGTATGATGTTTTCATACGAGGTTGTTATATTACCTCAGAGTACGGAATAGTAAATAAAATGAATTAAAGGTTAAATAATATTTGATTCTACGTCGCGGGACGTGACACCTCCCCCTTTAGAAAGCAAATTTCCAGAAGAAATTTGTTTTAATTCTTGGATGGCTTCTTTGAATTCTCTTGCCGCTGGAGTCGGTTGTCGTCCCTCGTCAGTTGTTGCTGGTTGATCTGCATTCTGCGATGATGGTTGTTTTTTCTTGGCCAAATATAATATTAAAGTTGTTATGGAGGTCCAAATTGCTCCTAACAAGTGTAATCCGCATCCGTAGACTGCATGTATTTGATATCCGTGTATAATGGTATCAAATATTGTTTTTATTATTTTAATGATAATAAAAACTCCAAGGAGTCCTGCGGTGACTGTTCCAAATTTAAGGAATCCGTTCCAGAATTTGGCTGCTGCATTCTCGGCTAATGTGGTGATGGTTTCTTCGTCCATAATTCCCATTATTGAAATTGATCCTGCGGGAATATTTTTCCCGGATACTCCTCTGGCGAGTGTGTTTAATACGGCTGCCTTTTCAGCAGGGAACATAATGTGGTCCCTTAAATTTTCCAGTTCCTTCTGTGTATATATCCCGCTGGTTGCGAGATCCGAAGGAGATGTGTAGTGCCAACTGAGTTTTGTTTTTGGATGTAATAATTGAGGTGGACGGACTTCAATCGGATGTGGTGAAATTCTGTGCCATGCTTGGTCGATTTCATACATGACTGGTAGAATGGGACTACATTCTCTATGTGTCCCTTGAGTGGTTAAAATATGTGTCTTCGGTGTTAAGAACATTGAATTATTTTTTAACCATACAGGCAATTCTATATAGCATTCATCTGTTTGGCGTATTTTAACTTGAACAGAAATGCATTTTATAATGTGAATCACTTCGCCAGCTACTAGTGCCATATGTCCCGGTGTTTTCGTGACTATATTAGCAAATTCGTCTGGTTTCAGCGTAGCAATTATCAGAGCATTGTTTAATATTTGTTGTTCCAATAAGCATTTTTGTAAAATGATGTCTCTGTATAGGGTTTTCAATTCAGTTCTTATATGTTTCTCCACGTAGACAAATTTGGAATTCACGTACGTGAAAATATCTAAATTTTCTACTGGGATTTTGTGTAAAGATGCAAAAATTCTTTCCTTCGTTGTTTCCAAGATAAATAACTTTGGATGTTCCGTTTGTATGAGCGTATAACCACATAGATGTTGCTCTCCTATTGGAGTTAAAGCGAACGTAATATCTTGTGTAGTCAATGCATATACGGAAGGTGATTTTTCTTCGGCTTGGCTGGTATCGGTAATTTTGGATGCCAGCCCTTCGTAGAGTACATCATAGCGATCGAATTTGCAAGTCGATGGTGGAAAGGAGTGCCAGAACGTGTGTCCGTCCTCGTTGTCCACGCAAAATCCGTTTTGAAAATAGCATATAGTTCCAGATTTCAATATGATTTTGTTATGCTCCAGTCGTACTGGTACTAGAGCAGTTTTGAGTGTTATTTTCGCCATTGCTTGTACTACTACTTTTTCCCATGATCCATAAGGGTCGGAAAATTGTGCTCCGGTACATTTTCCATCTGCGGTGAGTGATCCGGCCATGGTGAATGTCCGGGTTGATGTTTGGTTCATTTTGAGTCCCACCAAATAGACGTTGTTACCAATGACGGTGGATCCGTATCCATGCATATCTCGGCATTGACGTTCGGTTAAATCTTCGAGGTATTCATTTAATCCGTTGTGTACTGCGGAAATGTGTGAATGCATTCCGCAATAATAAATGGTTCTTGAAATTATCAGCTTGCATTGGATGACTTCCACGTAGTTGAAGTCCGAGAGTTGCAGAAGTTGAATGTAGATTTCCTTTGTAGTTGTGGAGATTGGGTTGATTTCGCAATCTCCTACTGAATTTAATGAGACGGTTGTCACGTTTAAATGTTGCCCATTGCAATCGTATCCAATGAGGGCCCAAACGAGATTTACGTTGATTAGAATTATCCATGGTAAAATCATGATAATTCCCCTTTTAATAAAAAAAAATAATAAAATTTGTTTTGATCTATCGTTATTTTAACAACGATTCATAATATTCCCTTTAGTATTTCGTACTCTAAGTATTTGATCGTTTAATTACTTTGTATACGATTTTGTTTTAATTACTAATCAACCTGGATTGGACCTAATATATGCAAGTTTAAGTTTATTTATATGTACTGTACGGGTTGTCCCATCAGATAATATTTTGACATTCTGATTTGGTAACAATTCAAGTACTTTATACGGTTCTGAGTACTGATCTGCGAACTTCGTCCTCCGAGGTTCTTTCATGAGATATACTAAGTCTCCTGCTTTAAAATTTTGCGGATTAATTTTCCGATCATAATACTGTTTAGATTTGGCTTTTGCCTTTATCAAATTTTCTCGGGCTTGAGTTTGCAGATTAGTTATTTTGCGAAATAAATCTCTAAGATATTCGGCATATGTGGGTTCCAAATCTTCACCAATAGGTTTTTCGCTCGAAGGTTCTCGTGCAATGCATCTGAAAACTAATTCATGCGGTGAAAATTTAGTACCCTCGTGTACTGCGGTATTATATGAAAACATTGCTAAATCTATCCAATCGTCCCAATTTTCGTCGTTCGTCGTATATTGTTTTAAATATTCGGTTAATACGTGATGCGATCTTTCTATCGAACCGTTACTCTGTGGATGATAGGCTGTAGTAACATAACGCTTAATTTTGAATCGTTTAGCGACGATTTTTATTAAATTTGAAGTGAAATTTGTTCCTTGATCGGTTAAAATAGCTTTAGGTGATCCGAATCGGCAAATAAACCGTTTTATAAATACATCCGCTATATCGGCAGAGGTGGTTCGAGCTAAAGGTATCGCTATTGAATATTTTGTTAACAAATCTTGTATTGTTAATATGTGTGTTCTTCCTTTTCTAGTTTTTGGTAATGGTCCAACAATGTCCATACTGATTTTGTCGAACGCTTTGCCTGGAGTGTCTGTCAAGACCATTGGTTGTTTTGTTTTTATTCTCGTCAATTTCCTCATTTGACAGTCTTGACATTCTCTAATGAATTTTTGAATTTCCTTTTTCATATTCTCCCAATAATAGTTTTGACGTATTCTGTGGTAGGTTTTTGTAACTCCCTTGTGTCCTCCACTGGACGACGTATGTTTTTCTTTTATTATGTGTTCCCTCAGATTTTCGGGTGGTGTTACTACATCACCCGTACAAATTGTAATTGTTATTGGTAGTTCTTTGAAGACGTCTTTTAGTCTGTTTATAATATATTTCCATGGTACGTCCTCTATATTATGAGTTCTACTTATGGAGAATGATTGTAGGTTAAATTCCGTAACTGTGTCCCATAAAGACACTAGACTATTTAAAATGTTATCAGGTCGTATAGGAGTTCTTGAATCTTCTTTGATTGGTAGACTTATTATATATTTCGTTCCATCTGGTACTGACCGTGCCCTTTCTAGGGTAAGTTCTACATGATTTGGTAGCAAATTTTCTGTTTCTAATTCTTTGGCACCTCTATCAATTGGATTTCCATCCAATCCAATGAAAATGACTCTATTATCTTTTATTTTTGCCAAAGAATCTCTAGATTCTCTTATCACTAATTGGTTTTGATGAGGGATTGTATCCTCGCTTCTACTTGTCGTTGTTCTAGGTGATAATTGAGGTGGTGATGGAGGTGTATCTATTGTTTCTATTGATTCTTCTTCTTGTGGTGTTTCCGTGGTTTCAATTGATTCTTCTTCTAGTGACGTTTCTGTAATTTCTATTGGCTCCTCTACAGGTTTCCTTTTTAATGAAGGACCAGCTATTGGTGAATCACTTGATAGAGTTCTTTTCCGTTTTTGTTCCAAACTTCGAGATGTTTCTGATAATAATGTATTTAATTCCATATCTTCATCATCTGATTCTTCTTGTACTGGTATACGTTTACGTCTTCTTTTTGGGAATTCTAAATGTTTGAGTTCCCTATTTGGAAAAGCCAAATGTCTACTTCTCGTCATTGGTCCTTTAAAGTCTTCCGGTAAAATTAACGGTAAGTTTTTCTTTTGAGGTGGTTCGCCTTCTGGAGGATCCTCCTCCTCCCTTGCTCTTATTGGTAGGCATACTTCTGGTGGGTTTCGAGACAACGCATCAGCGTTGAGGTTACTTTTTCCTTTTTTATAGTTTATTTCGAATTCGTAATCAGATAGTTTAAGTTTCCATTTCCAAATTCGAGAATTTGGATCTTTTATTGAATTCATCCATACCAGAGGTTTGTGGTCTGTTTCTATTTTAAATTTACGACCATATAAATAAGGTCGAAAATGTGTTACGCAGTAAATAATTGCTAAACATTCCTTTTCAATCGTGGAATATTTTTGTTCTGCTGAATTTAATATCCGGGACGCATAAGCAATAGGAAGATCGTCGCCGGTAAAATCCTGACTAAGCACTCCTCCTATGGCGTAACCTGAAGCGTCCGTCGTTACCTTGAACGGCTGTGAAAAATCTGGATATTGAAGTATTGGTTTGGATATTAGAGCCTTCTTTAATATTTGGAATGCTTCCTCTTCTTCTTTGCCCCAAATAAATTTCGTTGTCTTTTTCAATAAGTTAGTTAGTGGTTTCGATTTTCTTGAGAATTCCGGTATAAATCGTCTATAGTATCCAATTAATCCCAAAAATTGTTTAATGTTCTTTGGTGTTTTGGGTTTAGGAAAATTCTCTGCTGCTTCAATCTTCTTCGGATCTGGTTTTACTCCATGTTCGTCAATTATGTGTCCTAAGTACATCACTTCACGTCGTAAGAATTCGCATTTATCCGGTTGAAGCATTAATTTTGCATCTCGTAGTCTTTTCATTAATCTTGTAAATTTTATTTCGTGTTCACGAAGAGATCTGGAATATATTACAATGTCATCCAGATAAACAAAAAGTTCGGTTCCTTGAAGTCCCGATAGAACATTATTCATGAGGCGTTGAAATGTTGCAGGTGCATTTTTCAAACCAAAGGGCATTCTTGTAAACTGATAATGTCCATATGGTGTAGAAAATGCTGTCTTGTGTGCGTCTTCTGGTGCCATCTTAATCTGATGAAACCCTGATGCTAAGTCGAATGTAGAGAAATATTTTGCACTCCCTAATTGATCTAATATCTCAGTAATATTTGGTAGGGGATACGCATCGCCTATCGTCTTTTCATTTAATTTTCGATAATCGATTACTAATCTCCATCGTTTTTTACCTTTTGAATCTGGTTTTTTAGGAACGATCCATAATGGAGAATTATATGGAGATGTGGATGATTCTACCACACCAGTTTCCAATAGTTCTTTTATTTGTTGATTTATTTCGTCTTTATGAATTGGTGGATATCGATACTGCTGAGTATTTATCGGTATATCATCCGTAGTATGAATTCTATGTTGTATACTATCTGTTCCTTCCAAAGTTTCTCCTGTTAAATGAAATCGATCTTCATTTTCCTTTATTAGTTGCATCACATTTTCCTTTTCTTCCTAGTTTAAGTGATCTAATCGCAGTAGTTTCAAGATTTCCTCAAATCGATTTTCCTTCGATATCTTTGTCGTATTACATCGTTTAGTGGGACGTTCTTCAAATGGAAGTATTTCGATTGTAGGTACCACAATGTGATAATCTTCATCCGTACTATTTACTATTCTCATATGAGCTTTTCCTTCTCGATTTGTTACTAATGCATTTCCCAAATAGATTCCTTCTTTTATGTGTAATTTTCCTACGTATCCTTCACGCAGTTCTGGATTTGCAATATTAATGTGGAAAGGGACTGAACTTCTTTTTGGCACGAATATCTTCTCGTATGTATTAAAGGGAATATAGGTTTTTCCCCACTTGATTTGCTTTTTTGCATAATCGATGCTAGCTTCTTGATGTAACAGAAATTCGGATCCTAAGATTCCGTCTTCATCGTCAAACAGTGTGTCGTTTACCACGTGGAAATTCACTGGATGATTCGCAATCATTATTGATGCAGTCCCTAAGGTAGCTTGATTCGAATCGATTATTCCACGGATATACAGGGTGTCCCAGCTAACACTGGACAGCGCGATTTCTCCTAAACTATTGGAGATAAAAATATAAAAAAAATAGTGCGTTGCATGGTTCGAGAGGGCCACTTTATTAGCCCGAACGAATTTTTTTTTCGATTATTATTTTAAAAGATACGATGGTCAAGTTCGGATCTGTAAATGGCACTACGTTTTTTGAACACCTGAGTTGATAGTGCGTTCCAAGACAAATTCAATAAGCATTAATGTATACACTTGATTTCCACTGGTTTTTGAGATATTGCGCTTGCAAATTTAGTGATATTCACTGAAGAAAACCGACTGAAATAGCAAGGACCGGGGTTGGTCTTGCTGGCACTACGGAGGGGCCACGGAGAGCCTTGCCTGTTGAAACCGATACCTACCTGCCAAAGGTCGGCGCCAGACCCAAAGGCAGGACAATTCTTTTCCGTCAGAAATGCTTCTTAGGTAGGTACATCTGCGGTGTCAAGCGGCTTCTGCGCACCGTTACTTTTATTTCGCACTTGCTTCTACGCTCGGATGGCCCGTTCTTTTGGGAGGGATGCAAGCTCGATTGGTTATGTTAGGAGGTGTGAAAGTTGCTAGACTAAATTTCAACCAAAAGGAGCAGATTGTATTAGAACCAATCGGATTTGCATCCCTCACAAACGGCTGCTCTCTTGAAGAGGCCCTCTTCACAGCAATACCTCCTCCCCAATGCACACCTTCTCTCGCACGGAATACGTCAACGCATGCTTTTGTTTTGATATTGAAGCTCCTGTTTATACTCGAGAGGACCACGCGTCGACAGCGGGCTACCCCGTTTCTTCCTGTGTCTCTCCGCGAGGAGTATTGAGGGTGGATTGTAGGAGCGTAGATGTCGGGATGCCAGTTATTGAATTCAGGAGACGATAGAAACACTTTATTAGAAAACACACATGTACTATAATTAAAGTAAATCGTATTCCTCTCGGGCAGGAGTACTGATAACGATCGAACTTGAGCCCCACTTCGCGCAGGCCGATTACACGGAGGATAGTTGAGTCACACACTGCACAAATGATACAGGGTAATTCTGGAGCAACGCCCGTCAAGAAGATGCGGCCTGGTACCCCGTGGCGAGGACAGACCTTCGCAGTGCCTCGCCCGATTTTTATGGCTTTTTCCGGAAAAAGGTACGAATCCTGGGCCGAACGTAGCGAAGTGAGGTCGAGCCCCCGCAGTCCCGGGTGCAATATCCATTGCAGCGTATTAAGAAATTCTTTTCTTCATCGTATCGAAGGGGAAGTGACGCCAATGGATTCCTTATGTTTTTCCGATGAAAGCCGTTTGTGAGGGATGCAAATCCGATTGGTTCTAATACAATCTGCTCCTTTTGGTTGAAATTTAGTCTAGCAACTTTCACACCTCCTAACATAACCAATCGAGCTTGCATCCCTCCCAAAAGAACCGGCCATCCGAGCGTAGAAGCAAGTGCGAAATAAAAGTAACGGTGCGCAGAAGCCGCTTGACACCGCAGATGTACCTACCTAAGAAGCATTTCTGACGGAAAAGAATTGTCCCGCCTTTGGGTCTGGCGCCGACCTTTGGCAGGTAGGTATCGGTTTCAACAGGCAAGGCCCTCCGTGGCCCCTCCGTAGTGCCAGCAAGACCAACCCCGGTCCTTGCTATTTCAGTGGGATTTCTTCAGTGAAAATCACTAAATTTGCAAGCGCAATATCTCAAAAACCAGTGGAAATCAAGTGCATACATTAATGCTTATTGAATTTGTCTTGGAACGCACTATCGACTCAGGTGTTCAAAAAACGTAGTGCCATTTACAGATCCGAACTTGACCATCGTATCTTTTAAAATAATAATCGAAAAAAAAAATTCGTTCAGGCTAATAAATTGGCCCTCTCGAACCATGCAATTCCCTATTTTTTAAATATTTTTATCTCCAATAGTTTAGGAGATATCAAGCTGTCCAGTCTTAGGTGGGACACCCTGTATATACACATTTGCAAAAGTAAAAAATTATATACTAATAAATATATACATACATATTATATACATTTGTGTATTAGTCTTAATTGCACTCAGCGATCGATGCAAGCGCAAAATTATATACATATATACATTTGTGTATTAGTCTTTATTGCACTCAGCGATCGATGCAAGCGCAAAATTATACAGGGTGTCCCAAAAATGTCGGAGTTCCTTGAAAGGGGTGACTCAGGGGGTGATTTGAAACAACTTTTTCCTTAGCGAAAATATTGTCCGAAGTTTCGTTTAGGAGATATTAACAAAAACCCCCGACCAATCAGAGCGCGCGCCTTCCGCCCGAGCTCCCGCGGTAGCGTTGGCTACGCGGTAGGCGGCTGCGCTTGTACTACGAACGTACGAACAAGCAAGTCGGCATGCATCGAAGTAAACCGCGTTACACAGACTTTTTTTAAACAGAATCTTAAATAATAATTGTTTGAGGTGAGAGGACAAGAAATACATCAATTTCATTTTCAAATAAGGCATAAACTAAATGGTAATGTAACAGAAAATGTACGACAAGTGATCGTAATTCGTTATTGAGGTAAAAATCCGTAGATTAATAACGGCCAACATAACTAAAGTTAAAAAATAATATCAGGTGTATGAATAAATTGTTTCCGACTGGATTTACATAATCAGTACAAAGCTACCGAATTTCTATCGCGGTGATGTTCGTAAGCTACCAGAAAAATGGCGAAAGGTAATTAACAGTAATGGAAATTGTTTCGATGATTGAAATGTTTTCATATTTTTTAAATCAAACTGTTATTGTACCTACCCTAAAATCGAACAGAATTTATTTCTACACCTAATAATCACCAATAAATTAAATAAAACTCACCCTTTCGGACATTCCTTTCCTTTCTTTTCGGAAAGCTGTGTCACTAAGTAGGTCACTGTACCGATCCTGGTCATCGGTGGACGAAAAGTTTTATGGCAGGGTAGCGCCCGGTGCTCAGCTGATCGCAGGTATACGACACCACCCGAAGGTAAGGGTCGTAACGTCAAGTGCGTCCGGGTTAATGTACCGAATATTCACTTCACTGCACGGCCACCAACACTGATCACTTAATGTATTTTTCATGGAACGTGTTGTTCCTGCGTTATAAAAATTGTCTATCCACACCTCAGCACGTACGATCAGCTGTCTTTGGACGGCCTGCAAAGTTTGTGGTATTATGTTCGTCACCGCAGCGTGAATTCGCACAACGATGTTCAGAATAATTTTGACGCCAAACGCCGAATCGTACCCTAGCTTGGGGTTTGGATATGCGGGTATTCCCGTGAAAACGCTCGCACAGTAGCACTTGCGTCCCCGTTGTTCCGGGCGTACACCCAGAACATCGCGTAATAGGTATTATTGGGCCGTGAACATTTCTGCGACGAGATTGCTAGCTGACTGACAGGATTTTTCCCAAGCAACTTCCTCTACCCCCAAGTAGCTTCTCTCGTTCCATTATGAGTTAACTCCCACCAGGACAAGAGGCTTTAGGTAAAAAGAAGCCAGCACATTTTCGAAACACACGTGCTTCCCAGAAGTGCAACGAACGAACCGTCGTACACTTTCACAAAAGCCTCCCGCGCTCCGTCCTTTTACTGCCATTGTACCCAGTGCTTCGAGGTAGGCAGCAGACACCACGTGTTTCGGTTCGAAAGGGTCCGAAGAGAAGAGAAACAGAAAGTCTTCGAGTTGCTATAAAGAAGAAAATGCATACCATTCCTGTTTCCCCTTTCCGATATCCTGATTTCACGTCTGCTACGAGGCGGAACCAATTAAGTCATAAAATATCCAAAACTGTAGGCAACCGTTCTCTACCGCCGACTAGCGGGACAATACGGTCATAAACCGCGACCCTGGCGAAATGCTCTGGCCGATCAGCCTGATTAATTTTGGGGAAGCAGAATTTAAAAAGTATTATCCAACATCAATACGCCCCGCGGAGACACACAGGAAGAAAAGGTGTAGTCCGCTGACAGCGCGTGGTCCCGCTTGCGTCGTCCTGTCCGCTGACAGCGCGTGATCCCGCATGCGTCGTGCTTCCTTCAAATTAAAGCCAGATCCCTTATCTCTCGAGTATAAACACGCGCTCGATTTTCAAAACAAAAGCACGCGTTGACGTATTCCGTGCGAGAGAAGGTGGACTTGAAGTCCGATTGGTCCTAATCTAACCAATCGGCCCTGCATCCCTCCCGAACGGCCACTGTCTTGAAGAGGCCCACTTCACAGCAATATCTCTTGTCCGAGACCCACCTTCTCTCGCACGGAATACGTCGACGCGTGCTTTTGTTTTGAAATTCGAGCGCGTGTTTATACACGAGAGATAAGCAGGCCCGATTGGTTCGTTTAGGACCAATCGAACTTCAAGCCCACCTTCTCTTGCAAGGAATACGTCGTCGCGTGCTTTGGTTTTGAAAATCGAGCGCGTGTTTATACTGGTGGGCCTCGGGGAGGAGATATTGCTGTGAAGAGGGCCTCTTCAAGACAGTGGCCGTTTGGGCGGGATGCAGGGCAGATTGGTTCGGTTACGACCAATCGGTCTTCAAGCCCACCTTTTCTCGCACGGAATACGTCGAGGCGTGCTTTTGTTTTGCAATTCGAGCGCGTGTTTATACTCGGGAGATAAGGGATTCGTCTTTAATTTGAAGGTAGGACGTAGCAGGCGGAACTACGCGCAGTTTTGGGTAATTTATGGCTTAGTTGGTTCCGCCTCGTAGCAGACGTGAAATCAGGATATCGGAAAGGGGAAACAGGAATGGTATGCATTTTCTTCTTTATAGGAACTCGAAGACTTTCTGTTTCTCTTCTCTTCGGACCCTTTCGAACCGAAACACGTGGTGTCTGCTGCCTACCTCGAAGCATTGGGTACAATGGCAGTAAAAGGACGGAGCGCGGGCTTTTGTGAAAGTGTACGACGGTTCGTTCGTTGCACTTCTGGGAAGCACGTGTGTTTCGAAAATGTGCTGGCTTCTTTTTACCTAAAGCCTCTTGTCCTGGTGGGAGTTAACTCATAATGGAACGAGAGAAGCTACTTGGGGGTAGAGGAAGTTGCTTGGGAAAAATCCTGTCAGTCAGCTAGCAATCTCGTCGCAGAAATGTTCACGGCCCAATAATACCTATTACGCGATGTTCTGGGTGTACGCCCGGAACAACGGGGACGCAAGTGCTACTGTGCGAGCGTTTTCACGGGAATACCCGCATATCCAAACCCCAAGCTAGGGTACGATTCGGCGTTTGGCGTCAAAATTATTCTGAACATCGTTGTGCGAATTCACGCTGCGGTGACGAACATAATACCACAAACTTTGCAGGCCGTGCAAAGACAGCTGATCGTACGTGCTGAGGTGTGGATAGACAATTTTTATAACGCAGGAACAACACGTTCCATGAAAAATAAATTAAGTGATCAGTGTTAGTGGCCGTGCAGTGAAGTGAATATTCGGTACATTAACCCGGACGCACTTGACGTTACGACCCTTACCTTCGGGTGGTGTCGTATACCTGCGATCAGCTGAGCACCGGGCGCTACCCTGCCATAAAACTTTTCGTCCACCGATGACCAGGATCGGTACAGTGACCTACTTAGTGACACAGCTTTCCGAAAAGAAAGGAAAGGAATGTCCGAAAGGGTGAGTTTTATTTAATTTATTGGTGATTATTAGGTGTAGAAATAAATTCTGTTCGATTTTAGGGTAGGTACAATAACAGTTTGATTTAAAAAATATGAAAACATTTCAATCATCGAAACAATTTCCATTACTGTTAATTACCTTTCGCCATTTTTCTGGTAGCTTACGAACATCACCGCGATAGAAATTCGGTAGCTTTGTACTGATTATGTAAATCCAGTCGGAAACAATTTATTCATACACCTGATATTATTTTTTAACTTTAGTTATGTTGGCCGTTATTAATCTACGGATTTTTACCTCAATAACGAATTACGATCACTTGTCGTACATTTTCTGTTACATTACCATTTAGTTTATGCCTTATTTGAAAATGAAATTGATGTATTTCTTGTCCTCTCACCTCAAACAATTATTATTTAAGATTCTGTTTAAAAAAAGTCTGTGTAACGCGGTTTACTTCGATGCATGCCGACTTGCTTGTTCGTACGTTCGTAGTACAAGCGCAGCCGCCTACCGCGTAGCCAACGCTACCGCGGGAGCTCGGGCGGAAGGCGCGCGCTCTGATTGGTCGGGGGTTTTGTTAATATCTCCTAAACGAAACTTCGGACAATATTTTCGCTAAGGAAAAAGTTGTTTCAAATCACCCCCTGAGTCACCCCTTTCAAGGAACTCCGACATTTTTGGGACACCCTGTATACATATATACATTTGTGTATTAGTCTTTATTGCACTTAGCGATCGTTGCAAGCGCAAAGTTTTATACATAAGGAATGTGTATGTACATTACTGTTATGCGGGGAAATAATGAAAATAAAATGGGTTGAATAAACCTGCATGAATATATATATATGCACGCACGCACGCATATATCCATGCAGATAATGCAGAACATTGTACATATACATCGACTACAAAATTATATACATAATATGATACACGCAAAATTCAAGAGGAATAGAAGGTGGGGTGCGATATTGTATGTGTACAATAGGTTATGGCGATTGGCAGTTATGCAAACCGAGATACACTTTACTTCCACTTGCGTAACCCATTGTGCACATTCAATAGCGCACCCGACCTTGTATTCCTTTTGAATTTTGCGTGTATCGTATTATGTATATAATGTTGTACAAATTTGATATTGTATGTGTAGAATGGGTTACGCAACTGGAGCTACACTTTAGTTACTAAAGTTATTAAAGTTTAGTAACCAAAGTGCAGTTCCAGTTGCGTAACCCATTGTACACATACAATATATGCAATGGTGCATATATGTATATGGAATTAGAACATATCATGTCAGTCTATTTTTATTGTGTCTTTAGTCAATGTTGTCGTGTTTGTTTCACTAAACGTGGTATATCAGGGGCCAGATTTCTGTGTGCACTTAGCATTAAACTACATCTTAAGTTGTAATCTTTCAATGATGCCCGACTTGATGATTTCGTTTTCTTCATGTTAGAAAATAGCTGTTCGCATAAATAAGTTGTACCAAACATTGCTAATATTTTCGATGCGGTCTTATATAAATGGGGGTATTTTATTTTTGGGAAATTTTTATAAAAACTGCTCAGATCGTTTTGAATAAAGAATTTCTCTTTCAAGAATAGGTCGGATCTTAAATTTAGTAGCTCTAATTGCAGCGCAGGTGAAACCGTGTTTATATCTATTGAAAATGGATTTGAAAGTGTCTGAAATTGAATTTGGAGCGCCTTTATATCACCGAATCGTTTTGAAAATTCATCACCCAACTTTTTTAATGTATTTTTATACACATCAGTACTGATATTGGGCGTGATTAGGGATCCTAATTTTGGAAATTGGGAGACATTATTGTCGATTAATTGCGTTTTCCACAATTCAATTTTCGCTTGAAAAGCGCAAATTGATTTGTGGCAATCAACAATTGTGATGCCCTTTCCTTGCAATTCTAAATTTAACGAATTTAAATGATCTGCCAAATCAGACATGAATGCTAAATCGCACAACCAATTATTTTGGACCAATTCGGGTACAGGCCGACCTACCGCGTCCACAAAATGAGAAATCTCTTCTCGCAAATTAAAAAATCTATCGAGAATTTTTCCCCTGCTAAGCCATCGTATTTCGGTGTGCAATGGTAGCTCGCCGCAATCCCAATTCACGTCTTCCAAAAGTGTTCTAAATTGCCGTCGTTTTAGGGAGTTCGTTCTAATATAATTTGTGGTTTGAATTACCACTGACATAACATGTTCTAATTCAATACTCTTTGCACACAAATTTTGTTGATGTATAGTACAATGTATTGCGTCAATTTCTTGAGGAACTGCTAAATTTCCTAATTTTCTTCGGAGGCGGCCAACGAAACCTGTATTCCTGCCAGCCATGGCAGGAGCACCATCAGTGCAGACAGATACTAGCTTTGTCCACTCTATATTCAAATTATCGACCGCCTCCTCCACACACGACATGATGTCTTCCCCTGTTGTGGTGTCTTTTAAGGGGCAAAAATTTAGCAGTTCCTCCGTTGCTATTAAATTTTCATTAACCCCCCGAATAAATATCGCGATCTGCGGAGTCCCCGAAATGTCCGTGGATTCATCCACGGCTAGGCTGAACGCAATAAAATTATGGCATAAATCCTGTAACTGGCGCGTCACATCTTCAGCCATCTCCTGAATGCGGCGCGTGACTGTATTCCGCCCAAGACTAATTGTTTCGAATTTCTTGTGCTGCTCTGGATCTTCTGCACAAACCAGCAGGCACTCCTTCACGAATTCTCCATCTGTGTATGGTCGTGAGGCTTTCGCTATTTTTAGCGCAATTTTGAAGCTGCGCGTTACAGCTTCACGACTCGTCCTACTATTTTCCTATGATTAAAACAATGATTTACTATCGGCAGTCAATGTTAAAAAATAATTAAAAGTTAAAAGAAGAATTGATAATGAAAGAAAATTCTTGGAACAAGGCAGGACATGGGTTATTCCACGTCAAGGGGCTATAACCGTTTGAAACTGTCAAAAATCGTATTTAATCTAACTTTACCTTTGATTTCTCACCATTTCTTTATTTTCTAAAATTTTCAGAATCAGCCCCGTAGGACGATAGCTATTAACATATTTTATAAGAAAATTGTACTGTTTTTTATTTCAGACACGACATACAGCTTTTTTCAGGGCCACCGTTTAGCCGACTGAAATCGAGAGACTTTCAGATATGTATCCATAACTTCCGAAAAACAATAGTTTTTTAACTGAAACTTTTTTTTAAGTAGTTCCTAATACTATGTAAAGATCGTAAAAAACTGAAAATCTTCGTCAAGCCGTTGACTTGTAAAAAAAGACACAAAATGTACACATTTTCGGAGGGTTCAAACGGGTATACCCCCTTAAATTGGCCACTTTTTCCTTTGATATGAAGAAAATGAACCGACACTCCATTCACAGTTCCGCGCTCGGTTTTGACCCGGTCCCAGAACATAATTAGGTCATACGCGCAGTCCATTTTCATAATAAGAACCCCCCGCAATAAACGATAGTCTTCACGTAAGAAATGATGATCGATCTGACATGAAATAATCCGTAAGATGAAAAATGACTTACCTCGTCCAATGAATCTCCCTCACATTGACTCAGGCTTTCTTTCAATGAATGAATTTTCTGTTTCCGCCGTCGACCCGTCAAATTTTTGAAGTCCTTGGCGTGACGATTATCATAATGTCTTTTGACACTAGATTTCCTAATGCAATTAAATTTCGTGCAACACACAAGGCATATAGCGGCACCTCTATGCTCCGTAACGAAGAACAGTTCCTCCCATATGGTCTTTATGGGCTTCACAATCCGTGGACTCCCACTTGCCGATGTTGAAGCCATTTTTTTTTAAAACGTAAGTTTGCACAACACTATATATATTGTATAATCCTAATGATAGCACTTCGCAGCGAAGCGATGAGGTACACTGGTACTATATGGTATGCAGGATGACTTCGCGTTGTATGTACGTGTTAAAAGATTTCCTTCAACGTCTTGACACTTGAGGAGCTTTTTCCAAAGTGACGTCCGTCAATCTTTTCCAGAATGTCTCTGAATTTTGGAGTAGGGATGAAACCTCGTTGGATGAACACATGTTTCTTAAAAACTACGTACCTGGTACCTCTTTGCCTTCTTGGGGGTGGAAGGGAATGGTCAATAAACTGTCGGTGTTGGAACCGTTACCGTCGCGCGAAAATTAATATGACCGGTTGCAGCCCACTCCTAAGTAAGAAAGTTGTAAACCGAGTTGGCCTGTAGGGCTGTAGGCCAGTGTAGGTCATGATGACAAAAATGCAGTAGAAATATGGGCTTCGAAGTGGTTAAAGTTAATTTGAAGGACGTTGGCTGCTGACAGATCTGTTGGCTTTATGAGTTTATTGCTGCTACGTGTTTTTTGACGAATTCGTTGGATTTAGTTACGAGACACGAAATAAAATCGTACATCTGGCGATAAATCATTAACTCTGTGGAGTTCGCGGTCCTAAAAAGTCCATATTGCCGTGGCCCAATATAGACTTTTTAGGACCGCGAACACCGTGGCCTGTACCTATACATCTGAGAGATACAGTAATTTAAATTCTGTGCTGCAGTGGTCATTTTTGCATTAATGTGATTAAAATAAATACAATTTATAAGTATGTTACATGTACCCGGGTACACCTGTGTTCCACCTTCTATGAGTGGGTTATGAGTGGGGCGTCGCGGCGCGGTCGTGAATGTTCCAACAACATTGTGAGCTAGCGAGCGAGATAACAATTATCGTAATAAAGTTATTAATTAAGAGTATTTGAAAAACACCTTCCTACGATTTTACGATTTAATTTCGTGTCTCGTAACTAAATCCAACGAATTCGTCAAAATACACGTGGCAGCAATAAACTCATAAAGCCAACAGATCTGTCAGCAGCCAACGTCCTTCAAATTAACTTTAACCACTTCGAAGCCCATATTTCTACTGCATTTTTGTCATCATGACCTACACTGGCCTACAGCCCTACAGGCCAACTCGGTTTACAACTTTCTTACTTAGGAGTGGGCTGCAACCGGTCATATTAATTTTCGCGCGACGGTAACGGTTCCAACACCGACAGTTTATTGACCATTCCCTTCCACCCCCAAGAAGGCAAAGAGGTACCAGGTACGTAGTTTTTAAGAAACATGTGTTCATCCAACGAGCTTTCATCCCTACTCCAAAATTCAGAGACAATCTGGAATAGATTGACTGATATCAAGAAAGAAGACAGAAGAATTCTTAATCGGTTCTTCCATCTTCGACAGGAAATTTCTGGTTTTATAAATACGGCAGGTTGCCATACCCCATGTACACGTGGAAATTTGGTTCCCAACATAACACGTTTAGGCAAGCAAACACGACAACACATAGTAAAACGTACCGATAAAGAAACAATACGACACTATATATTTTAATTCCATACATATTGTATATATTGTATATGTACAATCGGTTATGCAAGTGGAACTATACTTACGTACCCCACTTTGTATTCTTCTTGAATTATACGTGTATCGCAGTTATGTATATAATTTTGTAGTTGTAGTATCAATATGTGCAATGATGTGTATTTACCTGCATGAGATATGGTTCTGAAAGGCACCGGTCGCCGATGGAGATGAAACTTGGTGGAGTTTTCCGAGGGGTGTGGATAGACCCCAAATATAAAATTTTAGCTTCGGGAGTTCACCCGTTTGGAAGATTCAGTTACTTTGGGGGAGCTGTAATTGCTGTGCGCGACATGGAGCATTACATGATGGGCGTGTAATATTTATGTTTGTTTTCGACCAAAACAGGAAAGAAACAATTGTTGCAAGCCCCCGCGCGATATTTGTAACTACAGTCTCATTTTTAGCATCCTCAAACTCACATCGGTTCGCTATCATGCTTTACGCGCCCGCAAGCGGGACGCGGCCGCTGCCCCGTCTCCCCCGACTAATCTAGCCCCAACCAATATAATAGCCGAGACAGTGTAGAAAGTGGATTGCGTTGTGTCGAAATAAGTCATCAGAAATACTGTTAAGAGGGGTGACAGTAGTAAAGCGCTTAAAAAAATTCGTTCAAATCCACGAGGAAAAGTTGACTAAAGTTTTTATGAATATCTCAGAATCTGCGGCGGTTATATAGGATAAAGTTGTTGAGAATATTGAGGTTTACAACACCTTTAAATTTCATCGAAATCAGTAAGGTGTGCTGTACCCTTTTGTGCACAATTACCCCTGCATCTTTTGAACGCATTAATTCCCGAAGCTAAGATTTTATATTTGGGGTCTATCCACACCCCTCGGAAAACCCCACCAAGTTTCATCTCGATCGGCAACTGGTGCCTTTCAGAAGTACAGCTCCTGCATATATATATGTATATATTATTATAATTGGTTTATTAGTTCAACACACTAAATTTTTGTTAATTCCTCGTATGACGCTAATGTACATATACATTCATTATGCATATAATTTTGCGCTTGCAACGATCGCTAAATGCAATGATGACCCCTAGACAAATATAATATATCGTTAAATACGATTTTGTTCGTTTTCTTTGCGACTTATTTATTTATATAGTAATAACATTCTAAATATGTTATGTTTCGGTGAAATTTTATAATAGATACGTTTCTACATTTTCAATTTTGTTGCTTCTTATACATATGCATCATCTCGGGGTTCCTTACTATCATCCACACATTGAGGACGGTACAATTCAAATCATATCAAATGCCCACAGTAGCAAACAATTGCATCGCCGAGCGTGGAGCTGAGCAACGAATAGCAGGAATAGCTCAACGCTTGACTCCTGACCCGGCGCCCAGAATCGCAAAGAGGCGTCCGGGCCCAAGCTACAGACTCGTGGTACGAGCCTACATGGACGCACACTCATGCAGTTCTCCCGCAATCCATGCCGTCGTTAGCAACGTAACCAGTCCCGTGCTCGGCTGTTACCCGGGTCCCAGAAATTCAGGAGGTATTTGCACCCGATGGGGCAGGCCTGGGCTAGAGCATAGATCTCATCCAGCTCTAGTTCTTGACTCTCCTGTCTCAAGCGTAAAGAAATTTCTCGAGGTAATCCTTTAATAAAAGCTTCCTGTGTGTCCGTATTAATGTTTTCTTGAATTGTAGCGGATATTTCCTCATGATCTCGTTTTTCTCCGTCCATTATAGCTAAACGCAAATCTTGAACGCGAGTTATATAATCGAGAATATTTTCTCCTGGTTTTTTAAACGTATTCCCCAATTCGCCTTTATACTGATTAACATTTTTACACGGCGCGAAGTACTGTTTCAATTTATTTCCGAATTCGTCTAAAGTAGTTAGATCGGAGTCGCCTATCGCAATTAAAGCATGTCCGCGTAATTTGTTCATTAGTAATTTTGTTAATTGCATTTCTTGCTGAGGGGCTAACATTGATTTTGCCCGTTCACATGCTTTTAAAAATTGAAAAACAGATGGTCGATAGCCATCAAATAAAGGAACTGCTTCTAACGCGAGTTTAATTGGAATTTTTCCGTCCGTCGGATCCTGTTTAGGTTTAGAGTCGCGAATTTCCAATTCACGCGATACTGGACGTTTTTCGACCGGATGTGGGGTAATTATTTCAGATTTGATACTGTGAATGTCTTCGGCGCCTTTTTTCTCTAGTCTTTTCACTCTTGCTGTTATTGTTTCTAAATGCTCGAATTTTTCATCCCACAATGTTAATATTATGAGGAGTTGAGATAAAGTTTCGGCAGGGGATAAATCACTCCTAGCTTCTAAAGCTGACTTTGCTTGTCGAATTATTTCTGTTTGCCTTCGCAATTCCTCCTCGTCGTCGTTTTCACCGTGGTCCGACATGATTCTTGATTTTACACGCTTGATTTTACTGATTTTACTTCTCAACTATTGCGGATTATCCCACCGCTGCCACCATTTTTATTAAGCTATTTTTATTGTTACGTCCCTACTTCCTTATTTAAGCGCGATTTCTAGGGAATTTATATTTTCTATCCGCTTTTGAACTAATCCTGGGACTTAACGCTCTGGGATAGTTGAGAATGATTGTTACGCGTATTATTGAACATACTTACTTTTTATAATGCGATGAGTCGCCAGGGGATGGGAGCGTTCGGAATGCCGTTAATTTCTAGAGCTGCGTTGGATTTCTGTTGGGCCCAATCGCCGCAGTAGATCGTGATTCCCTTAACCCTTGGCTTGATGTTTTTTATTACGGGAGTTGGGGTGACTCCCAACGAGGATCCTATTACTGGGGCGCACTTATAATTATAGTTTATTCTTCGTAGTTGTACCTTTCGCCCGGCACGATTGCTCTTAGGCATCTGGGAATTAATTAAATCTTTTAGTTTTGTTCGAATGGAACTCGGTTTACGCTTACACTCCAGAGGACACTGGTGGGCAGCTGTCTGCGCGCCAGTGATTCTAAAGAATCAGCTCAAACCATAGTTCGTTAATTATTCATTTTTTTTATGAATTGATGGATCGATTCGTATTAAATTGACCGCGTATACAGATTGATCTCTAGTATCTAGTGACATAGTGGGCAGCTGACTGCTCGCCAATGACACTTTCAACAGAGGAGAATCTGGATTTCTTTATTCTCATTTCTACGGTAACTCAAAAAACACTCAGAATGCCCAAAAGCTTAGGAAGGCTAGTAAAACACTTGGAACGCGTTAAATATGATTTTATCACTTTTATTAATAATAAAAACTTCACTTACAACTTTTACACTTTGAAAAATAAAACGTGGACACTGAAGCGAATGTTTTAGATGATTCCGGTAATTATTATGGTAATGAGCTCCGCGGGTGGTCAGTCCCTTTTTATAGGGCAATTGGTCACTCCTACTCTAGGATTTGTCACATGACAAATCATAGGTGGGAGAGCCCACCCCACAGCCTCCACCTGGGATCTTCCAGGGAGAATCTTCCCATCGCGCTATCTGAGAATCTGTTTACGATTTAGTCACGTTCCTCCGTGGCCTTTTATGTGTCTTTCCTCGCGACTAATATGTATTATTTTTAGATTCCCAGCGGCGACGATAGCAAGATTCTTTATACATATTTGGATTTATATGTTTATTATATTTTTTGTACGGTTGATACCGTGCGGCTTACGTACTAGGGTCTGAAGTTAAATACATGATATGGGTATCGGTGATCGAGTATCGGGAAATAAATGGGAGGGCAATCTTCTGGCGAGGACCAGGGGCACAGCTCTGCGAAGGTGGTGTCGACTCCGCTGGTTGATAAGGCCCTCCGTCCCATGCTGAACGTCAGCTGGTGTTGACTGGGCCTCTTTCGTGTGCGTGCGGTCAACGAGCTGGTGTACTGCTGACTGTCCGCTACCTCCTTGATGCTGTTTGTCCTGTTCGCTGTTGCCGTTCGAATATCCCTTGCTCGATCTCTTCTTATTGTAACTTATTATGCTAATGCCTTATCGGCAATTTGTTGCACAATATTTAGTATGATGTTTTCATACGAGGTTGTTATATTACCTCAGAGTACGGAATAGTAAATAAAATAAATTAAAGTTTAAATAATATTAGATTCTACGTCGCGGGACGTGACACCTCCCCCTTTAGAAAGCAAATTTCCAGAAGAAATTTGTTTTAATTCTTGGATGGCTTCTTTGAATTCTCTTGCCGCTGGAGTCGGTTGTCGTCCCTCGTCAGTTGCTGCTGGTTGATCTGCATTCTGCGATGATGGTTGTTTTTTCTTGGCCAAATATAATATTAAAGTTGTTATGGAGGTCCAAATTGCTCCTAACAAGTGTAATCCGCATCCGTAGACTGCATGTATTTGATATCCGTGTATAATGGTATCAAATATTGTTTTTATTATTTTAATGATAATAAAAACTCCAAGGAGTCCTGCGGTGACTGTTCCAAATTTAAGGAATCCGTTCCAGAATTTGGCTGCTGCATTCTCGGCTAATGTGGTGATGGTTTCTTCGTCCATAATTCCCATTATTGAAATTGATCCTGCGGGAATATTTTTCCCGGATACTCCTCTGGCGAGTGTGTTTAATACGGCTGCCGAGTCAAACGAGTCAAACGAGTCAAACGAGTCAAACGAGTCAAACGAGTCAAACGAGTCAAACGAGTCAAACGAGTCAAACGAGTCAAACGAGTCAAACTAGTCAATCGAGTCAAACGAGTCAATCGAGTCAAACGAGTCAAACGAGTCAAACGAGTCAAACGAGTCAAACGAGTCAAACGAGTCAAACGAGTCAAACGAGTCAAACGAGTCAAACGAGTCAAACGAGTCAAACGAGTCAAACGAGTCAAACGAGTCAAACGAGTCAAACGAGTCAAACGAGTCAAACGGGTCAAACGAGTCAAACGGGTCATTCGAGTCAAACGAGTCAAACGAGTCAAACGAGTCAAACGAGTCAAACGAGTCAATCGAGTCAAACGAGTCAAACGATTCAAATGAGTCAAACGAGTCAAACGAGTCAAAAGAGTCAACGAGCCATACGAGTCAAACGAGTCAAACGAGTCAAACGAGTCAAACGACTCAAACGAGTCAAACCAGTCAAACGGGTCAAACGAGTCAAACGAGTCAAACGAGTCAAACGGGTCGAACAGGACAATCGAGTCAAGCGAGTTGAACGAGCAAAACGAGTCAAACGAGTCAAACGAGTCAAACGAGTCAAACGAGTCAAACGAGTCAAACGAGTCAAACGAGTCAAACGAGTCAAACGAGTCAAACGAGTCAAACGAGTCAAACGAGTCAAACGAGTCAAACGAGTCAAAAGAGTCAAACGGGTCGAACAGGACAATCGAGTCAAGCGAGTTGAACGAGCAAAACGAGTCAAACGAGTCGAACGAGTCAAACGAGTCAATCGAGTCGATCGAGTCAAACGACTCAAACGAGTCAAACGAGTCAAACGAGTTAAACGTGTCAAACGGGTCGAACGAGTCGAACGAGTCGAACGAGTCGAACGAGTCAAACGAGTCGAACGAGTCGAACGAGTCGAACGAGTCGAACGAGTCGAACGAGTCGAGCGAGTCGAACGAGTCGAACGAGTCGAACGGGTCGAACGAGTCGAACGAGTCGAACGAGTCGAACGAGTCGAGCGAGTCGAACGAGTCGAGCGAGTCGAGCGAGTCGAACGAGTCGAGCGAGTCGAACAGGACAATCTTGTCAAACGAGTCAAACGACTCAAACGAGTCAAACGAGTCAAACGAGTCAAACGAGTCAAACGGGTCAAACGGGTCGAACAGGACAATCGAGTCAAACGAGTCAAACGAGTCAAACGAGTCAAACGAGTCAAACGGGTCAAACGGGTCGAACAGGACAATCGAGTCAAACGAGTCAAACGAGTCAAACGAGTCAAACGAGTCAAACGAGTCGAACAGGACAATCGAGTCAAGCGAGATGAACGAGTGAAACGAGTCAAACGAGACAAACGAGTCAAACGAGTCAAACGAGTCAAACGAGTCAAACGAGTCAAACGAGTGAAACGAGTCAAGCGGGTCAAACGAGTCACACGAGACACACGAGTCAAACGAGTCAAACGAGTCAAACGACTCATACGACTCATACGACTCAAACGACTCAAACGACTCAAACGACTCAAACGAGTCAATCGAGTCTAACGAGTTATACGAGTCAATCGAATCAAACGACTCAATCGAGTCAGACGACTCAAACGAGCCAAACGAGTCAAACGAGTCAAACGAGAGAAACGAGAGAAACGAGCCAAACGAGTCAAAGGAGTCAAGCGAGTCAAACGAGTCAAACGAGTCAAACGAGTCAAACGAGTCAAACGAGTCAAACGAGTCAAACGAGTCAAACGAGTCATACGAGCCAAACGAGTCAAAGGAGTCAAGCGAGTCAAACGAGCCAAACGAGTCAAACGAGTCAAACGAGTCAAACGAGTCAAACGAGTCAAACGAGTCAAACGAGCCAAACGAGTCAAACGAGTCAAACGAGTCAAACGAGTCAAGCGAGTCAAACGAGTCAAACGAGTCAAACGAGTCAAACGAGTCAAACGAGTCAAACGAGTCAAACGAGTCAAACGAGTCAATCGAGTCAAACTAGTCAAACGAGTGAAACGAGCGAACTAGTCAAACGAGTGAAACGAGTCAAACGAGTGAAACGAGTCAAACGAGGCAAACGGGTCATACGAGTCAAACGAGTCAAACGGGTCAATCGAGTCAAACAGGACAAACGAGTCAAGCGAGTCTAACGAGTCAAACGAGTCAAACGAGTCAAACGAGTCAAACGAGTCAAACGAATCAAATGAGTCAAACGAGTCAAACGAGTCAAACGAGTCAAACGAGTCAAACGAGTCAAACAGGACAATCGAGTCAAACGAGTCAAACGAGTCAAACGAGTCAATCGGGTCGAACAGGACAATCGAGTCAAACGAGTCAAACGAGTCAAACGAGTCAAACGAGTCAAACGTGTCAAACGACTCAAACGAGTCAAACGAGTCAAACGTGTCAAACGACTCAAACGAGTCAAACGAGTCAAACGAGTCAAATGAGTCAAACGAGTAAAACGTGTCAAACGAGTCAAACGAGTCAAACGAGTCAAACGGGTCGGACAGGACAATCGAGTCAAGCGAGTTAAACGAGCCAAACGAGTCAAACGATTCAAACGAGTCAAACGAGTCATACGAGTCAAACGAGTGAAACGAGTCAAACAAGTGAAACGAGTCAAACGAGTCAAACGAGTCAAACGAGTCAAACGAGTCATACGAGTGAAACGAGTGAAACGATTCTAACGAGTCAAACGAGTGAAACGAGTCAAACGAGTGAAACGAGTCAAACGAGTGAAACGAGTCAAACGAGTGAAACGAGTCAAACGAGTGAAACGAGTCAAACGAGTCAAACGAGTCAAACGAGTCAAACGAGTGAAACGAATCAAACGAGTCAAACGAGTCATACGAGTCAAACGAGTGAAACGAGTCAAACGAGTCAAACGAGTCAAAATGGTCAAACGTGTCGAACAGGACAATCGAATCAAACGAGTCAAACGAGTCAAACGAGTCAAACGTGTCAGACGAGTCAATCGAGTCAATCGTGTCGAACCAATCAATCGAGTCAAACGAGTCAAACGAGTCAAACGAGTCAAACGAGTCATACGAGTCAAACGAGTCAAACGGGTCAATCGAGTCAAACAGGACAAACGAGTCAAGCGAGTCTAACGAGTCAAACGAGTCAAACGAGTCAAACGAGTCAAACGAGTCAAACGTGTCAAACGACTCAAACGAGTCAAACGAGTCAAACGTGTCAAACGACTCAAACGAGTCAAACGAGTCAAACGAGTCAAATGAGTCAAACGAGTAAAACGTGTCAAACGAGTCAAACGAGTCAAACGAGTCAAACGGGTCGGACAGGACAATCGAGTCAAGCGAGTTAAACGAGCCAAACGAGTGAAACGAGTCAAGCGGGTCAAACGAGTCACACGAGACACACGAGTCAAACGAGTCAAACGAGTCAAACGACTCATACGACTCAAACGACTCAAACGACTCAAACGACTCAAACGAGTCAATCGAGTCTAACGAGTTATACGAGTCAATCGAATCAAACGACTCAATCGAGTCAGACGACTCAAACGAGCCAAACGAGTCAAACGAGTCAAACGAGAGAAACGAGAGAAACGAGCCAAACGAGTCAAAGGAGTCAAGCGAGTCAAGCGAGTCAAACGAGTCAAACGAGTCAAACGAGTCAAACGAGTCAAACGAGTCAAACGAGTCAAACGAGTCATACGAGCCAAACGAGTCAAAGGAGTCAAGCGAGTCAAACGAGCCAAACGAGTCAAAGGAGTCAAGCGAGTCAAACGAGTCAAACGAGTAAATCGAGTCGAACGAGTCGAACGAGTCGAACGAGTCGAACGTGTCAAACGAGTCAAACGTGTCAAACGAGTCAAACGAGTCAATCGAGTCAAACGAGTCAAACGTGTCAAACGAGTCAAACGTGTCAAACGAGTCAAACGAGTCAAACGAGTCAAACGAGTCAAACGAGTCTAACGAGTCAAACGAGTCATACGAGGCAAACGAGTCAAACGTGTCAAACGTGTCAAACGTGTCAAACGACTCATACGACTCAAACGACTTTGACTCGTTCGACTCGTTCGACTCGTTCGACTCGTTCGACTCGTTCGACTCGTTCGACTCGTTCGACTCGTTCGACTCGTTCGACTCGTTCGACTCGTTCGACTCGTTCGACTCGTTCGACTCGTTCGACTCGTTCGACTCGTTCGACTCGTTCGACTCGTTCGACTCGTTCGACTCGTTCGACTCGTTCGACTCGTTCGACTCGTTCGACTCGTTCGACTCGTTCGACTCGTTCGACTCGTTCGACTCGTTCGACTCGTTCGACTCGTTCGACTCGTTCGACTCGTTCGACTCGTTCGACTCGTTCGACTCGTTCGACTCGTTCGACTCGTTCGACTCGTTCGACTCGTTCGACTCGTTCGACTCGTTCGACTCGTTCGACTCGTTCGACTCGTTCGACTCGTTCGACTCGTTCGACTCGTTCGACTCGTTCGACTCGTTCGACTCGTTCGACTCGTTCGACTCGTTCGACTCGTTCGACTCGTTCGACTCGTTCGACTCGTTCGACTCGTTCGACTCGTTCGACTCGTTCGACTCGTTCGACTCGTTCGACTCGTTCGACTCGTTCGACTCGTTCGACTCGTTCGACTCGTTCGACTCGTTCGACTCGTTCGACTCGTTCGACTCGTTCGACTCGTTCGACTCGTTCGACTCGTTCGACTCGTTCGACTCGTTCGACTCGTTCGACTCGTTCGACTCGTTCGACTCGTTCGACTCGTTCGACTCGTTCGACTCGTTCGAGTCGTTCGACTCGTTCGAGTCGTTCGACTCGTTCGAGTCGTTCGACTCGTTCGAGTCGTTCGACTCGTTCGAGTCGTTCGACTCGTTCGAGTCGTTCGACTCGTTCGAGTCGTTCGACTCGTTCGAGTCGTTCGACTCGTTCGAGTCGTTCGACTCGTTCGAGTCGTTCGACTCGTTCGAGTCGTTCGACTCGTTTGACTCGTTTGAGTCGTTTGACTCGTTTGACTCGTTTGACCCGTTTGACTCGTTTCACTCGTTTGACTCGTTCGACTCGTTCGACTCGTTTGACTCGTTTGGCTCGTTCCACTCGCTTGACTCGATTGTCCTGTTCGACCCGTTTGACTCGTTCGACTCGTTCGACTCGTTCGACTCGTTCGACTCGTTCGACTCGTTCGACTCGTTCGACTCGTTCGACTCGTTCGACTCGTTCGACTCGTTCGACTCGTTCGACTCGTTCGACTCGTTCGACTCGTTCGACTCGTTCGACTCGTTCGACTCGTTCGACTCGTTCGACTCGTTCGACTCGTTCGACTCGTTCGACTCGTTCGACTCGTTCGACTCGTTCGACTCGTTCGACTCGTTCGACTCGTTCGACTCGTTCGACTCGTTCGACTCGTTCGACTCGTTCGACTCGTTCGACTCGTTCGACTCGTTCGACTCGTTCGACTCGTTCGACTCGTTCGACTCGTTCGACTCGTTCGACTCGTTCGACTCGTTCGACTCGTTCGACTCGTTCGACTCGTTCGACTCGTTCGACTCGTTCGACTCGTTCGACTCGTTCGACTCGTTCGACTCGTTCGACTCGTTCGACTCGTTCGACTCGTTCGACTCGTTCGACTCGTTCGACTCGTTCGACTCGTTCGACTCGTTCGACTCGTTCGACTCGTTCGACTCGTTCGACTCGTTCGACTCGTTCGACTCGTTCGACTCGTTCGACTCGTTCGACTCGTTCGACCCGTTTGACCCGTTTGACCCGTTTGACTCGTTTCACTCGTTTGACTCGTTCGACTCGTTCGACTCGTTTGACTCGTTTGGCTCGTTCAACTCGCTTGACTCGATTGTCCTGTTCGACCCGTTTGACTCGTTTGACTCGTTTGACTGGTTTGCCTCGTTTGACACGTTTGACTCGTTTCACTCGTTTGACTCGTTTGACTCGTTTGACTCGTTTGACTCGTTTGACTCGTTTGACTCGTTTGACTCGTTTGACTCGTTTGACTCGTTTGACCCGTTTGACTTGTTTGACTCGTTTGACTCGATTGACTCGTTTGACTCGTTTGACTCGTTTGACTCGTTTGACTCGTTTGACTCGTTTGACTCGTTTGACTCGTTTGCCTCGTTTGACTCGTTTGACTCGTTTGACTCGTTTGACTCGTGTGACTCGCTTGACTCGATTGTCCAGTTCGAACAGTTTGACTCGTTCGACTCGTTCGACTCGTTCGACTCGTTCGACTCGTTCGACTCGTTCGACTCGTTCGACTCGTTCGACTCGTTCGACTCGTTCGACTCGTTCGACTCGTTCGACTCGTTCGACTCGTTCGACTCGTTCGACTCGTTCGACTCGTTCGACTCGTTCGACTCGTTCGACTCGTTCGACTCGTTCGACTCGTTCGACTCGTTCGACTCGTTCGACTCGTTCGACTCGTTCGACTCGTTCGACTCGTTCGACTCGTTCGACTCGTTCGACTCGTTCGACTCGTTCGACTCGTTCGACTCGTTCGACTCGTTCGACTCGTTCGACTCGTTCGACTCGTTCGACTCGTTCGACTCGTTCGACTCGTTCGACTCGTTCGACTCGTTCGACTCGTTCGACTCGTTCGACTCGTTCGACTCGTTCGACTCGTTCGACTCGTTCGACTCGTTCGACTCGTTCGACTCGTTCGACTCGTTCGACTCGTTCGACTCGTTCGACTCGTTCGACTCGTTCGACTCGTTCGACTCGTTCGACTCGTTCGACTCGTTCGACTCGTTCGACTCGTTCGACTCGTTCGACTCGTTCGACTCGTTCGACTCGTTCGACTCGTTCGACTCGTTCGACTCGTTCGACTCGTTCGACTCGTTCGACTCGTTCGACTCGTTCGACTCGTTCGACTCGTTCGACTCGTTCGACTCGTTCGACTCGTTCGACTCGTTCGACTCGTTCGACTCGTTCGACTCGTTCGACTCGTTCGACTCGTTCGACTCGTTCGACTCGTTCGACTCGTTCGACTCGTTCGACTCGTTCGACTCGTTCGACTCGTTCGACTCGTTCGACTCGTTCGACTCGTTCGACTCGTTCGACTCGTTCGACTCGTTCGACTCGTTCGACTCGTTCGACTCGTTCGACTCGTTCGACTCGTTTCACTCGTTTGACTCGTTCGACTCGTTCGACCCGTTTGACTCGTTTGGCTCGTTCAACTCTCTTGACTCGATTGTCCTGTTCGACCCGTTTGACTCGTTCGACCCGTTTGACTCGTTTGGCTCGTTCAACTCTCTTGACTCGATTGTCCTGTTCGACCCGTTTGACTCGTTTGACCCGTTTGACTTGTTTGACTCGTTTGACTCGTTTGACTCGTTTGACTCGTTTGACTCGTTTGACTCGTTTGACTCGTTTGACTCGTTTGCCTCGTTTGAGTCGTTTGACTCGTTTGACTCGTTTGACTCGTTTGACTCGTTTGACTCGTTTGACTCGTTTGACTCGTTTGACTCGTTTGACTCGTTTGACTCGTTTGACTCGTTTGACTCGTTTGACTCGTTTGACTCGTTTGACTCGTTTGACTCGTTTGACTCGTTTGACTCGTTTGACTCGTTTGACTCGTTTGACTCGTTTGACTCGTTTGACTCGTTTGACTCGTTTGACTCGTTTGACTCGTTTGACTCGTTTGACTCGTTTGACTCGTTTGACTCGTTTGACTCGTTTGACTCGTTTGACTCGTTTGACTCGTTTGACTCGTTTGACTCGTTTGACTCGTTTGACTCGTTTGACTCGTTTGACTCGTTTGACTCGTTTGACTCGTTTGACTCGTTTGACTCGTTTGACTCGTTTGACTCGTTTGACTCGTTTGACTCGTTTGACTCGTTTGACTCGTTTGACTCGTTTGAATCGTTTGACTCGTTTGACTCGTTTGACTCGTTTGACTCGTTTGACTCGTTTGACTCGTTTGACTCGATTGACTCGTTTGACACGTTTGTCTCGTTTGACTCGTTTGACTCGTTTGACTCGTTTGACTCGATTGACTCGTTTCACTCGTTTCACTCGTTTCACTCGTTTGACTCGTTTGACTCGATTGTCCTGTTCGACCCGTTTGACCCGTTTGACACGTTTGCCTCTTGTGACTCGTTTGACTCGTTTAACTCGCTTGACTCGATTGTCCTGTTCGACCCGTTTGACTCGATTGACTCGTTTGACTCGTTTGACTCGTTTCACTCGTTTGACTCGTTTGACCCGTTTGACTCGATTGACTCGATTGACTCGTTTGACGCGTTTGACTCGTTTGACTCGATTGTCCTGTTCGACCCGTTTGACCCGTTTGACACGTTTGCCTCGTGTGACTCGTTTGACTCGTTTAACTCGCTTGACTCGATTGTCCTGTTCGATCCGTTTGACCCATTTGACTCGTTTGACTCTGTTGGAAATTCAACTAGTACCTCACTCCACCACTCTCATGATCTCAGCAGCACCTCCCGGGCGCAGCGCTCATGGCGGATCCACAATCGATATTCTGATCACTATCATGTCGCGTAGCTCAACAACCAATCACGAGTCTCCACGTCAGTCAAGCTGCGGAAGACGCGATCATCCATCTTGATCATGTATTCATATTCACAACGTGTAACAGTCAGTCTCGTGGTTTTTGCAACGGATATTGTTAACGGGTGAATTATTTTCTCAGACGTTAAAATTATTAACTCAAGTCATTCTCTCATCACTGCTCATTTTCTCCAATCAAATTTCTCACTCTCGTGATCAAAAGATCGATTGTGGTAGGTCGCGCGTGTGAACCACCACGTGGCTAACGCGGCCAGTTTCTCAAGACATTAATTCTCATCTTTTGCTCATGTGCATGCACTGCACACTTTCTCATAACCTGTATCCAATTCTGTGACGTGAATAATATTAAGACAATTGTGGTGCAACCATACACATAACATTCAGACTTTCAGTTGAACATAACCTCTCTCACGACACCGGCAAAACTCTCTCAAATTATTTTACATTGTCGTCCTTCGAGCCGGATAGTGTAGTGCGTGCAGTGCTCACCGCTCAACGCTCACCGCTCAATGCTCACCATGGCTGGCGATGAGTCAACCTCAAAATCAGGGTCGACGTCGAGACCAGGCTCGCCGAGCCCAACAACTACACTCACTATTCCAACGGACGCTCCTGCACCGCACAAGTCGACACGATCATCATCACCATCAACTGTGCCTGCAGAGCTCATTCTCAAGGCACGATCGCAGGTTTGTAGATTTGAGACTCTACAGGACATTCAGTCTGACTTGCCTCAACAGGCTCATTTAACATCCCTCGACGAGGTACAACTCCTCCTGGAACAAGTGGAGGAAGTTCATAAATCTTTCGTAGCAGAACATGAGCATTTTGAGATGACGTGGCCGGTGAAGTGTCTGGATCATGATTACTTCGCCTCCAAACTCATGGTGCAGGAGTCGAAGCTGGTACTGACCATCAAACGCTCGCTCAGTCGACTCAGGGAGTCGTTCCCAAAACCAGCTCAACAGGTCATCGAGCCAGCAACCTCATCTCAGTCTCGCGCCTCGAAGCTGCCGGTCATAGCGCTGCCAACATTCTCAGCCAGCTATGTGGAGTGGCCGCATTACAGCGAGCTCTTTACATCACTCATAATAAAGGATCAGCAGCTCATGGAGATCGACAGGCTACACTACTTAAGATCAAGTCTCAGTGGTGAGCCGGAGCGTTACGTGAGTAACTATCCGCTCAGAGGCGACTCATTCCAGGCTTGCTGGGATTATCTCACAAGGCGGTTCTCAAACAAGCGAGTCCTCATCGAGGAGCAGCTTGATAAACTACTCACCCTTCCGCCAATCTCATCACAAAACTCACAATGCCTCAATGACCTGATGGCCATTGTCACCAAGGTGAAGACTTCTCTAGAAGCATTGAATGCAGCGCAGGACATGTTTAACAGTCTCCTGGTTCATCGAGCCACCGCCTGCCTCGATAAAAACACCAGGGAGGCATCGGAGACGTCAGTGGGAAAGGCCACCGAGTACCCTCGCTTCGAAGACTTGGTGAGCTTTGTCGAAGCGAAGGCGGTGGCACTTGAAAGGCTTGAGGCAGCGGCTCAAACAAAACAGTCCAAGAAGCCAACGGTTTCTACCCCTCACTCAAGCCATCAGACTCAACGGAAGGGAGCAGCTCACGTCTCAACGCAACCCAAGAGTATTCTCAAGAATGCGACTTACCCTTGCGACTGTTGCTATGGAGACCACTTTGTGGTGATGTGTCCCGAATTTAGAGAAAAATCAGTTGAGCGTCGACGAAGGTTCGTCACTCAATACTCACTGTGTCGCAACTGTTGTGGGAGACACCAGACAGATGATTGCAAGTCTGCTCATCGGTGCAAGACGTGCGGCGCCAAGCACCACACGATGTTGCACGTGGAGAAAAAACCACCTCATCAAGAATCTCTCAACACTCCCACAACCTCATCGTCTCAAGGGACACCTCATACCGAAGTGAAAGACACAGAGGAGACTCATCATCATTGAGACGTCGGTGCAGTCGTCACCTCCTCATTCTCAACCACTCACTTTCGCTCACGCTCAACAGGTCGATAATTCTTCTCACACTCAACCAAGGCTCACTTCTCATCATTCTCAACCACGCTGTTGGCAACAGCCAACGCACAGCTCATCTCACCTGTGTTCTCAGCACCTGTTCGAATGCTCATCGATTCAGGTTCCGAGCTCACCTTCATTAAGGAGGATATCGTTACTCAACTCAGGATTCAACGCATTCACTCATCCATTTCAATCAGTGGCATTGGAGGAAGCGAATCAACTCAGACTCGGGGAGTCGTGTTGATCACATTGCGTTCAAATTACAACAACTCAATGGTAAACATCCAAGCTCACATACTCAGGGCGTTGACGTCAAATTTGCCATCAGTTGAAGCGCCTCGTCAAGACTGGCCACATCTCGACGGCATCAACTTGGCTGATCCAGATTTTCTCACATCAAGGCCCATCGACATTGTGATCGGCGCTGATACGTATGGACAAATCGTCAAACCCAACCTCCGTAAAGGAGACCCCTCAATGCCAATTGCCCAGTTATCAATGTTTGGGTGGCTCATTCTGGGACCAGTCACTGTGAACTCTGCTCAATTCTCCACTTCACATCATTCTGCCGTTGTGCACCACAGTGATAAGGCAATACAAGATCTATTGTCGAAGTTTTGGGTCCAAGAAGAACTTCCCATGGAATCACCTGATCAACTCACCCATGTTGAAAAGGAGTGTGAGGATCACTTTCGAGCGACCCACACCCGTGACCCAACAGGACGGAACATCGTACTCATCCCGCTCAAATCATCTCCTCAACTGCTGGGCAACTCATACCAAACAGCTCATGCGTGCTTGAAGCGTACACTCAACAAGCTCAACCGAGACTGTGAATATCGCGATCTCTATCAAGGCTTCATGCGGGAATATGAGGAGCTTCATCACATGGTGAGGGCACCATTCATTTCACCTAATACTCACTCAATCTTTTATCTTCCTCAACATGGAGTATTCAAGGCCGATAGTCAAACCACAAAATTGAGAGTCGTGTTCAATGGCTCAAGCCCGACAACGTCGGGGCACTCGGTCAACGACCTCATGCATACTGGTGCTAATCTACTCCTCAACATCACTGACGTTCAGCTTTGGATTCGTCAACACAAATACATCTTCGTCACGGATGTTGTAACCCAACTAACGCCTTGGCGTAACAACACCGCCCTACATTTCGATTGCCATAATCGAACGCCGAAATCCAGCACAACCGCGTAAGGATTCTCGGTAACGCGACTGTAAGCATCAGCACATGATGAAACAGTCGAAAAGCAGGCCGAAGGCGGAGACCCCGATGGTCCCCGCTTTGCCCCGATTAAAGTATAAGAATGATGTACGAGCAATGCGAGCTCAGACTTATTACCGACTTGACACGAGTCCTGTCGGATGTCTCACGCGTGATTGTCACAGTGTCTTGTAACCCAGATCGGGATTGAATAAACTTGTTAAACCTTACGGTGAGTGCTAACTCTTTAACCGGCCAAGGATCCTACTACCCTCGGTTTCCAACCGAGTATACCCGTCCCGGCATCTTCACCCGAGTATCCGGAGCCCGTCGGACGACAACCGCAGAGGACGCCTTAGGAACACCGCGAGATTCTCAGGGAGAATCTCGATCCAGGCCCTTTGCACAACAAAATTGGTGGCAGCGGTGGGATCCAGCCAACGTAAGGAACAAGTCAGACCGACTGAGGAACAACAGGACATAGCGGAGACAACTACCCACAAAAGTTGGGCAGCTCACTCCGCACTGCTGACATCCGTCTACAGAGGGCACCTGCAGGAAATTCCACGACCGACATCGAGACGACCATGCTTCGCCAGCTCTACGTGCTGTAAGTGCGAAATATCACATTCAGCAAAAACGAGTCGAACACCGTCGTTCTCATGCGCCGAGCAAAGTCCGTAGACGCAAATATCGAGCGAAACATAGAATTAACCGAGCGAAGGGAACCAACCTCGCCCTTCGCCCTCGGTCGGAGCAGCCCGCGTAGACTCAGAAAACCGCGACCGCGACCGTCAGAGGACGACCCTCTAGTTTTCGCACTCGACAACATCCGTAGATCCGGAATCCGTACGCGATCTGCCCTCGAGCAGACAAATAGCGACAATCATTTCCCTCTAGAAGCGATACAAAACGTATTAAATCCCGAAGGATCCGTAGTATCCGAGCGACGATACCCGCTTAGAGAACTAGATTTTAGCTTACTCCCGCGTATGGACCGGACAACAGCTACTAACCTAGGAAGCCCGCGTAACCAAGGGGAAAGCACCCTATTAAACCAGACTGACTTCCAAACCACGGATATGTCAAGCACCAAGCCGGTACCCACACGCGACATAGTCGCAGAAAGCGTCGCGATCCTAGTAGAGCAGATAGCTGCAATGGAAAGATCTCTCGACCGGTTAACAGACACGGTAGGTCAGGAGATAAATCCAGGGCAAGCGGCAAGGACGCCGTCCCCCGCCTCTGACCCACCAGAAGAAGAACGGACAACTCGAAAACGAGCCGTCATCTCCTCTGGGGCACGTGCTGCAAGTAGCACGGCGACCTCAAGCACCACAGCAAGCAAATATTGCCTCAATTGTAAACGATCAGGGCATTATACAAAGGACTGCTGGAAGGGACAGTCTAAAAATAATCCGCGCCGAAGTTTCCCTGCACCCGGAGGTAACCGGAGAGTACAAACCATAACGGCCGACACCGAGGGTCGACAACCGACCTTCGGGGCTAGGTCGACACCGCGATACGGAAACGCTGATCGCGCGCATTCCGCAGCTCGAAACAGTGACGAGCGCGCTGGACTGCCGCGAAGAAATTCGCCTGCCCGAGAGCAGACGCGAACTATTCGAATGATTAGAATAGACTCACTCGCGAACAAGAGATTCTTGTCAGATAGGGTAGGAGTCGAGATAGGAGAAGCTAGACAGGGTAAAACTACAATGATGATAGACAACGGCGCAGAAGTATCATTGATCGTAAAGAAAGCACTAGCAGCTAATATCAAAATAGAGCCCAGCGAAGTACTACTCACTTCGTTTACAGGAGACAAGGCTAAAACCCTAGGGAAAATAGAAGCCACATTCCGCATAAACGGGAAAGAAGTAAGACACCCGCTACATGTAGTCGACACCGACACACTAGGCAACGCAGACGGAATTCTAGGGTTAGATTTCCTCAAAACCAATAGAATTGCCATAAACTACGACACTCAGGAAGTGTCAATAAAGGGAAAACCCTGGCAAACGTTAAAAGCAAACGTTAAGAGTTACGCGACAGTAAATGTACCCGCGCGCACTCAGAAAATATGTCTGATACGGACAGACAGCCTCAAAGAAGGAATTATAGAAAAACGCCAGTTAATAGAAGGTGTATATCTAGGAGAAGGACTAACTACGCCCAAAAAGGGCCATTGCATAGGCTGTGTCATGAATACAACAGACCAAGCACAGGAGGTAGTTATACCGCGAATTACGTTAGCCGACATACCGGACTACGAAACCGTTCAAGCTAACGATAGCGCCGCGGTCGTCCGAGCATTGACCGCGCGCGAATCGCTGACGGCGCGAATTTCTCGAATTATGGAACAGGTGAACTGCGAACACCTGAATTCCGAAGAAGAAGAGTCCATAACCGAAATCTGTAGGGAATATCACGACATATTCCATTTACCGGGAGATAAACTCACCACGGCTACAGTGACTACGCATAGGATCCCGATAACCAAGGATACCTTACCCTGCAACGTTAAACCTTATAGGTTACCCGAAATGCATAAGCGCGAAGTCGAGAAGCAGGTAAATGAAATGCTAGAGGACGGAATAGTGCAGCACAGCTCAAGCCCGTGGAACGCACCGTTATTAGTAGTCCCGAAGAAACCAGATGCGGAAGGAAACGTCAAGAAGCGCGTAGTTGTAGATTTCAGAAAGCTAAACGAAGTTACAATAGGAGATTCGTACCCCTTGCCGAATATCACAGATATACTCGACCAACTAGGGAAAGCACTGTATTTTACCACACTAGATCTCGCGTCAGGATATCACCAGATACCCATGGACGACAGGGACAAGGGAAAGACTGCGTTCTCTACGCCTCAAGGCCACTACGAATTCAATCGTATGCCTTTCGGCCTAAAAAACGCACCCGCGACGTTCCAACGAGCCATGAACACCGTGCTAGTCGGACTGCAAGGAATAGATTGCTTCGTCTACCTCGACGATATTGTTATCCACGGGGCAAGCCTAACGGGACACAATACGCGAATACGAAAGGTCTTAGACAACTTGCGCCGGTACAATCTGAAGCTACAACCAGGAAAATGCGCATTCCTGCGAAAGGAAGTGGGATTTTTAGGGCACATAATTACGCCCGAAGGGATCAAGCCGAATCCCGAAAAAACCCAAGCAGTAAGAGAATTTCCAGTTCCAATCAAGCTAAAGGAACTGCAAGCATTCTTAGGACTAGCAGGATACTATCGCAGATTTATCCCAAAGTACTCCAAAATAGCTAAGCCCTTGTCAAGTATTACGAGCAATAAAGTAGACTTCAAGTGGACAGCCGAACAGCAGAACGCGTTCGAAACATTAAAGGAGTCCCTGACGACAGCACCCCTCCTAATCTATCCAGATTTTACAAAGGAATTCATCGTGACCACCGACGCCTCAGACGTAGCGGTAGGCGCGATACTGTCACAAGGAAAAATAGGTGAGGACAAGCCAATAGCTTACGCCAGCAGAGTACTAAATAAAGCTGAGCGGAACTACAGTACGACCGAGAAAGAGTTGCTAGCCATTGTGTGGGCAGTAAAACATTTCCGGCCCTACGTGTATGGCACAACGTTCAAGGTAGTAACGGATCATAAGGCCCTAGTATGGTTATTCAAGGTACAGGACCCAGGATCCAGACTAATCAGGTGGAGAATACAACTAGCCGAATACGACTACCAAATCATCCACAAAGCAGGGAAAAGCAACACAAACGCAGACGCGCTAAGCCGAAATGTGCATGCACTGCAAACAGCCAACGAGCAACACCTGACAAACCATTCGACGGAAGAGGCACCGATCGAGGTCACTGAGCAGGAAGATAAACAACAGATTCTATATGAATACCACTTGGCACCCCTAGGAGGACACCAAGGCATCCAGCGTACTACGCAGCGAATCAAGAAAAAATACCGATGGCCAGGAATGGACAAGGACATCGAAGACTACATACAGAAATGCAGTCTATGCCAAAAGAATAAATTGAGCAGAAGAAGTAAAGCGCCAATGGAGATCACGGACACCCCCCGAAATCCATTCGAAAAAGCAGCGTTAGACATCGTAGGACCCCTACCTGAAACAGAACATGGGAATACCTGCATATTGACGTTCCAGGACCACCTTACCAAACTCAGTAAGGCGATCCCCCTTCCTAACCAGGAAGCACGAACCGTCGCAAAAGCATTCGTCACCCGAATAGTCTGCGAGTACGGAGTACCCGAGAAAATACTCACCGACCAGGGAACGAATTTTCTAAGCGACATGTTTAAGAACGTCTGTAAATTGCTACGGATTAACAAAATCCAGACTACAGCGTACCATCCCGAGTCTAACGGAGCCCTGGAAAGGTCGCACCGAACCCTCGTGGAATACCTACGCCACTATATAGACCACGACCAGAAGGACTGGGACGAATGGTTACCATACGCGATGTTTACGTACAATACTACGCCCCATACGGCGACAGGCTATACGCCATTTGAATTAACGTTCGGAAAAACCGCGGAACTACCAACCGCGTTAAGGGTACCCCCCAGACCAACGTATAATTACGATGACTACGCCCAAGAGACCCGAGAAAGGCTACGAGCGGCACACGAAGTCGCAAGAGAAAAACTGCAAGGCGCAAAGGAGAAATCAAAGGTAAACTACGACAAGAAAACCCGCGAAATAGACTTCAAAACGGGAGACAAAGTATTACTGTACGACGAAACAGTACGGAGAGGAAGATCTAAGAAACTAGATAGTAAATGGATCGGACCATATACAGTCTTAAAACAAAATTCGCGAGTAAACTATACGATTCAAAAGGGAAAGAAAACTCTACTTACTCACGCGAACAAACTAAAGCATTTTATCGAATAATCGCAAATCCTATAACAATCCTTAACAACTGAAAGCAGGCATAATACACAGTAACGTATTAGGAAGCATGCAAATCACTAAGTTGTTACAAACCGCCGTACAGCATCTCCCAAACGGGCTTACGTTCCCCATCGCGCCAAACATAGAAAATACTAACGTGATCGAAAAATTGTCATCGGTCACCGCGTATTTTGATAGGACTACGTTAATAGCAGTAATAACCGTCCCATTAATATCTTCGCAAACATTTACGGCGATCGAGGCAACCCCAGCCCCGATCCACGTCCACGACAACACGTACGCGCTGTTAGTCATAAGGACCCCAATCCTCGTCATCGACGCGAGCACCGACCAATACGTGCTCACCGATCAGGACGAGCTAAAGGGATGCAAACAGGTAGCTACCCAATATTATTGCGAACGGCCAATGCTCGCACACACCGTAAACGACGATCTTGAGTGCGAAGCAAGCCTATGGCTGCAACCGTCGGACAAGTTCCCGAAAAATTGCGAGATAAAACACATCGCGGCAAACCACACGATGTGGGTAGGGACCTCGCGAGCGGACACGTGGATTTTCGCGGCGCACCAAACGGAAACACTGACTATACAATGTAACGAACGACCGCCTGAGCACGTCGATATTGACAAAACAGGAATCCTCAGGATTACGGGAAATTGTAACGTCCGAAGCAAGGACATAGTGCTAAAAAAGCGACAGACATCGTATAGTCAGGATTTCGAACTACCGACGGCACCACGTTACGATATAACGGCAGCAATAAACGCAACGCAACGAGGCGAACCGCCGCAGGCCCTCACGCGTTTTCAGTTAGACAAGCTACTAAAAAACCCAGCCGAGTTTTCAGCATTGTACAATCAACTGAACAAGGTGGACAGCGATCTAACTAACAACAGCTACTCAGCAGGGCTAGCAACCTGGCAAATTGTACACCCAACGACGACAACTATTGTATTAGTAATACTTAGCATACTCGTCGCATACTTAATAACACGCGACTACCAACTGCGCCGGAGATGGTAAATACCCATACCAGCGAAAGCGCAGGAACCAGCAGCACCAAACTCGCACGTAGCGACAAACAGATTGCCTGTCACGAACAGCGAGTACGCCGTGTGCGCTATGACGATTTAGGGTACCGGGAAATTTCACCAATAACTTGCGAAAAAATTTCCCTAAGCACCCTTTCCTCAAAGGGGGGGGGATGTTGTAACCCAACTAACGCCCTGGCGTAACAACACCGCCCTACATTTCGATTGCCATAATCGAACGCCGAAATCCAGCACAACCGCGTAAGGATTCTCGGTAACGCGACTGTAAGCATCAGCACATGATGAAACAGTCGAAAAGCAGGCCGAAGGCGGAGACCCCGATGGTCCCCGCTTCGCCCCGATTAAAGTATAAGAATGATGTACGAGCAATGCGAGCTCAGACTTATTACCGACTTGACACGAGTCCTGTCGGATGTCTCACGCGTGATTGTCACAGTGTCTTGTAACCCAGATCGGGATTGAATAAACTTGTTAAACCTTACGGTGAGTGCTAACTCTTTAACCGGCCAAGGATCCTACTACCCTCGGTTTCCAACCGAGTATACCCGTCCCGGCATCTTCACCCGAGTATCCGGAGCCCGTCGGACGACAACCGCAGAGGACGCCTTAGGAACACCGCGAGATTCTCAGGGAGAATCTCGATCCAGGCCCTTTGCACAACACGTTTGACTCGTTTGGCTCGTTTAACTCGCTTGACTCGATTGTCCTGTTCGACCCGTTTGACACGTTTGACTCGTTTGACTCGTTGGACTCGTTTGACACGTTTGACTCGTTTGACTCGTTTGACTTGTTTGACTCGTTTGACTTGTTTGACTCGTTTGACACGATTGACTCGTTTGACTCGATTGTCCTGTTCGACCCGTTTGACACATTTGACACGTTTGACTCGTTTGACTCGTTTGACTCGTTTGACTCGTTTGGCTCGTTTAACTCGCTTGACTCGATTGTCCTGTTCGACCCGTTTGACACGTTTGACTCGTTTGACTCGTTGGACTCGTTTGACACGTTTGACTCGTTTGACTCGTTTGACTCGTTTGACTCGTTTCACTCGTTTGACTCGTATGACTCGTTTGACTCGTTTGACTCGTTTGACTCGTTTGACTCGTTTGACTCGTTTGACTCGTTTGACTCGTTTGACTCGTTTGACTCGTTTGACTCGTTTGACTCGTTTGACTCGTTTGACTCGTTTGACTCGTTTGACTCGTTTGACTCGTTTGACTCGTTTGACTCGTTTGACTCGTTTGACTCGTTTGACTCGTTTGAATCGTTTGACTCGTTTGACTCGTTTGACTCGTATGACTCGTTTGACTCGTTTGACTCGTACGACTGGTTTGTGTCGATTGACTCGTTTGACTCGTTTGACTCGTTTGACTCGTTTGACTCGTTTGACTCGTTTGACTCGTTTGACTCGTTTGACTCGTTTGACTCGTTTGACTCGTTTGACTCGTTTGACTCGTTTGACACGTTTGACTCGTTTGACTCGTTTGACTCGTTTGACTCGTTTGACTCGTTTGACTCGTTTGACTCGTTTGACTCGTTTGACTCGTTTGACTCGTTTGACTCGTTTGACTCGTTTGACTCGTTTGACTCGTTTGACTCGTTTGACTCGTTTGACTCGTTTGACTCGTTTGACTCGTTTGACTCGATTGACTCGTTTGACTCGTTTCACTCGTTTCACTCGTTTGAATCGTTTCACTCGTTTCACTTGTTTGACTCGTTTCACTCGTTTGACTCGTTTCACTCGTTTGAATCGTTTCACTCGTTTGACTCGTTTGACTCGTTTGACTCGTTTCACTCGTTTCACTCGTTTGACTCGTTTGACTCGTTTGCCTCGTTTGCCTCGTTTGACTCGTTTGACTCGTTTGTCTCGTTTGACTCGTTTGACTCGTTTGACTCGTTTGACTCGTTTGACTCGTTTGACTCGTTTGACTCGTTTGATTCGTTTGACTCGTTTGACTCGTTTGACTCGTTTGACTCGTTTGACTCGTTTGACTCGTTTAACTCGGTTGACTCGTTTGACTCGGTTGACTCGTTTGACTCGTTTGACTCGATTGTCCTGTTCGACCCGTTTGACCCGTTTGACACGATTGACTCGTTTGACTCGTTTGACTCGATTGACTCGTTACACTCGTTTGACTCGTTTGACTCGTTTGACTCGTTTGACTCGATTGACTCGTTTGACTCGTTTGACTCGTTTGACTCGATTGACTCGTTTGACTCGTTTGACTCGTTTCACTCGTTTCACTCGTTTGACTCGTTTTACTCGATTGACTCGTTTGACTCGTTAGACTCGCTTGACTCGTTTGTCCTGTTTGACTCGATTGACCCGTTTGACTCGTTTGACTCGTCTGACACGTTTGACTCGTCTGACTCGTTTGACTCGTATGACTCGTTTGACTCGTTTGACTCGTTTGACTCGTTTGACTCGTTTGATTGGTTCGACACGATTGACTCGATTGACTCGTCTGACACGTTTGACTCGTTTGACTCGTTTGACTCGTTTGACTCGTTTGACTCGATTGTCCTGTTCGACCCGTTTGACTCGATTGTCCTGTTCGACCCGTTTGACTCGTTTCACTCGTTAGAATCGTTTCACTCGTTTGACTCGTTTCACTCGACTCGTTTGACTCGTTTCACTTGTTTGACTCGTTTCACTCGTTTGACTCGTATGACTCGTTTGATTGGTTCGACACGATTGACTCGATTGACTCGTCTGACACGTTTGACTCGTTTGACTCGTTTGACTCGTTTGACTCGTTTGACTCGTTTGACTCGTTTGACTCGTTTGACTCGTTTAACTCGGTTGACTCGTTTGACTCGGTTGACTCGTTTGACTCGTTTGACTCGATTGTCCTGTTCGACCCGTTTGACCCGTTTGACACGATTGACTCGTTTGACTCGTTTGACTCGATTGACTCGTTACACTCGTTTGACTCGTTTGACTCGTTTGACTCGTTTGACTCGATTGACTCGTTTGACTCGTTTGACTCGTTTGACTCGATTGACTCGTTTGACTCGTTTGACTCGTTTCACTCGTTTGACTCGTTTGACTCGATTGACTCGTTTGACTCGTTAGACTCGCTTGACTCGTTTGTCCTGTTTGACTCGATTGACCCGTTTGACTCGTTTGACTCGTCTGACACGTTTGACTCGTCTGACTCGTTTGACTCGTATGACTCGTTTGACTCGTTTGACTCGTTTGACTCGTTTGACTCGTTTGATTGGTTCGACACGATTGACTCGATTGACTCGTCTGACACGTTTGACTCGTTTGACTCGTTTGACTCGTTTGACTCGTTTGACTCGATTGTCCTGTTCGACCCGTTTGACTCGATTGTCCTGTTCGACCCGTTTGACTCGTTTCACTCGTTTCACTCGTTTCTCTCGTTAGAATCGTTTCACTCGTTTGACTCGTTTCACTCGACTCGTTTGACTCGTTTCACTCGACTCGTTTGACTCGTTTCACTTGTTTGACTCGTTTCACTCGTTTGACTCGTATGACTCGTTTGATTGGTTCGACACGATTGACTCGATTGACTCGTCTGACACGTTTGACTCGTTTGACTCGTTTGACTCGTTTGACTCGTTTGACTCGATTGTCCTGTTCGACCCGTTTGACTCGATTGTCCTGTTCGACCCGTTTGACTCGTTTCACTCGTTAGAATCGTTTCACTTGTTTGACTCGTTTCACTCGACTCGTTTGACTCGTTTCACTTGTTTGACTCGTTTCACTCGTTTCACTCGTTTCACTCGTTTGACTCGTTTGACTCGTTTGACTCGTTTGACTCGATTGTCCTGTTCGACCCGTTTGACTCGATTGTCCTGTTCGACCCGTTTGACTCGTTTGACTCGTTAGAATCGTTTCACTCGTTTGACTCGTTTCACTCGTTCGCTCGTTTCACTCGTTTGACTAGTTTGACTCGATTGACTCGTTTGACTCGTTTGACTCGTTTGACTCGTTTGACTCGTTTGACTCGTTTGACTCGTTTGACTCGTTTGACTCGTTTGACTCGTTTGACTCGTTTGACTCGTTTGACTCGTTTGACTCGTTTGACTCGTTTGACTCGTTTGACTCGTTTGACTCGTTTGACTCGTTTGACTCGTTTGACTCGATTGACTCGTTTGACTCGTTTGACTCGTTTGACTCGTTTGACTCGTTTGACTCGATTGACTCGTTTGACTCGTTTGACTCGTTTCACTCGTTTGACTCGTTTGACTCGATTGACTCGTTTGACTCGTTAGACTCGCTTGACTCGTTTGTCCTGTTTGACTCGATTGACCCGTTTGACTCGTTTGACTCGTCTGACACGTTTGACTCGTCTGACTCGTTTGACTCGTATGACTCGTTTGACTCGTTTGACTCGTTTGACTCGTTTGACTCGTTTGATTGGTTCGACACGATTGACTCGATTGACTCGTCTGACACGTTTGACTCGTTTGACTCGTTTGACTCGTTTGACTCGTTTGACTCGATTGTCCTGTTCGACCCGTTTGACTCGATTGTCCTGTTCGACCCGTTTGACTCGTTTCACTCGTTTCACTCGTTTCACTCGTTTCACTCGTTTCACTCGTTAGAATCGTTTCACTCGTTTGACTCGTTTCACTCGACTCGTTTGACTCGTTTCACTTGTTTGACTCGTTTCACTCGTTTGACTCGTATGACTCGTTTGATTGGTTCGACACGATTGACTCGATTGACTCGTCTGACACGTTTGGCTCGTTTGACTCGTTTGACTCGTTTGACTCGTTTGACTCGTTTGACTCGTTTGACTCGTTTGACTCGTTTAACTCGGTTGACTCGTTTGACTCGGTTGACTCGTTTGACTCGTTTGACTCGATTGTCCTGTTCGACCCGTTTGACCCGTTTGACACGATTGACTCGTTTGACTCGTTTGACTCGATTGACTCGTTACACTCGTTTGACTCGTTTGACTCGTTTGACTCGTTTGACTCGATTGACTCGTTTGACTCGTTTGACTCGTTTGACTCGATTGACTCGTTTGACTCGTTTGACTCGTTTCACTCGTTTGACTCGTTTGACTCGATTGACTCGTTTGACTCGTTAGACTCGCTTGACTCGTTTGTCCTGTTTGACTCGATTGACCCGTTTGACTCGTTTGACTCGTCTGACACGTTTGACTCGTTTGACTCGTTTGACTCGTTTGACTCGTTTGACTCGTTTGACTCGATTGTCCTGTTCGACCCGTTTGACTCGATTGTCCTGTTCGACCCGTTTGACTCGTTTCACTCGTTTCACTCGTTTCACTCGTTTCACTCGTTTCACTCGTTAGAATCGTTTCACTCGTTTGACTCGTTTCACTCGACTCGTTTGACTCGTTTCACTTGTTTGACTCGTTTCACTCGTTTGACTCGTATGACTCGTTTGATTGGTTCGACACGATTGACTCGATTGACTCGTTTGACTCGTTTGACTCGTTTGACTCGTTTGACTCGTTTGACTCGTTTGACTCGTTTGACTCGTTTGACTCGTACGACTGGTTTGTGTCGATTGACTCGTTTGACTCGTTTGACTCGTTTGACTCGTTTGACTCGTTTGACTCGTTTGACTCGTTTGACTCGTTTGACTCGTTTGACTCGTTTGACTCGTTTGACTCGTTTGACTCGTTTGACTCGTTTGACTCGTTTGACACGTTTGACTCGTTTGACTCGTTTGACTCGTTTGACTCGTTTGACTCGTTTGACTCGTTTGACTCGTTTGACTCGTTTGACTCGTTTGACTCGTTTGACTCGTTTGACTCGTTTGACTCGTTTGACTCGTTTGACTCGTTTGACTCGTTTGACTCGTTTGACTCGTTTGACTCGTTTGACTCGATTGACTCGTTTGACTCGTTTGACTCGTTTCACTCGTTTCACTCGTTTGACTCGTTTGACTCGTTTGATTCGTTTGACTCGTTTGACTCGTTTGACTCGTTTGACTCGTTTGACTCGTTTGACTCGTTTGACTCGTTTAACTCGGTTGACTCGTTTGACTCGGTTGACTCGTTTGACTCGTTTGACTCGATTGTCCTGTTCGACCCGTTTGACCCGTTTGACACGATTGACTCGTTTGACTCGTTTGACTCGATTGACTCGTTACACTCGTTTGACTCGTTTGACTCGTTTGACTCGTTTGACTCGATTGACTCGTTTGACTCGTTTGACTCGTTTGACTCGATTGACTCGTTTGACTCGTTTGACTCGTTTGACTCGTTTCACTCGTTTGACTCGTTTGACTCGATTGACTCGTTTGACTCGTTAGACTCGCTTGACTCGTTTGTCCTGTTTGACTCGATTGACCCGTTTGACTCGTTTGACTCGTCTGACACGTTTGACTCGTCTGACTCGTTTGACTCGTATGACTCGTTTGACTCGTTTGACTCGTTTGACTCGTTTGACTCGTTTGATTGGTTCGACACGATTGACTCGATTGACTCGTCTGACACGTTTGACTCGTTTGACTCGTTTGACTCGTTTGACTCGTTTGACTCGATTGTCCTGTTCGACCCGTTTGACTCGATTGTCCTGTTCGACCCGTTTGACTCGTTTCACTCGTTTCACTCGTTTCACTCGTTTCACTCGTTTCACTCGTTAGAATCGTTTCACTCGTTTGACTCGTTTCACTCGTTTGACTCGTTTGACTCGTTTGACTCGTTTGACTCGTTTGACTCGTTTGACTCGTTTGACTCGTTTGACTCGTTTGACTCGTTTGACTCGTTTGACTCGTTTGACTCGTTTGACTCGTTTGACTCGTTTGACCCGTTTGACCCGTTTGACTCGTATGACTCTTTTGACTCGATTGTCCTGTTCGACCCGTTTGACACGTTTAACACGTTTGACTCGTTTGACTCGTTTGACTCGTTTGACTCGTTTGACTCGTTTGACCCGTTTGACCCGTTTGACTCGTATGACTCGTTTGACTTGATTGTCCTGTTCGACCCGTTTGACCCGTTTGACCCGTTTGACTCGTTCGACCCGTTTGACCCGTTTGAACCGTTTGACTCGTTTGACTCGTTTGATTCGTTTGACTCGTTTGACTCGTTTGACTCGTTTGACTCGTATGACTCGTTTGATTCGTTTGACACGTTTGACTCGTTTGACTCGTTTGACTCGTTTGACTCGTTTGACTCGGTTGACACGTTTGACTCGTTTGACTCGTTTGACTCGTTTGGCTCGTTTGGCTCGTTTGACTCGTTTGACTCGTTTGACTCGTTTGACCCGTTTGACTCGATTGTCCCGTTTGACCCGTTTGACCCGTTTGACCCGTTTGACCCGTTTGACCCGTTTGACCCGTTTGACCCGTTTGACCCGTTTGACCCGTTTGACCCATTTGACCCGTTTGACCCGTTTGACCCGTTTGACCCGTTTGACCCGTTTGACCCGTTTGACCCGTTTGACTCGTTTGACTCGTTTGACTCGTTTGACTCGTTTGACTCGTTTGACTCGTTTGACTCGTTTGTCTCGTTTGACTCGTTTGACTCGTTTGACTCGTTTGACTCGTTTGACTCGTTTGACTCGTTTGACTCGTTTGACTCGTTTGACTCGTTTGACTCGTTTGACTCGTTTGACTCGTTTGACTCGTTTGACTCGTTTGACTCGTTTGACTCGTTTGACTCGTTTGACTCGTTTGACTCGTTTGACTCGTTTGACTCGTTTGACTCGTTTGACTCGTTTGACTCGTTTGACTCGTTTGACTCGTTTGACTCCTTTGACTCGTTTGACTCGTTTGACTCGTTTGACTCGTTGGACTAGTTTGACTCGTTTGACTCGTTTGACTCGTTTGACCCGTTTGACTGGTTTGACTCGTTTGAGTCGTTTGACTCGTTTGACTCGTTTGACTCGTTTGACTCGTTTGACTCGTTTGACTCGTTTGACTCGTTTGACTCGTTTGACTCGTTTGACTCGTTTGACTCGTTTGACTCGTTTGACTCGTTTGACTCGTTTGACTCGTTTGACTCGTTTGACTCGTTTGACTCGTTTGACTCGTTTGACTCGTTTGACTCGTTTGACTCGTTTGACTCGTTTGACTCGTTTGACTCGTTTGACTCGTTTGACTCGTTTGACTCGTTTGACTCGTTTGACTCGTTTGACTCGTTTGACTCGTTTGACTCGTTTGACTCGTTTGACTCGTTTGACTCGTTTGACTCGTTTGACTCGTTTGACTCGTTTGACTCGTTTGACTCGTTTGACTCGTTTGACTCGTTTGACTCGTTTGACTCGTTTGACTCGTTTGACTCGATTGTCCTGTTCGACCCGTTTGACTCGATTGTCCTGTTCGACCCGTTTGACTCGTTTCACTCGTTTCACTCGTTTCACTCGTTTCACTCGTTTCACTCGTTAGAATCGTTTCACTCGTTTGACTCGTTTCACTCGACTCGTTTGACTCGTTTCACTTGTTTGACTCGTTTCACTCGTTTGACTCGTATGACTCGTTTGATTGGTTCGACACGATTGACTCGATTGACTCGTCTGACACGTTTGGCTCGTTTGACTCGTTTGACTCGTTTGACTCGTTTGACTCGTTTGACTCGTTTGACTCGTTTGACTCGTTTAACTCGGTTGACTCGTTTGACTCGGTTGACTCGTTTGACTCGTTTGACTCGATTGTCCTGTTCGACCCGTTTGACCCGTTTGACACGATTGACTCGTTTGACTCGTTTGACTCGATTGACTCGTTACACTCGTTTGACTCGTTTGACTCGTTTGACTCGTTTGACTCGATTGACTCGTTTGACTCGTTTGACTCGTTTGACTCGATTGACTCGTTTGACTCGTTTGACTCGTTTCACTCGTTTGACTCGTTTGACTCGATTGACTCGTTTGACTCGTTAGACTCGCTTGACTCGTTTGTCCTGTTTGACTCGATTGACCCGTTTGACTCGTTTGACTCGTCTGACACGTTTGACTCGTTTGACTCGTTTGACTCGTTTGACTCGTTTGACTCGTTTGACTCGATTGTCCTGTTCGACCCGTTTGACTCGATTGTCCTGTTCGACCCGTTTGACTCGTTTCACTCGTTTCACTCGTTTCACTCGTTTCACTCGTTTCACTCGTTAGAATCGTTTCACTCGTTTGACTCGTTTCACTCGACTCGTTTGACTCGTTTCACTTGTTTGACTCGTTTCACTCGTTTGACTCGTATGACTCGTTTGATTGGTTCGACACGATTGACTCGATTGACTCGTTTGACTCGTTTGAATCGTTTGACTCGTTTGACTCGTTTGACTCGTTTGACTCGTTTGACTCGTTTGACTCGTACGACTGGTTTGTGTCGATTGACTCGTTTGACTCGTTTGACTCGTTTGACTCGTTTGACTCGTTTGACTCGTTTGACTCGTTTGACTCGTTTGACTCGTTTGACTCGTTTGACTCGTTTGACTCGTTTGACTCGTTTGACTCGTTTGACTCGTTTGACACGTTTGACTCGTTTGACTCGTTTGACTCGTTTGACTCGTTTGACTCGTTTGACTCGTTTGACTCGTTTGACTCGTTTGACTCGTTTGACTCGTTTGACTCGTTTGACTCGTTTGACTCGTTTGACTCGTTTGACTCGTTTGACTCGTTTGACTCGTTTGACTCGTTTGACTCGTTTGACTCGATTGACTCGTTTGACTCGTTTCACTCGTTTCACTCGTTTGACTCGTTTGACTCGTTTGATTCGTTTGACTCGTTTGACTCGTTTGACTCGTTTGACTCGTTTGACTCGTTTGACTCGTTTGACTCGTTTAACTCGGTTGACTCGTTTGACTCGGTTGACTCGTTTGACTCGTTTGACTCGATTGTCCTGTTCGACCCGTTTGACCCGTTTGACACGATTGACTCGTTTGACTCGTTTGACTCGATTGACTCGTTACACTCGTTTGACTCGTTTGACTCGTTTGACTCGTTTGACTCGATTGACTCGTTTGACTCGTTTGACTCGTTTGACTCGTTTGACTCGTTTGACTCGTTTGACTCGTTTGACTCGTTTCACTCGTTTGACTCGTTTGACTCGATTGACTCGTTTGACTCGTTAGACTCGCTTGACTCGTTTGTCCTGTTTGACTCGATTGACCCGTTTGACTCGTTTGACTCGTCTGACACGTTTGACTCGTCTGACTCGTTTGACTCGTATGACTCGTTTGACTCGTTTGACTCGTTTGACTCGTTTGACTCGTTTGATTGGTTCGACACGATTGACTCGATTGACTCGTCTGACACGTTTGACTCGTTTGACTCGTTTGACTCGTTTGACTCGTTTGACTCGATTGTCCTGTTCGACCCGTTTGACTCGATTGTCCTGTTCGACCCGTTTGACTCGTTTCACTCGTTTCACTCGTTTCACTCGTTTCACTCGTTTCACTCGTTAGAATCGTTTCACTCGTTTGACTCGTTTCACTCGTTTGACTCGTTTGACTCGTTTGACTCGTTTGACTCGTTTGACTCGTTTGACTCGTTTGACTCGTTTGACTCGTTTGACTCGTTTGACTCGTTTGACTCGTTTGACTCGTTTGACTCGTTTGACTCGTTTGACCCGTTTGACCCGTTTGACTCGTATGACTCTTTTGACTCGATTGTCCTGTTCGACCCGTTTGACACGTTTAACACGTTTGACTCGTTTGACTCGTTTGACTCGTTTGACTCGTTTGACTCGTTTGACCCGTTTGACCCGTTTGACTCGTATGACTCGTTTGACTTGATTGTCCTGTTCGACCCGTTTGACCCGTTTGACCCGTTTGACTCGTTCGACCCGTTTGACCCGTTTGAACCGTTTGACTCGTTTGACTCGTTTGATTCGTTTGACTCGTTTGACTCGTTTGACTCGTTTGACTCGTATGACTCGTTTGATTCGTTTGACACGTTTGACTCGTTTGACTCGTTTGACTCGTTTGACTCGTTTGACTCGGTTGACACGTTTGACTCGTTTGACTCGTTTGACTCGTTTGGCTCGTTTGGCTCGTTTGACTCGTTTGACTCGTTTGACTCGTTTGACCCGTTTGACTCGATTGTCCCGTTTGACCCGTTTGACCCGTTTGACCCGTTTGACCCGTTTGACCCGTTTGACCCGTTTGACCCGTTTGACCCGTTTGACCCGTTTGACCCATTTGACCCGTTTGACCCGTTTGACCCGTTTGACCCGTTTGACCCGTTTGACCCGTTTGACCCGTTTGACTCGTTTGACTCGTTTGACTCGTTTGACTCGTTTGACTCGTTTGACTCGTTTGACTCGTTTGTCTCGTTTGACTCGTTTGACTCGTTTGACTCGTTTGACTCGTTTGACTCGTTTGACTCGTTTGACTCGTTTGACTCGTTTGACTCGTTTGACTCGTTTGACTCGTTTGACTCGTTTGACTCGTTTGACTCGTTTGACTCGTTTGACTCGTTTGACTCGTTTGACTCGTTTGACTCGTTTGACTCGTTTGACTCGTTTGACTCGTTTGACTCGTTTGACTCGTTTGACTCGTTTGACTCGTTTGACTCCTTTGACTCGTTTGACTCGTTTGACTCGTTTGACTCGTTGGACTAGTTTGACTCGTTTGACTCGTTTGACTCGTTTGACCCGTTTGACTGGTTTGACTCGTTTGAGTCGTTTGACTCGTTTGACTCGTTTGACTCGTTTGACTCGTTTGACTCGTTTGACTCGTTTGACTCGTTTGACTCGTTTGACTCGTTTGACTCGTTTGACTCGTTTGACTCGTTTGACTCGTTTGACTCGTTTGACTCGTTTGACTCGTTTGACTCGTTTGACTCGTTTGACTCGTTTGACTCGTTTGACTCGTTTGACTCGTTTGACTCGTTTGACTCGTTTGACTCGTTTGACTCGTTTGACTCGTTTGACTCGTTTGACTCGTTTGACTCGTTTGACTCGTTTGACTCGTTTGACTCGTTTGACTCGTTTGACTCGTTTGACTCGTTTGACTCGTTTGACTCGTTTGACTCGTTTGACTCGTTTGACTCGTTTGACTCGTTTGACTCGTTTGACTCGTTTGACTCGTTTGACTCGTTTGACTCGTTTGACTCGTTTGACTCGTTTGACTCGTTTGACTCGTTTGACTCGTTTGACTCGTTTGACTCGTTTGACTCGTTTGACTCGTTTGACTCGTTTGACTCGTTTGACCCGCTTGACCCGTTTGACTCGTATGACTCTTTTGACTCGATTGTCCTGTTCGACCCGTTTGACACGTTTAACACGTTTGACTCGTTTGACTCGTTTGACTCGTTTGACTCGTTTGACTCGTTTGACTCGTTTCACTCGTTTGACTCGTTTCACTCGTTTCACTCGTTTCACTCGTTTGACTCGTTTGACTCGTTTGACTCGTTTGACTCGTTTAACTCGGTTGACTCGTTTGACTCGGTTGACTCGTTTGACTCGTTTGACTCGATTGTCCTGTTCGACCCGTTTGACCCGTTTGACACGATTGACTCGTTTGACTCGTTTGACTCGATTGACTCGTTACACTCGTTTGACTCGTTTGACTCGTTTGACTCGTTTGACTCGATTGACTCGTTTGACTCGTTTGACTCGTTTGACTCGATTGACTCGTTTGACTCGTTTGACTCGTTTCACTCGTTTGACTCGTTTGACTCGATTGACTCGTTTGACTCGTTAGACTCGCTTGACTCGTTTGTCCTGTTTGACTCGATTGACCCGTTTGACTCGTTTGACTCGTCTGACACGTTTGACTCGTTTGACTCGTTTGACTCGTTTGACTCGTTTGACTCGATTGTCCTGTTCCACCCGTTTGACTCGATTGTCCTGTTCGACCCGTTTGACTCGTTTCACTCGTTTCACTCGTTTCACTCGTTTCACTCGTTTCACTCGTTAGAATCGTTTCACTCGTTTGACTCGTTTCACTCGACTCGTTTGACTCGTTTCACTTGTTTGACTCGTTTCACTCGTTTGACTCGTATGACTCGTTTGATTGGTTCGACACGATTGACTCGATTGACTCGTTTGACTCGTTTGACTCGTTTGACTCGTTTGACTCGTTTGACTCGTATGACTCGTTTGACTCGTTTGACTCGTACGACTGGTTTGTGTCGATTGACTCGTTTGACTCGTTTGACTCGTTTGACTCGTTTGACTCGTTTGACTCGTTTGACTCGTTTGACTCGTTTGACTCGTTTGACTCGTTTGACTCGTTTGACTCGTTTGACTCGTTTGACTCGTTTGACACGTTTGACTCGTTTGACTCGTTTGACTCGTTTGACTCGTTTGACTCGTTTGACTCGTTTGACTCGTTTGACTCGTTTGACTCGTTTGACTCGTTTGACTCGTTTGACTCGTTTGACTCGTTTGACTCGTTTGACTCGTTTGACTCGTTTGACTCGTTTGACTCGTTTGACTCGTTTGACTCGTTTGACTCGTTTGACTCGTTTGACTCGATTGACTCGTTTGACTCGTTTCACTCGTTTCACTCGTTTGACTCGTTTCACTCGTTTCACTTGTTTGACTCGTTTCACTCGTTTCACTCGTTTCACTCGTTTGACTCGTTTGACTCGTTTGCCTCGTTTGCCTCGTTTGACTCGTTTGACTCGTTTGTCTCGTTTGACTCGTTTGACTCGTTTGACTCGTTTGACTCGTTTGACTCGTTTGACTCGTTTGACTCGTTTGATTCGTTTGACTCGTTTGACTCGTTTGACTCGTTTGACTCGTTTGACTCGTTTGACTCGTTTGACTCGTTTGACTCGTTTGACTCGTTTGAGTCGTTTGACGCGTTTGACTCGTTTGACTCGTTTGACTCGTTTGACACGTTTGACTCGTTTGACTCGTTTGACTCGTTTGACTCGTTTGACACGTTTGACTCGTTTGACTCGATTGACTCGTTTGACTCGATTGACTCGTTTGACTCGTTTGGATCGTTTAACTCGCTTGACTCAATTGTCCTGTTCGACCCGTTTGACTCGTTTAACTCGTTTGACTCGTTTGACTCGTTTGACTCGTTTGACTCGTTTGACTTGATTGTCCTGTTCGACCCGTTTGACCCGTTTGACCCGTTTGACTCGTTCGACCCGTTTGACCCGTTTGAACCGTTTGACTCGTTTGACTCGTTTGATTCGTTTGACTCGTTTGACTCGTTTGACTCGTTTGACTCGTATGACTCGTTTGATTCGTTTGACACGTTTGACTCGTTTGACTCGTTTGACTCGTTTGACTCGTTTGACTCGGTTGACACGTTTGACTCGTTTGACTCGTTTGACTCGTTTGACTCGTTTGACTCGTTTGACTCGTTTGACTCGTTTGACTCGTTTGACCCGTTTGACTCGATTGTCCCGTTTGACCCGTTTGACCCGTTTGACCCGTTTGACCCGTTTGACCCGTTTGACCCGTTTGACCCGTTTGACCCGTTTGACCCGTTTGACCCGTTTGACCCGTTTGACCCGTTTGACTCGTTTGACTCGTTTGACTCGTTTGACTCGTTTGACTCGTTTGACTCGTTTGACTCGTTTGTCTCGTTTGACTCGTTTGACTCGTTTGACTCGTTTGACTCGTTTGACTCGTTTGACTCGTTTGACTCGTTTGACTCGTTTGACTCGTTTGACTCGTTTGACTCGTTTGACTCGTTTGACTCGTTTGACTCGTTGGACTAGTTTGACTCGTTTGACTCGTTTGACTCGTTTGACTCGTTTGACCCGTTTGACTGGTTTGACTCGTTTGAGTCGTTTGACTCGTTTGACTCGTTTGACTCGTTTGACTCGTTTGACTCGTTTGACTCGTTTGACTCGTTTGACTCGTTTGACTCGTTTGACTCGTTTGACTCGTTTGACTCGTTTGACTCGTTTGACTCGTTTGACTCGTTTGACTCGTTTGACTCGTTTGACTCGTTTGACTCGTTTGACTCGTTTGACTCGTTTGACTCGTTTGACTCGTTTGACTCGTTTGACTCGTTTGACTCGTTTGACTCGTTTGACTCGTTTGACTCGTTTGACTCGTTTGACTCGTTTGACTCGTTTGACTCGTTTGACTCGTTTGACTCGTTTGACTCGTTTGACTCGTTTGACTCGTTTGACTCGTTTGACTCGTTTGACTCGTTTGACTCGTTTGACTCGTTTGACTCGTTTGACTCGTTTGACTCGTTTGACTCGTTTGACTCGTTTGACTCGTTTGACTCGTTTGACTCGTTTGACTCGTTTGACTCGTTTGACTCGTTTGACTCGTTTGACTCGTTTGACTCGTTTGACTCGTTTGACTCGTTTGACTCGTTTGACTCGTTTGACTCGTTTGACTCGTTTGACTCGTTTGACTCGTTTGACTCGTTTGACTCGTTTGACTCGTTTGACTCGTTTGACTCGTTTGACTCGTTTGACTCGTTTGACTCGTTTGACTCGTTTGACCCGTTTGACCCGTTTGACTCGTATGACTCTTTTGACTCGATTGTCCTGTTCGACCCGTTTGACACGTTTAACACGTTTGACTCGTTTGACTCGTTTGACTCGTTTGACTCGTTTCACTCGTTTCACTCGTTTCACTCGTTTGACTCGTTTGACTCGTTTGACTCGTTTGACTCGTTTGACTCGTTTGACTCGTTTGACTCGTTTGACTCGTTTGACTCGTTTGACTCGTTTGACTCGTTTGACTCGTTTGACTCGTTTGACTCGTTTGACTCGTTTGACTCGTTTGACTCGTTTGACTCGTTTGACTCGTTTGACTCGTTTGACTCGTTTGACTCGTTTGACTCGTTTGACTCGTTTGACTCGTTTGACCCGCTTGACCCGTTTGACTCGTATGACTCTTTTGACTCGATTGTCCTGTTCGACCCGTTTGACACGTTTAACACGTTTGACTCGTTTGACTCGTTTGACTCGTTTGACTCGTTTGACTCGTTTGACTCGTTTCACTCGTTTGACTCGTTTCACTCGTTTCACTCGTTTCACTCGTTTGACTCGTTTGACTCGTTTGACTCGTTTGACTCGTTTAACTCGGTTGACTCGTTTGACTCGGTTGACTCGTTTGACTCGTTTGACTCGATTGTCCTGTTCGACCCGTTTGACCCGTTTGACACGATTGACTCGTTTGACTCGTTTGACTCGATTGACTCGTTACACTCGTTTGACTCGTTTGACTCGTTTGACTCGTTTGACTCGATTGACTCGTTTGACTCGTTTGACTCGTTTGACTCGATTGACTCGTTTGACTCGTTTGACTCGTTTCACTCGTTTGACTCGTTTGACTCGATTGTCCTGTTCGACCCGTTTGACCCGTTTGACACGATTGACTCGTTTGACTCGTTTGACTCGATTGACTCGTTACACTCGTTTGACTCGTTTGACTCGTTTGACTCGTTTGACTCGATTGACTCGTTTGACTCGTTTGACTCGTTTGACTCGATTGACTCGTTTGACTCGTTTGACTCGTTTCACTCGTTTGACTCGTTTGACTCGATTGACTCGTTTGACTCGTTAGACTCGCTTGACTCGTTTGTCCTGTTTGACTCGATTGACCCGTTTGACTCGTTTGACTCGTCTGACACGTTTGACTCGTTTGACTCGTTTGACTCGTTTGACTCGTTTGACTCGATTGTCCTGTTCCACCCGTTTGACTCGATTGTCCTGTTCGACCCGTTTGACTCGTTTCACTCGTTTCACTCGTTTCACTCGTTTCACTCGTTTCACTCGTTAGAATCGTTTCACTCGTTTGACTCGTTTCACTCGACTCGTTTGACTCGTTTCACTTGTTTGACTCGTTTCACTCGTTTGACTCGTATGACTCGTTTGATTGGTTCGACACGATTGACTCGATTGACTCGTTTGACTCGTTTGACTCGTTTGACTCGTTTGACTCGTTTGACTCGTTTGACTCGTTTGACTCGTTTGACTCGTACGACTGGTTTGTGTCGATTGACTCGTTTGACTCGTTTGACTCGTTTGACTCGTTTGACTCGTTTGACTCGTTTGACTCGTTTGACTCGTTTGACTCGTTTGACTCGTTTGACTCGTTTGACTCGTTTGACTCGTTTGACTCGTTTGACACGTTTGACTCGTTTGACTCGTTTGACTCGTTTGACTCGTTTGACTCGTTTGACTCGTTTGACTCGTTTGACTCGTTTGACTCGTTTGACTCGTTTGACTCGTTTGACTCGTTTGACTCGTTTGACTCGTTTGACTCGTTTGACTCGTTTGACTCGTTTGACTCGTTTGACTCGTTTGACTCGTTTGACTCGTTTGACTCGTTTGACTCGATTGACTCGTTTGACTCGTTTCACTCGTTTCACTCGTTTGACTCGTTTCACTCGTTTCACTTGTTTGACTCGTTTCACTCGTTTCACTCGTTTCACTCGTTTGACTCGTTTGACTCGTTTGCCTCGTTTGCCTCGTTTGACTCGTTTGACTCGTTTGTCTCGTTTGACTCGTTTGACTCGTTTGACTCGTTTGACTCGTTTGACTCGTTTGACTCGTTTGACTCGTTTGATTCGTTTGACTCGTTTGACTCGTTTGACTCGTTTGACTCGTTTGACTCGTTTGACTCGTTTGACTCGTTTGACTCGTTTGACTCGTTTGAGTCGTTTGACGCGTTTGACTCGTTTGACTCGTTTGACTCGTTTGACACGTTTGACTCGTTTGACTCGTTTGACTCGTTTGACTCGTTTGACACGTTTGACTCGTTTGACTCGATTGACTCGTTTGACTCGATTGACTCGTTTGACTCGTTTGGATCGTTTAACTCGCTTGACTCAATTGTCCTGTTCGACCCGTTTGACTCGTTTAACTCGTTTGACTCGTTTGACTCGTTTGACTCGTTTGACTCGTTTGACTTGATTGTCCTGTTCGACCCGTTTGACCCGTTTGACCCGTTTGACTCGTTCGACCCGTTTGACCCGTTTGAACCGTTTGACTCGTTTGACTCGTTTGATTCGTTTGACTCGTTTGACTCGTTTGACTCGTTTGACTCGTATGACTCGTTTGATTCGTTTGACACGTTTGACTCGTTTGACTCGTTTGACTCGTTTGACTCGTTTGACTCGGTTGACACGTTTGACTCGTTTGACTCGTTTGACTCGTTTGGCTCGTTTGGCTCGTTTGACTCGTTTGACTCGTTTGACTCGTTTGACCCGTTTGACTCGATTGTCCCGTTTGACCCGTTTGACCCGTTTGACCCGTTTGACCCGTTTGACCCGTTTGACCCGTTTGACCCGTTTGACCCGTTTGACCCGTTTGACCCGTTTGACCCGTTTGACCCGTTTGACTCGTTTGACTCGTTTGACTCGTTTGACTCGTTTGACTCGTTTGACTCGTTTGACTCGTTTGTCTCGTTTGACTCGTTTGACTCGTTTGACTCGTTTGACTCGTTTGACTCGTTTGACTCGTTTGACTCGTTTGACTCGTTTGACTCGTTTGACTCGTTTGACTCGTTTGACTCGTTTGACTCGTTTGACTCGTTGGACTAGTTTGACTCGTTTGACTCGTTTGACTCGTTTGACTCGTTTGACCCGTTTGACTGGTTTGACTCGTTTGAGTCGTTTGACTCGTTTGACTCGTTTGACTCGTTTGACTCGTTTGACTCGTTTGACTCGTTTGACTCGTTTGACTCGTTTGACTCGTTTGACTCGTTTGACTCGTTTGACTCGTTTGACTCGTTTGACTCGTTTGACTCGTTTGACTCGTTTGACTCGTTTGACTCGTTTGACTCGTTTGACTCGTTTGACTCGTTTGACTCGTTTGACTCGTTTGACTCGTTTGACTCGTTTGACTCGTTTGACTCGTTTGACTCGTTTGACTCGTTTGACTCGTTTGACTCGTTTGACTCGTTTGACTCGTTTGACTCGTTTGACTCGTTTGACTCGTTTGACTCGTTTGACTCGTTTGACTCGTTTGACTCGTTTGACTCGTTTGACTCGTTTGACTCGTTTGACTCGTTTGACTCGTTTGACTCGTTTGACTCGTTTGACTCGTTTGACTCGTTTGACTCGTTTGACTCGTTTGACTCGTTTGACTCGTTTGACTCGTTTGACTCGTTTGACTCGTTTGACTCGTTTGACTCGTTTGACTCGTTTGACTCGTTTGACTCGTTTGACTCGTTTGACTCGTTTGACTCGTTTGACTCGTTTGACTCGTTTGACTCGTTTGACTCGTTTGACTCGTTTGACTCGTTTGACTCGTTTGACTCGTTTGACTCGTTTGACCCGTTTGACCCGTTTGACTCGTATGACTCTTTTGACTCGATTGTCCTGTTCGACCCGTTTGACACGTTTAACACGTTTGACTCGTTTGACTCGTTTGACTCGTTTGACTCGTTTCACTCGTTTCACTCGTTTCACTCGTTTGACTCGTTTGACTCGTTTGACTCGTTTGAGTCGTTTGACGCGTTTGACTCGTTTGACTCGTTTGACTCGTTTGACTCGTTTGACTCGTTTGACTCGTTTGACTCGTTTGACTCGTTTGACACGTTTGACTCGTTTGACTCGATTGACTCGTTTGACTCGTTTGGATCGTTTAACTCGCTTGACTCAATTGTCCTGTTCGACCCGTTTGACTCGTTTAACTCGTTTGACTCGTTTGACTCGTTTGACTCGTTTGACTCGTTTGACTTGATTGTCCTGTTCGACCCGTTTGACCCGTTTGACCCGTTTGACTCGTTCGACCCGTTTGACTCGTTTGACTCGTTTGACTCGTTTGACTCGTTTGACTCGTTTGACTCGTTTGATTCGTTTGACACGTTTGACTCGTTTGACTCGTTTGACTCGTTTGACTCGTTTGACTCGGTTGACACGTTTGACTCGTTTGACTCGTTTGACTCGTTTGGCTCGTTTGGCTCGTTTGACTCGTTTGACTCGTTTGACTCGTTTGACCCGTTTGACTCGATTGTCCCGTTTGACCCGTTTGACCCGTTTGACCCGTTTGACCCGTTTGACCCGTTTGACCCGTTTGACCCGTTTGACCCGTTTGACCCGTTTGACCCGTTTGACTCGTTTGACTCGTTTGACTCGTTTGACTCGTTTGACTCGTTTGACCCGTTTGACCCGTTTGACTCGTATGACTCTTTTGACTCGATTGTCCTGTTCGACCCGTTTGACACGTTTAACACGTTTGACTCGTTTGACTCGTTTGACTCGTTTGACTCGTTTGACTCGTTTCACTCGTTTCACTCGTTTCACTCGTTTGACTCGTTTGACTCGTTTGACTCGTTTGAGTCGTTTGACGCGTTTGACTCGTTTGACTCGTTTGACTCGTTTGACACGTTTGACTCGTTTGACTCGTTTGACTCGTTTGACTCGTTTGACACGTTTGACTCGTTTGACTCGATTGACTCGTTTGACTCGTTTGGATCGTTTAACTCGCTTGACTCAATTGTCCTGTTCGACCCGTTTGACTCGTTTAACTCGTTTGACTCGTTTGACTCGTTTGACTCGTTTGACTCGTTTGACTTGATTGTCCTGTTCGACCCGTTTGACCCGTTTGACCCGTTTGACTCGTTCGACCCGTTTGACCCGTTTGAACCGTTTGACTCGTTTGACTCGTTTGATTCGTTTGACTCGTTTGACTCGTTTGACTCGTTTGACTCGTATGACTCGTTTGATTCGTTTGACACGTTTGACTCGTTTGACTCGTTTGACTCGTTTGACTCGTTTGACTCGGTTGACACGTTTGACTCGTTTGACTCGTTTGACTCGTTTGGCTCGTTTGGCTCGTTTGACTCGTTTGACTCGTTTGACTCGTTTGACCCGTTTGACTCGATTGTCCCGTTTGACCCGTTTGACCCGTTTGACCCGTTTGACCCGTTTGACCCGTTTGACCCGTTTGACCCGTTTGACCCGTTAGACCCGTTTGACCCGTTTGACCCGTTTGACCCGTTTGACCCGTTTGACCCGTTTGACCCGTTTGACTCGTTTGACTCGTTTGACTCGTTTGACTCGTTTGACTCGTTTGACTCGTTTGACTCGTTTGTCTCGTTTGACTCGTTTGACTCGTTTGACTCGTTTGACTCGTTCGACCCGTTTGACTCGTTTCACTCGTTTCACTCGTTTCTCTCGTTAGAATCGTTTCACTCGTTTGACTCGTTTCACTCGACTCGTTTGACTCGTTTCACTCGACTCGTTTGACTCGTTTCACTTGTTTGACTCGTTTCACTCGTTTGACTCGTATGACTCGTTTGATTGGTTCGACACGATTGACTCGATTGACTCGTCTGACACGTTTGACTCGTTTGACTCGTTTGACTCGTTTGACTCGTTTGACTCGATTGTCCTGTTCGACCCGTTTGACTCGATTGTCCTGTTCGACCCGTTTGACTCGTTTCACTCGTTAGAATCGTTTCACTTGTTTGACTCGTTTCACTCGTTAGAATCGTTTCACTTGTTTGACTCGTTTCACTCGACTCGTTTGACTCGTTTCACTTGTTTGACTCGTTTCACTCGTTTGACTCGTTTCACTCGTTTGACTCGTTTGACTCGTTTGACTCGTTTGACTCGATTGTCCTGTTCGACCCGTTTGACTCGATTGTCCTGTTCGACCCGTTTGACTCGTTTGACTCGTTAGAATCGTTTCACTCGTTTGACTCGTTTCACTCGTTTGACTCGTTTGACTCGTTTCGCTTGTTTGACTCGTTTCACTCGTTTGACTCGTATGACTCGTTTGACTCGTTTGATTCGTTTCACTCGTTTGACTCGTATGACTCGTTTGACTCGTTTCACTCGTTTGACTCGTTTGACTCGTTTCACTCGTTTGACTCGTTTGACTCGTTTGACTCGTTTCACTCGTTTGACTCGTTTGACTCGTTTGACTCGTTTGACTCGTTTGACTCATTTGATTCGTTTGACCCGGTTGACTCGTGTGACTCGTTTGACTCGTTTGACTCGATTGTCCTGTTCGACAGGTTAGACCCGTTTGACTCGTTTGACTCGTTTGCCTCGTTTGACTCGTTTCACTCGTTTGACTCGTTCGCTCGTTTCACTCGTTTGACTAGTTTGACTCGATTGACTCGTTTGACTCGTTTGACTCGTTTGACTCGTTTGACTCGTTTGACTCGTTTGACTCGTTTGACTCGTTTGACTCGTTTGACTCGTTTGACTCGTTTGACTCGTTTGACTCGTTTGACTCGTTTGACTCGTTTGACTCGTTTGACTCGTTTGACTCGTTTGACTCGTTTGACTCGTTTGACTCGTTTGACTCGATTGACTCGTTTGACTCGTTTGACTCGTTTGACTCGTTTGACTCGTTTGACTCGATTGACTCGTTTGACTCGTTTGACTCGTTTGACTCGTTTCACTCGTTTGACTCGTTTGACTCGATTGACTCGTTTGACTCGTTAGACTCGCTTGACTCGTTTGTCCTGTTTGACTCGATTGACCCGTTTGACTCGTTTGACTCGTCTGACACGTTTGACTCGTCTGACTCGTTTGACTCGTATGACTCGTTTGACTCGTTTGACTCGTTTGACTCGTTTGACTCGTTTGATTGGTTCGACACGATTGACTCGATTGACTCGTCTGACACGTTTGACTCGTTTGACTCGTTTGACTCGTTTGACTCGTTTGACTCGATTGTCCTGTTCGACCCGTTTGACTCGATTGTCCTGTTCGACCCGTTTGACTCGTTTCACTCGTTTCACTCGTTTCACTCGTTTCACTCGTTTCACTCGTTAGAATCGTTTCACTCGTTTGACTCGTTTCACTCGACTCGTTTGACTCGTTTCACTTGTTTGACTCGTTTCACTCGTTTGACTCGTATGACTCGTTTGATTGGTTCGACACGATTGACTCGATTGACTCGTCTGACACGTTTGACTCGTTTGACTCGTTTGACTCGTTTGACTCGTTTGACTCGTTTGACTCGTTTGACTCGTTTGACTCGTTTAACTCGGTTGACTCGTTTGACTCGGTTGACTCGTTTGACTCGTTTGACTCGATTGTCCTGTTCGACCCGTTTGACCCGTTTGACACGATTGACTCGTTTGACTCGTTTGACTCGATTGACTCGTTACACTCGTTTGACTCGTTTGACTCGTATGACTCGTTTGACTCGTTTCACTCGTTTGACTCGTTTGACTCGTTTCACTCGTTTGACTCGTTTGACTCGTTTGACTCGTTTCACTCGTTTGACTCGTTTGACTCGTTTGACTCGTTTGACTCGTTTGACTCATTTGATTCGTTTGACCCGGTTGACTCGTGTGACTCGTTTGACTCGTTTGACTCGATTGTCCTGTTCGACACGTTAGACCCGTTTGACTCGTTTGACTCGTTTGCCTCGTTTGACTCGTTTCACTCGTTTGACTCGTTCGCTCGTTTCACTCGTTTGACTAGTTTGACTCGATTGACTCGTTTGACTCGTTTGACTCGTTTGACTCGTTTGACTCGTTTGACTCGTTTGACTCGTTTGACTCGTTTGACTCGTTTGACTCGTTTGACTCGTTTGACTCGTTTGACTCGTTTGACTCGTTTGACTCGTTTGACTCGTTTGACTCGTTTGACTCGTTTGACTCGTTTGACTCGTTTGACTCGTTTGACTCGATTGACTCGTTTGACTCGTTTGACTCGTTTGACTCGTTTGACTCGTTTGACTCGATTGACTCGTTTGACTCGTTTGACTCGTTTGACTCGTTTCACTCGTTTGACTCGTTTGACTCGATTGACTCGTTTGACTCGTTAGACTCGCTTGACTCGTTTGTCCTGTTTGACTCGATTGACCCGTTTGACTCGTTTGACTCGTCTGACACGTTTGACTCGTCTGACTCGTTTGACTCGTATGACTCGTTTGACTCGTTTGACTCGTTTGACTCGTTTGACTCGTTTGATTGGTTCGACACGATTGACTCGATTGACTCGTCTGACACGTTTGACTCGTTTGACTCGTTTGACTCGTTTGACTCGTTTGACTCGATTGTCCTGTTCGACCCGTTTGACTCGATTGTCCTGTTCGACCCGTTTGACTCGTTTCACTCGTTTCACTCGTTTCACTCGTTTCACTCGTTTCACTCGTTAGAATCGTTTCACTCGTTTGACTCGTTTCACTCGACTCGTTTGACTCGTTTCACTTGTTTGACTCGTTTCACTCGTTTGACTCGTATGACTCGTTTGATTGGTTCGACACGATTGACTCGATTGACTCGTCTGACACGTTTGACTCGTTTGACTCGTTTGACTCGTTTGACTCGTTTGACTCGTTTGACTCGTTTGACTCGTTTGACTCGTTTGACTCGTTTGACTCGTTTGACTCGTTTGACTCGTTTGACTCGTTTGACTCGTTTGACTCGTTTGACTCGTTTGACTCGTTTGACTCGTTTGACTCGTTTGACTCGTTTGACTCGTTGGACTAGTTTGACTCGTTTGACTCGTTTGACTCGTTTGACCCGTTTGACTGGTTTGACTCGTTTGAGTCGTTTGACTCGTTTGACTCGTTTGACTCGTTTGACTCGTTTGACTCGTTTGACTCGTTTGACTCGTTTGACTCGTTTGACTCGTTTGACTCGTTTGACTCGTTTGACTCGTTTGACTCGTTTGACTCGTTTGACTCGTTTGACTCGTTTGACTCGTTTGACTCGTTTGACTCGTTTGACTCGTTTGACTCGTTTGACTCGTTTGACTCGTTTGACTCGTTTGACTCGTTTGACTCGTTTGACTCGTTTGACTCGTTTGACTCGTTTGACTCGTTTGACTCGTTTGACTCGTTTGACTCGTTTGACTCGTTTGACTCGTTTGACTCGTTTGACTCGTTTGACTCGTTTGACTCGTTTGACTCGTTTGACTCGTTTGACTCGTTTGACTCGTTTGACTCGTTTGACTCGTTTGACTCGTTTGACTCGTTTGACTCGTTTGACTCGTTTGACTCGTTTGACTCGTTTGACTCGTTTGACTCGTTTGACTCGTTTGACTCGTTTGACTCGTTTGACTCGTTTGACTCGTTTGACTCGTTTGACTCGTTTGACTCGTTTGACTCGTTTGACTCGTTTGACTCGTTTGACTCGTTTGACTCGTTTGACTCGTTTGACCCGTTTGACCCGTTTGACTCGTATGACTCTTTTGACTCGATTGTCCTGTTCGACCCGTTTGACACGTTTAACACGTTTGACTCGTTTGACTCGTTTGACTCGTTTGACTCGTTTCACTCGTTTCACTCGTTTCACTCGTTTGACTCGTTTGACTCGTTTGACTCGTTTGAGTCGTTTGACGCATTTGACTCGTTTGACTCGTTTGACTCGTTTGACTCGTTTGACTCGTTTGACTCGTTTGACTCGTTTGACTCGTTTGACACGTTTGACTCGTTTGACTCGATTGACTCGTTTGACTCGTTTGGATCGTTTAACTCGCTTGACTCAATTGTCCTGTTCGACCCGTTTGACTCGTTTAACTCGTTTGACTCGTTTGACTCGTTTGACTCGTTTGACTCGTTTGACTTGATTGTCCTGTTCGACCCGTTTGACCCGTTTGACCCGTTTGACTCGTTCGACCCGTTTGACTCGTTTGACTCGTTTGACTCGTTTGACTCGTTTGACTCGTATGACTCGTTTGATTCGTTTGACACGTTTGACTCGTTTGACTCGTTTGACTCGTTTGACTCGTTTGACTCGGTTGACACGTTTGACTCGTTTGACTCGTTTGACTCGTTTGGCTCGTTTGGCTCGTTTGACTCGTTTGACTCGTTTGACTCGTTTGACCCGTTTGACTCGATTGTCCCGTTTGACCCGTTTGACCCGTTTGACCCGTTTGACCCGTTTGACCCGTTTGACCCGTTTGACCCGTTTGACCCGTTTGACCCGTTTGACCCGTTTGACTCGTTTGACTCGTTTGACTCGTTTGACTCGTTTGACTCGTTTGACCCGTTTGACCCGTTTGACTCGTATGACTCTTTTGACTCGATTGTCCTGTTCGACCCGTTTGACACGTTTAACACGTTTGACTCGTTTGACTCGTTTGACTCGTTTGACTCGTTTGACTCGTTTCACTCGTATCACTCGTTTCACTCGTTTGACTCGTTTGACTCGTTTGACTCGTTTGAGTCGTTTGACGCGTTTGACTCGTTTGACTCGTTTGACTCGTTTGACACGTTTGACTCGTTTGACTCGTTTGACTCGTTTGACTCGTTTGACACGTTTGACTCGTTTGACTCGATTGACTCGTTTGACTCGTTTGGATCGTTTAACTCGCTTGACTCAATTGTCCTGTTCGACCCGTTTGACTCGTTTAACTCGTTTGACTCGTTTGACTCGTTTGACTCGTTTGACTCGTTTGACTTGATTGTCCTGTTCGACCCGTTTGACCCGTTTGACCCGTTTGACTCGTTCGACCCGTTTGACCCGTTTGAACCGTTTGACTCGTTTGACTCGTTTGATTCGTTTGACTCGTTTGACTCGTTTGACTCGTTTGACTCGTTTGACTCGTTTGACTCGTTTGACTCGTTTGACTCGTTTGACTCGTTTGACTCGTTTGACTCGTTTGACTCGTTTGACTCGTTTGACTCGTTTGACTCGTTTGACTCGTTTGACTCGTTTGACTCGTTTGACTCGTTTGACTCGATTGACTCGTTTGACTCGTTTCACTCGTTTCACTCGTTTGACTCGTTTCACTCGTTTCACTCGTTTGACTCGTTTCACTCGTTTCACTTGTTTGACTCGTTTCACTCGTTTGACTCGTTTCACTCGTTTGAATCGTTTCACTCGTTTGACTCGTTTGACTCGTTTGACTCGTTTCACTCGTTTCACTCGTTTGACTCGTTTGACTCGTTTGCCTCGTTTGCCTCGTTTGACTCGTTTGACTCGTTTGTCTCGTTTGACTCGTTTGACTCGTTTGACTCGTTTGACTCGTTTGACTCGTTTGACTCGTTTGACTCGTTTGACTCGTTTGACTCGTTTGACTCGTTTGACTCGTTTGACTCGTTTGACTCGTTTGACTCGTTTGACTCGTTTAACTCGGTTGACTCGTTTGACTCGGTTGACTCGTTTGACTCGTTTGACTCGATTGTCCTGTTCGACCCGTTTGACCCGTTTGACACGATTGACCCGTTTGACTCGTTTGACTCGATTGACTCGTTACACTCGTTTGACTCGTTTGACTCGTTTGACTCGTTTGACTCGATTGACTCGTTTGACTCGTTTGACTCGTTTGACTCGATTGACTCGTTTGACTCGTTTGACTCGTTTCACTCGTTTGACTCGTTTGACTCGATTGACTCGTTTGACTCGTTAGACTCGCTTGACTCGTTTGTCCTGTTTGACTCGATTGACCCGTTTGACTCGTTTGACTCGTCTGACACGTTTGACTCGTCTGACTCGTTTGACTCGTATGACTCGTTTGACTCGTTTGACTCGTTTGACTCGTTTGACTCGTTTGATTGGTTCGACACGATTGACTCGATTGACTCGTCTGACACGTTTGACTCGTTTGACTCGTTTGACTCGTTTGACTCGTTTGACTCGATTGTCCTGTTCGACCCGTTTGACTCGATTGTCCTGTTCGACCCGTTTGACTCGTTTCACTCGTTTCACTCGTTTCACTCGTTTCACTCGTTTCACTCGTTAGAATCGTTTCACTCGTTTGACTCGTTTCACTCGTTTGACTCGTTTGACTCGTTTGACTCGTTTGACTCGTTTGACTCGTTTGACTCGTTTGACTCGTTTGACTTGATTGTCCTGTTCGACCCGTTTGACCCGTTTGACCCGTTTGACTCGTTCGACCCGTTTGATTCGTTTGACTCGTTTGACTCGTTTGACTCGTTTGACTCGTATGACTCGTTTGATTCGTTTGACACGTTTGACTCGTTTGACTCGTTTGACTCGTTTGACTCGTTTGACTCGGTTGACACGTTTGACTCGTTTGACTCGTTTGACTCGTTTGGCTCGTTTGGCTCGTTTGACTCGTTTGACTCGTTTGACTCGTTTGACCCGTTTGACTCGATTGTCCCGTTTGACCCGTTTGACCCGTTTGACCCGTTTGACCCGTTTGACCCGTTTGACCCGTTTGACCCGTTTGACCCGTTTGACCCGTTTGACCCGTTTGACTCGTTTGACTCGTTTGACTCGTTTGACTCGTTTGACTCGTTTGACCCGTTTGACCCGTTTGACTCGTATGACTCTTTTGACTCGATTGTCCTGTTCGACCCGTTTGACACGTTTAACACGTTTGACTCGTTTGACTCGTTTGACTCGTTTGACTCGTTTGACTCGTTTCACTCGTATCACTCGTTTCACTCGTTTGACTCGTTTGACTCGTTTGACTCGTTTGAGTCGTTTGACGCGTTTGACTCGTTTGACTCGTTTGACTCGTTTGACACGTTTGACTCGTTTGACTCGTTTGACTCGTTTGACTCGTTTGACACGTTTGACTCGTTTGACTCGATTGACTCGTTTGACTCGTTTGGATCGTTTAACTCGCTTGACTCAATTGTCCTGTTCGACCCGTTTGACTCGTTTAACTCGTTTGACTCGTTTGACTCGTTTGACTCGTTTGACTCGTTTGACTTGATTGTCCTGTTCGACCCGTTTGACCCGTTTGACCCGTTTGACTCGTTCGACCCGTTTGACCCGTTTGAACCGTTTGACTCGTTTGACTCGTTTGATTCGTTTGACTCGTTTGACTCGTTTGACTCGTTTGACTCGTTTGACTCGTTTGACTCGTTTGACTCGTTTGACTCGTTTGACTCGTTTGACTCGTTTGACTCGTTTGACTCGTTTGACTCGTTTGACTCGTTTGACTCGTTTGACTCGTTTGACTCGTTTGACTCGTTTGACTCGTTTGACTCGATTGACTCGTTTGACTCGTTTCACTCGTTTCACTCGTTTGACTCGTTTCACTCGTTTCACTTGTTTGACTCGTTTCACTCGTTTGACTCGTTTCACTCGTTTGAATCGTTTCACTCGTTTGACTCGTTTGACTCGTTTGACTCGTTTCACTCGTTTCACTCGTTTGACTCGTTTGACTCGTTTGCCTCGTTTGCCTCGTTTGACTCGTTTGACTCGTTTGTCTCGTTTGACTCGTTTGACTCGTTTGACTCGTTTGACTCGTTTGACTCGTTTGACTCGTTTGACTCGTTTGACTCGTTTGACTCGTTTGACTCGTTTGACTCGTTTGACTCGTTTGACTCGTTTGACTCGTTTGACTCGTTTAACTCGGTTGACTCGTTTGACTCGGTTGACTCGTTTGACTCGTTTGACTCGATTGTCCTGTTCGACCCGTTTGACCCGTTTGACACGATTGACCCGTTTGACTCGTTTGACTCGATTGACTCGTTACACTCGTTTGACTCGTTTGACTCGTTTGACTCGTTTGACTCGATTGACTCGTTTGACTCGTTTGACTCGTTTGACTCGATTGACTCGTTTGACTCGTTTGACTCGTTTGACTCGTTTCACTCGTTTGACTCGTTTGACTCGATTGACTCGTTTGACTCGTTAGACTCGCTTGACTCGTTTGTCCTGTTTGACTCGATTGACCCGTTTGACTCGTTTGACTCGTCTGACACGTTTGACTCGTCTGACTCGTTTGACTCGTATGACTCGTTTGACTCGTTTGACTCGTTTGACTCGTTTGACTCGTTTGATTGGTTCGACACGATTGACTCGATTGACTCGTCTGACACGTTTGACTCGTTTGACTCGTTTGACTCGTTTGACTCGTTTGACTCGATTGTCCTGTTCGACCCGTTTGACTCGATTGTCCTGTTCGACCCGTTTGACTCGTTTCACTCGTTTCACTCGTTTCACTCGTTTCACTCGTTTCACTCGTTAGAATCGTTTGACTCGTTTGACTCGTTTCACTCGTTTGACTCGTTTGACTCGTTTGACTCGTTTGACTCGTTTGACTCGTTTGACTCGTTTGACTCGTTTGACTCGTTTGACTCGTTTGACTCGTTTGACTCGTTTGACTCGTTTGACTCGTTTGACTCGTTTGACTCGTTTGACTCGTTTGACTCGTTTGACTCGTTTGACTCGTTTGACTCGTTTGACTCGTTTGACCCGTTTGACCCGTTTGACTCGTATGACTCTTTTGACTCGATTGTCCTGTTCGACCCGTTTGACACGTTTAACACGTTTGACTCGTTTGACTCGTTTGACTCGTTTGACTCGTTTCACTCGTTTCACTCGTTTCACTCGTTTGACTCGTTTGACTCGTTTGACTCGTTTGAGTCGTTTGACGCGTTTGACTCGTTTGACTCGTTTGACTCGTTTGACACGTTTGACTCGTTTGACTCGTTTGACTCGTTTGACTCGTTTGACACGTTTGACTCGTTTGACTCGATTGACTCGTTTGACTCGTTTGGATCGTTTAACTCGCTTGACTCAATTGTCCTGTTCGACCCGTTTGACTCGTTTAACTCGTTTGACTCGTTTGACTCGTTTGACTCGTTTGACTCGTTTGACTTGATTGTCCTGTTCGACCCGTTTGACCCGTTTGACCCGTTTGACTCGTTCGACCCGTTTGACCCGTTTGAACCGTTTGACTCGTTTGACTCGTTTGATTCGTTTGACTCGTTTGACTCGTTTGACTCGTTTGACTCGTATGACTCGTTTGATTCGTTTGACACGTTTGACTCGTTTGACTCGTTTGACTCGTTTGACTCGTTTGACTCGGTTGACACGTTTGACTCGTTTGACTCGTTTGACTCATTTGGCTCGTTTGGCTCGTTTGACTCGTTTGACTCGTTTGACTCGTTTGACCCGTTTGACTCGATTGTCCCGTTTGACCCGTTTGACCCGTTTGACCCGTTTGACCCGTTTGACCCGTTTGACCCGTTTGACCCGTTTGACCCGTTTGACCCGTTTGACCCGTTTGACCCGTTTGACCCGTTTGACCCGTTTGACCCGTTTGACCCGTTTGACCCGTTTGACTCGTTTGACTCGTTTGACTCGTTTGACTCGTTTGACTCGTTTGACTCGTTTGACTCGTTTGACTCGTTTGTCTCGTTTGACTCGTTTGACTCGTTTGACTCGTTTGACTCGTTTGACTCGTTTGACTCGTTTGACTCGTTTGACTCGTTTGACTCGTTTGAGTCGTTTGACGCGTTTGACTCGTTTGACTCGTTTGACTCGTTTGACTCGTTTGACTCGTTTGACTCGTTTGACTCGTTTGACTCGTTTGACACGTTTGACTCGTTTGACTCGATTGACTCGTTTGACTCGTTTGGATCGTTTAACTCGCTTGACTCAATTGTCCTGTTCGACCCGTTTGACTCGTTTAACTCGTTTGACTCGTTTGACTCGTTTGACTCGTTTGACTCGTTTGACTTGATTGTCCTGTTCGACCCGTTTGACCCGTTTGACCCGTTTGACTCGTTCGACCCGTTTGACCCGTTTGAACCGTTTGACTCGTTTGACTCGTTTGATTCGTTTGACTCGTTTGACTCGTTTGACTCGTTTGACTCGTATGACTCGTTTGATTCGTTTGACACGTTTGACTCGTTTGACTCGTTTGACTCGTTTGACTCGTTTGACTCGGTTGACACGTTTGACTCGTTTGACTCGTTTGACTCGTTTGGCTCGTTTGGCTCGTTTGACTCGTTTGACTCGTTTGACTCGTTTGACCCGTTTGACTCGATTGTCCCGTTTGACCCGTTTGACCCGTTTGACCCGTTTGACCCGTTTGACCCGTTTGACCCGTTTGACCCGTTTGACCCGTTTGACCCGTTTGACCCGTTTGACCCGTTTGACCCGTTTGACTCGTTTGACTCGTTTGACTCGTTTGACTCGTTTGACTCGTTTGACCCGTTTGACCCGTTTGACTCGTATGACTCTTTTGACTCGATTGTCCTGTTCGACCCGTTTGACACGTTTAACACGTTTGACTCGTTTGACTCGTTTGACTCGTTTGACTCGTTTGACTCGTTTCACTCGTTTCACTCGTTTGACTCGTTTGACTCGTTTGACTCGTTTGACTCGTTTGACTCGGTTGACACGTTTGACTCGTTTGACTCGTTTGACTCGTTTGGCTCGTTTGGCTCGTTTGACTCGTTTGACTCGTTTGACTCGTTTGACCCGTTTGACTCGATTGTCCCGTTTGACCCGTTTGACCCGTTTGACCCGTTTGACCCGTTTGACCCGTTTGACCCGTTTGACCCGTTTGACCCGTTTGACCCGTTTGACCCGTTTGACCCGTTTGACCCGTTTGACCCGTTTGACTCGTTTGACTCGTTTCACTCGTTTGACTCGTTTGACTCGATTGACTCGTTTGACTCGTTAGACTCGCTTGACTCGTTTGTCCTGTTTGACTCGATTGACCCGTTTGACTCGTTTGACTCGTCTGACACGTTTGACTCGTTTGACTCGTTTGACTCGTTTGACTCGTTTGACTCGATTGTCCTGTTCGACCCGTTTGACTCGATTGTCCTGTTCGACCCGTTTGACTCGTTTCACTCGTTTCACTCGTTTCACTCGTTTCACTCGTTTCACTCGTTAGAAACGTTTCACTCGTTTGACTCGTTTCACTCGACTCGTTTGACTCGTTTCACTTGTTTGACTCGTTTCACTCGTTTGACTCGTATGACTCGTTTGATTGGTTCGACACGATTGACTCGATTGACTCGTTTGACTCGTTTGAATCGTTTGACTCGTTTGACTCGTTTGACTCGTATGACTCGTTTGACTCGTTTGACTCGTACGACTGGTTTGTGTCGATTGACTCGTTTGACTCGTTTGACTCGTTTGACTCGTTTGACTCGTTTGACTCGTTTGACTCGTTTGACTCGTTTGACTCGTTTGACTCGTTTGACTCGTTTGACTCGTTTGACTCGTTTGACTCGTTTGACTCGTTTGACTCGTTTGACACGTTTGACTCGTTTGACTCGTTTGACTCGTTTGACTCGTTTGACTCGTTTGACTCGTTTGACTCGTTTGACTCGTTTGACTCGTTTGACTCGTTTGACTCGTTTGACTCGTTTGACTCGTTTGACTCGTTTGACTCGTTTGACTCGTTTGACTCGTTTGACTCGTTTGACTCGTTTGACTCGTTTGACTCGATTGACTCGTTTCACTCGTTTCACTCGTTTCACTCGTTTGACTCGTTTCACTCGTTTCACTTGTTTGACTCGTTTCACTCGTTTGACTCGTTTCACTCGTTTGAATCGTTTCACTCGTTTGACTCGTTTGACTCGTTTCACTCGTTTGACTCGTTTGAGTCGTTTGACGCGTTTGACTCGTTTGACTCGTTTGACTCGTTTGACACGTTTGACTCGTTTGACTCGTTTGACTCGTTTGACTCGTTTGACACGTTTGACTCGTTTGACTCGATTGACTCGTTTGACTCGTTTGGATCGTTTAACTCGCTTGACTCAATTGTCCTGTTCGACCCGTTTGACTCGTTTAACTCGTTTGACTCGTTTGACTCGTTTGACTCGTTTGACTCGTTTGACTTGATTGTCCTGTTCGACCCGTTTTACCCGTTTGACCCGTTTGACTCGTTCGACCCGTTTGACCCGTTTGAACCGTTTGACTCGTTTGACTCGTTTGATTCGTTTGACTCGTTTGACTCGTTTGACTCGTTTGACTCGTATGACTCGTTTGATTCGTTTGACACGTTTGACTCGTTTGACTCGTTTGACTCGTTTGACTCGTTTGACTCGGTTGACACGTTTGACTCGTTTGACTCGTTTGACTCGTTTGGCTCGTTTGGCTCGTTTGACTCGTTTGACTCGTTTGACTCGTTTGACCCGTTTGACTCGATTGTCCCGTTTGACCCGTTTGACCCGTTTGACCCGTTTGACCCGTTTGACCCGTTTGACCCGTTTGACCCGTTTGACCCGTTAGACCCGTTTGACCCGTTTGACCCGTTTGACCCGTTTGACCCGTTTGACCCGTTTGACCCGTTTGACTCGTTTGACTCGTTTGACTCGTTTGACTCGTTTGACTCGTTTGACTCGTTTGACTCGTTTGTCTCGTTTGACTCGTTTGACTCGTTTGACTCGTTTGACTCGTTTGACTCGTTTGACTCGTTTGACTCGTTTGACTCGTTTGACTCGTTTGACTCGTTTGACTCGTTTGACTCGTTTGACTCGTTTGACTCGTTTGACTCGTTTGACTCGTTTGACTCGTTTGACTCGTTTGACTCGTTTGACTCGTTTGACTCGTTTGACTCCTTTGACTCGTTTGACTCGTTTGACTCGTTTGACTCGTTGGACTAGTTTGACTCGTTTGACTCGTTTGACTCGTTTGACCCGTTTGACTGGTTTGACTCGTTTGAGTCGTTTGACTCGTTTGACTCGTTTGACTCGTTTGACTCGTTTGACTCGTTTGACTCGTTTGACTCGTTTGGATCGTTTAACTCGCTTGACCCAATTGTCCTGTTCGACCCGTTTGACTCGTTTAACTCGTTTGACTCGTTTGACTCGTTTGACTCGTTTGACTCGTTTGACTTGATTGTCCTGTTCGACCCGTTTGACCCGTTTGACCCGTTTGACTCGTTCGACCCGTTTGACCCGTTTGAACCGTTTGACTCGTTTGACTCGTTTGATTCGTTTGACTCGTTTGACTCGTTTGACTCGTTTGACTCGTATGACTCGTTTGATTCGTTTGACACGTTTGACTCGTTTGACTCGTTTGACTCGTTTGACTCGTTTGACTCGGTTGACACGTTTGACTCGTTTGACTCGTTTGACTCGTTTGGCTCGTTTGGCTCGTTTGACTCGTTTGACTCGTTTGACTCGTTTGACCCGTTTGACTCGATTGTCCCGTTTGACCCGTTTGACCCGTTTGACCCGTTTGACCCGTTTGACCCGTTTGACCCGTTTGACTCGTTTGACCCGTTTGACCCGTTTGACCCGTTTGACCCGTTTGACCCGTTTGACCCGTTTGACCCGTTTGACCCGTTTGACTCGTTTGACTCGTTTGACTCGTTTGACTCGTTTGACTCGTTTGACTCGTTTGACTCGTTTGTCTCGTTTGACTCGTTTGACTCGTTTGACTCGTTTGACTCGTTTGACTCGTTTGACTCGTTTGACTCGTTTGACTCGTTTGACTCGTTTGACTCGTTTGACTCGTTTGACTCGTTTGACTCGTTTGACTCGTTTGACTCGTTTGACTCGTTTGACTCGTTTGACTCGTTTGACTCGTTTGACTCGTTTGACTCGTTTGACTCCTTTGACTCGTTTGACTCGTTTGACTCGTTTGACTCGTTGGACTAGTTTGACTCGTTTGACTCGTTTGACTCGTTTGACCCGTTTGACTGGTTTGACTCGTTTGAGTCGTTTGACTCGTTTGACTCGTTTGACTCGTTTGACTCGTTTGACTCGTTTGACTCGTTTGACTCGTTTGACTCGTTTGACTCGTTTGACTCGTTTGACCCGTTTGACTCGATTGTCCCGTTTGACCCGTTTGACCCGTTTGACCCGTTTGACCCGTTTGACCCGTTTGACCCGTTTGACTCGTTTGACCCGTTTGACCCGTTTGACCCGTTTGACCCGTTTGACCCGTTTGACCCGTTTGACCCGTTTGACCCGTTTGACTCGTTTGACTCGTTTGACTCGTTTGACTCGTTTGACTCGTTTGACTCGTTTGACTCGTTTGTCTCGTTTGACTCGTTTGACTCGTTTGACTCGTTTGACTCGTTTGACTCGTTTGACTCGTTTGACTCGTTTGACTCGTTTGACTCGTTTGACTCGTTTGACTCGTTTGACTCGTTTGACTCGTTTGACTCGTTTGACTCGTTTGACTCGTTTGACTCGTTTGACTCGTTTGACTCCTTTGACTCGTTTGACTCCTTTGACTCGTTTGACTCGTTTGACTCGTTTGACTCGTTGGACTAGTTTGACTCGTTTGACTCGTTTGACTCGTTTGACCCGTTTGACTGGTTTGACTCGTTTGAGTCGTTTGACTCGTTTGACTCGTTTGACTCGTTTGACTCGTTTGACTCGTTTGACTCGTTTGACTCGTTTGACTCGTTTGACTCGTTTGACTCGTTTGACTCGTTTGACTCGTTTGACTCGTTTGACTCGTTTGACTCGTTTGACTCGTTTGACTCGTTTGACTCGTTTGACCCGTTTGACCCGTTTGACCCGTTTGACTCGTATGACTCTTTTGACTCGATTGTCCTGTTCGACCCGTTTGACACGTTTAACACGTTTGACTCGTTTGACTCGTTTGACTCGTTTGACTCGTTTCACTCGTATCACTCGTTTCACTCGTTTGACTCGTTTGACTCGTTTGACTCGTTTGAGTCGTTTGACGCGTTTGACTCGTTTGACTCGTTTGACTCGTTTGACTCGTTTGACTCGTTTGACTCGTTTGACTCGTTTGACTCGTTTGACACGTTTGACTCGTTTGACTCGATTGACTCGTTTGACTCGTTTGGATCGTTTAACTCGCTTGACTCAATTGTCCTGTTCGACCCGTTTGACTCGTTTAACTCGTTTGACTCGTTTGACTCGTTTGACTCGTTTGACTCGTTTGACTTGATTGTCCTGTTCGACCCGTTTGACCCGTTTGACCCGTTTGACTCGTTCGACCCGTTTGACCCGTTTGAACCGTTTGACTCGTTTGACTCGTTTGATTCGTTTGACTCGTTTGACTCGTTTGACTCGTTTGACTCGTTTGACTCGTTTGATTCGTTTGACACGTTTGACTCGTTTGACTCGTTTGACTCGTTTGACTCGTTTGACTCGGTTGACACGTTTGACTCGTTTGACTCGTTTGACTCGTTTGGCTCGTTTGGCTCGTTTGACTCGTTTGACTCGTTTGACTCGTTTGACCCGTTTGACTCGATTGTCCCGTTTGACCCGTTTGACCCGTTTGACCCGTTTGACCCGTTTGACCCGTTTGACTCGTATGACTCTTTTGACTCGATTGTCCTGTTCGACCCGTTTGACACGTTTAACACGTTTGACTCGTTTGACTCGTTTGACTCGTTTGACTCGTATGACTCGTTTCACTCGTTTCACTCGTTTCACTCGTTTGACTCGTTTGACTCGTTTGACTCGTTTGAGTCGTTTGACGCGTTTGACTCGTTTGACTCGTTTGACTCGTTTGACACGTTTGACACGTTTGACTCGTTTGACTCGTTTGACTCGTTTGACTCGTTTGACACGTTTGACTCGTTTGACTCGATTGACTCGTTTGACTCGTTTGGATCGTTTAACTCGCTTGACTCAATTGTCCTGTTCGACCCGTTTGACTCGTTTAACTCGTTTGACTCGTTTGACTCGTTTGACTCGTTTGACTCGTTTGACTTGATTGACTCGTTTGACTCGATTGACTCGTATGACTCGTTTTACTCGTTTGACTCGTTTGGCTCGTTTGGCTCGTTTGACTCGTTTGACTCGTTTGACTCGTTTGACTCGTTTGACTCGTTTGACTCGTTTGACACGTTTGACTCGTTTGACTCGATTGACTCGTTTGACTCGTTTGGATCGTTTAACTCGCTTGACTCAATTGTCCTGTTCGACCCGTTTGACTCGTTTAACTCGTTTGACTCGTTTGACTCGTTTGACTCGTTTGACTCGTTTGACTTGATTGTCCTGTTCGACCCGTTTGACCCGTTTGACCCGTTTGACTCGTTCGACCCGTTTGACCCGTTTGAACCGTTTGACTCGTTTGACTCGTTTGATTCGTTTGACTCGTTTGACTCGTTTGACTCGTTTGACTCGTATGACTCGTTTGACTCGTTTGACTCGTTTGACTCGTTTGACTCGTTTGACTCGTTTGACTCGTTTGACTCGTTTGACTCGTTTGACTCGTTTGACTCGTTTGACTCCTTTGACTCGTTTGACTCGTTGGACTAGTTTGACTCGTTTGACTCGTTTGACTCGTTTGACTCGTTTGACTCGTTTGACTCGTTTGACTCGTTTGACTCGTTTGACTCGTTTGACTCGTTTGACTCGTTTGACTCGTTTGACTCGTTTGACTCGTTTGACTCGTTTGACTCGTTTGACTCGTTTGACTCGTTTGACTCGTTTGACTCGTTTGACTCGTTTGACTCGTTTGACTCGTTTGACTCGTTTGACTCGTTTGACTCGTTTGACTCGTTTGACTCGTTTGACTCGTTTGACTCGTTTGACTCGTTTGACTCGTTTGACTCGTTTGACTCGTTTGACTCGTTTGACTCGTTTGACTCGTTTGACTCGTTTGACTCGTTTGACTCGTTTGACTCGTTTGACTCGTTTGACTCGTTTGACTCGTTTGACTCGTTTGACTCGTTTGACTCGTTTGACTCGTTTGACTCGTTTGACTCGTTTGACTCGTTTGACTCGTTTGACTCGTTTGACTCGTTTGACTCGTTTGACTCGTTTGACTCGTTTGACTCGTTTGACTCGTTTGACTCGTTTGACTCGTTTGACTCGTTTGACCCGATTGACTCGTTTGCTAACGAGCAAAACGAGTCAAACGAGTCAAACGAGTCAAACGAGAGAAACGAGAGAAACGAGCCAAACGAGTCAAAGGAGTCAAGCGAGTCAAACGAGTCAAACGAGTCAAACGTGTCAAACGAGTCAAACGAGTCAAACGAGTCAAACGAGACAAACGAGTCAAACGAGTCAAACGTGTCAAACGAGTCAAACGTGTCAAACGAGTCAATCGACTCAAACGAGTCAAACGAGTCAAACGAGTCAAACGGGTCAAACGAGTCAAACGGGTCAAACGAGTCAAACGGGTCAAACGAGTCAATCGGGTCAAACGAGTCAATCGGGTCAAACGAGTCAATCGGGTGAAACGAGTCAATCGGGTGAAACGAGTCAATCGGGTCAAACGAGTCAATCGGGTCAAGCGAGTCAAACGAGTCAAACGAGTCAAACGAGTCAAACGAGTCAAACGAGTCAAACGACTTATTCGACTCAATCGACTCATTCGACTCATTCGACTCAAACGAGACAATCGAGTCTATCGAGTTATACGAGTCAATCGAGTCAAACGACTCAAACGACTCAAACGACTCAAACGAGTCAAACGACTCAAACGAGTCAAACGACTCAAACGAGTCAAACGAGCCAAACGAGCCAAACGAGTCAAAGGAGCCAAACGACTCAAACGACTCGAACGAGCCAAACGAGCCAAACGAGTCAAAGGAGTCAAACGAGTCAAACGAGCCAAACGAGCCAAACGAGCCAAACGAGTCAAACGACTCAAACGAGAGAAACGAGCCAAACGAGTCAAAGGAGTCAAACGAGTCAATGGAGGCAAACGAGACAAACGAGTTAAACGAGTCAAACGAGTCATACGCATCAAACGAGTCAACGAGTCAAACGAGTCAAACGAGTCAAACGGGTCAAACGAGTCAAACGAGTCAAACGAGTCAATCGAGTCAAACGAGTCGAACGAGTCGAACGAGTCCAACGAGTCGAACGAGTCGAACGAGTCCAACGAGTCGAACGAGTCCAACGAGTCGAACGAGTCCAACGAGTCGAACGAGTCCAACGAGTCGAACGAGTCCAACGAGTCGAACGAGTCCAACGAGTCGAACGAGTCCAACGAGTCGAACGAGTCCAACGAGTCGAACGAGTCAACCGAGTGAAACGAGTCGAGCGAGTCCAACGAGTCGAGCGAGTCGAACGAGTCGAACGAGTCGAACGAGTCGAACGAGTCGAACGAGTCGAACGAGTCGAACGAGTCGAACGAGTCGAACGAGTCGAACGAGTCGAACGAGTCGAACGAGTCGAACGAGTCGAACGAGTCGAACGAGTCGAACGAGTCGAACGAGTCGAACGAGTCGAACGAGTCGAACGAGTCGAACGAGTCGAACGAGTCGAACGAGTCGAACGAGTCGAACGAGTCGAACGAGTCGAACGAGTCGAACGAGTCGAACGAGTCGAACGAGTCGAACGAGTCGAACGAGTCGAACGAGTCGAACGAGTCGAACGAGTCGAACGAGTCGAACGAGTCGAACGAGTCGAACGAGTCGAACGAGTCGAACGAGTCGAACGAGTCGAACGAGTCGAACGAGTCGAACGAGTCGAACGAGTCGAACGAGTCGAACGAGTCGAACGAGTCGAACGAGTCGAACGAGTCGAACGAGTCGAACGAGTCGAACGAGTCGAACGAGTCGAACGAGTCGAACGAGTCGAACGAGTCGAACGAGTCGAACGAGTCGAACGAGTCGAACGAGTCGAACGAGTCGAACGAGTCGAACGAGTCGAACGAGTCGAACGAGTCGAACGAGTCGAACGAGTCGAACGAGTCGAACGAGTCGAACGAGTCGAACGAGTCGAACGAGTCGAACGAGTCGAACGAGTCGAACGAGTCGAACGAGTCGAACGAGTCGAACGAGTCGAACGAGTCGAACGAGTCGAACGAGTCGAACGAGTCGAACGAGTCGAACGAGTCGAACGAGTCGAACGAGTCGAACGAGTCGAACGAGTCGAACGAGTCGAACGAGTCGAACGAGTCGAACGAGTCGAACGAGTCGAACGAGTCGAACGAGTCGAACGAGTCGAACGAGTCGAACGAGTCGAACGAGTCGAACGAGTCGAACGAGTCGAACGAGTCGAACGAGTCGAACGAGTCGAACGAGTCGAACGAGTCGAACGAGTCGAACGAGTCGAACGAGTCGAACGAGTCGAACGAGTCGAACGAGTCGAACGAGTCGAACGAGTCGAACGAGTCGAACGAGTCGAACGAGTCGAACGAGTCGAACGAGTCGAACGAGTCGAACGAGTCGAACGAGTCGAACGAGTCGAACGAGTCGAACGAGTCGAACGAGTCGAACGAGTCGAACGAGTCGAACGAGTCGAACGAGTCGAACGAGTCGAACGAGTCGAACGAGTCGAACGAGTCGAACGAGTCGAACGAGTCGAACGAGTCGAACGAGTCGAACGAGTCGAACGAGTCGAACGAGTCGAACGAGTCGAACGAGTCGAACGAGTCGAACGAGTCGAACGAGTCGAACGAGTCGAACGAGTCGAACGAGTCGAACGAGTCGAACGAGTCGAACGAGTCGAACGAGTCGAACGAGTCGAACGAGTCGAACGAGTCGAACGAGTCGAACGAGTCGAACGAGTCGAACGAGTCGAACGAGTCGAACGAGTCGAACGAGTCGAACGAGTCGAACGAGTCGAACGAGTCGAACGAGTCGAACGAGTCGAACGAGTCGAACGAGTCGAACGAGTCGAACGAGTCGAACGAGTCGAACGAGTCGAACGAGTCGAACGAGTCGAACGAGTCGAACGAGTCGAACGAGTCGAACGAGTCGAACGAGTCGAACGAGTCGAACGAGTCGAACGAGTCGAACGAGTCGAACGAGTCGAACGAGTCGAACGAGTCGAACGAGTCGAACGAGTCGAACGAGTCGAACGAGTCGAACGAGTCGAACGAGTCGAACGAGTCGAACGAGTCGAACGAGTCGAACGAGTCGAACGAGTCGAACGAGTCGAACGAGTCGAACGAGTCGAACGAGTCGAACGAGTCGAACGAGTCGAACGAGTCGAACGAGTCGAACGAGTCGAACGAGTCGAACGAGTCGAACGAGTCGAACGAGTCGAACGAGTCGAACGAGTCGAACGAGTCGAACGAGTCGAACGAGTCGAACGAGTCGAACGAGTCGAACGAGTCGAACGAGTCGAACGAGTCGAACGAGTCGAACGAGTCGAACGAGTCGAACGAGTCGAACGAGTCGAACGAGTCGAACGAGTCGAACGAGTCGAACGAGTCGAACGAGTCGAACGAGTCGAACGAGTCGAACGAGTCGAACGAGTCGAACGAGTCGAACGAGTCGAACGAGTCGAACGAGTCGAACGAGTCGAACGAGTCGAACGAGTCGAACGAGTCGAACGAGTCGAACGAGTCGAACGAGTCGAACGAGTCGAACGAGTCGAACGAGTCGAACGAGTCATACGAGTCAAACGAGTCAAACGAGTCAAACGAGTCAAACGAGTCATACGAGTCAAACGAGTCAAACGAGTCAAACGAGTCAAAAGGGTCAAACGGGTCGAACAGGACAATCGAGTCAAACGACTCAAACGAGTCAAACGAGTCAAACGAGTCAAGCGAGTCAAACGAGTCAAACGTGTCAAACGTGTCAAACGAGTCAAACCAGTCAAACGAGTCAAACGAGTCAAACGAGTCGAACGAGTCAAACGAGTCGAACGAGTCAAACGAGTCGAACGAGTTGTTACGTCCTGAAGGGACTGACTGCAGATCACCCCGAGCGGCTGGAATGATCTACCGGGTTCTTGCTCTTTTAAAGGGCTTAGGCCCACCTTGACTATACTTACCAGGAAGGGGAAGGGGTTGAAATGAATGTTTACAAAGGGATTTAAGGAACAACGATAAAATTCAGTATATATTCTGAGTAAAGATAATATAAATTACATACCTCAGAGACGGCGCTCCGTCTCTGCTGACGCTAGGGTATCGCGCGTGGCACGCTTGCCGTCTAGCGTTTCAATCGCTCGCAGAGTCGCTGACCCAAGGGTAGGTCGTGGTCGCTCGCTGTGCTCTCGGAAGTCGGTGGCCCTGGGGCCCGTCGTAGCGCACTGTCTCTAACGTCGGATTTCGATTTTCGCGAGGGGCTCTCCCGGCGAGGCCGTTTCCAGTATATCGGACGGAGTTACCCTTCTCACGAATTCTATCGGCCGAGCGTACTTCGCGGACTCTACGCGGAGACGTGATCGCGGTATCTAGACGGTCCTCTGGTCCGTCGTCACTTCCTATCTCGAGTTCAAGAATGAGAATGTTCTATCGGTGGGTGGAGTTCCTACCGCGCGTACGCGTGTCGATCAGACCGACTCCAAAACCCAAAATCGAATGCCCGGGCCCAAGTCGCCTGCTACCGTTCTTGCCTCGCGTTTTCGAAGTCCGTAGGGGGAAATCGCCCCGTCGGCACCTCGATCGCTCCCTATTTCGAAATATCGAGACCCGGGCTGTCGACGGTCACGTTGTGCAGACGACCCTGGATTCCGCGGTTCGGCGACCTGCCTGCCGCGCGCGAGGCGATTCCGCTGAATCGCCGATGTCGAAAGAAAGCGACGCGTGGATAGCGAGCACGGGATGGACCTGAAGGGCCCATGTAACAGAGTCAAACGAGTCGAACGAGTCAAACGAGTCGAACGAGTCAAACGAGTCGAACGAGTCAAACGAGTCGAACGAGTCGAACGAGTCGAACGAGTCGAACGAGTCGAACGAGTCAAACGAGTCGAACGAGTCAAACGAGTCGAACGAGTCAAACGAGTCGAACGAGTCAAACGAGTCGAACGAGTCAAACGAGTCGAACGAGTCAAACGAGTCGAACGAGTCAAACGAGTCGAACGAGTCAAACGAGTCGAACGAGTCAAACGAGTCGAACGAGTCAAACGAGTCGAACGAGTCAAACGAGTCGAACGAGTCAAACGAGTCGAACGAGTCAAACGAGTCGAACGAGTCAAACGAGTCGAACGAGTCAAACGAGTCGAACGAGTCAAACGAGGCAAACGAGTCAAACGAGGCAAACGAGTCAAACGAGGCAAACGAGTCAACCGAGTCAAACGAGTCAAACGAGTCAAACGAGTCAAAAGTGTCAAACGCGTCAAACGACTCAAACGAGTCAAACCAGTCAAACGGATCAAACGGGTCGAACAGCACAATCGAGTCAAACGAGTCGAACGAGTCGAACGAGTCGAACGAGTCGAACGAGTCGAACGAGTCGAACGAGTCGAACGAGTCGAACGAGTCGAACGAGTCGAACGAGTCGAACGAGTCGAACGAGTCGAACGAGTCGAACGAGTCGAACGAGTCGAACGAGTCGAACGAGTCGAACGAGTCGAACGAGTCGAACGAGTCGAACGAGTCGAACGAGTCGAACGAGTCGAACGAGTCGAACGAGTCGAACGAGTCGAACGAGTCGAACGAGTCGAACGAGTCGAACGAGTCGAACGAGTCGAACGAGTCGAACGAGTCGAACGAGTCGAACGAGTCGAACGAGTCGAACGAGTCGAACGAGTCGAACGAGTCGAACGAGTCGAACGAGTCGAACGAGTCGAACGAGTCGAACGAGTCGAACGAGTCGAACGAGTCGAACGAGTCGAACGAGTCGAACGAGTCGAACGAGTCGAACGAGTCGAACGAGTCGAACGAGTCGAACGAGTCGAACGAGTCGAACGAGTCGAACGAGTCGAACGAGTCGAACGAGTCGAACGAGTCGAACGAGTCGAACGAGTCGAACGAGTCGAACGAGTCGAACGAGTCGAACGAGTCGAACGAGTCGAACGAGTCGAACGAGTCGAACGAGTCGAACGAGTCGAACGAGTCGAACGAGTCGAACGAGTCGAACGAGTCGAACGAGTCGAACGAGTCGAACGAGTCGAACGAGTCGAACGAGTCGAACGAGTCGAACGAGTCGAACGAGTCGAACGAGTCGAACGAGTCGAACGAGTCGAACGAGTCGAACGAGTCGAACGAGTCGAACGAGTCGAACGAGTCGAACGAGTCGAACGAGTCGAACGAGTCGAACGAGTCGAACGAGTCGAACGAGTCGAACGAGTCGAACGAGTCGAACGAGTCGAACGGGTCGAACAGGACAATCGAGTCAAACGAGTCAAACGAGTCAAACGAGTCAAACGAGTCAAACGAGTCAAACGAGTCAAACGGTTTGAACAGGACAATCGAGTCAAGCGAGTTAAACGAGCCAACCGAGTCAAACGAGTCAAACGAGTCAAACGAGTGTTACGTCCCTACTTCCTTATTTAAGCGCGATTTCTAGGGAATTTATATTTTCTATCCGCTTTTGAACTAATCCTGGGACTTAACGCTCTGGGATAGTTGAGAATGATTGTTACGCGTATTATTGAACATACTTACTTTTTATAATGCGATGAGTCGCCAGGGGATGGGAGCGTTCGGAATGCCGATAATTTCTAGAGCTGCGTTGGATTTCTGTTGGGCCCAATCGCCGCAGTAGATCGTGATTCCCTTAACCCTTGGCTTGATGTTTTTTATTACGGGAGTTGGGGTGACTCCCAACGAGGATCCTATTGCTGGGGCGCACTTATAATTATAGTTTATTCTTCGTAGTTGTACCTTTCGCCCGGCACGATTGCTTTTAGGCATCTGGGAATTAATTAAATCTTTTAGTTTTGTTCAAATGGAACTCGGTTTACGCTTACACTCCAGAGGACACTGGTGGGCAGCTGTCTGCGCGCCAGTGATTCTAAAGAATCAGCTCAAACCATAGTTCGTTAATTATTCATTTTTTTTATGAATTGATGGATCGATTCGTATTAAATTGACCGCGTATACAGATTGATCTCTAGTATCTAGTGACATAGTGGGCAGCTGACTGCTCGCCAATGACACTTTCAACAGAGGAGAATCTGGATTTCTTTATTCTCATTTCTACGGTAACTCAAAAAACACTCAGAATGCCCAAAAGCTTAGGAAGGCTAGTAAAACACTTGGAACGCGTTAAATATGATTTTATCACTTTTATTAATAATAAAAACTTCACTTACAACTTTTACACTTTGAAAAATAAAACGTGGACACTGAAGCGAATGTTTTAGATGATTCCGGTAATTATTATGGTAATGAGCTCCGCGGGTGGTCAGTCCCTTTTTATAGGGCAATTGGTCACTCCTACTCTAGGATTTGTCACATGACAAATCATAGGTGGGAGAGCCCACCCCACAGCCTCCACCTGGGATCTTCCAGGGAGAATCTTCCCATCGCGCTATCTGAGAATCTGTTTACGATTTAGTCACGTTCCTCCGTGGCCTTTTATGTGTCTTTCCTCGCGACTAATATGTATTATTTTTAGATTCCCAGCGGCGACGATAGCAAGATTCTTTATACATATTTGGATTTATATGTTTATTATATTTTTTGTACGGTTGATACCGTGCGGCTTACGTACTAGGGTCTGAAGTTAAATACATGATATGGGTATCGGTGATCGAGTATCGGGAAATAAATGGGAGGGCAATCTTCTGGCGAGGACCAGGGGCACAGCTCTGCGAAGGTGGTGTCGACTCCGCTGGTTGATAAGGCCCTCCGTCCCATGCTGAACGTCAGCTGGTGTTGACTGGGCCTCTTTCGTGTGCGTGCGGTCAACGAGCTGGTGTACTGCTGACTGTCCGCTACCTCCTTGATGCTGTTTGTCCTGTTCGCTGTTGCCGTTCGAATATCCCTTGCTCGATCTCTTCTTATTGTAACTTATTATGATAATGCCTTATCGGCAATTTGTTGCACAATATTTAGTATGATGTTTTCATACGAGGTTGTTATATTACCTCAGAGTACGGAATAGTAAATAAAATGAATTAAAGGTTAAATAATATTTGATTCTACGTCGCGGGACGTGACACCTCCCCCTTTAGAAAGCAAATTTCCAGAAGAAATTTGTTTTAATTCTTGGATGGCTTCTTTGAATTCTCTTGCCGCTGGAGTCGGTTGTCGTCCCTCGTCAGTTGTTGCTGGTTGATCTGCATTCTGCGATGATGGTTGTTTTTTCTTGGCCAAATATAATATTAAAGTTGTTATGGAGGTCCAAATTGCTCCTAACAAGTGTAATCCGCATCCGTAGACTGCATGTATTTGATATCCGTGTATAATGGTATCAAATATTGTTTTTATTATTTTAATGATAATAAAAACTCCAAGGAGTCCTGCGGTGACTGTTCCAAATTTAAGGAATCCGTTCCAGAATTTGGCTGCTGCATTCTCGGCTAATGTGGTGATGGTTTCTTCGTCCATAATTCCCATTATTGAAATTGATCCTGCGGGAATATTTTTCCCGGATACTCCTCTGGCGAGTGTGTTTAATACGGCTGCCTTTTCAGCAGGGAACATAATGTGGTCCCTTAAATTTTCCAGTTCCTTCTGTGTATATATCCCGCTGGTTGCGAGATCCGAAGGAGATGTGTAGTGCCAACTGAGTTTTGTTTTTGGATGTAATAATTGAGGTGGACGGACTTCAATCGGATGTGGTGAAATTCTGTGCCATGCTTGGTCGATTTCATACATGACTGGTAGAATGGGACTACATTCTCTATGTGTCCCTTGAGTGGTTAAAATATGTGTCTTCGGTGTTAAGAACATTGAATTATTTTTTAACCATACAGGCAATTCTATATAGCATTCATCTGTTTGGCGTATTTTAACTTGAACAGAAATGCATTTTATAATGTGAATCACTTCGCCAGCTACTAGTGCCATATGTCCCGGTGTTTTCGTGACTATATTAGCAAATTCGTCTGGTTTCAGCGTAGCAATTATCAGAGCATTGTTTAATATTTGTTGTTCCAATAAGCATTTTTGTAAAATGATGTCTCTGTATAGGGTTTTCAATTCAGTTCTTATATGTTTCTCCACGTAGACAAATTTGGAATTCACGTACGTGAAAATATCTAAATTTTCTACTGGGATTTTGTGTAAAGATGCAAAAATTCTTTCCTTCGTTGTTTCCAAGATAAATAACTTTGGATGTTCCGTTTGTATGAGCGTATAACCACATAGATGTTGCTCTCCTATTGGAGTTAAAGCGAACGTAATATCTTGTGTAGTCAATGCATATACGGAAGGTGATTTTTCTTCGGCTTGGCTGGTATCGGTAATTTTGGATGCCAGCCCTTCGTAGAGTACATCATAGCGATCGAATTTGCAAGTCGATGGTGGAAAGGAGTGCCAGAACGTGTGTCCGTCCTCGTTGTCCACGCAAAATCCGTTTTGAAAATAGCATATAGTTCCAGATTTCAATATGATTTTGTTATGCTCCAGTCGTACTGGTACTAGAGCAGTTTTGAGTGTTATTTTCGCCATTGCTTGTACTACTACTTTTTCCCATGATCCATAAGGGTCGGAAAATTGTGCTCCGGTACATTTTCCATCTGCGGTGAGTGATCCGGCCATGGTGAATGTCCGGGTTGATGTTTGGTTCATTTTGAGTCCCACCAAATAGACGTTGTTACCAATGACGGTGGATCCGTATCCATGCATATCTCGGCATTGACGTTCGGTTAAATCTTCGAGGTATTCATTTAATCCGTTGTGTACTGCGGAAATGTGTGAATGCATTCCGCAATAATAAATGGTTCTTGAAATTATCAGCTTGCATTGGATGACTTCCACGTAGTTGAAGTCCGAGAGTTGCAGAAGTTGAATGTAGATTTCCTTTGTAGTTGTGGAGATTGGGTTGATTTCGCAATCTCCTACTGAATTTAATGAGACGGTTGTCACGTTTAAATGTTGCCCATTGCAATCGAATCCAATGAGGGCCCAAACGAGATTTACGTTGATTAGAATTATCCATGGTAAAATCATGATAATTCCCCTTTTAATAAAAAAAAATAATAAAATTTGTTTTGATCTATCGTTATTTTAACAACGATTCATAATATTCCCTTTAGTATTTCGTACTCTAAGTATTTGATCGTTTAATTACTTTGTATACGATTTTGTTTTAATTACTAATCAACCTGGATTGGACCTAATATATGCAAGTTTAAGTTTATTTATATGTACTGTACGGGTTGTCCCATCAGATAATATTTTGACATTCTGATTTGGTAACAATTCAAGTACTTTATACGGTTCTGAGTACTGATCTGCGAACTTCGTCCTCCGAGGTTCTTTCATGAGATATACTAAGTCTCCTGCTTTAAAATTTTGCGGATTAATTTTCCGATCATAATACTGTTTAGATTTGGCTTTTGCCTTTATCAAATTTTCTCGGGCTTGAGTTTGCAGATCAGTTATTTTGCGAAATAAATCTCTAAGATATTCGGCATATGTGGGTTCCAAATCTTCACCAATAGGTTTTTCGCTCGAAGGTTCTCGTGCAATGCATCTGAAAACTAATTCATGCGGTGAAAATTTAGTACCCTCGTGTACTGCGGTATTATATGAAAACATTGCTAAATCTATCCAATCGTCCCAATTTTCGTCGTTCGTCGTATATTGTTTTAAATATTCGGTTAATACGTGATGCGATCTTTCTATCGAACCGTTACTCTGTGGATGATAGGCTGTAGTAACATAACGCTTAATTTTGAATCGTTTAGCGACGATTTTTATTAAATTTGAAGTGAAATTTGTTCCTTGATCGGTTAAAATAGCTTTAGGTGATCCGAATCGGCAAATAAACCGTTTTATAAATACATCCGCTATATCGGCAGAGGTGGTTCGAGCTAAAGGTATCGCTATTGAATATTTTGTTAACAAATCTTGTATTGTTAATATGTGTGTTCTTCCTTTTCTAGTTTTTGGTAATGGTCCAACAATGTCCATACTGATTTTGTCGAACGCTTTGCCTGGAGTGTCTGTCAAGACCATTGGTTGTTTTGTTTTTATTCTCGTCAATTTCCTCATTTGACAGTCTTGACATTCTCTAATGAATTTTTGAATTTCCTTTTTCATATTCTCCCAATAATAGTTTTGACGTATTCTGTGGTAGGTTTTTGTAACTCCCTTGTGTCCTCCACTGGACGACGTATGTTTTTCTTTTATTATGTGTTCCCTCAGATTTTCGGGTGGTGTTACTACATCACCCGTACAAATTGTAATTGTTATTGGTAGTTCTTTGAAGACGTCTTTTAGTCTGTTTATAATATATTTCCATGGTACGTCCTCTATATTATGAGTTCTACTTATGGAGAATGATTGTAGGTTAAATTCCGTAACTGTGTCCCATAAAGACACTAGACTATTTAAAATGTTATCAGGTCGTATAGGAGTTCTTGAATCTTCTTTGATTGGTAGACTTATTATATATTTCGTTCCATCTGGTACTGACCGTGCCCTTTCTAGGGTAAGTTCTACATGATTTGGTAGCAAATTTTCTGTTTCTAATTCTTTGGCACCTCTATCAATTGGATTTCCATCCAATCCAATGAAAATGACTCTATTATCTTTTATTTTTGCCAAAGAATCTCTAGATTCTCTTATCACTAATTGGTTTTGATGAGGGATTGTATCCTCGCTTCTACTTGTCGTTGTTCTAGGTGATAATTGAGGTGGTGATGGAGGTGTATCTATTGTTTCTATTGATTCTTCTTCTTGTGGTGTTTCCGTGGTTTCAATTGATTCTTCTTCTAGTGACGTTTCTGTAATTTCTATTGGCTCCTCTACAGGTTTCCTTTTTAATGAAGGACCAGCTATTGGTGAATCACTTGATAGAGTTCTTTTCCGTTTTTGTTCCAAACTTCGAGATGTTTCTGATAATAATGTATTTAATTCCATATCTTCATCATCTGATTCTTCTTGTACTGGTATACGTTTACGTCTTCTTTTTGGGAATTCTAAATGTTTGAGTTCCCTATTTGGAAAAGCCAAATGTCTACTTCTCGTCATTGGTCCTTTAAAGTCTTCCGGTAAAATTAACGGTAAGTTTTTCTTTTGAGGTGGTTCGCCTTCTGGAGGATCCTCCTCCTCCCTTGCTCTTATTGGTAGGCATACTTCTGGTGGGTTTCGAGACAACGCATCAGCGTTGAGGTTACTTTTTCCTTTTTTATAGTTTATTTCGAATTCGTAATCAGATAGTTTAAGTTTCCATTTCCAAATTCGAGAATTTGGATCTTTTATTGAATTCATCCATACCAGAGGTTTGTGGTCTGTTTCTATTTTAAATTTACGACCATATAAATAAGGTCGAAAATGTGTTACGCAGTAAATAATTGCTAAACATTCCTTTTCAATCGTGGAATATTTTTGTTCTGCTGAATTTAATATCCGGGACGCATAAGCAATAGGAAGATCGTCGCCGGTAAAATCCTGACTAAGCACTCCTCCTATGGCGTAACCTGAAGCGTCCGTCGTTACCTTGAACGGCTGTGAAAAATCTGGATATTGAAGTATTGGTTTGGATATTAGAGCCTTCTTTAATATTTGGAATGCTTCCTCTTCTTCTTTGCCCCAAATAAATTTCGTTGTCTTTTTCAATAAGTTAGTTAGTGGTTTCGATTTTCTTGAGAATTCCGGTATAAATCGTCTATAGTATCCAATTAATCCCAAAAATTGTTTAATGTTCTTTGGTGTTTTGGGTTTAGGAAAATTCTCTGCTGCTTCAATCTTCTTCGGATCTGGTTTTACTCCATGTTCGTCAATTATGTGTCCTAAGTACATCACTTCACGTCGTAAGAATTCGCATTTATCCGGTTGAAGCATTAATTTTGCATCTCGTAGTCTTTTCATTAATCTTGTAAATTTTATTTCGTGTTCACGAAGAGATCTGGAATATATTACAATGTCATCCAGATAAACAAAAAGTTCGGTTCCTTGAAGTCCCGATAGAACATTATTCATGAGGCGTTGAAATGTTGCAGGTGCATTTTTCAAACCAAAGGGCATTCTTGTAAACTGATAATGTCCATATGGTGTAGAAAATGCTGTCTTGTGTGCGTCTTCTGGTGCCATCTTAATCTGATGAAACCCTGATGCTAAGTCGAATGTAGAGAAATATTTTGCACTCCCTAATTGATCTAATATCTCAGTAATATTTGGTAGGGGATACGCATCGCCTATCGTCTTTTCATTTAATTTTCGATAATCGATTACTAATCTCCATCGTTTTTTACCTTTTGAATCTGGTTTTTTAGGAACGATCCATAATGGAGAATTATATGGAGATGTGGATGATTCTACCACACCAGTTTCCAATAGTTCTTTTATTTGTTGATTTATTTCGTCTTTATGAATTGGTGGATATCGATACTGCTGAGTATTTATCGGTATATCATCCGTAGTATGAATTCTATGTTGTATACTATCTGTTCCTTCCAAAGTTTCTCCTGTTAAATGAAATCGATCTTCATTTTCCTTTATTAGTTGCATCACATTTTCCTTTTCTTCCTCGTTTAAGTGATCTAATCGCAGTAGTTTCAAGATTTCCTCAAATCGATTTTCCTTCGATATCTTTGTCGTATTACATCGTTTAGTGGGACGTTCTTCAAATGGAAGTATTTCGATTGTAGGTACCACAATGTGATAATCTTCATCCGTACTATTTACTATTCTCATATGAGCTTTTCCTTCTCGATTTGTTACTAATGCATTTCCCAAATAGATTCCTTCTTTTATGTGTAATTTTCCTACGTATCCTTCAATTTGCAATATTAATGTGGAAAGGGACTGAACTTCTTTTTGGCACGAATATCTTCTCGTATGTATTAAAGGGAATATAGGTTTTTCCCCACTTGATTTGCTTTTTTGCATAATCGATGCTAGCTTCTTGATGTAACAGAAATTCGGATCCTAAGATTCCGTCTTCATCGTCAAACAGTGTGTCGTTTACCACGTGGAAATTCACTGGATGATTCGCAATCATTATTGATGCAGTCCCTAAGGTAGCTTGATTCGAATCGATTATTCCACGGATATACAGGGTGTCCCAGCTAACACTGGACAGCGCGATTTCTCCTAAACTATTGGAGATAAAAATATAAAAAAAATAGTGCGTTGCATGGTTCGAGAGGGCCACTTTATTAGCCCGAACGAATTTTTTTTTCGATTATTATTTTAAAAGATACGATGGTCAAGTTCGGATCTGTAAATGGCACTACGTTTTTTGAACACCTGAGTTGATAGTGCGTTCCAAGACAAATTCAATAAGCATTAATGTATACACTTGATTTCCACTGGTTTTTGAGATATTGCGCTTGCAAATTTAGTGATATTCACTGAAGAAAACCGACTGAAATAGCAAGGACCGGGGTTGGTCTTGCTGGCACTACGGAGGGGCCACGGAGGGGCCACGGAGGGCCTTGCCTGTTGAAACCGATACCTACCTGCCAAAGGTCGGCGCCAGACCCAAAGGCAGGACAATTCTTTTCCGTCAGAAATGCTTCTTAGGTAGGTACATCTGCGGTGTCAAGCGGCTTCTGCGCACCGTTACTTTTATTTCGCACTTGCTTCTACGCTCGGATGGCCCGTTCTTTTGGGAGGGATGCAAGCTCGATTGGTTATGTTAGGAGGTGTGAAAGTTGCTAGACTAAATTTCAACCAAAAGGAGCAGATTGTATTAGAACCAATCGGATTTGCATCCCTCACAAACGGCTGCTCTCTTGAAGAGGCCCTCTTCACAGCAATACCTCCTCCCCAATGCACACCTTCTCTCGCACGGAATACGTCAACGCATGCTTTTGTTTTGATATTGAAGCTCCTGTTTATACTCGAGAGGACCACGCGTCGACAGCGGGCTACCCCGTTTCTTCCTGTGTCTCTCCGCGAGGAGTATTGAGGGTGGATTGTAGGAGCGTAGATGTCGGGATGCCAGTTATTGAATTCAGGAGACGATAGAAACACTTTATTAGAAAACACACATGTACTATAATTAAAGTAAATCGTATTCCTCTCGGGCAGGAGTACTGATAACGATCGAACTTGAGCCCCACTTCGCGCAGGCCGATTACACGGAGGATAGTTGAGTCACACACTGCACAAATGATACAGGGTAATTCTGGAGCAACGCCCGTCAAGAAGATGCGGCCTGGTACCCCGTGGCGAGGACAGACCTTCGCAGTGCCTCGCCCGATTTTTATGGCTTTTTCCGGAAAAAGGTACGAATCCTGGGCCGAACGTAGCGAAGTGAGGTCGAGCCCCCGCAGTCCCGGGTGCAATATCCATTGCAGCGTATTAAGAAATTCTTTTCTTCATCGTATCGAAGGGGAAGTGACGCCAATGGATTCCTTATGTTTTTCCGATGAAAGCCGTTTGTGAGGGATGCAAATCCGATTGGTTCTAATACAATCTGCTCCTTTTGGTTGAAATTTAGTCTAGCAACTTTCACACCTCCTAACATAACCAATCGAGCTTGCATCCCTCCCAAAAGAACCGGCCATCCGAGCGTAGAAGCAAGTGCGAAATAAAAGTAACGGTGCGCAGAAGCCGCTTGACACCGCAGATGTACCTACCTAAGAAGCATTTCTGACGGAAAAGAATTGTCCCGCCTTTGGGTCTGGCGCCGACCTTTGGCAGGTAGGTATCGGTTTCAACAGGCAAGGCCCTCCGTGGCCCCTCCGTAGTGCCAGCAAGACCAACCCCGGTCCTTGCTATTTCAGTGGGATTTCTTCAGTGAAAATCACTAAATTTGCAAGCGCAATATCTCAAAAACCAGTGGAAATCAAGTGCATACATTAATGCTTATTGAATTTGTCTTGGAACGCACTATCGACTCAGGTGTTCAAAAAACGTAGTGCCATTTACAGATCCGAACTTGACCATCGTATCTTTTAAAATAATAATCGAAAAAAAAAATTCGTTCAGGCTAATAAATTGGCCCTCTCGAACCATGCAATTCCCTATTTTTTAAATATTTTTATCTCCAATAGTTTAGGAGATATCAAGCTGTCCAGTCTTAGGTGGGACACCCTGTATATACACATTTGCAAAAGTAAAAAATTATATACTAATAAATATATACATACATATTATATACATTTGTGTATTAGTCTTAATTGCACTCAGCGATCGATGCAAGCGCAAAATTATATACATATATACATTTGTGTATTAGTCTTTATTGCACTCAGCGATCGATGCAAGCGCAAAATTATATACATATATACATTTGTGTATTAGTCTTTATTGCACTCAGCGATCGTTGCAAGCGCAAAGTTTTATACATAAGGAATGTGTATGTACATTACTGTTATGCGGGGAAATAATGAAAATAAAATGGGTTGAATAAACCTGCATGAATATATATATATGCACGCACGCACGCATATATCCATGCAGATAATGCAGAACATTGTACATATACATCGACTACAAAATTATATACATAATATGATACACGCAAAATTCAAGAGGAATAGAAGGTGGGGTGCGATATTGTATGTGTACAATAGGTTATGGCGATTGGCAGTTATGCAAACCGAGATACACTTTACTTCCACTTGCGTAACCCATTGTGCACATTCAATAGCGCACCCGACCTTGTATTCCTTTTGAATTTTGCGTGTATCGTATTATGTATATAATGTTGTACAAATTTGATATTGTATGTGTAGAATGGGTTACGCAACTGGAGCTACACTTTAGTTACTAAAGTTATTAAAGTTTAGTAACCAAAGTGCAGTTCCAGTTGCGTAACCCATTGTACACATACAATATATGCAATGGTGCATATATGTATATGGAATTAGAACATATCATGTCAGTCTATTTTTATTGTGTCTTTAGTCAATGTTGTCGTGTTTGTTTCACTAAACGTGGTATATCAGGGGCCAGATTTCTGTGTGCACTTAGCATTAAACTACATCTTAAGTTGTAATCTTTCAATGATGCCCGACTTGATGATTTCGTTTTCTTCATGTTAGAAAATAGCTGTTCGCATAAATAAGTTGTACCAAACATTGCTAATATTTTCGATGCGGTCTTATATAAATGGGGGTATTTTATTTTTGGGAAATTTTTATAAAAACTGCTCAGATCGTTTTGAATAAAGAATTTCTCTTTCAAGAATAGGTCGGATCTTAAATTTAGTAGCTCTAATTGCAGCGCAGGTGAAACCGTGTTTATATCTATTGAAAATGGATTTGAAAGTGTCTGAAATTGAATTTGGAGCGCCTTTATATCACCGAATCGTTTTGAAAATTCATCACCCAACTTTTTTAATGTATTTTTATACACATCAGTACTGATATTGGGCGTGATTAGGGATCCTAATTTTGGAAATTGGGAGACATTATTGTCGATTAATTGCGTTTTCCACAATTCAATTTTCGCTTGAAAAGCGCAAATTGATTTGTGGCAATCAACAATTGTGATGCCCTTTCCTTGCAATTCTAAATTTAACGAATTTAAATGATCTGCCAAATCAGACATGAATGCTAAATCGCACAACCAATTATTTTGGACCAATTCGGGTACAGGCCGACCTACCGCGTCCACAAAATGAGAAATCTCTTCTCGCAAATTAAAAAATCTATCGAGAATTTTTCCCCTGCTAAGCCATCGTATTTCGGTGTGCAATGGTAGCTCGCCGCAATCCCAATTCACGTCTTCCAAAAGTGTTCTAAATTGCCGTCGTTTTAGGGAGTTCGTTCTAATATAATTTGTGGTTTGAATTACCACTGACATAACATGTTCTAATTCAATACTCTTTGCACACAAATTTTGTTGATGTATAGTACAATGTATTGCGTCAATTTCTTGAGGAACTGCTAAATTTCCTAATTTTCTTCGGAGGCGGCCAACGAAACCTGTATTCCTGCCAGCCATGGCAGGAGCACCATCAGTGCAGACAGATACTAGCTTTGTCCACTCTATATTCAAATTATCGACCGCCTCCTCCACACACGACATGATGTCTTCCCCTGTTGTGGTGTCTTTTAAGGGGCAAAAATTTAGCAGTTCCTCCGTTGCTATTAAATTTTCATTAACCCCCCGAATAAATATCGCGATCTGCGGAGTCCCCGAAATGTCCGTGGATTCATCCACGGCTAGGCTGAACGCAATAAAATTATGGCATAAATCCTGTAACTGGCGCGTCACATCTTCAGCCATCTCCTGAATGCGGCGCGTGACTGTATTCCGCCCAAGACTAATTGTTTCGAATTTCTTGTGCTGCTCTGGATCTTCTGCACAAACCAGCAGGCACTCCTTCACGAATTCTCCATCTGTGTATGGTCGTGAGGCTTTCGCTATTTTTAGCGCAATTTTGAAGCTGCGCGTTACAGCTTCACGACTCGTCCTACTATTTTCCTATGATTAAAACAATGATTTACTATCGGCAGTCAATGTTAAAAAATAATTAAAAGTTAAAAGAAGAATTGATAATGAAAGAAAATTCTTGGAACAAGGCAGGACATGGGTTATTCCACGTCAAGGGGCTATAACCGTTTGAAACTGTCAAAAATCGTATTTAATCTAACTTTACCTTTGATTTCTCACCATTTCTTTATTTTCTAAAATTTTCAGAATCAGCCCCGTAGGACGAGAGCTATTAACATATTTTATAAGAAAATTGTACTGTTTTTTATTTCAGACACGACATACAGCTTTTTTCAGGGCCACCGTTTAGCCGACTGAAATCGAGAGACTTTCAGATATGTATCCATAACTTCCGAAAAACAATAGTTTTTTAACTGAAACTTTTTTTTAAGTAGTTCCTAATACTATGTAAAGATCGTAAAAAACTGAAAATCTTCGTCAAGCCGTTGACTTGTAAAAAAAGACACAAAATGTACACATTTTCGGAGGGTTCAAACGGGGTATACCCCCTTAAATTGGCCACTTTTTCCTTTGATATGAAGAAAATGAACCGACCACTCCCATTCACAGTTCCGCGCTCGGTTTTGACCCGGTCCCAGAACATAATTAGGTCATACGCGCAGTCCATTTTCATAATAAGAACCCCCCGCAATAAACGATAGTCTTCACGTAAGAAATGATGATCGATCTGACATGAAATAATCCGTAAGATGAAAAATGACTTACCTCGTCCAATGAATCTCCCTCACATTGACTCAGGCTTTCTTTCAATGAATGAATTTTCTGTTTCCGCCGTCGACCCGTCAAATTTTTGAAGTCCTTGGCGTGACGATTATCATAATGTCTTTTGACACTAGATTTCCTAATGCAATTAAATTTCGTGCAACACACAAGGCATATAGCGGCACCTCTATGCTCCGTAACGAAGAACAGTTCCTCCCATATGGTCTTTATGGGCTTCACAATCCGTGGACTCCCACTTGCCGATGTTGAAGCCATTTTTTTTTAAAACGTAAGTTTGCACAACACTATATATATTGTATAATCCTAATGATAGCACTTCGCAGCGAAGCGATGAGGTACACTGGTACTATATGGTATGCAGGATGACTTCGCGTTGTATGTACGTGTTAAAAGATTTCCTTCAACGTCTTGACACTTGAGGAGCTTTTTCCAAAGTGACGTCCGTCAATCTTTTCCAGAATGTCTCTGAATTTTGGAGTAGGGATGAAACCTCGTTGGATGAACACATGTTTCTTAAAAACTACGTACCTGGTACCTCTTTGCCTTCTTGGGGGTGGAAGGGAATGGTCAATAAACTGTCGGTGTTGGAACCGTTACCGTCGCGCGAAAATTAATATGACCGGTTGCAGCCCACTCCTAAGTAAGAAAGTTGTAAACCGAGTTGGCCTGTAGGGCTGTAGGCCAGTGTAGGTCATGATGACAAAAATGCAGTAGAAATATGGGCTTCGAAGTGGTTAAAGTTAATTTGAAGGACGTTGGCTGCTGACAGATCTGTTGGCTTTATGAGTTTATTGCTGCTACGTGTTTTTTGACGAATTCGTTGGATTTAGTTACGAGACACGAAATAAAATCGTACATCTGGCGATAAATCATTAACTCTGTGGAGTTCGCGGTCCTAAAAAGTCCATATTGCCGTGGCCCAATATAGACTTTTTTAGGACCGCGAACACCGTGGCCTGTACCTATACATCTGAGAGATACAGTAATTTAAATTCTGTGCTGCAGTGGTCATTTTTGCATTAATGTGATTAAAATAAATACAATTTATAAGTATGTTACATGTACCCGGGTACACCTGTGTTCCACCTTCTATGAGTGGGTTATGAGTGGGGCGTCGCGGCGCGGTCGTGAATGTTCCAACAACATTGTGAGCTAGCGAGCGAGATAACAATTATCGTAATAAAGTTATTAATTAAGAGTATTTGAAAAACACCTTCCTACGATTTTACGATTTAATTTCGTGTCTCGTAACTAAATCCAACGAATTCGTCAAAATACACGTGGCAGCAATAAACTCATAAAGCCAACAGATCTGTCAGCAGCCAACGTCCCTTCAAATTAACTTTAACCACTTCGAAGCCCATATTTGTACTGCATTTTTGTCATCATGACCTACACTGGCCTACAGCCCTACAGGCCAACTCGGTTTACAACTTTCTTACTTAGGAGTGGGCTGCAACCGGTCATATTAATTTTCGCGCGACGGTAACGGTTCCAACACCGACAGTTTATTGACCATTCCCTTCCACCCCCAAGAAGGCAAAGAGGTACCAGGTACGTAGTTTTTAAGAAACATGTGTTCATCCAACGAGCTTTCATCCCTACTCCAAAATTCAGAGACAATCTGGAATAGATTGACTGATATCAAGAAAGAAGACAGAAGAATTCTTAATCGGTTCTTCCATCTTCGACAGGAAATTTCTGGTTTTATAAATACGGCAGGTTGCCATACCCCATGTACACGTGGAAATTTGGTTCCCAACATAACACGTTTAGGCAAGCAAACACGACAACACATAGTAAAACGTACCGATAAAGAAACAATACGACACTATATATTTTAATTCCATACATATTGTATATGTACAATCGGTTATGCAAGTGGAACTATACTTACGTACCCCACTTTGTATTCTTCTTGAATTATACGTGTATCGCAGTTATGTATATAATTTTGTAGTTGTAGTATCAATATGTGCAATGATGTGTATTTACCTGCATGAGATATGGTTCTGAAAGGCACCGGTCGCCGATGGAGATGAAACTTGGTGGAGTTTTCCGAGGGGTGTGGATAGACCCCCAAATATAAAATTTTAGCTTCGGGAGTTCACCCGTTTGGAAGATTCAGTTACTTTGGGGGAGCTGTAATTGCTGTGCGCGACATGGAGCATTACATGATGGGCGTGTAATATTTATGTTTGTTTTCGACCAAAACAGGAAAGAAACCATTGTTGCAAGCCCCCGCGCGATATTTGTAACTACAGTCTCATTTTTAGCATCCTCAAACTCACATCGGTTCGCTATCATGCTTTACGCGCCCGCAAGCGGGACGCGGCCGCTGCCCCGTCTCCCCCGACTAATCTAGCCCCAACCAATATAATAGCCGAGACAGTGTAGAAAGTGGATTGCGTTGTGTCGAAATAAGTCATCAGAAATACTGTTAAGAGGGGTGACAGTAGTAAAGCGCTTAAAAAAATTCGTTCAAATCCACGAGGAAAAGTTGACTAAAGTTTTTATGAATATCTCAGAATCTGCGGCGGTTATATAGGATAAAGTTGTTGAGAATATTGAGGTTTACAACACCTTTAAATTTCATCGAAATCAGTAAGGTGTGCTGTACCCTTTTGTGCACAATTACCCCTGCATCTTTTGAACGCATTAATTCCCGAAGCTAAGATTTTATATTTGGGGTCTATCCACACCCCTCGGAAAACCCCACCAAGTTTCATCTCGATCGGCAACTGGTGCCTTTCAGAAGTACAGCTCCTGCATATATATATGTATATATTATTATAATTGGTTTATTAGTTCAACACACTAAATTTTTGTTAATTCCTCGTATGACGCTAATGTACATATACATTCATTATGCATATAATTTTGCGCTTGCAACGATCGCTAAATGCAATGATGACCCCTAGACAAATATAATATATCGTTAAATACGATTTTGTTCGTTTTCTTTGCGACTTATTTATTTATATAGTAATAACATTCTAAATATGTTATGTTTCGGTGAAATTTTATAATAGATACGTTTCTACATTTTCAATTTTGTTGCTTCTTATACATATGCATCATCTCGGGGTTCCTTACTATCATCCACACATTGAGGACGGTACAATTCAAATCATATCAAATGCCCACAGTAGCAAACAATTGCATCGCCGAGCGTGGAGCTGAGCAACGAATAGCAGGAATAGCTCAACGCTTGACTCCTGACCCGGCGCCCAGAATCGCAAAGAGGCGTCCGGGCCCAAGCTACAGACTCGTGGTACGAGCCTACATGGACGCACACTCATGCAGTTCTCCCCGCAATCCATGCCGTCGTTAGCAACGTAACCAGTCCCGTGCTCGGCTGTTACCCGGGTCCCAGAAATTCAGGAGGTATTTGCACCCGATGGGGCAGGCCTGGGCTAGAGCATAGATCTCATCCAGCTCTAGTTCTTGACTCTCCTGTCTCAAGCGTAAAGAAATTTCTCGAGGTAATCCTTTAATAAAAGCTTCCTGTGTGTCCGTATTAATGTTTTCTTGAATTGTAGCGGATATTTCCTCATGATCTCGTTTTTCTCCGTCCATTATAGCTAAACGCAAATCTTGAACGCGAGTTATATAATCGAGAATATTTTCTCCTGGTTTTTTAAACGTATTCCCCAATTCGCCTTTATACTGATTAACATTTTTACACGGCGCGAAGTACTGTTTCAATTTATTTCCGAATTCGTCTAAAGTAGTTAGATCGGAGTCGCCTATCGCAATTAAAGCATGTCCGCGTAATTTGTTCATTAGTAATTTTGTTAATTGCATTTCTTGCTGAGGGGGCTAACATTGATTTTGCCCGTTCACATGCTTTTAAAAATTGAAAAACAGATGGTCGATAGCCATCAAATAAAGGAACTGCTTCTAACGCGAGTTTAATTGGAATTTTTCCGTCCGTCGGATCCTGTTTAGGTTTAGAGTCGCGAATTTCCAATTCACGCGATACTGGACGTTTTTCGACCGGATGTGGGGTAATTATTTCAGATTTGATACTGTGAATGTCTTCGGCGCCTTTTTTCTCTAGTCTTTTCACTCTTGCTGTTATTGTTTCTAAATGCTCGAATTTTTCATCCCACAATGTTAATATTATGAGGAGTTGAGATAAAGTTTCGGCAGGGGATAAATCACTCCTAGCTTCTAAAGCTGACTTTGCTTGTCGAATTATTTCTGTTTGCCTTCGCAATTCCTCCTCGTCGTCGTTTTCACCGTGGTCCGACATGATTCTTGATTTTACACGCTTGATTTTACTGATTTTACTTCTCAACTATTGCGGATTATCCCACCGCTGCCACCATTTTTATTAAGCTATTTTTATTGTTACGTCCCTACTTCCTTATTTAAGCGCGATTTCTAGGGAATTTATATTTTCTATCCGCTTTTGAACTAATCCTGGGACTTAACGCTCTGGGATAGTTGAGAATGATTGTTACGCGTATTATTGAACATACTTACTTTTTATAATGCGATGAGTCGCCAGGGGATGGGAGCGTTCGGAATGCCGTTAATTTCTAGAGCTGCGTTGGATTTCTGTTGGGCCCAATCGCCGCAGTAGATCGTGATTCCCTTAACCCTTGGCTTGATGTTTTTTATTACGGGAGTTGGGGTGACTCCCAACGAGGATCCTATTACTGGGGCGCACTTATAATTATAGTTTATTCTTCGTAGTTGTACCTTTCGCCCGGCACGATTGCTCTTAGGCATCTGGGAATTAATTAAATCTTTTAGTTTTGTTCGAATGGAACTCGGTTTACGCTTACACTCCAGAGGACACTGGTGGGCAGCTGTCTGCGCGCCAGTGATTCTAAAGAATCAGCTCAAACCATAGTTCGTTAATTATTCATTTTTTTTATGAATTGATGGATCGATTCGTATTAAATTGACTGCGTATACAGATTGATCTCTAGTATCTAGTGACATAGTGGGCAGCTGACTGCTCGCCAATGACACTTTCAACAGAGGAGAATCTGGATTTCTTTATTCTCATTTCTACGGTAACTCAAAAAACACTCAGAATGCCCAAAAGCTTAGGAAGGCTAGTAAAACACTTGGAACGCGTTAAATATGATTTTATCACTTTTATTAATAATAAAAACTTCACTTACAACTTTTACACTTTGAAAAATAAAACGTGGACACTGAAGCGAATGTTTTAGATGATTCCGGTAATTATTATGGTAATGAGCTCCGCGGGTGGTCAGTCCCTTTTTATAGGGCAATTGGTCACTCCTACTCTAGGATTTGTCACATGACAAATCATAGGTGGGAGAGCCCACCCCACAGCCTCCACCTGGGATCTTCCAGGGAGAATCTTCCCATCGCGCTATCTGAGAATCTGTTTACGATTTAGTCACGTTCCTCCGTGGCCTTTTATGTGTCTTTCCTCGCGACTAATATGTATTATTTTTAGATTCCCAGCGGCGACGATAGCAAGATTCTTTATACATATTTGGATTTATATGTTTATTATATTTTTTGTACGGTTGATACCGTGCGGCTTACGTACTAGGGTCTGAAGTTAAATACATGATATGGGTATCGGTGATCGAGTATCGGGAAATAAATGGGAGGGCAATCTTCTGGCGAGGACCAGGGGCACAGCTCTGCGAAGGTGGTGTCGACTCCGCTGGTTGATAAGGCCCTCCGTCCCATGCTGAACGTCAGCTGGTGTTGACTGGGCCTCTTTCGTGTGCGTGCGGTCAACGAGCTGGTGTACTGCTGACTGTCCGCTACCTCCTTGATGCTGTTTGTCCTGTTCGCTGTTGCCGTTCGAATATCCCTTGCTCGATCTCTTCTTATTGTAACTTATTATGCTAATGCCTTATCGGCAATTTGTTGCACAATATTTAGTATGATGTTTTCATACGAGGTTGTTATATTACCTCAGAGTACGGAATAGTAAATAAAATAAATTAAAGTTTAAATAATATTTGATTCTACGTCGCGGGACGTGACACCTCCCCCTTTAGAAAGCAAATTTCCAGAAGAAATTTGTTTTAATTCTTGGATGGCTTCTTTGAATTCTCTTGCCGCTGGAGTCGGTTGTCGTCCCTCGTCAGTTGTTGCTGGTTGATCTGCATTCTGCGATGATGGTTGTTTTTTCTTGGCCAAATATAATATTAAAGTTGTTATGGAGGTCCAAATTGCTCCTAACAAGTGTAATCCGCATCCGTAGACTGCATGTATTTGATATCCGTGTATAATGGTATCAAATATTGTTTTTATTATTTTAATGATAATAAAAACTCCAAGGAGTCCTGCGGTGACTGTTCCAAATTTAAGGAATCCGTTCCAGAATTTGGCTGCTGCATTCTCGGCTAATGTGGTGATGGTTTCTTCGTCCATAATTCCCATTATTGAAATTGATCCTGCGGGAATATTTTTCCCGGATACTCCTCTGGCGAGTGTGTTTAATACGGCTGCCGAGTCAAACGAGTCAAACGAGTCAAACGAGTCAAACGAGTCAAACGAGTCAAACGAGTCAAACGAGTCAAACGAGTCAAACGAGTCAAACGAGTCAAACGAGTCAAACTAGTCAATCGAGTCAAACGAGTCAATCGAGTCAAACGAGTCAAACGAGTCAAACGAGTCAAACGAGTCAAACGAGTCAAACGAGTCAAACGAGTCAAACGAGTCAAACGAGTCAAACGAGTCAAACGAGTCAAACGAGTCAAACGAGTCAAACGAGTCAAACGAGTCAAACGAGTCAAACGAGTCAAACGAGTCAAACGAGTCAAACGAGTCAAACGGGTCAAACGAGTCAAACGGGTCATTCGAGTCAAACGAGTCAAACGAGTCAAACGAGTCAAACGAGTCAAACGAGTCAATCGAGTCAAACGAGTCAAACGATTCAAACGAGTCAAACGAGTCAAACGAGTCAAAAGAGTCAACGAGCCATACGAGTCAAACGAGTCAAACGAGTCAAACGAGTCAAACGACTCAAACGAGTCAAACCAGTCAAACGGGTCAAACGAGTCAAACGAGTCAAACGAGTCAAACGGGTCGAACAGGACAATCGAGTCAAGCGAGTTGAACGAGCAAAACGAGTCAAACGAGTCAAACGAGTCAAACGAGTCAAACGAGTCAAACGAGTCAAACGAGTCAAACGAGTCAAACGAGTCAAACGAGTCAAACGAGTCAAACGAGTCAAACGAGTCAAACGAGTCAAAAGAGTCAAACGGGTCGAACAGGACAATCGAGTCAAGCGAGTTGAACGAGCAAAACGAGTCAAACGAGTCGAACGAGTCAAACGAGTCAATCGAGTCGATCGAGTCAAACGACTCAAACGAGTCAAACGAGTCAAACGAGTTAAACGTGTCAAACGGGTCGAACGAGTCGAACGAGTCGAACGAGTCGAACGAGTCGAACGAGTCGAGCGAGTCGAACGAGTCGAACGAGTCGAACGGGTCGAACGAGTCGAACGAGTCGAACGAGTCGAACGAGTCGAGCGAGTCGAACGAGTCGAGCGAGTCGAGCGAGTCGAACGAGTCGAGCGAGTCGAACAGGACAATCTTGTCAAACGAGTCAAACGACTCAAACGAGTCAAACGAGTCAAACGAGTCAAACGAGTCAAAGGGGTCAAACGGGTCGAACAGGACAATCGAGTCAAACGAGTCAAACGAGTCAAACGAGTCAAACGAGTCAAACGGGTCAAACGGGTCGAACAGGACAATCGAGTCAAACGAGTCAAACGAGTCAATCGAGTCAAACGAGTCAAACGAGTCGAACAGGACAATCGAGTCAAGCGAGATGAACGAGTGAAACGAGTCAAACGAGACAAACGAGTCAAACGAGTCAAACGAGTCAAACGAGTCAAACGAGTCAAACGAGTGAAACGAGTCAAGCGGGTCAAACGAGTCACACGAGACACACGAGTCAAACGAGTCAAACGAGTCAAACGACTCATACGACTCATACGACTCAAACGACTCAAACGACTCAAACGACTCAAACGAGTCAATCGAGTCTAACGAGTTATACGAGTCAATCGAATCAAACGACTCAATCGAGTCAGACGACTCAAACGAGCCAAACGAGTCAAACGAGTCAAACGAGAGAAACGAGAGAAACGAGCCAAACGAGTCAAAGGAGTCAAGCGAGTCAAACGAGTCAAACGAGTCAAACGAGTCAAACGAGTCAAACGAGTCAAACGAGTCAAACGAGTCAAACGAGTCATACGAGCCAAACGAGTCAAAGGAGTCAAGCGAGTCAAACGAGCCAAACGAGTCAAACGAGTCAAACGAGTCAAACGAGTCAAACGAGTCAAACGAGTCAAACGAGCCAAACGAGTCAAACGAGTCAAGCGAGTCAAACGAGTCAAGCGAGTCAAACGAGTCAAACGAGTCAAACGAGTCAAACGAGTCAAACGAGTCAAACGAGTCAAACGAGTCAAACGAGTCAAACGAGTCAATCGAGTCAAACTAGTCAAACGAGTGAAACGAGCGAACTAGTCAAACGAGTGAAACGAGTCAAACGAGTGAAACGAGTCAAACGAGGCAAACGGGTCATACGAGTCAAACGAGTCAAACGGGTCAATCGAGTCAAACAGGACAAACGAGTCAAGCGAGTCTAACGAGTCAAACGAGTCAAACGAGTCAAACGAGTCAAACGAGTCAAACGAGTCAAACGAGTCAAACGAGTCAAACGAGCCAAACGAGTCAAACGAGTGAAACGAGTCAAACGAGTCATACGAGGCAAACGAGTGAAACGAGTGAAACGAGTCAAACGAGTCATCGGAGTCAAACGAGTAATACGAGTCAAACGAGTCAAACGAGTCAAACGAGTCAAACGAGTCAAGCGAGTCAAACGAGTCAAACGAGTCAAACGAGTCAAACGAGTCAAACGAGTCAAACGAGTCAATCGAGTCAAACTAGTCAAACGAGTGAAACGAGCGAACTAGTCAAACGAGTGAAACGAGTCAAACGAGGCAAACGGGTCATACGAGTCAAACGAGTCAAACGGGTCAATCGAGTCAAACAGGACAAACGAGTCAAGCGAGTCTAACGAGTCAAACGAGTCAAACGAGTCAAACGACTCATACGACTCAAACGACTCAAACGACTCAAACGACTCAAACGACTCAAACGAGTCAATCGAGTCTAACGAGTTATACGAGTCAATCGAATCAAACGACTCAATCGAGTCAGACGACTCAAACGAGCCAAACGAGTCAAACGAGTCAAACGAGAGAAACGAGAGAAACGAGCCAAACGAGTCAAAGGAGTCAAGCGAGTCAAACGAGTCAAACGAGTCAAACGAGTCAAACGAGTCAAACGAGTCAAACGAGTCAAACGAGTCAAACGAGTCATACGAGCCAAACGAGTCAAAGGAGTCAAGCGAGTCAAACGAGCCAAACGAGTCAAAGGAGTCAAGCGAGTCAAACGAGTCAAACGAGTAAATCGAGTCGAACGAGTCAAATGAGTCAAACGAGTCAAACGAGTCAAACGAGTCAAATGGGTCGAACAGGACAATCGAGTCAAGCGAGTCAAACGGGTCGAACAGGACAATCGAGTCAAACGAATCAAACGAGTCAAACGAGTCAAACGAGTCAAACGAGTCAAACGAGTCAAACGAGTCAAACGAGTCAAACGAGTCAAACGAGTCAAACGAGTCAAACGAGTCAAACGAGTCAAACGGGTCGAACAGGACAATCGAGTCAAGCGAGTCAAACGAGTCAATCGAGTCAAACGAGTCGAACGAGTCAAACGAGTCGGACGAGTCAAACGAGTCAAACGGGTCAAACGGGTCGAACAGTACAATCGAGTCAAACGAGTCAAACGAGTCAAACGAGTCGAACGAGTCGAACGAGTCGAACGAGTCGAACGAGTCGAACGAGTCGAACGAGTCGAACGAGTCGAACGAGTCGAACGAGTCGAACGAGTCGAACGAGTCGAACGAGTCGAACGAGTCGAACGAGTCGAACGAGTCGAACGAGTCGAACGAGTCGAACGAGTCGAACGAGTCGAACGAGTCGAACGAGTCGAACGAGTCGAACGAGTCGAACGAGTCGAACGAGTCGAACGAGTCGAACGAGTCGAACGAGTCGAACGAGTCGAACGAGTCGAACGAGTCGAACGAGTCGAACGAGTCGAACGAGTCGAACGAGTCGAACGAGTCGAACGAGTCGAACGAGTCGAACGAGTCGAACGAGTCGAACGAGTCGAACGAGTCGAACGAGTCGAACGAGTCGAACGAGTCGAACGAGTCGAACGAGTCGAACGAGTCGAACGAGTCGAACGAGTCGAACGAGTCGAACGAGTCGAACGAGTCGAACGAGTCGAACGAGTCGAACGAGTCGAACGAGTCGAACGAGTCGAACGAGTCGAACGAGTCGAACGAGTCGAACGAGTCGAACGAGTCGAACGAGTCGAACGAGTCGAACGAGTCGAACGAGTCGAACGAGTCGAACGAGTCGAACGAGTCGAACGAGTCGAACGAGTCGAACGAGTCGAACGAGTCGAACGAGTCGAACGAGTCGAACGAGTCGAACGAGTCGAACGAGTCGAACGAGTCGAACGAGTCGAACGAGTCGAACGAGTCGAACGAGTCGAACGAGTCGAACGAGTCGAACGAGTCGAACGAGTCGAACGAGTCGAACGAGTCGAACGAGTCGAACGAGTCGAACGAGTCGAACGAGTCGAACGAGTCGAACGAGTCGAACGAGTCGAACGAGTCGAACGAGTCGAACGAGTCGAACGAGTCGAACGAGTCGAACGAGTCGAACGAGTCGAACGGGTCGAACGGGTCGAACAGGACAATCGAATCAATCGAGTCAAACGAGTCAAACGAGTCAAACGAGTCAGACGAGTCAAACGAGTCAAACGAGTCAAACGAATGAAACTAGTCAAACGAGTCAAACGACTCAAACGAGTCAAACGAGTCAAACGAGTCAAACAAGTCGAACGAGTCAAACGAGTCAAACGAGTAAAACGAGTCAAACGAGTCAAACGTGTCAGACGAGTCAATCGAGTCAAACGAGTCAAACGAGTCAGACGAGTCAATCGAGTCAAACGAGTCAACCGTGTCAGACGAGTCAATCGAGTCAATCGTGTCGAACCAATCAAACGAGTCAAACGAGTCAGACGGGTCGAACAGGACAATCGAGTCAAGCGAGTGAAACGAGTCAAACGAGTCAAACGATTCAAACGAGTCGAACGAGTCAAACGAGTCAGACGAGTCAAACGAGTCAAACGAGTCAAACGAGTCAAACGAGTCAAACGAGTCAAACGAGTCAAACGAGTCAAACGAGTCAAACGAGTCAAACGAGTCAAACGAGTCAAACGAGTCAAACGAGTCAAACGAGTCAAACTAGTCAAACGAGTCAAACGAGTCAAACGAGTCAAACGGGTCGAACAGGACAATCGAGTCAAGCGAGTTGAACGAGCAAAACGAGTCAAACGAGTCAAACGAGTCAAACGAGTCAAACGAGTCAAACGAGTCAAACGAGTCAAACTAGTCGAACGAGTCGAACGAGTCGAACGAGTCGAACGAGTCGAACGAGTCGAACGAGTCGAACGAGTCGAACGAGTCGAACGAGTCGAACGAGTCGAACGAGTCGAACGAGTCGAACGAGTCGAACGAGTCGAACGAGTCGAACGAGTCGAACGAGTCGAACGAGTCGAACGAGTCGAACGAGTCGAACGAGTCGAACGAGTCGAACGAGTCGAACGAGTCGAACGAGTCGAACGAGTCGAACGAGTCGAACGAGTCGAACGAGTCGAACGAGCCATACGAGTCAAACGAGTCAAACGAGTCAAACGAGTAAAACGACTCAAACGAGTCAAACCAGTCAAACGGGTCAAACGAGTCAAACGAGTCAAACGAGTCAAACTAGTCAAACGAGTCAAACGAGTCAAACGAGTCAAACGAGTCAAACGAGTCAAACGAGTCAAACGAGTCAAACGAGTCAAACGAGTCAAACGGGTCAAACGAGTCAAACGAGTCAAACGAGTCAAACGAGTCAAACGGGTCGAACAGGACAATCGAGTCAAGCGAGTTGAACGTGCCAAACGAGTCGAACGAGTCAAACGAGTCGAACGAGTCAAACGAGTCAAACGAGCCGAACGAGTGAAACGAGTCACTCGAGTGAAACGAGTCAAACGACTCAAACGAGTCAAACGAGTCGAACGAGTCGAACGAGTCGAACGAGTCGAACGAGTCGAACGAGTCGAACGAGTCGAACGAGTCGAACGAGTCGAACGAGTCGAACGAGTCGAACGAGTCGAACGAGTCGAACGAGTCGAACGAGTCGAACGAGTCGAACGAGTCGAACGAGTCGAACGAGTCGAACGAGTCGAACGAGTCGAACGAGTCGAACGAGTCGAACGAGTCGAACGAGTCGAACGAGTCGAACGAGTCGAACGAGTCGAACGAGTCGAACGAGTCGAACGAGTCGAACGAGTCGAACGAGTCGAACGAGTCGAACGAGTCGAACGAGTCGAACGAGTCGAACGAGTCGAACGAGTCGAACGAGTCGAACGAGTCGAACGAGTCGAACGAGTCGAACGAGTCGAACGAGTCGAACGAGTCGAACGAGTCGAACGAGTCGAACGAGTCGAACGAGTCGAACGAGTCGAACGAGTCGAACGAGTCGAACGAGTCGAACGAGTCGAACGAGTCGAACGAGTCGAACGAGTCGAACGAGTCGAACGAGTCGAACGAGTCGAACGAGTCGAACGAGTCGAACGAGTCGAACGAGTCGAACGAGTCGAACGAGTCGAACGAGTCGAACGAGTCGAACGAGTCGAACGAGTCGAACGAGTCGAACGAGTCGAACGAGTCGAACGAGTCGAACGAGTCGAACGAGTCGAACGAGTCGAACGAGTCGAACGAGTCGAACGAGTCGAACGAGTCGAACGAGTCGAACGAGTCGAACGAGTCGAACGAGTCGAACGAGTCGAACGAGTCGAACGAGTCGAACGAGTCGAACGAGTCGAACGAGTCGAACGAGTCGAACGAGTCGAACGAGTCGAACGAGTCGAACGAGTCGAACGAGTCGAACGAGTCGAACGAGTCGAACGAGTCGAACGAGTCGAACGAGTCGAACGAGTCGAACGAGTCGAACGAGTCGAACGAGTCGAACGAGTCGAACGAGTCGAACGAGTCGAACGAGTCGAACGAGTCGAACGAGTCGAACGAGTCGAACGAGTCGAACGAGTCGAACGAGTCGAACGAGTCGAACGAGTCGAACGAGTCGAACGAGTCGAACGAGTCGAACGAGTCGAACGAGTCGAACGAGTCGAACGAGTCGAACGAGTCGAACGAGTCGAACGAGTCGAACGAGTCGAACGAGTCGAACGAGTCGAACGAGTCGAACGAGTCGAACGAGTCGAACGAGTCGAACGAGTCGAACGAGTCGAACGAGTCGAACGAGTCGAACGAGTCGAACGAGTCGAACGAGTCGAACGAGTCGAACGAGTCGAACGAGTCGAACGAGTCGAACGAGTCGAACGAGTCGAACGAGTCGAACGAGTCGAACGAGTCAACCGAGTCAAACGAGTCAACCGAGTCAAACGAGTCAAACGAGTCAAACGAGTCAAACGACTCAAACGAGTCAAACGAGTCAAACCAGTCAAACGGGTCAAACGAGTCAAACGGGTCGAACAGGACAATCGAGTCAAGCGAGTTGAACGAGCAAAACGAGTCAAACGAGTCGAACGAGTCAAACGAGTCAATCGAGTCAAACGGGACAATCGAGTCAAACGAGTCAAACGAGTCTAACGAGTCAAACGAGTCAAACGAGTCAAACGAGTCAACCGAGTCAAACGAGTCAAACGAGTCAAACGAGTCAAACGAGTCAAACGAGTCAAACGAGTCAAACGAGTCAAACGAGTCAAACGAGTCAAACGAGTCAAACGAGTCAAACGAGTCAAACGGGTCGAACAGGACAATCGAGTCAAGCGAGTTGAACGAGCAAAACGAGTCAAACGAGTCGAACGAGTCAAACGAGTCAATCGAGTCGATCGAGTCAAACGACTCAAACGAGTCAAACGAGTCAAACGAGTCAAACGTGTCAAACGGGTCAAACGGGTCGAACGAGTCAAACGAGTCAAACGAGTCAAACGAGTCAAACGAGTCAAACGAGTCAAACGAGTCAAACGAGTCAAACGAGTCAAACGGGTCGAACAGGACAATCGAGTCAAGCGAGTTGAACGAGCAAAACGAGTCAAACGAGTCAAACGAGTCAAACGAGTCAAACGAGTCAAACGGGTCGAACAGGACAATCGAATCAAGCGAGTTGAACGAGCAAAACGAGTCAAACGAGTCGAACGAGTCAAACGAGTCAATCGAGTCGATCGAGTCAAACGACTCAAACGAGTCAAACGAGTCAAACGAGTCAAACGAGTCAAACGAGTCAAACGGGTCGAACAGGACAATCGAGTCAAGCGAGTCAAACGAGTCAATCGAGTCAAACGATTCGAACGAGTCAAACGAGTCGAACGAGTCAAACGAGTCGGACGAGTCAAACGAGTCAAACGGGTCAAACGGGTCGAACAGTACAATCGAGTCAAACGAGTCAAACGAGTCAAACGAGTCGAACGAGTCGAACGAGTCGAACGAGTCGAACGAGTCGAACGAGTCGAACGAGTCGAACGAGTCGAACGAGTCGAACGAGTCGAACGAGTCGAACGAGTCGAACGAGTCGAACGAGTCGAACGAGTCGAACGAGTCGAACGAGTCGAACGAGTCGAACGAGTCGAACGAGTCGAACGAGTCGAACGAGTCGAACGAGTCGAACGAGTCGAACGAGTCGAACGAGTCGAACGAGTCGAACGAGTCGAACGAGTCGAACGAGTCGAACGAGTCGAACGAGTCGAACGAGTCGAACGAGTCGAACGAGTCGAACGAGTCGAACGAGTCGAACGAGTCGAACGAGTCGAACGAGTCGAACGAGTCGAACGAGTCGAACGAGTCGAACGAGTCGAACGAGTCGAACGAGTCGAACGAGTCGAACGAGTCGAACGAGTCGAACGAGTCGAACGAGTCGAACGAGTCGAACGAGTCGAACGAGTCGAACGAGTCGAACGAGTCGAACGAGTCGAACGAGTCGAACGAGTCGAACGAGTCGAACGAGTCGAACGAGTCGAACGAGTCGAACGAGTCGAACGAGTCGAACGAGTCGAACGAGTCGAACGAGTCGAACGAGTCGAACGAGTCGAACGAGTCGAACGAGTCGAACGAGTCGAACGAGTCGAACGAGTCGAACGAGTCGAACGAGTCGAACGAGTCGAACGAGTCGAACGAGTCGAACGAGTCGAACGAGTCGAACGAGTCGAACGAGTCGAACGAGTCGAACGAGTCGAACGAGTCGAACGAGTCGAACGAGTCGAACGAGTCGAACGAGTCGAACGAGTCGAACGAGTCGAACGGGTCGAACGGGTCGAACAGGACAAACGAATCAATCGAGTCAAACGAGTCAAACGAGTCAAACGAGTCAGACGAGTCAAACGAGTCAAACGAGTCAAACGAATGAAACTAGTCAAACGAGTCAAACGACTCAAACGAGTCAAACGAGTCAAACGAGTCAAACGAGTCGAACGAGTCAAACGAGTCAAACGAGTAAAACGAGTCAAACGAGTCAAACGTGTCAGACGAGTCAATCGAGTCAAACGAGTCAAACGTGTCAGACGAGTCAATCGAGTCAATCGTGTCGAACCAATCAAACGAGTCAAACGAGTCAGACGGGTCGAACAGGACAATCGTGTCAAGCGAGTGAAACGAGTCAAACGAGTCAAACGATTCAAACGAGTCGAACGAGTCAAACGAGTCAGACGAGTCAAACGAGTCAAACGAGTCAAACGAGTCAAACGAGTCAAACGAGTCAAACGAGTCAAACGAGTCAAACGAGTCAAACGAGTCAAACGAGTCAAACGAGTCAAACGAGTCAAACGAGTCAAACGAGTCAAACGAGTCAAACGAGTCAAACGAGTCAAACGAGTCAAACGAGTCAAACGAGTCAAACTAGTCAAACGAGTCAAACGAGTCAAACGAGTCAAACGGGTCGAACAGGACAATCGAGTGAAGCGAGTTGAACGAGCAAAACGAGTCAAACGAGTCAAACGAGTCAAACGAGTCAAACGAGTCAAACGAGTCAAACGAGTCAAACGAGTCGAACGAGTCGAACGAGTCGAACGAGTCGAACGAGTCGAACGAGTCGAACGAGTCGAACGAGTCGAACGAGTCGAACGAGTCGAACGAGTCGAACGAGTCGAACGAGTCGAACGAGTCGAACGAGTCGAACGAGTCGAACGAGTCGAACGAGTCGAACGAGTCGAACGAGTCGAACGAGTCGAACGAGTCGAACGAGTCGAACGAGTCGAACGAGTCGAACGAGTCGAACGAGTCGAACGAGTCGAACGAGTCGAACGAGTCGAACGAGTCGAACGAGTCGAACGAGTCGAACGAGTCGAACGAGTCGAACGAGTCGAACGAGTCGAACGAGTCGAACGAGTCGAACGAGTCGAACGAGTCGAACGAGTCGAACGAGTCGAACGAGTCGAACGAGTCGAACGAGTCGAACGAGTCGAACGAGTCGAACGAGTCGAACGAGTCGAACGAGTCGAACGAGTCGAACGAGTCGAACGAGTCGAACGAGTCGAACGAGTCGAACGAGTCGAACGAGTCGAACGAGTCGAACGAGTCGAACGAGTCGAACGAGTCGAACGAGTCGAACGAGTCGAACGAGTCGAACGAGTCGAACGAGTCGAACGAGTCGAACGAGTCGAACGAGTCGAACGAGTCGAACGAGTCGAACGAGTCGAACGAGTCGAACGAGTCGAACGAGTCGAACGAGTCGAACGAGTCGAACGAGTCGAACGAGTCGAACGAGTCGAACGAGTCGAACGAGTCGAACGAGTCGAACGAGTCGAACGAGTCGAACGAGTCGAACGAGTCGAACGAGTCGAACGAGTCGAACGAGTCGAACGAGTCGAACGAGTCGAACGAGTCGAACGAGTCGAACGAGTCGAACGAGTCGAACGAGTCGAACGAGTCGAACGAGTCGAACGAGTCGAACGAGTCGAACGAGTCGAACGAGTCGAACGAGTCGAACGGGTCGAACGGGTCGAACAGGACAATCGAATCAATCGAGTCAAACGAGTCAAACGAGTCAAACGAGTCAGACGAGTCAAACGAGTCAAACGAGTCAAACGAATGAAACTAGTCAAACGAGTCAAACGACTCAAACGAGTCAAACGAGTCAAACGAGTCAAACGAGTCAAACGAGTCAAACGAGTCAAACGAGTAAAACGAGTCAAACGAGTCAAACGTGTCAGACGAGTCAATCGAGTCAAACGAGTCAAACGTGTCAGACGAGTCAATCGAGTCAATCGTGTCGAACCAATCAAACGAGTCAAACGAGTCAGACGGGTCGAACAGGACAATCGTGTCAAGCGAGTGAAACGAGTCAAACGAGTCAAACGATTCAAACGAGTCGAACGAGTCAAACGAGTCAGACGAGTCAAACGAGTCAAACGAGTCAAACGAGTCAAACGAGTCAAACGAGTCAAACGAGTCAAACGAGTCAAACGAGTCAAACGAGTCAAACGAGTCAAACGAGTCAAACGAGTCAAACGAGTCAAACGAGTCAAACGAGTCAAACGAGTCAAACGAGTCAAACGAGTCAAACGAGTCAAACGAGTCAAACTAGTCAAACGAGTCAAACGAGTCAAACGAGTCAAACGGGTCGAACAGGACAATCGAGTGAAGCGAGTTGAACGAGCAAAACGAGTCAAACGAGTCAAACGAGTCAAACGAGTCAAACGAGTCAAACGAGTCAAACGAGTCAAACGAGTCAAACGAGTCAAACGAGTCAAACGAGTCAAACGAGTCAAACGAGTCAAACGAGTCAAACGAGTCAAACGAGTCAAACGAGTCAAACGAGTCAAACGAGTCAAACGAGTCAAACGAGTCAAACGAGTCAAACTAGTCAAACGAGTCAAACTAGTCAAACGAGTCAAACGAGTCAAACGAGTCAAACGAGTCAAACGAGTCAAACGAGTCAAACGAGTCAAACGAGTCAAACGAGTCAAACGAGTCAAACGAGTCAAACGAGTCAAACGAGTCAAACGAGTCAAACGAGTCAAACGAGTCAAACGAGTCAAACGAGTCAAACGAGTCAAACGAGTCAAACGAGTCAAACGAGTCAAACGAGTCAAACGAGTCAAACGAGTCAAACGAGTCAAACGAGTCAAACGAGTCAAACGAGTCAAACGAGTCAAACGAGTCAAACGAGTCAAACGAGTCAAACGAGTCAAACGAGTCAAACGAGTCAAACGAGTCAAACGAGTCAAACGAGTGTGACGTCCCACGATTTTTCGCGCGTTCATATTCCAAATTCCATTAGTAAACCTCAAAATCACTCCACCACAGTCTATCAAACTCAGCTCCTACCCCATCTCCTCAATCACCGATCACCTTGATGTTGCACCTTAGCGGTCACCAACACAAGATGATCAATACAACCTCCACCTCGCTGATGTACCTTAGTGGTCCCCATCACGAGATGATCGTTACAAAACCCTCTTCGCCTATTCGTCCTACAAGGCACGAATCATTCCCTCAAAAACGAATTCAAACAAGTCCCTCGTTACAAATCCCTCTTAAATCGAGACCACGTCTCAATCCCCCCTCTACGTCTCACAGAGTCCAAGCCACTCTAACCCCTTTCCTATAAAATACCCGAAATCCATCCGATGACTTGAGTATCTCCTTTTACAGTTATAAAAACCCCAGAAACCTAATTACGACGCATATTTGGCGTACGTGACATAAATATGTCTATTAATAGCCACACCGTTTATAAAAACCCTGGAAGTCCTACTGCGTATTATCCCGAAATATGTCAAGGTCTTTACCGCGCGTACCCCCGCAATGCTCCTGTAGAAATACATAAATACGAGGTCCTAAGAGGCCGGGTCCTCTTTGATCAGTGATCTTTCATCGATCCTCTCTCAGTGTTACATTTCTCTTTACAAAGTATTATTAAACAAAGTGTTAAAATACCTGAACTCAGTGTACTACGGCAACTACCGTAAGCGAATATTATCATTTATTGTTCAACGACATATCACCCTCATCTATATTATTTTATATTGCTAATGCTTATTGATTTCATTATTATATTCTTTACTAACGCTTATTGCTTTCTATATCATATTTACTCATATTTCTTTATATTAATAACGTTTATTCCACCTATTGCTTATTGCGTTTATTTAATATTTCGTTAAATACTTTTTTCTATATATATATTTTCATTACTATTCTTATCATATTTCTCAATACATTATATTCTAAAGCTTATTGCGATCATTCACATTTATCTACGCTTAATATAATTTCATTTGGTTATATCTATGAACCTCATATTCATATTTTCTTATTGTGATTTATATAAATGTTATGTGTTAACACTCAAACCTCACGCATTGTCATAAAAGCTTAACAAGGCTAATAAACCGCTTTGTTTTCAACCTCGTTTCGAATTATTGTGTGTATCCTCGAATCATAAAGATTCCCAGCGAAACCAAGCTGCCGCAACAGCTGATTCGCGAGAGCGCTTCCAGTATTTGTAAACACATTGCTGTACGAAACGTGCAGATCCATAGAAAAACTAAGCGTGGTTTCTTTTGCACGAATGCAACGGTAAATCCTATTACCAGAACCAAACCAAACACGAAGTGCCATAACGGGTGTTCACCAAGTGTATACTTACCTTCCCTGGTCGATTTGAGTGACGAATTTAATATTCGCGCCTAAATTCCTCCCAAATTCGCAGTGTGACGAATTTAACATTCGCGCCTAAGTCCCTCTCAAACCCTCAGTGTGACGAATTTAACATTCGCGCCTAAGTTCCTTTCAAACTCTCAGTGTGACGAATTTAATATTCGCGCCTGATTCCCTCAAAACCTCAGAGTGCTGGATTTTAGATTCGCGCCTGATTCCCTCATAACCTCAGAGTGCTGGATTTTAGATTCGCGCCTGAGTCCCTCAAAACCTCAGAGTGCTGGATTTTAGATTCGCGCCTGAGTCCCTCAAAACCTCAGAGTGCTGGATTTTAGATTCGCGCCTGAGTCCCTCAAAACCTCAGAGTGCTGGATTTTAGATTCGCGCCTGAGTCCCTCAAAACCTCAGAGTGCTGGATTTTAGATTCGCGCCTGAGTCCCTCAAAACCTCAGAGTGCTGGATTTTAGATTCGCGCCTGAGTCCCTCAAAACCTCAGAGTGCTGGATTTTAGATTCGCGCCTGAGTCCCTCAAAACCTCAGAGTGCTGGATTTTAGATTCGCGCCTGAGTCCCTCAAAACCTCAGAGTGCTGGATTTTAGATTCGCGCCTGTCTTTCTCCTTCCCCATAGTCATCGTTCCTGAAAGACCTCACCCGGGACGTGACACGAGTCAAACGAGTCAATCGAGTCAAACGAGGCAAACGAGTCAAACGAGACAAACGAGACAAACGAGTCAAACGAGTCAAACGAGTCAAACGAGTCAAACGAGTCGAACGAGTCAAACGGGTCAAACGAATCAAACCAGTCAAACGAGTCAAACGGGTCGAACAGGACAATCGAGTCAAGCGAGTTGAACGAGCCAAACGACTCAAACGAGTCGAACGAGTCGAACGAGTCAAACGAGTCAAACGAGTCAAACGAGTCAAACGAGCCATACGAGTCAAACGAGTCAAACGAGTCAAACGAGTAAAACGACTCAAACGAGTCAAACCAGTCAAACGGGTCAAACGAGTCAAACGAGTCAAACGAGTCAAACTAGTCAAACGAGTCAAACGAGTCAAACGAGTCAAACGAGTCAAACGAGTCAAACGAGTCAAACGAGTCAAACGAGTCAAACGAGTCAAACGAGTCAAACGAGTCAAACGAGTCAAACGGGTCAAACGAGTCAAACGAGTCAAACGAGTCAAACGAGTCAAACGGGTCGAACAGGACAATCGAGTCAAGCGAGTTGAACGTGCCAAACGAGTCGAACGAGTCAAACGAGTCGAACGAGTCAAACGAGTCAAACGAGCCGAACGAGTGAAACGAGTCACTCGAGTGAAACGAGTCAAACGACTCAAACGAGTCAAACGAGTCGAACGAGTCGAACGAGTCGAACGAGTCGAACGAGTCGAACGAGTCGAACGAGTCGAACGAGTCGAACGAGTCGAACGAGTCGAACGAGTCGAACGAGTCGAACGAGTCGAACGAGTCGAACGAGTCGAACGAGTCGAACGAGTCGAACGAGTCGAACGAGTCGAACGAGTCGAACGAGTCGAACGAGTCGAACGAGTCGAACGAGTCGAACGAGTCGAACGAGTCGAACGAGTCGAACGAGTCGAACGAGTCGAACGAGTCGAACGAGTCGAACGAGTCGAACGAGTCGAACGAGTCGAACGAGTCGAACGAGTCGAACGAGTCGAACGAGTCGAACGAGTCGAACGAGTCGAACGAGTCGAACGAGTCGAACGAGTCGAACGAGTCGAACGAGTCGAACGAGTCGAACGAGTCGAACGAGTCGAACGAGTCGAACGAGTCGAACGAGTCGAACGAGTCGAACGAGTCGAACGAGTCGAACGAGTCGAACGAGTCGAACGAGTCGAACGAGTCGAACGAGTCGAACGAGTCGAACGAGTCGAACGAGTCGAACGAGTCGAACGAGTCGAACGAGTCGAACGAGTCGAACGAGTCGAACGAGTCGAACGAGTCGAACGAGTCGAACGAGTCGAACGAGTCGAACGAGTCGAACGAGTCGAACGAGTCGAACGAGTCGAACGAGTCGAACGAGTCGAACGAGTCGAACGAGTCGAACGAGTCGAACGAGTCGAACGAGTCGAACGAGTCGAACGAGTCGAACGAGTCGAACGAGTCGAACGAGTCGAACGAGTCGAACGAGTCGAACGAGTCGAACGAGTCGAACGAGTCGAACGAGTCGAACGAGTCGAACGAGTCGAACGAGTCGAACGAGTCGAACGAGTCGAACGAGTCGAACGAGTCGAACGAGTCGAACGAGTCGAACGAGTCGAACGAGTCGAACGAGTCGAACGAGTCGAACGAGTCGAACGAGTCGAACGAGTCGAACGAGTCGAACGAGTCGAACGAGTCGAACGAGTCGAACGAGTCGAACGAGTCGAACGAGTCGAACGAGTCGAACGAGTCGAACGAGTCGAACGAGTCGAACGAGTCGAACGAGTCGAACGAGTCGAACGAGTCGAACGAGTCGAACGAGTCGAACGAGTCGAACGAGTCGAACGAGTCGAACGAGTCGAACGAGTCGAACGAGTCGAACGAGTCGAACGAGTCGAACGAGTCGAACGAGTCGAACGAGTCGAACGAGTCGAACGAGTCGAACGAGTCGAACGAGTCGAACGAGTCGAACGAGTCGAACGAGTCGAACGAGTCGAACGAGTCGAACGAGTCGAACGAGTCGAACGAGTCGAACGAGTCGAACGAGTCGAACGAGTCGAACGAGTCGAACGAGTCGAACGAGTCGAACGAGTCGAACGAGTCGAACGAGTCGAACGAGTCGAACGAGTCGAACGAGTCGAACGAGTCGAACGAGTCGAACGAGTCGAACGAGTCGAACGAGTCGAACGAGTCGAACGAGTCGAACGAGTCGAACGAGTCAACCGAGTCGAACGAGTCAAACGAGTCAACCGAGTCAAACGAGTCAAACGACTCAAACGAGTCAAACGAGTCAAACCAGTCAAACGGGTCAAACGAGTCAAACGAGTCAAACGGGTCGAACAGGACAATCGAGTCAAGCGAGTTGAACGAGCAAAACGAGTCAAACGAGTCGAACGAGTCAAACGAGTCAATCGAGTCAAACGGGACAATCGAGTCAAACGAGTCAAACGAGTCTAACGAGTCAAACGAGTCAAACGAGTCAAACGAGTCAACCGAGTCAAACGAGTCAAACGAGTCAAACGAGTCAAACGAGTCAAACGAGTCAAACGAGTCAAACGAGTCAAACGAGTCAAACGAGTCAAACGAGTCAAACGGGTCGAACAGGACAATCGAGTCAAGCGAGTTGAACGAGCAAAACGAGTCAAACGAGTCGAACGAGTCAAACGAGTCAATCGAGTCGATCGAGTCAAACGACTCAAACGAGTCAAACGAGTCAAACGAGTCAAACGTGTCAAACGGGTCAAACGGGTCGAACGAGTCAAACGAGTCAAACGAGTCAAACGAGTCAAACGAGTCAAACGAGTCAAACGAGTCAAACGAGTCAAACGAGTCAAACGAGTCAAACGAGTCAAACGGGTCGAACAGGACAATCGAGTCAAGCGAGTTGAACGAGCAAAACGAGTCAAACGAGTCAAACGAGTCAAACGAGTCAAACGAGTCAAACGAGTCAAACGGGTCGAACAGGACAATCGAGTCAAGCGAGTTGAACGAGCAAAACGAGTCAAACGAGTCGAACGAGTCAAACGAGTCAATCGAGTCGATCGAGTCAAACGACTCAAACGAGTCAAACGAGTCAAACGAGTCAAACGTGTCAAACGGGTCAAACGGGTCGAACAGGACAATCGAGTCAAACGAGTCAAACGAGTCAAACGAGTCAAACGAGTCAAACGAGTCGAACGAGTCGAACGAGTCAAACGAGTCAAACGAGTGAAACGAGTCAAACGAGTCAAACGAGTCAAACGAGTCAAACGAGTCAAACGAGTCAAACGAGTCAAACGAGTCAAACGAGTCAAACGAGTCAAACGGGTCGAACAGGACAATCGAGTCAAGCGAGTTGAACGAGCCAAACGAGTCAAACGGGTCGAACAGGACAATCGAGTCAAGCGAGTTGAACGAGCCAAACGAGTCAAACGAGTCAAACGAGTCAAATGGGTCAAACGGGTCGAACAGGACAATCGAGTCAAACGACTCAAACGTGTCAAACGAGTCAAACGAGTCAAACGAGTCAAACGAGTCAAACGAGTCAAACGAGTCAAACGAGTCAAACGAGTCAAACCAGTCAAACGAGTCAAACGAGACAATCCAGTCAAACGAGTCAAACGAGTCAAACGAGTCAAACGAGTCAAACGAGTCAAACGAGTCAAACGAGTCAATCGAGTCAAACGAGGCTGACGAGTCAGACGAGTCAGACGAGTCAAACGAGTCAAACGTGTCAAACGGGTCGAACAGGACAATCGAGTCAAACGAGTCAAACGAGTCAAACGGGTTGAACAGGACAATCGAGTCAAGCGAGTTAAACGAGTCAAACGAGTCAAACGGGTCAAACGGGTCGAACAGGACAATCGAGTCAAACGAGTCAAACGAGTCAAACGGGTCGAACAGGACAATCGAGTCAAGCGAGTCAAGCGAGTCAAACGAGTCAAACGAGTCAAACGAGTCAAACGAGTCGAACGGGTCGAACAGGACAATCGAGTCAAGCGAGTTAAACGAGTCAAACGAGTCAAACGAGTCAAACGAGTCAAACGAGTCAAACGAGTCAAACGAGTCAAACGAGTCAAACGAGTCAAACGAGTCAAATGTGTCAAACGAGTGAAACGAGTCAAACGAGTCAAACGAGTCAAACGAGTCAAACGAGTCAAACGAGTCAAACGAGTCAAACGAGTCAAACGAGTCAAACGAGTCAATCGAGTCAAGCGAGTTAAACGAGCCAAACGAGTTAAACGAGCCAAACGAGTCAAACGAGTCAAACGAGTCAAACGAGCCATACGAGTCAAACGAGTCAAACGAGTCAAACGAGTCAAACGAGTCAAACGAGTCAAACGTTTCAAACGAGTCGAACGAGTCATACGAGTCGAACGAGTCAAACTAGTCAAACGAGTCAAACGAGTCAAACGAGTCAAACGAGTCAAACGAGTCAAACGAGTCAAACGAGTCAAACGAGTCAAACGAGTCAAACGAGTCAAACGAGTCAAACGAGTCAAACGTGTCAAACGAGTCAAACGAGTCAAACGAGTCAAACGAGTCTAACGAGTCAAACGAGTCAAACGAGTCAAACGAGTCAAACGAGTCAAACGAGTCAAACGAGTCAAACGAGTCAAACGAGTCAAACGAGTCAAACGGGTCAAACGAGTCATACGAGTCAAGCGAGTCAAGCGAGTCATACGAGTCAAACGAGTCAAACGAGTCAAACGAGTCAAACGGGTCAAACGGGTCGAACAGGACAATCGAGTCAAACGAGTCAAACGGGTTGAACAGGACAATCGAGTCAAGCGAGTTAAACGAGTCAAACGAGTCAAACGGGTCAAACGGGTCGAACAGGACAATCGAGTCAAACGAGTCAAACGAGTCAAACGGGTCGAACAGGACAATCGAGTCAAGCGAGTCAAGCGAGTTAAACGAGTCAAACGAGTCAAACGAGTCAAACGAGTCGAACGGGTCGAACAGGACAATCGAGTCAAGCGAGTTAAACGAGTCAAACGAGTCAAACGAGTCAAACGAGTCAAACGAGTCAAACGAGTCAAACGTGTCAAACGAGTGAAACGAGTCAAACGAGTCAAACGAGTCAAACGAGTCATACGTGTCAAACGAGTCAAACGAGTCAAACGAGTCAAACGAGTCAAACGAGTCAAATGAGTCAAACGAGTCAATCGAGTCAAGCGAGTTAAACGAGCCAAACGAGTTAAACGAGCCAAACGAGTCAAACGAGTCAAACGAGTCGAACGAGTCAAACGAGTCGAACGAGTCAAACGAGTCAACCGGGTCGAACAGGACAATCGAGTCAAACGAGTCAAACGAGTCAAACGAGTCAAACGAGTCAAACGAGTCAAACGAGTCAAACGAGTCAAACGAGTCAAACGAGTCAAACGAGTCAAACGGGTCAAACGAGTCAAACGAGTCAAGCGAGTCAAGCGAGTCATACGAGTCAAACGAGTCAAACGAGTCAAACGAGTCAAACGGGTCAAACGGGTCGAACAGGACAATCGAGTCAAACGAGTCAAACGAGTCAAACGGGTTGAACAGGACAATCGAGTCAAGCGAGTTAAACGAGTCAAACGAGTCAAACGGGTCAAACGGGTCGAACAGGACAATCGAGTCAAACGAGTCAAACGAGTCAAACGGGTCGAACAGGACAATCGAGTCAAGCGAGTCAAGCGAGTTAAACGAGTCAAACGAGTCAAACGAGTCAAACGAGTCGAACGGGTCGAACAGGACAATCGAGTCAAGCGAGTTAAACGAGTCAAACGAGTCAAACGAGTCAAACGAGTCAAACGAGTCAAACGAGTCAAACGAGTCAAACGAGTCAAACGTGTCAAACGAGTGAAACGAGTCAAACGAGTCAAACGAGTCAAACGAGTCATACGTGTCAAACGAGTCAAACGAGTCAAACGAGTCAAACGAGTCAAACGAGTCAATCGAGTCAAGCGAGTTAAACGAGCCAAACGAGTTAAACGAGCCAAACGAGTCAAACGAGTCAAACGAGTCAAACGAGCCATACGAGTCAAACGAGTCAAACGAGTCAAACGAGTCAAACGAGTCAAACGAGTCAAACGTTTCAAACGAGTCGAACGAGTCATACGAGTCGAACGAGTCAAACTAGTCAAACGAGTCAAACGAGTCAAACGAGTCAAACGATTCAAACGAGTCAATCGAGTCAAACGAGTCAAACGAGTCAAACGAGTCAAACTGTTCGAACTGGACAATCGAGTCAAGCGAGTCAAACGAGTCAAACGAGTCAAACGAGTCAAACGAGTCAAACGAGTCAAACGAGTCAAACGAGTCAAACGAGTCAAACGAGTCAAACGAGTCAAACGAGTCAAACGAGTCAAACGAGTCAAACGAGTCAAACGAGTCAAACGAGTCAAACGAGTCAAACGAGTCAAACGAGTCAAACGAGTCAAACGAGTCAAACGAGTCAAACGAGTCAAACGAGTCAAACGAGTCAAACGAGTCAAACGAGTCAAACGAGTCAAACGAGTCAAACGAGTCAAACGAGTCAAACGTGTCAAACGAGTCAAACGAGTCAAACGAGTCAAACGAGTCTAACGAGTCAAACGAGTCAAACGAGTCAAACGAGTCAAACGAGTCAAACGAGTCAAACGAGTCAAACGAGTCAAACGAGTCAAACGAGTCAAACGGGTCAAACGGGTCAAACGGGTCGAACAGGACAATCGAGTCAAACGAGTCAAACGAGTCAAACGGGTCGAACAGGACAATCGAGTCAAGCGAGTCAAGCGAGTTAAACGAGTCAAACGAGTCAAACGAGTCAAACGAGTCGAACGGGTCGAACAGGACAATCGAGTCAAGCGAGTTAAACGAGTCAAACGAGTCAAACGAGTCAAACGAGTCAAACGAGTCAAACGAGTCAAACGTGTCAAACGAGTGAAACGAGTCAAACGAGTCAAACGAGTCAAACGAGTCATACGTGTGTAACGAGTCAAACGAGTCAAACGAGTCAAACGAGTCAAACGAGTCAAATGAGTCAAACGAGTCAATCGAGTCAAGCGAGTTAAACGAGCCAAACGAGTTAAACGAGCCAAACGAGTCAAACGAGTCAAACGAGTCAAACGAGCCATACGAGTCAAACGAGTCAAACGAGTCAAACGAGTCAAACGAGTCAAACGAGTCAAACGTTTCAAACGAGTCGAACGAGTCATACGAGTCGAACGAGTCAAACGAGTCAAACGAGTCAAACGAGTCAAACGAGTCAAACGATTCAAACGAGTCAATCGAGTCAAACGAGTCAAACGAGTCAAACGAGTCAAACTGTTCGAACTGGACAATCGAGTCAAGCGAGTCAAACGAGTCAAACGAGTCAAACGAGTCAAACGAGTCAAACGAGTCAAACGAGTCAAACGAGTCAAACGAGTCAAACGAGTCAAATGAGTCAAACGAGTCAACCGTGACAAACGACTCAAAAGAGTCAAACGAGTCAACCGTATCAAACGACTCAAACGAGTCAAACGTGACAGACTAGTCGAACGTGTCAGACGAGTCAATCGAGTCAATCGTGTCGAACCTTTCAAACGAGACAAACGAGTCAATCGAGTCAAACGAGTCAAACGAGTCAAACGCGTCAAACGAGTCAAACGGGTCAAACGAGTCAAACGAGTCAAACGAGTCAAACGAGTCTAACGATTCAAACGAGTCAAACGACTCAAACGAGTCGAACGACTCAAACGAGTCGAACGAGTCAAACGAGTCGAACGAGTCAAACGAGTCAAACTGTTCGAACTGGACAATCGAGCCAAGCGAGTCAAACGAGTCAAACGAGTCAAACGAGTCAAACGAGTCAAACGAGTCAAACGAGTCAAACGTGTCAAACGAGTCATACGAGTCAAACGAGTCAAACGAGTCAAACGAGTCAAACGGGTCGGACAGGACAATCGAGTCAAGCGAGTTAAACGAGTCAAGCGAGTTAAACGAGCCAAACGAGTCATACGAGTCAAACGAGTATAACGAGTCAAACGAGTCAAACGACTCAAACGAGTCGAACGAGTCAAACGAGTCAAACTGTTCGAACTGGACAATCGAGTCAAGCGAGTCTAACGAGTCAAACGAGTCAAACGACTCAAATGAGTCGAACGAGTCTAACGAGTCAAACGAGTCGAACGAGCCAAACGAGTGAAACGAGTCAAACGATTCAAACGAGTCGAACGAGACAAACGAGTGAAACGAGTGAAACGAGTCAAACGAGTCAAACGAGCCAAACGAGTCAAACGAGTCAAACGAGTCAAACGAGTCAAACGAGTCAAACGTGTCAAACGGGTCAAACGGGTCGAACAGGGCAATCGAGTCAAACGAGTTAAACGAGTCGAACGAGTCAAACGAGTCGAACGAGTCAAACGAGTCCAACGAGTCAAACGAGTCAAACGAGTCAAACGAGTCAAACGAGTCAAACGAGTCAAACGAGTCAAACGAGTCAAACGGGTCAAAGGGGTCGAACAGGACAATCGAGTCAAGCGAGTTGAACGAGCCAAACGAGTCAAACGCGTCAAACGAGTCAAACGAGTCAAACGAGTCAAACGAGTCAAACGAGTCAAACGAGACAAACGAGTCAAACGGGTCAAACGGGTCGAACAGGACAATCGAGTCAAACGAGTCAAACGAGTCGAACGAGTCAAACGAATCGAACGGGTCGACAGGACAATCGACTCAAGCGAGTTAAACGAGTCAAACAGGTCAAACGAGTCAAACGAGTCAAACGAGTCAAACGAGTCAAACGAGTCAAACGAGTCAAACGGGTCGTACAGGACAATCGAGTCATGCGAGTCAAACGAGTCCATCCAGTCGAACGAGTCGAACGAGTCAAACGAGTCGAACGAGTCAAACGAGTCAAACGATTCAAACGAGTCAAACGAGTCAAACGAGTCAAACGGCACAAACGAGTCAATCGGCACAAACCAGTCGAACGAGTCAAACGAGTCAAACGAGTCGAACGAGACAAACGAGTCAAACGAGTCAAACGAGTCAAACGAGTCAAACGAGTCAAACGAGTCAAACGAATCAAACGAGTAAAACGAGTCAAACGGCACAAACCTGTTGTACGAGTCAAACGGGTCATACGAGTCGTACGAGTCAAACGAGTCAATCGAGACAAACGAGTCAAACGAGTCAATCGCGACAAACGAGTCAAACGAGTCAAACGAGTCAATCGAGTCAAACGAGTCAATCGAGTCAATCGAGTCAAACGAGTCAAACGAGTCAAACGAGTCAAACGAGTCAAACGAGTCAAACGAGTCAAACGAGTCAAACGAGTCAAACGAGTCAAACGAGTCAAACGAGTCAAACGAGTCAAACGTTTCAAACGAGTCGAACGAGTCATACGAGTCGAACGAGTCAAACGAGTCAAACGAGTCAAACGAGTCAAACGAGTCAAACGAGTCAAACGAGTCAAACGAGTCAAACGAGTCAAACGGGTCGAACAGGACAATCGAGTCAAGCGAGTTGAACGAGCCAAACGAGTCAAACGGGTCGAACAGGACAATCGAGTCAAGCGAGTTGAACGAGCCAAACGAGTCAAACGAGTCAAACGAGTCAAATGGGTCAAACGGGTCGAACAGGACAATCGAGTCAAACGACTCAAACGTGTCAAACGAGTCAAACGAGTCAAACGAGTCAAACGAGTCAAACGAGTCAAACGAGTCAAACGAGTCAAACGAGTCAAACCAGTCAAACGAGTCAAACGAGACAATCCAGTCAAACGAGTCAAACGAGTCAAACGAGTCAAACGAGTCAAACGAGTCAAACGAGTCAAACGAGTCAATCGAGTCAAACGAGGCTGACGAGTCAGACGAGTCAGACGAGTCAAACGAGTCAAACGTGTCAAACGGGTCGAACAGGACAATCGAGTCAAACGAGTCAAACGAGTCAAACGGGTTGAACAGGACAATCGAGTCAAGCGAGTTAAACGAGTCAAACGAGTCAAACGGGTCAAACGGGTCGAACAGGACAATCGAGTCAAACGAGTCAAACGAGTCAAACGGGTCGAACAGGACAATCGAGTCAAGCGAGTCAAGCGAGTTAAACGAGTCAAACGAGTCAAACGAGTCAAACGAGTCGAACGGGTCGAACAGGACAATCGAGTCAAGCGAGTTAAACGAGTCAAACGAGTCAAACGAGTCAAACGAGTCAAACGAGTCAAACGAGTCAAACGAGTCAAACGAGTCAAACGAGTCAAACGAGTCAAATGTGTCAAACGAGTGAAACGAGTCAAACGAGTCAAACGAGTCAAACGAGTCATACGTGTCAAACGAGTCAAACGAGTCAAACGAGTCAAACGAGTCAAACGAGTCAATCGAGTCAAACGAGTTAAACGAGCCAAACGAGTTAAACGAGCCAAACGAGTCAAACGAGTCAAACGAGTCAAACGAGCCATACGAGTCAAACGAGTCAAACGAGTCAAACGAGTCAAACGAGTCAAACGAGTCAAACGTTTCAAACGAGTCGAACGAGTCATACGAGTCGAACGAGTCAAACTAGTCAAACGAGTCAAACGAGTCAAACGAGTCAAACGAGTCAAACGAGTCAAACGAGTCAAACGAGTCAAACGAGTCAAACGAGTCAAACGAGTCAAACGAGTCAAACGAGTCAAACGTGTCAAACGAGTCAAACGAGTCAAACGAGTCAAACGAGTCTAACGAGTCAAACGAGTCAAACGAGTCAAACGAGTCAAACGAGTCAAACGAGTCAAACGAGTCAAACGAGTCAAACGAGTCAAACGAGTCAAACGGGTCAAACGAGTCATACGAGTCAAGCGAGTCAAGCGAGTCATACGAGTCAAACGAGTCAAACGAGTCAAACGAGTCAAACGGGTCAAACGGGTCGAACAGGACAATCGAGTCAAACGAGTCAAACGGGTTGAACAGGACAATCGAGTCAAGCGAGTTAAACGAGTCAAACGAGTCAAACGGGTCAAACGGGTCGAACAGGACAATCGAGTCAAACGAGTCAAACGAGTCAAACGGGTCGAACAGGACAATCGAGTCAAGCGAGTCAAGCGAGTTAAACGAGTCAAACGAGTCAAACGAGTCAAACGAGTCGAACGGGTCGAACAGGACAATCGAGTCAAGCGAGTTAAACGAGTCAAACGAGTCAAACGAGTCAAACGAGTCAAACGAGTCAAACGAGTCAAACGTGTCAAACGAGTGAAACGAGTCAAACGAGTCAAACGAGTCAAACGAGTCATACGTGTCAAACGAGTCAAACGAGTCAAACGAGTCAAACGAGTCAAACGAGTCAAATGAGTCAAACGAGTCAATCGAGTCAAGCGAGTTAAACGAGCCAAACGAGTTAAACGAGCCAAACGAGTCAAACGAGTCAAACGAGTCGAACGAGTCAAACGAGTCGAACGAGTCAAACGAGTCAACCGGGTCGAACAGGACAATCGAGTCAAACGAGTCAAACGAGTCAAACGAGTCAAACGAGTCAAACGAGTCAAACGAGTCAAACGAGTCAAACGAGTCAAACGAGTCAAACGAGTCAAACGGGTCAAACGAGTCATACGAGTCAAGCGAGTCAAGCGAGTCATACGAGTCAAACGAGTCAAACGAGTCAAACGAGTCAAACGGGTCAAACGGGTCGAACAGGACAATCGAGTCAAACGAGTCAAACGAGTCAAACGGGTTGAACAGGACAATCGAGTCAAGCGAGTTAAACGAGTCAAACGAGTCAAACGGGTCAAACGGGTCGAACAGGACAATCGAGTCAAACGAGTCAAACGAGTCAAACGGGTCGAACAGGACAATCGAGTCAAGCGAGTCAAGCGAGTTAAACGAGTCAAACGAGTCAAACGAGTCAAACGAGTCGAACGGGTCGAACAGGACAATCGAGTCAAGCGAGTTAAACGAGTCAAACGAGTCAAACGAGTCAAACGAGTCAAACGAGTCAAACGAGTCAAACGAGTCAAACGAGTCAAACGTGTCAAACGAGTGAAACGAGTCAAACGAGTCAAACGAGTCAAACGAGTCATACGTGTCAAACGAGTCAAACGAGTCAAACGAGTCAAACGAGTCAAACGAGTCAATCGAGTCAAGCGAGTTAAACGAGCCAAACGAGTTAAACGAGCCAAACGAGTCAAACGAGTCAAACGAGTCAAACGAGCCATACGAGTCAAACGAGTCAAACGAGTCAAACGAGTCAAACGAGTCAAACGAGTCAAACGTTTCAAACGAGTCGAACGAGTCATACGAGTCGAACGAGTCAAACTAGTCAAACGAGTCAAACGAGTCAAACGAGTCAAACGATTCAAACGAGTCAATCGAGTCAAACGAGTCAAACGAGTCAAACGAGTCAAACTGTTCGAACTGGACAATCGAGTCAAGCGAGTCAAACGAGTCAAACGAGTCAAACGAGTCAAACGAGTCAAACGAGTCAAACGAGTCAAACGAGTCAAACGAGTCAAACGAGTCAAACGAGTCAAACGAGTCAAACGAGTCAAACGAGTCAAACGAGTCAAACGAGTCAAACGAGTCAAACGAGTCAAACGAGTCAAACGAGTCAAACGAGTCAAACGAGTCAAACGAGTCAAACGAGTCAAACGAGTCAAACGAGTCAAACGAGTCAAACGAGTCAAACGAGTCAAACGAGTCAAACGAGTCAAACGAGTCAAACGTGTCAAACGAGTCAAACGAGTCAAACGAGTCAAACGAGTCTAACGAGTCAAACGAGTCAAACGAGTCAAACGAGTCAAACGAGTCAAACGAGTCAAACGAGTCAAACGAGTCAAACGAGTCAAACGAGTCAAACGGGTCAAACGGGTCAAACGGGTCGAACAGGACAATCGAGTCAAACGAGTCAAACGAGTCAAACGGGTCGAACAGGACAATCGAGTCAAGCGAGTCAAGCGAGTTAAACGAGTCAAACGAGTCAAACGAGTCAAACGAGTCGAACGGGTCGAACAGGACAATCGAGTCAAGCGAGTTAAACGAGTCAAACGAGTCAAACGAGTCAAACGAGTCAAACGAGTCAAACGAGTCAAACGTGTCAAACGAGTGAAACGAGTGAAACGAGTCAAACGAGTCAAACGAGTCATACGTGTGTAACGAGTCAAACGAGTCAAACGAGTCAAACGAGTCAAACGAGTCAAATGAGTCAAACGAGTCAATCGAGTCAAGCGAGTTAAACGAGCCAAACGAGTTAAACGAGCCAAACGAGTCAAACGAGTCAAACGAGTCAAACGAGCCATACGAGTCAAACGAGTCAAACGAGTCAAACGAGTCAAACGAGTCAAACGAGTCAAACGTTTCAAACGAGTCGAACGAGTCATACGAGTCGAACGAGTCAAACGAGTCAAACGAGTCAAACGAGTCAAACGAGTCAAACGATTCAAACGAGTCAATCGAGTCAAACGAGTCAAACGAGTCAAACGAGTCAAACTGTTCGAACTGGACAATCGAGTCAAGCGAGTCAAACGAGTCAAACGAGTCAAACGAGTCAAACGAGTCAAACGAGTCAAACGAGTCAAACGAGTCAAACGAGTCAAATGAGTCAAACGAGTCAACCGTGACAAACGACTCAAAAGAGTCAAACGAGTCAACCGTATCAAACGACTCAAACGAGTCAAACGTGACAGACTAGTCGAACGTGTCAGACGAGTCAATCGAGTCAATCGTGTCGAACCTTTCAAACGAGACAAACGAGTCAATCGAGTCAAACGAGTCAAACGAGTCAAACGCGTCAAACGAGTCAAACGGGTCAAACGAGTCAAACGAGTCAAACGAGTCAAACGAGTCTAACGATTCAAACGAGTCAAACGACTCAAACGAGTCGAACGACTCAAACGAGTCGAACGAGTCAAACGAGTCGAACGAGTCAAACGAGTCAAACTGTTCGAACTGGACAATCGAGCCAAGCGAGTCAAACGAGTCAAACGAGTCAAACGAGTCAAACGAGTCAAACGAGTCAAACGAGTCAAACGTGTCAAACGAGTCATACGAGTCAAACGAGTCAAACGAGTCAAACGAGTCAAACGGGTCGGACAGGACAATCGAGTCAAGCGAGTTAAACGAGTCAAGCGAGTTAAACGAGCCAAACGAGTCATACGAGTCAAACGAGTATAACGAGTCAAACGAGTCAAACGACTCAAACGAGTCGAACGAGTCAAACGAGTCAAACTGTTCGAACTGGACAATCGAGTCAAGCGAGTCTAACGAGTCAAACGAGTCAAACGACTCAAATGAGTCGAACGAGTCTAACGAGTCAAACGAGTCGAACGAGCCAAACGAGTGAAACGAGTCAAACGATTCAAACGAGTCGAACGAGACAAACGAGTGAAACGAGTGAAACGAGTCAAACGAGTCAAACGAGCCAAACGAGTCAAACGAGTCAAACGAGTCAAACGAGTCAAACGAGTCAAACGTGTCAAACGGGTCAAACGGGTCGAACAGGGCAATCGAGTCAAACGAGTTAAACGAGTCGAACGAGTCAAACGAGTCGAACGAGTCAAACGAGTCCAACGAGTCAAACGAGTCAAACGAGTCAAACGAGTCAAACGAGTCAAACGAGTCAAACGAGTCAAACGAGTCAAACGGGTCAAAGGGGTCGAACAGGACAATCGAGTCAAGCGAGTTGAACGAGCCAAACGAGTCAAACGCGTCAAACGAGTCAAACGAGTCAAACGAGTCAAACGAGTCAAACGAGTCAAACGAGACAAACGAGTCAAACGGGTCAAACGGGTCGAACAGGACAATCGAGTCAAACGAGTCAAACGAGTCGAACGAGTCAAACGAATCGAACGGGTCGACAGGACAATCGACTCAAGCGAGTTAAACGAGTCAAACAGGTCAAACGAGTCAAACGAGTCAAACGAGTCAAACGAGTCAAACGAGTCAAACGAGTCAAACGGGTCGTACAGGACAATCGAGTCATGCGAGTCAAACGAGTCCATCCAGTCGAACGAGTCGAACGAGTCAAACGAGTCGAACGAGTCAAACGAGTCAAACGATTCAAACGAGTCAAACGAGTCAAACGAGTCAAACGGCACAAACGAGTCAATCGGCACAAACCAGTCGAACGAGTCAAACGAGTCAAACGAGTCGAACGAGACAAACGAGTCAAACGAGTCAAACGAGTCAAACGAGTCAAACGAGTCAAACGAGTCAAACGAATCAAACGAGTAAAACGAGTCAAACGGCACAAACCTGTTGTACGAGTCAAACGGGTCATACGAGTCGTACGAGTCAAACGAGTCAATCGAGACAAACGAGTCAAACGAGTCAATCGCGACAAACGAGTCAAACGAGTCAAACGAGTCAATCGAGTCAAACGAGTCAATCGAGTCAATCGAGTCAAACGAGTCAAACGAGTCAAACGAGTCAAACGAGTCAAACGAGTCAAACGAGTCAAACGAGTCAAACGAGTCAAACGAGTCAAACGAGTCAAACGAGTCAAACGAGTCAAACGAGTCAAACGAGTCAAACGAGTCAAACGAGTCAAACGAGTCAAACGAGTCAAACGAGTCAAACGAGTCAAACGAGTCAATCGAGTCAAACGAGTCAAACGAGTCGAACCAGTCGAACGAGTCCGACGAGTCCGACGAGTCCGACGAGTCCGACGAGTCAGACGAGTCAGACGAGTCAGACGAGTCAGACGAGTCAGACGAGTCAGACGAGTCAGACGAGTCAGACGATTCAAATGGGTCGAACAGGACAATCGAGTCAAGCGAGTCGAACGAGCCAAACGAGTCAAACGAGTCGAACGAGTAAAACGAGTCAAACGAGTCAAACGAGTCAAACGAGTCAAACGAGTCAATCGAGTCAAACGAGTCAAACGAGTCAAACGAGTCAAACGAGTCAAACGAGTCAAACGAGTCAAACGAGTCAAACGAGTCAAACGAGTCAAACGAGTCAAACGAGTCAAACGAGTCAAACGAGTCAAACGAATCAAACGAGTCAAACGAGTCAAACGAGTCAAACGAGTCAAACGAGTCAAACGAGTCAAACGAGTCAAACGAGTCAAACGAGTCAAACGAGTCAAACGAATCAAACGAGTCAAAAGGGTCGAACGGGTCGAACAGGACAATCGAGTCAAACGACTCAAACGAGTCAAACGAGTCAAACGAGTCAAACGAGTCAAACGAGTCAAACGAGTCAAACGAGTCAAACGAGTCAAACGAGTCAAACGAGTCAAACCAGTCAAACGAGTCAAACGAGTCTGTTACGAGCCGGGGCTGCGGCAACGCGAGAGGCCGGCGAGAAGGGTATTTCCCAAGGAATACGGTTTATGAGTTTGTTAGTTAGAGTGCGGACGAACCTGATGCGAAATCAGGGAGCCGCTAGGATTATCGGAAGCGAGGACGAACCTGATGCTAAATCAGGGAGCCTCTAGGAATGGAGTCACTCGCGGACGAACCTGATGCTAAATCAGGGAGCCGCAGGAGGGTGATTCGTCGTGAACGAACCCGATGCGAAATCGGGGTGTCACTAGGATGATGTTCACAGACGAACTCGACGCGAAGTCGAGGAGCTGTTAGGAGGTTGGATTATTCACAGACGAACCTGGTGCGAAACCAGGGAGCTGTTCGGAGGTTGGTAGACTTACAGACGAACCTGATGCGAAATCAGGGAGCTGTAGGACACGGACGAACCTGATGCGAAATCAGGGAGCCGTAGGAGGGTTAAACGTGGACGAACCCGATGCGAAATCGGGGAGCCACTAGGTTGGTAAAGATTCCTTGTTTTGGATGAAAGGTTGCGAACGAACCTGATGCTTGATCAGGGAGTCGCGGGAAATGTTAGTAATGCCTCGTAACTCTTAATTTATGTTTGATACAACTCGAGCGGTAAAGCTGTATCAGTGGGTGAGTGCTACTAATATTATAAGGATCGCTGGGTAAAAGATGGGTTTCAACGAATCTACTCGATTTAGAGCGAACACCATTCGTGTATTCAATAACTAATTATTATACAAATGTAAGTGTCGCGATTAAATAGTGTAGTAAAAATGTATAAATTACCACTAATTTGCACGGTGTTGACGCACTGGCGATGCGGGGCGTACGAGTGGCTATTTCAAAGTGCCGAATAGAATATGAACTGAACTCGCGGATTCTATGAGGTTAACTTTGATTCCGACGGAGACTTTAGCTCGATCGTACTCGATTTAACCAACTCTGTACGAGCGTGACACGACGTTACTCTACGCGTGACTGTACTGCTTTGAACCGAAGAGGGTTGAAACTGAAGGGTTTATATAGTCCCAAAATGAGTGGGGATTCGTTAAGAATTTCCATATAAGGAAATCCTTCGGGGTCGTCGTCGTGTCACTCCCGTTCCCATGGTCGCGATCCAGATGGTCAAGATCAAGAGCCCCTTAGTGGTGTATGATAAACAAAAGGATTTTAGGGCGTTTTCCCTTCGCAGACGCGAGCTCGAAAAGTGGTTGAGAGCGGCGTATGGGAAAATTCCACATACGTAACATCTCCCCCCTAAGACAAAACATCGCGATTCTCGTGATGCTTTTCAAAAGAAGGGAAAACGCCCCACAAATCCTTTTATAAACAAGAGTGTGAAAGAGAATTGTCGGGTGTAGTGTAGTGTGATGTGTACTTATCGCTAGGTGTTGCGGGGTGTAAAAGTTTAATCGTCACTGGGCACCACGTAGCCCATTTCTAGTCAGTGGTCGATGACGTCCAGTGGAGGTTGTCCGGGTAGTCAGTCCAGCGTCAAGGTGGCGGTGAAGTCATCCTTCTGTTCTCCGTCAGCATTTCCATGCTGGCTGTTGTTAGCAGGAGTGTTGATTGGAACGGGCTGAGTACACCTCAGGTATACCCTCACTGCTTGGCAGGGTATGTCTCAGGAGCAAGGTGGTAAGGACCATATCTGGGTTGACGGTCGGCTTATCGTTTTGCCGTGGATGGAGAATAAGCGTGTTTTAATTTGTCCTGATGCTTTGTGATTAACTTTTTGTGCGTTCGCAATACTACGTTGTTTAGGTCCATCACGTCTATTATCTGGTACGGTCCAATGTAATGTGGATCAAACTTACTAGTGCGTGGTTCTTTGAGTACGTAGACAGGATCGCCTACGTTAAATGTTACTGGTTTTGCGTGTGCATCATAATAATTTTTCGAACGAATTTTTGCTTTGTTTAGGTTATCGGAAGCTATATTACGAATATTAGTCATGTGTGTTATTAATTCTATTAAGTAGTCTCCAAATGACTTTAATTTTTCGCCAGTTGGAAAAGAACTTGGTTCTCGAGCTGGTTTTCCAAAGATTAATTCGTACGGGGTGAAATTTGTTGCTTCATGAACGGATGTATTGTAAGAGAACATTGCAAACGGTATTAATAAATCCCAGTCTTCGTAATTATCCATGTAATGCTTGAGATATTCGGTGAGTACGATGTGACTTCGTTCTAAAGATCCGTTGGTTTGTGGTCTATATCCCGAGGTTGTGATTTGTTTGATTTTAAATATTTCGGATAAATTTGTCATTAGTGTTCCGATGAAGCTAGTTCCTTTGTCTGTTAATATTGCGTGGGGTGTACCGTAGATTGCGATGAAATGTCTAGCGAAAGCATCTGCAATTGTAGCAGCACGAATATTAGGTATTGCTACGGCTACGCAATATTTCGTTAGATTATCTTGAATGGTGAGAATGTGTCTGTTCCCACTCGGTGTAATTGGTAAAGGTCCCACTGTATCTAAGGAAATTTTGTCGAAGGCTCCTATAGGTGTGTCGGTGATCAACATCGGCTGACGAGTTTTCGCTCGGACTAATTTCTGTTCTTGACAACTTTGGCATCTTCGGATGTAGTCTTGAATATCGTTGCGCATTTGCGGCCAATGGAATCTTGATCGAATGCGTTTGTAGGTCTTCGTTACTCCTTTGTGTCCTCCGATTAAACTGTCGTGAGCTTCGCAAATGATGTGCTGTCTGTCCTCTTCAGATGGTGTTGTGATGATACAGTTGCATAAAGTGATCTGCAGGCCGGTTTCTATAAAAACCTCTTCTAATATCTTGACGAATTCGTTGGATGGTATTTTGTGAAGGTCTCCGGTGGCAGAAATTCGAAATGATTTGATCTGCTCTTGATCCAGGATGTGTTGAAGAGTTTTCAATCCGTTGAGCACATCTGCTCTTTTAATATTATCAAAGAAGTTGTCTGCGATTATTATACTGAATGTTTTAAATAGTCCATTGTCTGTAGTTATTACCTGTCCCCTTTTTGGTTGCGCTGCTAGGAGGTTTGGTTTATTAATTATTTCAGTGTCCAGCAGTAATTTTCCGACGGGGTTTACTAAATTGCAGTCGGCAGAAATGAAGTGTACGTAATGTCCTTCTTCAGCGGTAAAGGTATTGGAAGAAACAATAATTTTATGTGGTTGGTCTAGCGGGATCTCTTCTATATCGTCAAGGTCGTTTGGATTCTCGGCGTCGGTAGTAAAAAATGGGTAAGGGTCAAGCGTGAGGTCAAAGTCAGGTGGTTGTCTCACACTTGTGTCGGGTGTAGTATCTGCAGGTAGCTGGTTTATTGAAGGTTGTAAAGGTTCATCCATGACTTCTGATGATGCTTGCGGTGTACCGAGTAAATCTTGTTGAACGTTTCCTGCATTTTCTATTACAGTATTTTCGAGCGGTTCCTCAAAGGATATCAGATTGTCAAATAAGGTCTGTTCCTTATCTAAAGGGACGATTTGAGTGGAATTTGCTGCGGGCGAAAAACTGTTTATGGTTTCCTGGCGTTCATCTGGCATGGTTACCTCTTGAGATAAGCTGGGAAAAGATCGGTTCTTGTGTATTATTGGAGAATGTTGAACGTTCCCACGTGCGGTTTCTTCTATTTCATCTGAACTGCTGCTTGTCTCTCGGTACTTGGGTCGGTTTTCTCTGTCTCGTCGTAATTGCCGTACGCGGTGCCCAATTGTATCGATGTTGGCGTCTGTTTTTGGTATCTGGACTTTGAAGTCAGGATCCTTGGGCTCTCGTGGAATAAGTGGTAGGCAGGCAGAAACGGGGTTGCGCGATAATGCGTCTGCGTTCTTATTCGTCTTTCCGGATTTATGGACAACCTGGTACTCGTACTCCAAAAGTCGGAGTTTCCATTTCATTAATCTAGAAGTGGGGTCCTTGACAGAGTGTAGCCACACCAGTGGTCTGTGATCTGTAACGAGGGTGAATGGAGTTCCATAGATGTAGGGCCTGAAGTACCTTACGGCGTAAACCATGGCCAAACATTCCTTTTCAGTAGCCGAATAGTTCTTCTCGGGTTTATTTAGGCTGCGGGATGCGTAGGCAATCGGCAGGTCATTTCCTATATCCCCTTGACTAAGTACAGCTCCAATAGCGTAATCGGATGCATCTGTAGTTACAATGAACGGTTTACTGAAATCTGGATATTGCAATATGGGCTGAAGGCAAAGTTCGTTACGTAATTGCTTAAAACTTTGGTCTTGTTCTTCCGTCCATTTGAATTTGATGCCTTTTCCTAATAGATTAATTAAAGGTTTTGCTTTTGTGGTGAAATTCGGTACGAATCTTCGGTAATATCCTACAAGTCCTAAGAATTGTTGAATGTTCTTCTGCGTTGTAGGTGTGGGAAAATCTTGAACAGCTTTTAATTTCCTAGGGTCGGGTCTTACTCCTTCCTTTGAAATAATGTGTCCAAGGTATGCGACTTCCTTTCGCAGGAATTGGCATTTGTTGGTCTGGAGGGTTAATCCATGTTCTCGAAGGCGGTTTAACAGCTTTTTTACTTTGATATTATGTTCCTGTAATGATGATGCGTAGATCACTATGTCGTCCAAGTAGACAAAGAGGTCTGTTCCTTGAAGTCCAGTGAGTGCTTGGTCCATCAGGCGTTGAAAGGTGGGTGGTGCATTCTTTAATCCGAAAGGCATTCGAGAGAATTCGTAATGTCCATTTGGAGTAGTGAATGCTGTTTTTGCTTTATCTTTCGGATCCATCTCTATTTGATGAAATCCACTAGCGAGATCAAAGACTGAAAAATATTTAGCTCCTCCTAGTCGATCTAAAATCTCGGTGATTTGAGGTAATGGATATTTATCAGAAATTGTTATTTCGTTGAGACCGCGGAAATCTATTACCAGACGCCAACGTTTCATTCCATTTTCGTCTTCTTTTTTCGGGACGATCCATAAAGGTGAATTGTACGGAGATTTGGAAGGAGTGATTATGCCATTTGACAATAACGCGCTAATTTGTTTTTGAATTTCCTTTTGATGAATGAGAGGATAGCGATATTGTCTTGTATTGATTGGAATATCGTTAGATGTATGGATTGAGTGTTTAAAGTCGCGGGCCTTTCCAAGTTTATCTCCGGAAAGATAAAAACGGTCGGGAAAATCTCTAACTAAATTGGTAACGAAATCTAGTTCCTCCTTGTTCAAATGTTTTGTGTTTAGGGCTTCTAAGATTTTCTGCATTCTATCTTCTTTGGTTCTGAATTTTGACGGGTGTTCAGCAGCTGGATACAAATCTTCGTCTGATGAACTGAAGATATCGAAGGGCTCCAATGTTTGCGGTTCTATCTCCACGTCTAGGGGTTCATCGCTGGTATTTGTTGCCATAACGTAGCACTTCCCGTCATTGTTCTTTACAACTGCTTCCCCTATGTAGAGATGATCGAGAGTCTTGATACGTGGTAAATATCCTTCCCTAATCCTCGGGTTTGTTATTGTTATAGCAATCTGTTGCGACGTCCTGGGCTCGATACGATGTTTGGTCGACGTCGGTAGTTCTTTCATTTGAGGTAGGTCCTGATAATTTGAAAAACGCAGAGGTCGGGTTGGTTTATTTTTTAATACCAAAGTCCCATGGTAATAGGAAATTTCGGCCTCCTCCTGTTTTAAAAATGGGCTTCCTATAAGTCCGTCTGCTTCTATTGCAAGTTCTTTTACCACATAGAAGAGTGCGGGACTTTCGTGGATGTGAAGAATTGTTGTTCCTAGAGTATGAATCGGATTAGTAGTGATTCCAGTTAACTCGATTTCTTCCCGAGAGCTTATCGCGGCTTTCTCTCCCAGGGCGTTAATGACTACTAAATTAACGGACGCTCCACCATCGATTAGGAATTCTCCCGTTCCTGACTCCAGTTCTGGAACCTTGATGTTGATGCGTGGGGCAGGTGCTTCCTTGATGAGGGTTTCTCTTCGAAGCGGACTGTCCTTTGGCGAGCTTCTTTGTTTCCGCTCATCGTTTCGCCTGTACGTTGAGCGCGATCGAAGTTTAAAGACTTGTTTGATTCGGCGGACGAATCTCGCGAGTCTCGTTGATATCTCGGACTACGCGGATGTTTCCTACAGAATTTTCCATCGTGTCCGGTTGTACCGCAATGCCAACAATATAAACTCGGCTTGCGATTTTTATCGTGATTTTTTAAAATAGAACATTGTTTTTCTCCATCATCTGCGTATGATGAGTCGGAGCGATAAGAAGGGGATTTCGAGGGGCTCCGGTGACGCAAGGTCCAGGCCGTCGTACGTGTCCGTCCTTCTCGTTCCTCTTCAAAACCAGATGTTCTTGTTGACCGATCCCTGTTTTGGTCGTACCTACTTGGAGAATGTGGGTACGACACTTCGCGGTCGTGATGGCGAGAATCTTCGGCGTAATGGTCTCGGCGAGACCACCTAGAGGGTGACTCATTACGGGGAGACTGTCGCCGATTCCTTAATTTTCTGTCTATCTGCAGCACGGCATCGTAAGCTTGTTCAAGGGTTTGAATATCTTGATACTGAGCCGATACTTTCCAGGAAATTCGATCCGGTAAACCATCGATGAAGTTTTCTCTAACGTCCTTTTCCATTTCTTTGACGAAGTCTTCAGCGTGATCCAGATACCTTTCCCGGATAGCTCCGCGCGCACAATAAACGAGATGAGAGGTCCTGTCGACGTACTGTCGTAGACTTTCTCCTTCGCGAATATGTAATTTCGCGATTTCTACTTGGAAATATGACAAACTTCTTCCCGGCGCGAATCTCTTTTTGAGATGTTGTACTAACGTCTTAACAGAGGTGAATTTGTGCTCTAACGTGCACCTGCGTGCCGGACCGATCAGTTTTGTTAAAATTATCGCAAGATACTCAGCTTCCGTACCCTCAGGAATCAAAGTTAACCCGTCTTCCACATTTTGTGCAAAGCGCGTCAAGGGTGGACTTTCACCGTCGAAGGTCGGAATTGACATTGTAATATTCTGTATACATGTCCGTTGTGTCAAGAGTGACATTGAGTTTGCAATGGAAACTGTCAGGTTCGTAATGTCGTTAGGCGAGACGTTAGCCTGTGCGCCTGTCATTTTGAAACTTTCTTAAGTGACTTGACTAGCGAAAACTAGTATATTGTCAATAATAAATTACGAATGATTTTAACGTATTTAAAAACCAAATTTTACAGCGATTCTAATGCAGTAGCATCCCACCGCTGTCACCAGTTCTGTTACGAGCCGGGGCTGCGGCAACGCGAGAGGCCGGCGAGAAGGGTATTTCCCAAGGAATACGGTTTATGAGTTTGTTAGTTAGAGTGCGGACGAACCTGATGCGAAATCAGGGAGCCGCTAGGATTATCGGAAGCGAGGACGAACCTGATGCTAAATCAGGGAGCCTCTAGGAATGGAGTCACTCGCGGACGAACCTGATGCTAAATCAGGGAGCCGCAGGAGGGTGATTCGTCGTGAACGAACCCGATGCGAAATCGGGGTGTCACTAGGATGATGTTCACAGACGAACTCGACGCGAAGTCGAGGAGCTGTTAGGAGGTTGGATTATTCACAGACGAACCTGGTGCGAAACCAGGGAGCTGTTCGGAGGTTGGTAGACTTACAGACGAACCTGATGCGAAATCAGGGAGCTGTAGGACACGGACGAACCTGATGCGAAATCAGGGAGCCGTAGGAGGGTTAAACGTGGACGAACCCGATGCGAAATCGGGGAGCCACTAGGTTGGTAAAGATTCCTTGTTTTGGATGAAAGGTTGCGAACGAACCTGATGCTTGATCAGGGAGTCGCGGGAAATGTTAGTAATGCCTCGTAACTCTTAATTTATGTTTGATACAACTCGAGCGGTAAAGCTGTATCAGTGGGTGAGTGCTACTAATATTATAAGGATCGCTGGGTAAAAGATGGGTTTCAACGAATCTACTCGATTTAGAGCGAACACCATTCGTGTATTCAATAACTAATTATTATACAAATGTAAGTGTCGCGATTAAATAGTGTAGTAAAAATGTATAAATTACCACTAATTTGCACGGTGTTGACGCACTGGCGATGCGGGGCGTACGAGTGGCTATTTCAAAGTGCCGAATAGAATATGAACTGAACTCGCGGATTCTATGAGGTTAACTTTGATTCCGACGGAGACTTTAGCTCGATCGTACTCGATTTAACCAACTCTGTACAAGCGTGACACGACGTTACTCTACGCGTGACTGTACTGCTTTGAACCGAAGAGGGTTGAAACTGAAGGGTTTATATAGTCCCAAAATGAGTGGGGATTCGTTAAGAATTTCCATATAAGGAAATCCTTCGGGGTCGTCGTCGTGTCACTCCCGTTCCCATGGTCGCGATCCAGATGGTCAAGATCAAGAGCCCCTTAGTGGTGTATGATAAACAAAAGGATTTTAGGGCGTTTTCCCTTCGCAGACGCGAGCTCGAAAAGTGGTTGAGAGCGGCGTATGGGAAAATTCCACATACGTAACAAGTCAAACGAGTCAAAAGAGTCAAACGAGTCGAACGAGTCAAGCGAGTCAAACAAGTCAAACGGGTCAAACGAGTCAAACGAGTCAAACGAGTCGAACGAGTGAAACGAGTCAAACGAGTGAAACGAGTCAAACGAGTGAAACGAGTCAAACGAGTGAAACGAGTCAAACGAGTGAAACGAGTCAAACGAGTCAAACGGGTCGAACAGGACAATCGAGTCAAGCGAGTTAAACGAGTCAAACGAGTCAAACGAGTCAAACGAGTCAAACGAGTCAAACGAGTCAAACGAGTCAAACGAGTCAAACGAGTCAAACGGGTCGAACAGGACAATCGAGTCAAGCGAGTTAAACGAGTCAAACGAGTCAAACGTGTGAAACGAGTCAAACGAGTGAAACGAGTGAAACGAGTCAAACGAGTCAATCGAGTCAAACGAGTCAAACGAGTCAAACGAGTCAAACGAGTCAAACGAGTCAAACGAGTCAAACGAGTCAAACGAGTCAAGCGAGTGAAACGAGTGAAACGAGTCAAGCGAGTGAAACGAGTCAAGGGAGTGAAACGAGTCGAACGAGTGAAACGAGTCGAACGAGTCGAACGAGTCGAACGAGTCGAACGAGTCGAACGAGTCGAACGAGTCGAACGAGTCGAACGAGTCGAACGAGTCGAACGAGTCGAACGAGTCGAACGAGTCGAACGAGTCGAACGAGTCGAACGAGTCGAACTAGTCGAACGAGTCGAACGAGTCGAACGAGTCGAACGAGTCGAACGAGTCGAACGAGTCGAACGAGTCGAACGAGTCGAACGAGTCGAACGAGTCGAACGAGTCGAACGAGTCGAACGAGTCGAACGAGTCGAACGAGTCGAACGAGTCGAACGAGTCGAACGAGTCGAACGAGTCGAACGAGTCGAACGAGTCGAACGAGTCGAACGAGTCGAACGAGTCGAACGAGTCGAACGAGTCGAACGAGTCGAACGAGTCGAACGAGTCGAACGAGTCGAACGAGTCGAACGAGTCGAACGAGTCGAACGAGTCGAACGAGTCGAACGAGTCGAACGAGTCGAACGAGTCGAACGAGTCGAACGAGTCGAACGAGTCGAACGAGTCGAACGAGTCGAACGAGTCGAACGAGTCGAACGAGTCGAACGAGTCGAACGAGTCGAACGAGTCGAACGAGTCGAACGAGTCGAACGAGTCGAACGAGTCGAACGAGTCGAACGAGTCGAACGAGTCGAACGAGTCGAACGAGTCGAACGAGTCGAACGAGTCGAACGAGTCGAACGAGTCGAACGAGTCGAACGAGTCGAACGAGTCGAACGAGTCGAACGAGTCGAACGAGTCGAACGAGTCGAACGAGTCGAACGAGTCGAACGAGTCGAACGAGTCGAACGAGTCGAACGAGTCGAACGAGTCGAACGAGTCGAACGAGTCGAACGAGTCGAACGAGTCGAACGAGTCGAACGAGTCGAACGAGTCGAACGAGTCGAACGAGTCGAACGAGTCGAACGAGTCGAACGAGTCGAACGAGTCGAACGAGTCGAACGAGTCGAACGAGTCGAACGAGTCGAACGAGTCGAACGAGTCGAACGAGTCGAACGAGTCGAACGAGTCGAACGAGTCGAACGAGTCGAACGAGTCGAACGAGTCGAACGAGTCGAACGAGTCGAACGAGTCGAACGAGTCGAACGAGTCGAACGAGTCGAACGAGTCGAACGAGTCGAACGAGTCGAACGAGTCGAACGAGTCGAACGAGTCGAACGAGTCGAACGAGTCGAACGAGTCGAACGAGTCGAACGAGTCGAACGAGTCGAACGAGTCGAACGAGTCGAACGAGTCGAACGAGTCGAACGAGTCGAACGAGTCGAACGAGTCGAACGAGTCGAACGAGTCGAACGAGTCGAACGAGTCGAACGAGTCGAACGAGTCGAACGAGTCGAACGAGTCGAACGAGTCGAACGAGTCGAACGACTCCAATGGGTCAAACGGGTCGAACAGGACAATCGAGTCAAACCAGTGAAACGAGTCAAACGAGTCAAACGAGTGAAACGAGTGAAACGAGTCAAACGAGTGAAACGAGTCAAACGAGTGAAACGAGTCAAACGAGTGAAACGAGTCAAACGAGTGAAACGAGTCAAACGAGTGAAACGAGTGAAACGAGTGAAACGAGTCAAACGAGTGAAACGAGTCAAACGAGTCAAACGAGTCAAACGAGTCAAATGTGTCAAATGGGTCAAACGGGTCGAACAGGACAATCGAGTGAAACGAGTCAAACGAGTCAAACGAGCGAAACGAGTCAAACGAGTCAAACGAGTGAAACGAGTGAAACGAGTGAAACGAGTCAAACCAGTCAAACGAGTGAAACGAGTCAAACGAGTGAAACGAGTCAAACGAGTGAAACGAGTCAAACGAGTGAAACGAGTCAAACGAGTGAAACGAGTCAAACGAGTGAAACGAGTCAAACGAGTGAAACGAGTCAAACGAGTGAAACGAGTCAAACGAGTGAAACGAGTCAAACGACTGAAACGAGTCAAACGAGTCAAACGAGTCAATCGAGTCAAACGGGTCGAACGGGTCGGACAGGACAATCGAGTCAAACGACTCAAACGAGTGAAACGAGTCAAACGAGTGAAACGAGTCAAGCGAGTGAAACGAGTCAAGCGAGTGAAACGAGTCAAGCGAGTGAAACGAGTCAAGCGAGGGAAACGAGTCAAACGAGTCAAACGAGTCAAACGAGTCAAACGGGTCAAACGAGTGAAACGAGTGAAACGAGTGAAACGAGTCAAACGTGTCAAACGGGTCAAACGAGTCAAACGAGTCAATCGAGTCAAACGAGTCAAACGAGTCAAACGGGTCGAACAGGACAATCGAGTCAAGCGATTTGAACGATCCAAACGAGTCAAACGAGTCAAACCAGTCAAACGAGTCAAACGAGTCAAACGAGTCAAACGAGTCAAACGAGTCAAACGAGTCAAACGAGTCAAACGAGTCAAACGAGTCAAACGAGTCAAACGAGTCAAACGGGTCAAACGAGTCAAACGAGTCAATCGAGTCAAACGGGTCGAACGGGTCGAACAGGACAATCGAGTCAAGCGATTTGAACGATCCAAACGAGTCAAACGAGTCAAACCAGTCAAACGAGTCAAACGAGTCAAACGAGTCAAACGAGTCAAACGAGTCAAACGAGTGAAACGAGTCAAACGTGTCAAACGGGTCAAACGAGTCAAACGAGTCAATCGAGTCAAACGAGTCAAACGAGTCAAACGGGTCGAACAGGACAATCGAGTCAAGCGATTTGAACGATCCAAACGTGTCAAACGAGTCAAACCAGTCAAACGAGTCAAACGAGTCAATCGAGTCAAACGAGTCAAACGAGTCAAACGAGTGAAACGAGTCAACCGAGTGATACGAGTGAAACGAGTCAAACGAGTGAAACGAGTCAACCGAGTGATACGAGTGAAACGAGTCAAACGAGTGAAACGAGTGAAACGAGTCAAACGAGTCAAACGAGTCAAACGAGTCAAACGAGTCAAACGAGTCAAACGAGTCAAACGAGTCAAACGAGTCAAACGAGTCAAACGAGTCAAACGAGTCAAACGAGTCAAACGAGTCAAACGAGTCAAACGAGTCAAACGAGTCAAACGAGTCAAACGAGTCAAACGAGTCAAACGAGTCAAACGAGTCAAACGAGTCAAACGAGTCAAACGAGTCAAACGAGTCAAACGAGTCAAACGAGTCAAACGAGTCAAACGAGTCAAACGAGTCAAACGAGTCAAACGAGTCAAACGAGTCAAACGAGTCAAACGAGTCAAACGAGTCAAACGAGTCAATCGAATCAAACGAGTCAATCGAGTCAAACGAGTCAAACGAGTCAAACGAGTCAAACGGGTCGAACAGGAGAATCGAGTCAAGCGAGTTAAACGAGTCAAACGAGTCAAACGAGTCAAACGGGTCAAACGAGACAAACGAGTCAATCGAGTCAAACGGGTCGAACGGGTCGAACAGGACTATCGAGTCAAGCGAGTTGAACGAGCCAAACGAGTCAAACGAGTCAAACGAGTCAAACGAGTCAAACGAGTCAACCGAGTCGAACGAGTCGAACGAGTCGAACGAGTCGAACGAGTCGAACGAGTCGAACGAGTCGAACGAGTCGAACGAGTCGAACGAGTCGAACGAGTCGAACGAGTCGAACGAGTCGAACGAGTCGAACGAGTCGAACGAGTCGAACGAGTCGAACGAGTCGAACGAGTCGAACGAGTCGAACGAGTCGAACGAGTCGAACGAGTCGAACGAGTCGAACGAGTCGAACGAGTCGAACGAGTCGAACGAGTCGAACGAGTCGAACGAGTCGAACGAGTCGAACGAGTCGAACGAGTCGAACGAGTCGAACGAGTCGAACGAGTCGAACGAGTCGAACGAGTCGAACGAGTCGAACGAGTCGAACGAGTCGAACGAGTCGAACGAGTCGAACGAGTCGAACGAGTCGAACGAGTCGAACGGGTCGAACAGGACAATCGAGTCAAGCGAGTTGAACGAGCCAAACGAGTCAAACGAATCAAACGAGTCAAAAGGGTCAAACGGGTCGAACAGGACAATCGAGTCAAACGACTCAAACGAGTGAAACGAGTCAAACGAGTGAAACGAGTCAAACGAGTGAAACGAGTCAAACGAGTTAAACGAGTCAATCGAGTCAAACGAGTCAAACGAGTCAAACGGGTCGAACAGGACAATTGAGTCAAGCGATTTGAACGAGCCAAACGAGTCAAACGAGTCAAACCAGTCAAACGAGTCAAACGAGTCAAACGAGTCAAACGAGTCAAACGAGTCAAACGAGTCAAACGGGTCAAACGAGTCAAACGAGTCAATCGAGTCAAACGGGTCGAACGGGTCGAACAGGACAATCGAGTCAAGCGTGTTGAACGAGCCAAACGAGTCAAACGAATCAAACGAGTCAAAAGGGTCAAACGGGTCGAACAGGACAAACGAGTGAAACGAGTCAAACGAGTGAAACGAGTCAAACGAGTGAAACGAGTCAAACGAGTGAAACGAGTCAAACGAGTGAAACGAGTCAAACGAGTGAAACGAGTCAAACGAGTGAAACGAGTCAAACGAGTGAAACGAGTCAAACGAGTGAAACGAGTCAAACGAGTGAAACGAGTCAAACGAGTCAAACGAGTCAAACGAGTGAAACGAGTCAAACGAGTGAAACGAGTGAAACGAGTGAAACGAGTGAAACGAGTCAAACGACTGAAACGAGTCAAACGAGTCAAACGGGTCGAACAGGACAATCGCGTCAAGCGATTTGAACGAGCCAAACGAGTCAAACGAGTCAAACCAGTCAAACGAGTCAAACGAGTCAAACGAGTCAAACGAGTCTATCGAGTCAAACGAGTCAAACGAGTCAAACGGGTCAAACGAGTCAAACGAGTCAATCGAGTCAAACGGGTCGAACGGGTCGAACAGGACAATCGAGTCAAGCGAGTTGAACGAGCCAAACGAGTCAAACGAATCAAACGAGTCAAAAGGGTCAAACGGGTCGAACAGGACAATCGAGTCAAACGACTCAAACGAGTGAAACGAGTCAAACGAGTGAAACGAGTCAAACGAGTGAAACGAGTCAAACGAGTTAAACGAGTCAATCGAGTCAAACGAGTCAAACGAGTCAAACGGGTCGAACAGGACAATTGAGTCAAGCGATTTGAACGAGCCAAACGAGTCAAACGAGTCAAACCAGTCAAACGAGTCAAACGAGTCAAACGAGTCAAACGAGTCAAACGAGTCAAACGAGTCAAACGGGTCAAACGAGTCAAACGAGTCAATCGAGTCAAACGGGTCGAACGGGTCGAACAGGACAATCGAGTCAAGCGTGTTGAACGAGCCAAACGAGTCAAACGAATCAAACGAGTCAAAAGGGTCAAACGGGTCGAACAGGACAAACGAGTGAAACGAGTCAAACGAGTGAAACGAGTCAAACGAGTGAAACGAGTCAAACGAGTGAAACGAGTCAAACGAGTGAAACGAGTGAAACGAGTCAAACGAGTCAAACGAGTGAAACGAGTGAAACGAGTGAAACGAGTGAAACGAGTGAAACGAGTGAAACGAGTGAAACGAGTGAAACGAGTCAAACGACTGAAACGAGTCAAACGAGTCAAACGGGTCGAACAGGACAATCGAGTCAAGCGAGTTGAACGAGCCACACGAGTCAAACGAATCAAACGAGTCAAAAGGGTCAAACGGGTCGAACCGGACAATCGACTCAAACGAGTCAAACGAGTCGAACGAGTCGAACGAGTCGAACGGGTCGAACGAGTCGAACGAATCGAACGAGTCGCACGAGTCGAACGAGTCGAACGAGTCGAACGAGTCGAACGAGTCGAACGAGTCGAACGAGTCGAACGAGTCGAACGAGTCGAACGAGTCGAACGAGTCGAACGAGTCGAACGAGTCGAACGAGTCGAACGAGTCGAACGAGTCGAACGAGTCGAACGAGTCGAACGAGTCGAACGAGTCGAACGAGTCGAACGAGTCGAACGAGTCGAACGAGTCGAACGAGTCGAACGAGTCGAACGAGTCGAACGAGTCGAACGAGTCGAACGAGTCGAACGAGTCGAACGAGTCGAACGAGTCGAACGAGTCGAACGAGTCGAACGAGTCGAACGAGTCGAACGAGTCGAACGAGTCGAACGAGTCGAACGAGTCGAACGAGTCGAACGAGTCGAACGAGTCGAACGAGTCGAACGAGTCGAACGAGTCGAACGAGTCGAACGAGTCGAACGAGTCGAACGAGTCGAACGAGTCGAACGAGTCGAACGAGTCGAACGAGTCGAACGAGTCGAACGAGTCGAACGAGTCGAACGAGTCGAACGAGTCGAACGAGTCGAACGAGTCGAACGAGTCGAACGAGTCGAACGAGTCGAACGAGTCGAACGAGTCAAACGAGTCGAACGAGTCAAACGAGTCAAACGAGTCAAACGGGTCGAACAGGACAATCGAGTCAAGCGAGTTAAACGAGTCAAACGAGTCAAACGTGTGAAACGAGTCAAACGAGTGAAACGAGTCAAACGAGTCAAACGAGTCAATCGAGTCAAACGAGTCAAACGAGTCAAGCGAGTGAAACGAGTCAAACGAGTGAAACGAGTCAAACGAGTGAAACGAGTCAAGCGAGTGAAACGAGTCAAGCGAGTGAAACGAGTCAAGCGAGTGAAACGAGTCAAGCGAGTGAAACGAGTCAAGCGAGTGAAACGAGTCAAGCGAGGGAAACGAGTCAAACGAGTCAAACGAGTCAAACGAGTCAAACGGGTCAAACGAGTGAAACGAGTGAAACGAGTGAAACGAGTGAAACGAGTTAAACGAGTCAAACGAGTCAAACGAGTCAAACGAGTCAAACGAGTCAATCGAGTCAAACGAGTCAAACGAGTCAAACGAGTCAAACGAGTCAAGCGAGTGAAACGAGTCAAACGAGTGAAACGAGTCAAGCGAGTGAAACGAGTCAAGCGAGTGAAACGAGTCAAGCGAGTGAAACGAGTCAAGCGAGGGAAACGAGTCAAGCGAGGGAAACGAGTCAAACGTGTCAAACGAGTCAAACGAGTCAAACGAGTCAAACGAGTCAAACGAGTCAAACGAGTCAAACGAGTCAAACGGGTCAATCGAGTCAAACGGGTCAAACGAGTCAAACGAGTCAAACGAGTCAAACGAGTCAAACGAGTCAAACGAGTCAAACGAGTCAAGCGAGTGAAACGAGTCAAACAAGTGAAACGAGTCAAGCGAGTGAAACGAGTCAAGCGAGTGAAACGAGTCAAGCGAGGGAAACGAGTCAAGCGAGGGAAACGAGTCAAACGAGTCAAACGAGGCAAACGAGTCAAACGAGCCAAACGAGTCAACCGTGTCAAACGACTCAAACGAGTCAAACGAGTCAACCGTATCAAACGACTCAAACGAGTCAAACGTGACAGACTAGTCGAACGTGTCAGACGAGTCAATCGAGTCAATCGTGTCGAACCTTTCAAACGAGACAAACGAGTCAATCGAGTCAAACGTGTCAAACGAGTCAAACGAGTCAAACGAGTCAAACGAATCAAACGGGTCAAACGAGTCAAACGAGTCAAACGGGTGAAACGAGTCTAACGAGTCAAACGAGTCGAACGAGTCAAACGAGTCAAACGAGTCAAACGAGTCAAACGAGTCAAACTGTTCGAACTGGACAATCGAGTCAAGCGAGTCAAACGAGTCAAACGAGTCAAACGAGTCAAACGAGTCAAACGAGTCAAACGAGTCAAACGAGTCAAACGGGTCAATCGAGTCAAACGAGTCAAACGAGTCAAACTTATCAAACGAGTCAAACGGGTCAAACGAGTCTATCGAGTCAAACGAGTCAAACGACTCAAACGAGTCGAACGAGTCAAACGAGTCAAACGAGTCAAACGAGTCAAACGAGTCAAACGAGTGAAACGAGTGAAACGAGTGAAACGAGTCAAACGAGTCAAACGAGTCAAACGAGTCAAACGAGTCAATCGAGTCAAACGAGTCAAACGAGTCAAACGAGTCAAACGAGTCAAGCGAGTGAAACGAGTCAAACGAGTCAAACGGGTCAATCGAGTCAAACGAGTCAAACGAGTCAAACTTATCAAACGAGTCAAACGGGTCAAACGAGTCTATCGAGTCAAACGAGTCAAACGACTCAAACGAGTCGAACGAGTCAAACGAGTCAAACGATTCAAACGAGTCAAACGAGTCAAACGAGTCAAACGAGTCAAACGAGTCAAACGAGTCAAACGAGTCAAACGAGTCATACGAGTCAATCGAGTCAAACGAGTCAAACAAGTCAAACGGGTCAAACGAGTCAAACGAGTCAAACGAGTCGAACGAGTGAAACGAGTCAAACGAGTGAAACGAGTCAAACGAGTGAAACGAGTCAAACGAGTCAAACGAGTCAAACGAGTCAAACGAGTCAAACGAGTGAAACGAGTCAAACGTGTCAAACGAGGCAAACGTGTCAAACGGGTCAAACGGGTCGAACAGGACCATCGAGTCAAACGAGTCAAACGAGTCAAGCGAGTCAAACGAGTCAAACGAGTCAAACGTGTGAAACGAGTCAAACGAGTGAAACGAGTGAAACGAGTCAAACGAGTCAATCGAGTCAAACGAGTCAAACGAGTCAAGCGAGTGAAACGAGTCAAACGAGTGAAACGAGTCAAACGAGTGAAACGAGTCAAGCGAGTGAAACGAGTCAAGCGAGTGAAACGAGTCAAGCGAGTGAAACGAGTCAAGCGAGTGAAACGAGTCAAGCGAGTGAAACGAGTCAAGCGAGGGAAACGAGTCAAACGAGTCAAACGAGTCAAACGAGTCAAACGGGTCAAACGAGTGAAACGAGTGAAACGAGTGAAACGAGTGAAACGAGTTAAACGAGTCAAACGAGTCAAACGAGTCAAACGAGTCAAACGAGTCAATCGAGTCAAACGAGTCAAACGAGTCAAACGAGTCAAACGAGTCAAGCGAGTGAAACGAGTCAAACGAGTGAAACGAGTCAAGCGAGTGAAACGAGTCAAGCGAGTGAAACGAGTCAAGCGAGGGAAACGAGTCAAGCGAGGGAAACGAGTCAAACGAGTCAAACGAGTCAAACGAGTCAAACGAGTCAAACGAGTCAAACGAGTCAAACGAGTCAAACGAGTCAAACGGGTCAATCGAGTCAAACGGGTCAAACGAGTCAAACGAGTCAAACGAGTCAAACGAGTCAAACGAGTCAAACGAGTCAAACGAGTCAAGCGAGTGAAACGAGTCAAACAAGTGAAACGAGTCAAGCGAGTGAAACGAGTCAAGCGAGTGAAACGAGTCAAGCGAGGGAAACGAGTCAAGCGAGGGAAACGAGTCAAACGAGTCAAACGAGGCAAACGAGTCAAACGAGCCAAACGAGTCAACCGTGTCAAACGACTCAAACGAGTCAAACGAGTCAACCGTATCAAACGACTCAAACGAGTCAAACGTGACAGACTAGTCGAACGTGTCAGACGAGTCAATCGAGTCAATCGTGTCGAACCTTTCAAACGAGACAAACGAGTCAATCGAGTCAAACGTGTCAAACGAGTCAAACGAGTCAAACGAGTCAAACGAATCAAACGGGTCAAACGAGTCAAACGAGTCAAACGGGTGAAACGAGTCTAACGAGTCAAACGAGTCGAACGAGTCAAACGAGTCAAACGAGTCAAACGAGTCAAACGAGTCAAACTGTTCGAACTGGACAATCGAGTCAAGCGAGTCAAACGAGTCAAACGAGTCAAACGAGTCAAACGAGTCAAACGAGTCAAACGAGTCAAACGAGTCAAACGGGTCAATCGAGTCAAACGAGTCAAACGAGTCAAACTTATCAAACGAGTCAAACGGGTCAAACGAGTCTATCGAGTCAAACGAGTCAAACGACTCAAACGAGTCGAACGAGTCAAACGAGTCAAACGAGTCAAACGAGTCAAACGAGTCAAACGAGTGAAACGAGTGAAACGAGTGAAACGAGTCAAACGAGTCAAACGAGTCAAACGAGTCAAACGAGTCAATCGAGTCAAACGAGTCAAACGAGTCAAACGAGTCAAACGAGTCAAGCGAGTGAAACGAGTCAAACGAGTCAAACGGGTCAATCGAGTCAAACGAGTCAAACGAGTCAAACTTATCAAACGAGTCAAACGGGTCAAACGAGTCTATCGAGTCAAACGAGTCAAACGACTCAAACGAGTCGAACGAGTCAAACGAGTCAAACGATTCAAACGAGTCAAACGAGTCAAACGAGTCAAACGAGTCAAACGAGTCAAACGAGTCAAACGAGTCAAACGAGTCATACGAGTCAATCGAGTCAAACGAGTCAAACAAGTCAAACGGGTCAAACGAGTCAAACGAGTCAAACGAGTCGAACGAGTGAAACGAGTCAAACGAGTGAAACGAGTCAAACGAGTGAAACGAGTCAAACGAGTCAAACGAGTCAAACGAGTCAAACGAGTCAAACGAGTGAAACGAGTCAAACGTGTCAAACGAGGCAAACGTGTCAAACGGGTCAAACGGGTCGAACAGGACCATCGAGTCAAACGAGTCAAACGAGTCAAGCGAGTCAAACGAGTCAAGCGAGTCAAACGAGTCAAACGAGTCAAACGAGTCAAACGAGTCAAACGAGTCAAACGAGTCAAACGAGTCAAACGAGTCAAACGAGTCAAACGAGTCAAACGAGTCAAACGAGTCAAACGAGTCAAACGAGTCAAACGGGTCAAACGAGTCAAGCGGGTCAAACGAGTCATACGAGACGTACGAGTCAAACGAGTCAAACGAGTCAAACGAGTCAAACGAGTCAAACGAGTCAAACGAGTAAAACGAGTCAAACGACTCATACGACTCAAACGACTCAAACGAGTCCATCGAGTCTAACGAGTTATACGAGTCAATCGAATCAAACGACTCAATCGAGTCAGACGACTCAAACGAGCCAAACGAGTCAAACGAGTCAAACGAGAGAAACGAGAGAAACGAGCCAAACGAGTCAAAGGAGTCAAGCGAGTCAAGCGAGTCAAACGAGTCAAACGAGTCAAACGAGTCAAACGACTGAAACAAGTCAAACGACTGAAACGAGTCAAACGACTGAAACGAGTCAAACGACTGAAACGAGTCAAACGACTGAAACGAGTCAAACGACTGAAACGAGTCAAACGACTGAAACGAGTCAAACGACTGAAACGTGTCAAACGACTGAAACGAGTTAAACGACTGAAACGAGTCAAACGACTGAAACGAGTCAAACGACTGAAAGGAGTCAAACGACTGAAAGGAGTCAAACGACTGAATCGAGTCAAACGACTGAAACGAGTCAAACGAGTCAAACGAGTCAAACGGGTCAAACGACTTAAACGACTTAAACGAGTCAAACGACTTAAACGAGTCAAACGACTGAAACGAGTCAAACGACTGAAACGAGTCAAACGACTGAAACGAGTCAAACGAGTCAAACGAGTCAAACGGGTCAAACGACTTAAACGACTTAAACGAGTCAAACGACTTAAACGAGTCAAACGTGTCAAACGAGTCAAACGAGTCAAACGAGTCAAACGAGTCAAACGAGTCAAACGAGTCAAACGAGTCAAACGAGTCAAACGAGTCAAACGAGTCAAACGAGTCAAACGGGTCAAACGACTTAAACGACTGAAACGAGTCAAACGACTGAAACGAGTCAAACGAGTCAAACGAGTCAAACGGGTCAAACGACTTAAACGACTTAAACGAGTCAAACGACTTAAACGAGTCGAACGAGTCGACCGAGTCGAGCGAGTCGAGCGAGTCGAGCGAGTCGAGCGAGTCGAGCGAGTCGAACGAGTCGAACGAGTCGAACGAGTCGAACGAGTCGAACGAGTCGAACGAGTCGAACGAGTCGAACGAGTCGAACGAGTCGAACGAGTCGAACGAGTCGAACGAGTCGAACGAGTCGAACGAGTCGAACGAGTCGAACGAGTCGAACGAGTCGAACGAGTCGAACGAGTCGAACGAGTCGAACGAGTCGAACGAGTCGAACGAGTCGAACGAGTCGAACGAGTCGAACGAGTCGAACGAGTCGAACGAGTCGAACGAGTCGAACGAACGAGTCGAACGAGTCAAACGAGTCAATCGAGTCAAACGAGTCGAACGAACGAGTCGAACGAGTCAAACGAGTCAATCGAGTCAAACGAGTCCAACGAGTCAAACGAGTCAAACGTGTTAAACGGCACAAACCAGTCGTACGAGTCAAACGAGTCAAACGAGTCAAACGAGACAAACGAGTCAAACGAGTCAAACGAGTCAAACGAGTCAAACGAGTCAAACGAGTCAAACGAGTCAAACGAGTCAAACGAGTCAATCGAGTCAAACGAGTCAAACGGGTTAATCGAGTCAAACGGGTCAATCGAGTCAAACGAGTCAATCGAGTCAAACGAGTCAAACGAGTCAAACGTGTCAAACGAGGCAAGCGTGTCAAACGGGTCAAACGGGTCGAACAGGACAATCGAGTCAAACGAGTCAAACGAGTGAAACGAGTCAAACGAGTCAAACGAGGCAAACGAGTCAAACGAGGCAAACGAGTCAAACGAGCCAAACGAGTCAACCGTGTCAAACGAGTCAACCGTATCAAACGAGTGAAACGAGTCAAACGAGTGAAACGAGTCAAACGAGTGAAACGAGTGAAACGAGTGAAACGAGTCAAACGACTGAAACGAGTCAAACGAGTCAAACGAGTCAATCGAGTCAAACGAGTCCAACGAGTCAAACGAGTCAAACGTGTTAAACGGCACAAACCAGTCGTACGAGTCAAACGAGTCAAACGAGTCAAACGAGACAAACGAGTCAAACGAGTCAAACGAGTCAAACGAGTCAAACGAGTCAAACGAGTCAAACGAGTCAAACGAGTCAAACGAGTCAATCGAGTCAAACGAGTCAAACGGGTTAATCGAGTCAAACGGGTCAATCGAGTCAAACGAGTCAATCGAGTCAAACGAGTCAAACGAGTCAAACGTGTCAAACGAGGCAAGCGTGTCTAACGGGTCAAACGGGTCGAACAGGACAATCGAGTCAAACGAGTCAAACGAGTCAAACGAGTCAAACGAGTCAAACGAGGCAAACGAGTCAAACGAGGCAAACGAGTCAAACGAGCCAAACGAGTCAACCGTGTCAAACGACTCAAACGAGTGCAACGAGTCAAACGAGTGAAACGAGTCAAGCGAGTGAAACGAGTCAAGCGAGTGAAACGAGTCAAACGACTGAAACGAGTCAAACGAGTCAAACGAGTCAATCGAGTCAAACGGGTCGAACAGGACAATCGAGTCAAGCGAGTTGAACGAGCCAAACGAGTCAAACGAATCAAACGAGTCAAAAGGGTCGAACGAGTCGAACGAGTCGAACGAGTCGAACGAGTCGAACGAGTCAAACGAGTCAAACTGTTCGAACTGGACAATCGAGTCAAGCGAGTCAAACGAGTCAAACGAGTCAAACGAGTCAAACGAGTCAAACGAGTCAAACGGGTCAAACGAGTCAAACGAGTCAATCGAGTCAAACGGGTCGAACGGGTCGAACAGGACAATCGAGTCAAGCGAGTTGAACGAGCCAAACGAGTCAAACGAATCAAACGAGTCAAAAGGGTCGAACGAGTCGAACGAGTCAACCGAGTCAAACGAGTCAAACGAGTCAAACGAGTCAAACGAGTCAAACGAGTCAAACGAGTCAAACGAGTCAAACGGGTCAATCGAATCAAACGGGTCAAACGAGTCAAACGAGTCAAACGAGTCAAACGAGTCAAGCGAGTGAAACGAGTCAAACGAGTGAAACGAGTCAAGCGAGTGAAACGAGTCAAGCGAGTGAAACGAGTCAAGCGAGGGAAACGAGTCAAGCGAGGGAAACGAGTCAAGCGAGGGAAACGAGTCAAGCGAGGGAAACGAGTCAAACGAGTCAAACGAGTCAAACGAGGCAAACGAGGCAAACGAGGCAAACGAGTCAAACGAGCCAAACGAGTCAACCGTGTCAAACGACTCAAACGAGTCAAACGAGTCAACCGTATCAAACGACTCAAACGAGTCAAACGTGACAGACTAGTCGAACGTGTCAGACGAGTCAATCGAGTCAATCGTGTCGAACCTTTCAAACGAGACAAACGAGTCAATCGAGTCAAACGAGTCAAACGAGTCAAACGAGTCAAACGAATCAAACGAGTCAAACGAGTCAAACGAGTCAAACGAGTCAACCGAGTCAAACGAGTCAAACGAGTCAAACGAGTCAAACGAGTCAAACGAGTCAAACGAGTCAAACGAGTCAAACGTGTCAAACGAGTCAAACGAGTCAAACGAGTCAAACGGGTCGAACAGGACAATCGAGTCAAGCGAGTTAAACGAGTCAAACGAGTCAAACGTGTGAAACGAGTCAAACGAGTGAAACGAGTCAAACGAGTCAAACGAGTCAATCGAGTCAAACGAGTCAAACGAGTCAAGCGAGTGAAACGAGTCAAACGAGTGAAACGAGTCAAGCGAGTGAAACGAGTCAAGCGAGTGAAACGAGTCAAGCGAGTGAAACGAGTCAAGCGAGTGAAACGAGTCAAGCGAGGGAAACGAGTCAAACTAGTCAAACGAGTCAAACGAGTCAAACGGGTCAAACGAGTGAAACGAGTGAAACGAGTCAAGCGAGTGAAACGAGTCAAGCGAGTGAAACGAGTCAAGCGAGTGAAACGAGTCAAGCGAGTGAAACGAGTCAAGCGAGGGAAACGAGTCAAACGAGTCAAACGAGTCAAACGAGTCAAACGGGTCAAACGAGTGAAACGAGTGAAACGAGTGAAACGAGTCAAACGAGTCAAACGAGTCAAACGAGTCAAACGAGTCAAACGAGTCAAACGAGTCAAACGAGTCAAACGAGTCAAACGAGTCAAACGAGTCAAACGAGTCAAACGAGTCAAACGAGTCAAGCGAGTGAAACGAGTCAAACGAGTGAAACGAGTCAAGCGAGTGAAACGAGTCAAGCGAGTGAAACGAGTCAAGCGAGTGAAACGAGTCAAGCGAGGGAAACGAGTCAAACGAGTCAAACGAGTCAAACGAGTCAAACGAGTCAAACGAGTCAACCGAGTCAAACGAGTCAAACGAGTCAAACGAGTCAAACGAGTCAAACGAGTCAAACGAGTCAAACCAGTCAAACGAGTCAAACGAGTCGAACGAGTCAAAAGAGTCGAACGAGTCGAACGAGTCAAACGAGTCAAACGAGTCAAACGAGTCAAACGAGTCAAACGAGTCAAACGAGTCAAACGAGTCAAACGAGTCAAACGAGTCAAACGTGTCAAACGAGTCAAACGAGTCAAACGAGTCAAACGGGTCGAACAGGACAATCGAGTCAAGCGAGTTAAACGAGTCAAACGAGTCAAACGTGTGAAACGAGTCAAACGAGTGAAACGAGTCAAACGAGTCAAACGAGTCAATCGAGTCAAACGAGTCAAACGAGTCAAGCGAGTGAAACGAGTCAAACGAGTGAAACGAGTCAAGCGAGTGAAACGAGTCAAGCGAGTGAAACGAGTCAAGCGAGTGAAACGAGTCAAGCGAGTGAAACGAGTCAAGCGAGGGAAACGAGTCAAACTAGTCAAACGAGTCAAACGAGTCAAACGGGTCAAACGAGTGAAACGAGTGAAACGAGTCAAACGAGTCAAACGAGTCAAACGAGTCAAACGAGTCAAACGAGTCAAACGAGTCAATCGAGTCAAACGAGTCAAACGAGTCAAACGAGTCAAACGAGTCAAGCGAGTGAAACGAGTCAAACGAGTGAAACGAGTCAAGCGAGTGAAACGAGTCAAGCGAGTGAAACGAGTCAAGCGAGGGAAACGAGTCAAACGAGTCAAACGAGTCAAACGAGTCAAACGAGTCAAACGAGTCAACCGAGTCAAACGAGTCAAACGAGTCAATCGAGTCAAACGGGTCGAACAGGACAATCGAGTCAAGCGAGTTAAACGAGTCAAACGAGTCAAACGAGTCAAACGGGTCAAACGAGTCAAACGAGTCAAACGAGTCAAACGGGTCGAACGGGTCGAACAGGACAATCGAGTCAAGCGAGTTGAAAGAGCCAAACGAGTCAAACGAGTCAAACGAGTCAAACGAGTCAAACGAGTCAAACGAGTCAAGCGAGTCAAACGAGTCAAGCGAGTCAAACGAGTCAAGCGAGTCAAACGAGTCAAGCGAGTCAAACGAGTCAAGCGTGTCAAACGAGTCAAGCGTGTCAAACGACTTATTCGACTCATTCGACTCATTCGACTCATTCGACTCATTCGACTCATTCGACTCATTCGACTCAATCGACTCATTCGACTCATTCGACTCATTCGACTCATTCGACTCAAACGAGTCAATCGAGTCAAACGAGTCAAACGAGTCAAACGAGTCAAACGTGTCAAACGAGTCGAACGTGTCAAACGAGTCAAACGAGACAAACGAGTCAAACGGGTCAAACGAATCAAACGAGTCAAACGAGTCAAACGAGTCAAACGAGTCAAACGAGTCAAACGAGTCAAACGAGTCAAACGAGTCAAACGAGTCAAACGAGTCAAACGAGTCAAACGAGTCAAACGAGTCAAACGAGTCAAACGAGTCAAACGAGTCAAACGAGTCAAACGAGTCAAACGAGTCAAACGAGTCAAACGAGTCAAACGAGTCAAACGAGTCAAACGAGTCAAACGAGTCAAACGAGTCAAACGAGTCAAACGAGTCAAACGAGTCAAACGAGTCAAACGAGTCAAACGAGTCAAACGAGTCAAACGAGTCAAACGAGTCAAACGAGTCAAACGAGTCAAACGAGTCAAACGAGTCAAACGAGTCAAACGAGTCAAACGAGTCAAACGAGTCAAACGGGTCAAACGAGTCAAGCGGGTCAAACGAGTCATACGAGACGTACGAGTCAAACGAATCAAACGAGTCAAACGAGTCAAACGAGTAAAACGAGTCAAACGACTCATACGACTCAAACGACTCAAACGAGTCCATCGAGTCTAACGAGTTATACGAGTCAATCGAATCAAACGACTCAATCGAGTCAGACGACTCAAACGAGCCAAACGAGGCAAACGAGTCAAACGAGAGAAACGAGAGAAACGAGCCAAACGAGTCAAAGGAGTCAAGCGAGTCAAGCGAGTCAAACGAGTCAAACGAGTCAAACGAGTCAAACGACTGAAACGAGTCAAACGACTGAAACGAGTCAAACGACTGAAACGAGTCAAACGACTGAAACGAGTCAAACGACTGAAACGAGTCAAACGACTGAAACGAGTCAAACGACTGAAACGAGTCAAACGACTGAAACGTGTCAAACGACTGAAACGAGTTAAACGACTGAAACGAGTCAAACGACTGAAACGAGTCAAACGACTGAAAGGAGTCAAACGACTGAAAGGAGTCAAACGACTGAATCGAGTCAAACGACTGAAACGAGTCAAACGAGTCAAACGAGTCAAACGGGTCAAACGACTTAAACGACTTAAACGAGTCAAACGACTTAAACGAGTCAAACGACTGAAACGAGTCAAACGACTGAAACGAGTCAAACGACTGAAACGAGTCAAACGAGTCAAACGAGTCAAACGGGTCAAACGACTTAAACGACTTAAACGAGTCAAACGACTTAAACGAGTCAAACGTGTCAAACGAGTCAAACGAGTCAAACGAGTCAAACGAGTCAAACGAGTCAAACGAGTCAAACGAGTCAAACGAGTCAAACGTGTCAAACGAGTCAAACGAGTCAAACGAGTCAAACGAGTCAAACGAGTCAAACTAGTCAAACGAGTCAAACGAGTCAAACGAGTCAAACGAGTCAAACGAGTCAAACGAGTCAAACGAGTCAAACGAGTCAAACGAGTCAAACGAGTCAAACGAGTCAAACGAGTCAAACGAGTCAAACGAGTCAAACGAGTCAAACGAGTCAAACGAGTCAAACGAGTCAAACGAGTCAAACGAGTCAAACGAGTCAAACGAGTCAAACGAGTCAAACGAGTCAAACGAGTCAAACGAGTCAAACGAGTCAAACGAGTCAAACGAGTCAAACGAGTCAAACGAGTCAAACGAGTCAAACGAGTAAAACGAGTCAAACGAGTCAAACGAGTCAAACGAGTCAAACGAGTCAAACGAGTCAAACGAGTCAAACGAGTCAAACGAGTCAAACGAGTCAAACGAGTCAAACGAGTCAAACGAGTCAAACGAGTCAAACGAGTCAAACGAGTCAAACGAGTCAAACGAGTCAAACGAGTCAAACGAGTCAAACGAGTCAAACGAGTCAAACGGGTCAAACGAGTCAATCGGGTCAAACGAGTCAAGCGAGTCAAACGAGTCAAGCGAGTCAAACGAGTCAAGCGAGTCAAACGACTTATTCGACTCATTCGACTCATTCGACTCATTCGACTCATTTGACTCATTCGACTCATTCGACTCATTCGACTCATTCGACTCATTCGACTCATTCGACTCAAACGAGTCAATCGAGTCTATCGAGTTATACGAGTCAATCGAGTTAAACGACTCAAACGACTCAAACGAGTCAAACGAGCCAAACGAGCCAAACGAGTCAATGGAGCCAAACGACTCAAACGAGTCAAACGAGCCAAACGAGCCAACCGAGTCAAAGGAGTCAAACGAGTCAAACGAGCCAATCGAGCCAAACGAGCCAAACGAGTCAAACGACTCAAACGAGAGAAACGAGCCAAACGAGTCAAAGGAGTCAAACGAGTCAAAGGAGGCAAACGAGTCAAACGAGTCATACGCGTCAAACGAGTCAACGAGTCAAACGAGTCAATCGAGTCAAACGAGTCAAACGAGTCAAACGAGTCAAACGGGTCAAACGAGTCAAACGAGTCAAACGAGTCAAACGAGTCAAACGAGTCAAACGAGTCGAACCAGTCAAACGAGTCAAACGAGTGAAACGAGTCAAACGAGTGAAACGAGTCAAACGAGTGAAACGAGTCAAACGAGTAAAACGAGTGAAACGAGTCAAACGAGTCAAACGAGTCAAACGAGTCGAACCAGTCAAACGAGTCAAACGAGTGAAACGAGTCAAACGAGTCAAACGAGTCAAACGTGTCAAACGAGTCAAACGAGTCAAACGAGTCAAACGAGTCAAACGAGTCAAACTAGTCAAACGAGTCAAACGAGTCAAACGAGTCAAACGAGTCAAACGAGTCAAACGAGTCAAACGAGTCAAACGAGTCAAACGAGTCAAACGAGTCAAACGAGTCAAACGAGTCAAACGAGTCAAACGGGTCAAACGAGTCAAACGAGTCAAACGAGTCAAACGAGTCAAACGAGTCAAACGAGTCGAACCAGTCAAACGAATCAAACGAGTGAAACGAGTCAAACGAGTCAAACGAGTCAAACGTGTCAAACGAGTCAAACGAGTCAAACGAGTCAAACGAGTCAAACGAGTCAAACTAGTCAAACGAGTCAAACGAGTCAAACGAGTCAAACGAGTCAAACGAGTCAAACGAGTCAAACGAGTCAAACGAGTCAAACGAGTCAAACGAGTCAAACGAGTCAAACGAGTCAAACGAGTCAAACGAGTCAAACGAGTCAAACGAGTCAAACGAGTCAAACGAGTCAAACGAGTCAAACGAGTCAAACGAGTCAAACGAGTCAAACGAGTCAAACGAGTCAAACGAGTCAAACGAGTCAAACGAGTCAAACGAGTCAAACGAGTCAAACGAGTAAAACGAGTCAAACGAGTCAAACGAGTCAAACGAGTCAAACGAGTCAAACGAGTCAAACGAGTCAAACGAGTCAAACGAGTCAAACGAGTCAAACGAGTCAAACGAGTCAAACGAGTCAAACGAGTCAAACGAGTCAAACGAGTCAAACGAGTCAAACGAGTCAAACGGGTCAAACGAGTCAATCGGGTCAAACGAGTCAAGCGAGTCAAACGAGTCAAGCGAGTCAAACGAGTCAAGCGAGTCAAACGACTTATTCGACTCATTCGACTCATTCGACTCATTCGACTCATTTGACTCATTCGACTCATTCGACTCATTCGACTCATTCGACTCATTCGACTCATTCGACTCAAACGAGTCAATCGAGTCTATCGAGTTATACGAGTCAATCGAGTTAAACGACTCAAACGACTCAAACGAGTCAAACGAGCCAAACGAGCCAAACGAGTCAATGGAGCCAAACGACTCAAACGAGTCAAACGAGCCAAACGAGCCAACCGAGTCAAAGGAGTCAAACGAGTCAAACGAGCCAATCGAGCCAAACGAGCCAAACGAGTCAAACGACTCAAACGAGAGAAACGAGCCAAACGAGTCAAAGGAGTCAAACGAGTCAAAGGAGGCAAACGAGTCAAACGAGTCATACGCGTCAAACGAGTCAACGAGTCAAACGAGTCAATCGAGTCAAACGAGTCAAACGAGTCAAACGAGTCAAACGGGTCAAACGAGTCAAACGAGTCAAACGAGTCAAACGAGTCAAACGAGTCAAACGAGTCGAACCAGTCAAACGAGTCAAACGAGTGAAACGAGTCAAACGAGTGAAACGAGTCAAACGAGTGAAACGAGTCAAACGAGTGAAACGAGTCAAACGAGTAAAACGAGTGAAACGAGTCAAACGAGTCAAACGAGTCAAACGAGTCAAACGAGTCAAACGAGTCAAGCGAGTCAAGCGAGTCAAGCGAGTCAAGCGAGTCAAGCGAGTCAAGCGAGTCAAGCGAGTCAAACGAGTCAAACAAGCCAACCGAGTCAAACGAGTCAAACGAGCCAAACGAGCCAAACGAGCCAAACGAGTCAAACGACTCAAACGAGAGAAACGAGCCAAACGAGTCAAAGGAGTCAAACGAGTCAAAGGAGGCAAACGAGTCATACGCGTCAAACGAGTCAACGAGTCAATCGAGTCAAACGAGTCAAACGAGTCAAACGAGTCAAACGAGTCAATCGGGTCAAACGAGTCAATCGGGTCAAACGAGTCAAGCGTGTCAAACGAGTCAAACGTGTCAAACGAGTCAAACGACTCAAACGAGTCAAACGAGTCAAACGAGTCAAACGAGTCAAACGTGTCAAACGAGTCAAACGAGCCAAACGAGTCAAACGAGTCAAACGAGTCAAACGAGTCAAACGAGTCAAACGAGTCAAACGAGTCAAACGACTCATACGACTCAAACGACTCAAACGACTCAAACGACTCAAACGAGTCAATCGAGTCAATCGAGTCTAACGAGTTATACGAGTCAATCGAGTCAAACGACTCAATCTAGTCAGACGACTCAAACGAGCCGAACGAGTCAAACGAGTCAAACGAGAGAAAAGAGAGAAACGAGCCAAACGAGTCAAAGGAGTCAAGCGAGTCAAGCGAGTCAAACGAGTCAAGCGAGTCAAACGAGTCAAACGAGTCAAACGAGTCAAACGAGTCAAACGAGTCAAACGAGTCAAACGAGTCAAACGGGTCAAACGAGTCAAACGAGTCAAACGAGTCAAACGAGTCAAACGAGTCAAACGAGTCAAACGAGTCAAACGAGTCAAAAGAGTCAAACGGGTCAAACGGGTAAAACGGGTCGAACAGGACAATCGAGTCAAATGAGTCAAACGAGTCAAACGGGTCAATCGAGTCAAACAGGACAAACGAGTCAAGCGAGTCTAACGAGTCAAACGAGTCAAACGAGTCAAACGAGTCAAACGAGTCAAACGAGTCATACGATTCAAACGAGTGAATCGAATCAAACGAGTCAAACGAGTCATACGAGTCAAACGAGTGAAACGAGTCAAACGAGTCAAACGAGTCAAACGAGTCAAACGTGTCAAACGAGTCCAACGAGTCAAACGAGTCAAACGTGTCAAACGGGTCGAACAGGACAATCGAGTCAAGCGAGTTAAACGAGCCAAACGAGTCAAACGAGTCAAACGAGTCAAACGAGTCAAACGTGTCAAATGTGTCAAACGGGTCGAACAGGACAATCGAGTCAAACGAGTCAATCGTGTCAAACGAGTCAAACAAGTCAAACGAGTCAAACAAGTCAAACGAGTCAAACGAGTCAAACGTGTCAAACGAGTCCAACGAGTCAAACGAGTCAAACGTGTCAAACGGGTCGAACAGGACAATCGAGTCAAGCGAGTTAAACGAGCCAAACGAGTCAAACGTGTTGTGCAAAGGGCCTGGATCGAGATTCTCCCTGAGAATCTCGCGGTGTTCCTAAGGCGTCCTCTGCGGTTGTCGTCCGACGGGCTCCGGATACTCGGGTGAAGATGCCGGGACGGGTATACTCGGTTGGAAACCGAGGGTAGTAGGATCCTTGGCCGGTTAAAGAGTTAGCACTCACCGTAAGGTTTAACAAGTTTATTCAATCCCGATCTGGGTTACAAGACACTGTGACAATCACGCGTGAGACATCCGACAGGACTCGTGTCAAGTCGGTAATAAGTCTGAGCTCGCATTGCTCGTACATCATTCTTATACTTTAATCGGGGCGAAGCGGGGACCATCGGGGTCTCCGCCTTCGGCCTGCTTTTCGACTGTTTCATCATGTGCTGATGCTTACAGTCGCGTTACCGAGAATCCTTACGCGGTTGTGCTGGATTTCGGCGTTCGATTATGGCAATCGAAATGTAGGGCGGTGTTGTTACGCCAGGGCGTTAGTTGGGTTACAACATCCCCCCCCCTTTGAGGAAAGGGTGCTTAGGGAAATTTTTTCGCAAGTTATTGGTGAAATTTCCCGGTACCCTAAATCGTCATAGCGCACACGGCGTACTCGCTGTTCGTGACAGGCAATCTGTTTGTCGCTACGTGCGAGTTTGGTGCTGCTGGTTCCTGCGCTTTCGCTGGTATGGGTATTTACCATCTCCGGCGCAGTTGGTAGTCGCGTGTTATTAAGTATGCGACGAGTATGCTAAGTATTACTAATACAATAGTTGTCGTCGTTGGGTGTACAATTTGCCAGGTTGCTAGCCCTGCTGAGTAGCTGTTGTTAGTTAGATCGCTGTCCACCTTGTTCAGTTGATTGTACAATGCTGAAAACTCGGCTGGGTTTTTTAGTAGCTTGTCTAACTGAAAACGCGTGAGGGCCTGCGGCGGTTCGCCTCGTTGGGTTGCGTTTATTGCTGCCGTTATATCGTAACGTGGTGCCGTCGGTAGTTCGAAATCCTGACTATACGATGTCTGTCGCTTTTTTAGCACTATGTCCTTGCTTCGGACGTTACAATTTCCCGTAATCCTGAGGATTCCTGTTTTGTCAATATCGACGTGCTCAGGCGGTCGTTCGTTACATTGTATAGTCAGTGTTTCCGTTTGGTGCGCCGCGAAAATCCACGTGTCCGCTCGCGAGGTCCCTACCCACATCGTGTGGTTTGCCGCGATGTGTTTTATCTCGCAATTTTTCGGGAACTTGTCCGACGGTTGCAGCCATAGGCTTGCTTCGCACTCAAGATCGTCGTTTACGGTGTGTGCGAGCATTGGCCGTTCGCAATAATATTGGGTAGCTACCTGTTTGCATCCCTTTAGCTCGTCCTGATCGGTGAGCACGTATTGGTCGGTGCTCGCGTCGATGACGAGGATTGGGGTCCTTATGACTAACAGCGCGTACGTGTTGTCGTGGACGTGGATCGGGGCTGGGGTTGCCTCGATCGCCGTAAATGTTTGCGAAGATATTAATGGGACGGTTATTACTGCTATTAACGTAGTCCTATCAAAATACGCGGTGACCGATGACAATTTTTCGATCACGTTAGTATTTTCTATGTTTGGCGCGATGGGGAACGTAAGCCCGTTTGGGAGATGCTGTACGGCGGTTTGTAACAACTTAGTGATTTGCATGCTTCCTAATACGTTACTGTGTATTATGCCTGCTTTCAGTTGTTAAGGATTGTTATAGGATTTGCGATTATTCGATAAAATGCTTTAGTTTGTTCGCGTGAGTAAGTAGAGTTTTCTTTCCCTTTTGAATCGTATAGTTTACTCGCGAATTTTGTTTTAAGACTGTATATGGTCCGATCCATTTACTATCTAGTTTCTTAGATCTTCCTCTCCGTACTGTTTCGTCGTACAGTAATACTTTGTCTCCCGTTTTGAAGTCTATTTCGCGGGTTTTCTTGTCGTAGTTTACCTTTGATTTCTCCTTTGCGCCTTGCAGTTTTTCTCTTGCGACTTCGTGTGCCGCTCGTAGCCTTTCTCGGGTCTCTTGGGCGTAGTCATCGTAATTATACGTTGGTCTGGGGGGTACCCTTAACGCGGTTGGTAGTTCCGCGGTTTTTCCGAACGTTAATTCAAATGGCGTATAGCCTGTCGCCGTATGGGGCGTAGTATTGTACGTAAACATCGCGTATGGTAACCATTCGTCCCAGTCCTTCTGGTCGTGGTCTATATAGTGGCGTAGGTATTCCACGAGGGTTCGGTGCGACCTTTCCAGGGCTCCGTTAGACTCGGGATGGTACGCTGTAGTCTGGATTTTGTTAATCCGTAGCAATTTACAGACGTTCTTAAACATGTCGCTTAGAAAATTCGTTCCCTGGTCGGTGAGTATTTTCTCGGGTACTCCGTACTCGCAGACTATTCGGGTGACGAATGCTTTTGCGACGGTTCGTGCTTCCTGGTTAGGAAGGGGGATCGCCTTACTGAGTTTGGTAAGGTGGTCCTGGAACGTCAATATGCAGGTATTCCCATGTTCTGTTTCAGGTAGGGGTCCTACGATGTCTAACGCTGCTTTTTCGAATGGATTTCGGGGGGTGTCCGTGATCTCCATTGGCGCTTTACTTCTTCTGCTCAATTTATTCTTTTGGCATAGACTGCATTTCTGTATGTAGTCTTCGATGTCCTTGTCCATTCCTGGCCATCGGTATTTTTTCTTGATTCGCTGCGTAGTACGCTGGATGCCTTGGTGTCCTCCTAGGGGTGCCAAGTGGTATTCATATAGAATCTGTTGTTTATCTTCCTGCTCAGTGACCTCGATCGGTGCCTCTTCCGTCGAATGGTTTGTCAGGTGTTGCTCGTTGGCTGTTTGCAGTGCATGCACATTTCGGCTTAGCGCGTCTGCGTTTGTGTTGCTTTTCCCTGCTTTGTGGATGATTTGGTAGTCGTATTCGGCTAGTTGTATTCTCCACCTGATTAGTCTGGATCCTGGGTCCTGTACCTTGAATAACCATACTAGGGCCTTATGATCCGTTACTACCTTGAACGTTGTGCCATACACGTAGGGCCGGAAATGTTTTACTGCCCACACAATGGCTAGCAACTCTTTCTCGGTCGTACTGTAGTTCCGCTCAGCTTTATTTAGTACTCTGCTGGCGTAAGCTATTGGCTTGTCCTCACCTATTTTTCCTTGTGACAGTATCGCGCCTACCGCTACGTCTGAGGCGTCGGTGGTCACGATGAATTCCTTTGTAAAATCTGGATAGATTAGGAGGGGTGCTGTCGTCAGGGACTCCTTTAATGTTTCGAACGCGTTCTGCTGTTCGGCTGTCCACTTGAAGTCTACTTTATTGCTCGTAATACTTGACAAGGGCTTAGCTATTTTGGAGTACTTTGGGATAAATCTGCGATAGTATCCTGCTAGTCCTAAGAATGCTTGCAGTTCCTTTAGCTTGATTGGAACTGGAAATTCTCTTACTGCTTGGGTTTTTTCGGGATTCGGCTTGATCCCTTCGGGCGTAATTATGTGCCCTAAAAATCCCACTTCCTTTCGCAGGAATGCGCATTTTCCTGGTTGTAGCTTCAGATTGTACCGGCGCAAGTTGTCTAAGACCTTTCGTATTCGCGTATTGTGTTCCGTTAGGCTTGCCCCGTGGATAACAATATCGTCGAGGTAGACGAAGCAATCTATTCCTTGCAGTCCGACTAGCACGGTGTTCATGGCTCGTTGGAACGTCGCGGGTGCGTTTTTTAGGCCGAAAGGCATACGATTGAATTCGTAGTGGCCTTGAGGCGTAGAGAACGCAGTCTTTCCCTTGTCCCTGTCGTCCATGGGTATCTGGTGATATCCTGACGCGAGATCTAGTGTGGTAAAATACAGTGCTTTCCCTAGTTGGTCGAGTATATCTGTGATATTCGGCAAGGGGTACGAATCTCCTATTGTAACTTCGTTTAGCTTTCTGAAATCTACAACTACGCGCTTCTTGACGTTTCCTTCCGCATCTGGTTTCTTCGGGACTACTAATAACGGTGCGTTCCACGGGCTTGAGCTGTGCTGCACTATTCCGTCCTCTAGCATTTCATTTACCTGCTTCTCGACTTCGCGCTTATGCATTTCGGGTAACCTATAAGGTTTAACGTTGCAGGGTAAGGTATCCTTGGTTATCGGGATCCTATGCGTAGTCACTGTAGCCGTGGTGAGTTTATCTCCCGGTAAATGGAATATGTCGTGATATTCCCTACAGATTTCGGTTATGGACTCTTCTTCTTCGGAATTCAGGTGTTCGCAGTTCACCTGTTCCATAATTCGAGAAATTCGCGCCGTCAGCGATTCGCGCGCGGTCAATGCTCGGACGACCGCGGCGCTATCGTTAGCTTGAACGGTTTCGTAGTCCGGTATGTCGGCTAACGTAATTCGCGGTATAACTACCTCCTGTGCTTGGTCTGTTGTATTCATGACACAGCCTATGCAATGGCCCTTTTTGGGCGTAGTTAGTCCTTCTCCTAGATATACACCTTCTATTAACTGGCGTTTTTCTATAATTCCTTCTTTGAGGCTGTCTGTCCGTATCAGACATATTTTCTGAGTGCGCGCGGGTACATTTACTGTCGCGTAACTCTTAACGTTTGCTTTTAACGTTTGCCAGGGTTTTCCCTTTATTGACACTTCCTGAGTGTCGTAGTTTATGGCAATTCTATTGGTTTTGAGGAAATCTAACCCTAGAATTCCGTCTGCGTTGCCTAGTGTGTCGGTGTCGACTACATGTAGCGGGTGTCTTACTTCTTTCCCGTTTATGCGGAATGTGGCTTCTATTTTCCCTAGGGTTTTAGCCTTGTCTCCTGTAAACGAAGTGAGTAGTACTTCGCTGGGCTCTATTTTGATATTAGCTGCTAGTGCTTTCTTTACGATCAATGATACTTCTGCGCCGTTGTCTATCATCATTGTAGTTTTACCCTGTCTAGCTTCTCCTATCTCGACTCCTACCCTATCTGACAAGAATCTCTTGTTCGCGAGTGAGTCTATTCTAATCATTCGAATAGTTCGCGTCTGCTCTCGGGCAGGCGAATTTCTTCGCGGCAGTCCAGCGCGCTCGTCACTGTTTCGAGCTGCGGAATGCGCGCGATCAGCGTTTCCGTATCGCGGTGTCGACCTAGCCCCGAAGGTCGGTTGTCGACCCTCGGTGTCGGCCGTTATGGTTTGTACTCTCCGGTTACCTCCGGGTGCAGGGAAACTTCGGCGCGGATTATTTTTAGACTGTCCCTTCCAGCAGTCCTTTGTATAATGCCCTGATCGTTTACAATTGAGGCAATATTTGCTTGCTGTGGTGCTTGAGGTCGCCGTGCTACTTGCAGCACGTGCCCCAGAGGAGATGACGGCTCGTTTTCGAGTTGTCCGTTCTTCTTCTGGTGGGTCAGAGGCGGGGGACGGCGTCCTTGCCGCTTGCCCTGGATTTATCTCCTGACCTACCGTGTCTGTTAACCGGTCGAGAGATCTTTCCATTGCAGCTATCTGCTCTACTAGGATCGCGACGCTTTCTGCGACTATGTCGCGTGTGGGTACCGGCTTGGTGCTTGACATATCCGTGGTTTGGAAGTCAGTCTGGTTTAATAGGGTGCTTTCCCCTTGGTTACGCGGGCTTCCTAGGTTAGTAGCTGTTGTCCGGTCCATACGCGGGAGTAAGCTAAAATCTAGTTCTCTAAGCGGGTATCGTCGCTCGGATACTACGGATCCTTCGGGATTTAATACGTTTTGTATCGCTTCTAGAGGGAAATGATTGTCGCTATTTGTCTGCTCGAGGGCAGATCGCGTACGGATTCCGGATCTACGGATGTTGTCGAGTGCGAAAACTAGAGGGTCGTCCTCTGACGGTCGCGGTCGCGGTTTTCTGAGTCTACGCGGGCTGCTCCGACCGAGGGCGAAGGGCGAGGTTGGTTCCCTTCGCTCGGTTAATTCTATGTTTCGCTCGATATTTGCGTCTACGGACTTTGCTCGGCGCATGAGAACGACGGTGTTCGACTCGTTTTTGCTGAATGTGATATTTCGCACTTACAGCACGTAGAGCTGGCGAAGCATGGTCGTCTCGATGTCGGTCGTGGAATTTCCTGCAGGTGCCCTCTGTAGACGGATGTCAGCAGTGCGGAGTGAGCTGCCCAACTTTTGTGGGTAGTTGTCTCCGCTATGTCCTGTTGTTCCTCAGTCGGTCTGACTTGTTCCTTACGTTGGCTGGATCCCACCGCTGCCACCAATTTTGTTGTGCAAAGGGCCTGGATCGAGATTCTCCCTGAGAATCTCGCGGTGTTCCTAAGGCGTCCTCTGCGGTTGTCGTCCGACGGGCTCCGGATACTCGGGTGAAGATGCCGGGACGGGTATACTCGGTTGGAAACCGAGGGTAGTAGGATCCTTGGCCGGTTAAAGAGTTAGCACTCACCGTAAGGTTTAACAAGTTTATTCAATCCCGATCTGGGTTACAAGACACTGTGACAATCACGCGTGAGACATCCGACAGGACTCGTGTCAAGTCGGTAATAAGTCTGAGCTCGCATTGCTCGTACATCATTCTTATACTTTAATCGGGGCAAAGCGGGGACCATCGGGGTCTCCGCCTTCGGCCTGCTTTTCGACTGTTTCATCATGTGCTGATGCTTACAGTCGCGTTACCGAGAATCCTTACGCGGTTGTGCTGGATTTCGGCGTTCGATTATGGCAATCGAAATGTAGGGCGGTGTTGTTACGCCAAGGCGTTAGTTGGGTTACAACATCCGTGACGAAGATGTATTTGTGTTGACGAATCCAAAGCTGAACGTCAGTGATGTTGAGGAGTAGATTAGCACCAGTATGCATGAGGTCGTTGACCGAGTGCCCCGACGTTGTCGGGCTTGAGCCATTGAACACGACTCTCAATTTTGTGGTTTGACTATCGGCCTTGAATACTCCATGTTGAGGAAGATAAAAGATTGAGTGAGTATTAGGTGAAATGAATGGTGCCCTCACCATGTGATGAAGCTCCTCATATTCCCGCATGAAGCCTTGATAGAGATCGCGATATTCACAGTCTCGGTTGAGCTTGTTGAGTGTACGCTTCAAGCACGCATGAGCTGTTTGGTATGAGTTGCCCAGCAGTTGAGGAGATGATTTGAGCGGGATGAGTACGATGTTCCGTCCTGTTGGGTCACGGGTGTGGGTCGCTCGAAAGTGATCCTCACACTCCTTTTCAACATGGGTGAGTTGATCAGGTGATTCCATGGGAAGTTCTTCTTGGACCCAAAACTTCGACAATAGATCTTGTATTGCCTTATCACTGTGGTGCACAACGGCAGAATGATGTGAAGTGGAGAATTGAGCAGAGTTCACAGTGACTGGTCCCAGAATGAGCCACCCAAACATTGATAACTGGGCAATTGGCATTGCGGGGTCTCCTTTACGGAGGTTGGGTTTGACGATTTGTCCATACGTATCAGCGCCGATCACAATGTCGATGGGCCTTGATGTGAGAAAATCTGGATCAGCCAAGTTGATGCCGTCGAGATGTGGCCAGTCTTGACGAGGCGCTTCAACTGATGGCAAATTTGACGTCAACGCCCTGAGTATGTGAGCTTGGATGTTTACCATTGAGTTGTTGTAATTTGAACGCAATGTGATCAACACGACTCCCCGAGTCTGAGTTGATTCGCTTCCTCCAATGCCACTGATTGAAATGGATGAGTGAATGCGTTGAATCCTGAGTTGAGTAACGATATCCTCCTTAATGAAGGTGAGCTCGGAACCTGAATCGATGAGCATTCGAACAGGTGCTGAGAACACAGGTGAGATGAGCTGTGCGTTGGCTGTTGCCAACAGCGTGGTTGAGAATGATGAGAAGTGAGCCTTGGTTGAGTGTGAGAAGAATTATCGACCTGTTGAGCGTGAGCGAAAGTGAGTGGTTGAGAATGAGGAGGTGACGACTGCACCGACGTCTCAATGATGATGAGTCTCCTCTGTGTCTTTCACTTCGGTATGAGGTGTCCCTTGAGACGATGAGGTTGTGGGAGTGTTGAGAGATTCTTGATGAGGTGGTTTTTTCTCCACGTGCAACATCGTGTGGTGCTTGGCGCCGCACGTCTTGCACCGATGAGCAGACTTGCAATCATCTGTCTGGTGTCTCCCACAACAGTTGCGACACAGTGAGTATTGAGTGACGAACCTTCGTCGACGCTCAACTGATTTTTCTCTAAATTCGGGACACATCACCACAAAGTGGTCTCCATAGCAACAGTCGCAAGGGTAAGTCGCATTCTTGAGAATACTCTTGGGTTGCGTTGAGACGTGAGCTGCTCCCTTCCGTTGAGTCTGATGGCTTGAGTGAGGGGTAGAAACCGTTGGCTTCTTGGACTGTTTTGTTTGAGCCGCTGCCTCAAGCCTTTCAAGTGCCACCGCCTTCGCTTCGACAAAGCTCACCAAGTCTTCGAAGCGAGGGTACTCGGTGGCCTTTCCCACTGACGTCTCCGATGCCTCCCTGGTGTTTTTATCGAGGCAGGCGGTGGCTCGATGAACCAGGAGACTGTTAAACATGTCCTGCGCTGCATTCAATGCTTCTAGAGAAGTCTTCACCTTGGTGACAATGGCCATCAGGTCATTGAGGCATTGTGAGTTTTGTGATGAGATTGGCGGAAGGGTGAGTAGTTTATCAAGCTGCTCCTCGATGAGGACTCGCTTGTTTGAGAACCGCCTTGTGAGATAATCCCAGCAAGCCTGGAATGAGTCGCCTCTGAGCGGATAGTTACTCACGTAACGCTCCGGCTCACCACTGAGACTTGATCTTAAGTAGTGTAGCCTGTCGATCTCCATGAGCTGCTGATCCTTTATTATGAGTGATGTAAAGAGCTCGCTGTAATGCGGCCACTCCACATAGCTGGCTGAGAATGTTGGCAGCGCTATGACCGGCAGCTTCGAGGCGCGAGACTGAGATGAGGTTGCTGGCTCGATGACCTGTTGAGCTGGTTTTGGGAACGACTCCCTGAGTCGACTGAGCGAGCGTTTGATGGTGAGTACCAGCTTCGACTCCTGCACCATGAGTTTGGAGGCGAAGTAATCATGATCCAGACACTTCACCGGCCACGTCATCTCAAAATGCTCATGTTCTGCTACGAAAGCTTTATGAACTTCCTCCACTTGTTCCAGGAGGAGTTGTACCTCGTCGAGGGATGTTAAATGAGCCTGTTGAGGCAAGTCAGACTGAATGTCCTGTAGAGTCTCAAATCTACAAACCTGCGATCGTGCCTTGAGAATGAGCTCTGCAGGCACAGTTGATGGTGATGATGATCGTGTCGACTTGTGCGGTGCAGGAGCGTCCGTTGGAATAGTGAGTGTAGTTGTTGGGCTCGGCGAGCCTGGTCTCGACGTCGACCCTGATTTTGAGGTTGACTCATCGCCAGCCATGGTGAGCATTGAGCGGTGAGCGTTGAGCGGTGAGCACTGCACGCACTACACTATCCGGCTCGAAGGACGACAATGTAAAATAATTTGAGAGAGTTTTGCCGGTGTCGTGAGAGAGGTTATGTTCAACTGAAAGTCTGAATGTTATGTGTATGGTTGCACCACAATTGTCTTAATTTTATTCACGTCACAGAATTGGATACAGGTTATGAGAAAGTGTGCAGTGCATGCACATGAGCAAAAGATGAGAATTAATGTCTTGAGAAACTGGCCGCGTTAGCCACGTGGTGGTTCACACGCGCGACCTACCACAATCGATCTTTTGATCACGAGAGTGAGAAATTTGATTGGAGAAAATGAGCAGTGATGAGAGAATGACTTGAGTTAATAATTTTAACGTCTGAGAAGATAATTCACCCGTTAACAATATCCGTTGCAAAAACCACGAGACTGACTGTTACACGTTGTGAATATGAATACATGATCAAGATGGATGATCGCGTCTTCCCGCAGCTTGACTGACGTGGAGACGCGTGATTGGTTGTTGAGCTACGCGACATGATAGTGATCAGAATATCGATTGTGGATCCGCCATGAGCGCTGCGCCCGGGAGGTGCTGCTGAGATCATGAGAGTGGTGGAGTGAGGTACTAGTTGAATTTCCAACAGAGTCAAACGAGTCAAATGGGTCAAACGGATCGAACAGGACAATCGAGTCAAGCGAGTTAAACGAGTCAAACGAGTCACACGAGGCAAACGTGTCAAACGGGTCAAACGGGTCGAACAGGACAATCGAGTCAAACGAGTCAAACGCGTCAAACGAGTCAATCGAGTCAATCGAGTCAAACGGGTCAAACGAGTCAAACGAGTGAAACGAGTCAAACGAGTCAAACGAGTCAATCGAGTCAAACGGGTCGAACAGGACAATCGAGTCAAGCGAGTTAAACGAGTCAAACGAGTCACAAGAGGCAAACGTGTCAAACGGGTCAAACGGGTCGAACAGGACAATCGAGTCAAACGAGTGAAACGAGTGAAACGAGTCAATCGAGTCAAACGAGTCAAACGAGTCAAACGAGTCAAACGAGTCAAACGTGTCAAACGAGTCAATCGAGTCAAACGAGTCAATCGAGTCAAACGAGTCAAACGAGTCAAACGAGTCAAACGAGTCAAACGAGTCAAACGAGTCAAACGATTCAAACGAGTCGAACGAGTCGAACGAGTCGAACGAGTCGAACGAGTCGAACGAGTCGAACGAGTCGAACGAGTCGAACGAGTCGAACGAGTCGAACGAGTCGAACGGGTCGAACGGGTCGAACGGGTCGAACGGGTCGAACGGGTCGAACGGGTCGAACGGGTCGAACGGGTCGAACGGGTCGAACGGGTCGAACGGGTCGAACGGGTCGAACGGCTCGAACAGGACAATCGAGTCAAACGAGTCAAACGAGTCAAACGAGTCAAACGAGTCAAACGAGTGTTACATGGGCCCTTCAGGTCCATCCCGTGCTCGCTGTCCACGCATTGCTTTCTTTCGACGTCGGCGATTCAGCGGAATCGCCTCGCGCGCGGCAGGCAGGTCGCCGAACCGCGGAATCCAGGGTCGTCTGCACAACGTGACCGTCGACAGCCCGGGCCTCGATATTTCGAAATAGGGAGCGATCGAGGTGCCGATGGGGCGATTTCCCCCTACGGACTTCGAAAACGCGAGGCAAGAACGGTAGCAGGCGACTTGGGACCAGGCATTCGATTTTGGGTTTTGGAGTCGGTCTGATCGACACGCGTACGCGCGGTAGGAACTCCACCCACCGATAGAACATTCTCATTCTTGAACTCGAGATAGGAAGTGACGACGGACCAGAGGACCGTCTAGATACCGCGATCACGTCTCCGCGTAGAGTCCGCGAAGTACGCTCGGCCGATAGAATTCGTGAGAAGGGTAACTCCGTCCGATATACTGGAATCGGCCTTGCCGGGAGAGCCCCTCGCGAAAATCGAAATCCGACGTTAGAGACAGTGCGCTACGACGGGCCCCAGGGCCACCGACTTCCGAGAGCACAGCGAGCGACCACGACCTACCCTTGGGTCAGCGACTCTGTGAGCGATTGAAACGCTAGACGGCAAGCGTGCCACGCGCGATACCCTAGCGTCAGCAGAGACGGAGCGCCGTCTCTGAGGTATGTAATTTATATTATCTTTACTCAGAATATATACTGAATTTTATCGTTGTTCCTTAAATCCCTTTGTAAACATTCATTTCAACCCCTTCCCCTTCCTGGTAAGTATAGTCAAGGTGGGCCTAAGCCCTTTAAAAGAGCAAGAACCCGGTAGATCATTCCAGCCGCTCGGGGTGATCTGCAGTCAGTCCCTTCAGGACGTAACAAACTGGTGTCAGAAGTGGGATCTGATTTTCTAATCAATCCCTATTAGGTGAAGAGCGCGCGGTCGCTACATATTGCGACACGTCGCGATTTTATCTGCTCGTAACTTGACTACGCTTCCTACTACTCAACGCCTTTTGCTGGGCAGTGCATAACAATGGTGGGTGGAATCACAAGATCCCCCGTATCACAACCGTTTAGCACTTCCCAAACCTCTGCTACCAATCCTCCCGAGGTCCCTCCTCCCGCACCACCAGCCTCGGGCAGTAGACCATCTTTTGGTTCTCGGACGAACGACCTAGAAATGTCTGCAATAGACGTATGGCGTTCCCGCGAGGACGAGGAGAGGGTGTATCGGGCGCTAGACAATGTTCCCCGTTTCGACCCTGATTTTGTATCCTTAGAGGACTTCGCTGCCTCGATACAGCGCGCTACGAAGCGTGTACCGCCCGGCCAGGAAGAAAGATTTCTGACCGAGCTAATATACAAATTAAAAGATCCTATTAGATTCTATGTCGAAGGGAAAGGTTGTCAAAGCGTAGCCGACCTACTATCCTTGCTAAAGATCCGATACTCCCCATGCCGTGGCTATGAGGAGTTACGTTTAGAACTAGAACGTATAAGCATGTTTCCCCGAGAACGAATTATAGATTTTATTCATCGCGTAAGCCGCCTGTACCGACAGGTGACCTTAAGAGCTAAAGAATTAATCAGGGAAAATAATGAGAAAACCATGAGAGAACTGGAACGATTGGCTCGTTCCTCGTTTATCACGGGATTACCCCAAAGAATTGCGACTAGAATAACTATATCGAATCCAGAATCATTAGACGACGCGTTCGATTTAGCCCTACACGCGGAAAGGCGACAACAGGAAATGTCCGGCTTGTCGCGTGACGATACAGTCGGACGCACCCGAAGTGCGCGTCCCCCGTCCCCATACGATCCTCAACGAAATTGGACAGAATGGAGACAACCGGAGGAGGATGACTCTTACGAAGAGCCCAGGTCCTCGTACTCCGCCTATTCATATCCTCGCAACCGAGATTCAAATTATCGCGAATCGCGTTATCGCGACCAGTCCCCTCGCGAACCAGATTATCGCGAGCCGACACCGCCGCGTCGTCCAACGGCCCTGCTGACGAGGCAAGGTGAGCGTTCGTTGGACTACGAACGTAAACCGTCCGCTCCACGGGGAAGATCTGAACGCGAGAGACCCCGAAATGAATTCCCACCCTTTTCCTTTATCTCACTTGTTTTTTGTATTTGCAGTAGACATCTACTAAAAACAATAGAATTCCCACCCTTTTCCTTTATCTCACTTGTTTTTGTATTTGCAGTAGTCATCTACTAAAAACAATAGAATTCCCACCCTTTTCCTTTATCTCACTTGTTTTTGTATTTGCAGTAGTCATCTACTAAAAACAATAGAATTCCCACCCTTTTCCTTTATCTCACTTGTTTTTCGTATTTGCAGTAGTCAGCTACTAAAAACAATAGAACCCCTCGCGAAAACTCATTTCGGAAAATCCTCGATACGAACACCATGGATGGACGTGGCCTAATTTTGCTCACGTTCCTTTGGACGATCGCCACCGCGAACGTCATCGACGGAGATTACCGAATATGGCAGTTCAAAAACAACCCGGGCTTGTACTATGAAAAGATTCGACCTCTTCGAGTTTTCCATACCCAGTGGAGACTGGTCACGGGTATAGGAGTCGCGGAAGTATTGTCCTCGCGACCAGAAACCCAACCCCAGATCAACCGGATGAAGACCATGTGTACGGCGTACAATTGGACGTCTTGCCCAGCCAACGCCCTTAACTCGGCCTTACAACGAAAACTTCTCGACGCAAACCGCTACGAAGAATTATTACTAGGCATATTGGGAAAGCCTCAGATTCACCGTACCAAGCGATCGGTGCCCTTGGGATTCATCGGATCGCTGAGTAAGGCCCTTTTCGGAACACTGGACAGCGACGACGCGCAATATTATAATCAGGAAATAGATAAACTCTACAAAGATCAGAACCACTGTGACGTCCCGGCCCCACCACGGTATCGCGACTTAGTGTCGACGAGCGCCACCAGAGGTCTCTAATCTTTCTCGCTAGTCCGGAACATTCTGGACGAGATGGGAGTTCTTGCCCCGTCGCCTCCGACGCACCGTAAACCCTAAGGCCGGCCCGGCAACGCCACTATGGAGTAACTGTGCGGGGCGGGTGGATCGGCGTTGGAGGATCGAGTAGGAAAAGAAGAGGTGTGTTTCGTCTTGGGATCGTCAGCCAGACTCATCAGTAGGGCTATAGCTGACGACCCCTGCCCTAGACACACACGGGGACACAGAGGATATGATTTGGAACTTGTATATATATGAAATGAGACTGGAATTAGGACTAGCGAGAAAGATTAGAGACCTCTGGTGGCGCTCGTCGACACTAAGTCGCGATACCGTGGTGGGGCCGGGACGTCACACCTCCCCCCTTAAGGGAAGATCCGTCCTCGGATCTCAGCACGATCCACCGATATCCCACCGCTGTCACCAATTGTCACGTCCAGAATTGCCGGAACATTCTGGACGAGATGGGAGTTCTTGCCCCGTCGCCTCCGACGCACCGTAAACCCTAAGGCCGGCCCGGCAACGCCACTATGGAGTAACTGTGCGGGGCGGGTGGATCGGCGTTGGAGGATCGAGGAGGAAAAGAAGAGGTGTGTTTCGTCTTGAGATCGTCAGCCAGACTCATCAGTAGGGCTATAGCTGACGACCCCTGCCCTAGACACACACGGGGACACAGAGGATATGATTTGGAACTTGTATATATATGAAATGAGACTGGAATTAGGACTAGCGAGAAGATTAGAGACCTCTGGTGGCGCTCGTCGACACTAAGTCGCGATACCGTGGTGGGGCCGGGACGTCACACCACCTCGCCGAATTGCTAGGAAACCAAACTCATATTATAAAATCCGAATTTCAAGATATACACGAAGCACTAAAATCTGTATCTGGTTCCGTACAAACCATGAGCGATAGAATTAAGGAAATAGGATCGGGTATCCGTCAATTGGACGAACGCGAAACGAAAATAGAATTAGAATTAGCCTTTTCGTCATGGACATTTTTAATGACCAGACACGTGGACGAATATGTAGCCGCGTTGATCATAATCACGGACGCGCTAACGTTCGCGAAACTCGGTATATTACATCCGGCCGTATTGTCCCCAAGTCAGCTTGCGCGGACTTGCGAACGAATTCGCGAAACCACGCCATACGAATTTCCGCTGACACCAGAAGAATTAATTCGGAACAATTACAAGGGGTGACCAAATTGAACGCTAGCTTATTCACAAGGGCGAATTCTCTTGTCTCTAGACATTCCTCTATTGGACCAAATTCCCTTCGATCTTTATTACATTCAACCGTGCCCTTCGTTCCAAACTATATCGACCAATGTCTCTACCCCTATATTCATAAAACCACGAACACCTTACCTAGCCGTCAGTCAAATCAACTTCCAATACTTCATGCCGGACGAAAACTACATCACAGGATGCAGAAAACATCATCGCATGTACATGTGCGAACTCAGCCTACCACTACAGGATTTGGAAAAAACACCAAGCTGCGAAACGGATGCCCTACTAAGACCACAAAACATCAAATGGCCTAGTTGCAACATCCAAGCTCTCACCGGAAGTCGAGCCTTCCTCAAGAAGATGGTCGCACCCAACACCTGGTTGTATTCCATCAAGGGCACCTTGGCACTACAGGTTCAATGCAACAGCATGCGGCCGGATACGAAGTGCTCCAGGGTGCAGGAATATTGCAACTGAGGAAGGATTGGTCAAGCCAAAATTGGGAACGACCAGATCTGGGCATCCGGAGTCGACACCGAAGAACTAACAACCATCTACAAACCATCTATTGGCATCAATATTTCGGAAATCCTGCCAACACTCACAGAACATCACGTAAAAATCCTAAGCCGACCATCAAGAAAAGGAACCTCAAGGGACCCTTCAGGATACCCATGCGAAAGCAAACGCAATCGGACTGGAGGACATAGAGAGGCAGGCGAGGGAGCTGGCCACCCATCATCGAAACCGAAAATCTGTCAACTTACGTCACCTACGAATACAGGACTGGAGGACTTTTCATCATCCTCATGATTGTCTGGATTGGATACCGTTTTTGGAGGGCACGTCGGACACAGCATCGAGAGCCCTCAAGGAAAGAAACAAAGGTCAACATAGAAATGGTACCACCCCGCCCTCCTCCTCAAATAATTTCACGACCCCGTCCTCTTACTATTACTTCTTTTCCTTCCGACCTACCCGTTATACCGTCCACGAGGACAAGAGAAGGAGCCCACGTGGAACGAGCGAGAAGTATCGCGGGTACCGAGCCATACTTCGAAATATTCTAGGGCGTGGTTTTGCTGATCACACCGAAAAACCCCGCTCGTTAGTCTTAAGACCGACCCCCGCGATGCGCTCTGCTGCGGTAATTAGGTAGTAGGGATAATAGCATATAAGACCCCAATCAAGCGAATGGGCCACAGTCGTTACGAAATTTTATAACTTCAAATTGAATCCATTATGGACGCACCAAGGTTTAATGACGAGCAATACACGCGGACGTCCCTCGCGGAGGCAGTCCTACCGCGACGATTACACGCGCCCTTCAACCGTAGACTGTGTGTGAGACCGAAACAGAACGTCCTGGGAACGGGCCAAGTGTGGGCGCACGGGAACAGGAGGCAGACATTTTGCGACGCATGTGCATGGATAAGCCCTCCAGAGGACTTTGGCGAATACAGGAAAGTCCGAATTCATTGGCTCGCTGAAGAGAGGAAGGCTATAGCGCTCACAAGTGCATACAGTGCAGGGCCGACACCTACAATGGTCCCTACCTAACAACTGCACCGGCTGCATCAGGGCCTATTTGGACAAGAGACCCACAACAATTTGCCGGCGTTCCCTATCATTGACGCACCAAGGCCTTGGAGCCCCCAAAACCTAGGGATGTTGCCGTGGGTGATCCCGGCTGGGGCCGAATGAGGCGTCAGCTTTCCCTTCGCCTAGGTAATTAGACAATCAAATGTAGCCATTTTAAAATCACGCAACAGAATTGAAATTAGTTTCGTCTATTTCTCTGTTTTCCGTTAATACGCAGCAGAGCACCGACTCCACAGCGGCCGCCAGGAGCCCCCTCCCCATCGTTATACATATATATCAGCCACAACCCTTTTACAACATTACTCAAAATGTAACAAATACCGTTTTTTCTTTTCCGCTTAATTATGGCTCATTTATTGCCACCCCCTTTGCGCCCCTTTTAGTTTTAATAGCGCCTACCGTAATTTTAAGCTGTTTATCTTAGCGTAAAAGAAACGCGCGGACAGCATCACACGGGCAACGACGAAACGGACTCACGAGACCGTTTCGTGTCTAAGTGAGGAGGTGTTACATGGGCCCTTCAGGTCCATCCCGTGCTCGCTGTCCACGCATTGCTTTCTTTCGACGTCGGCGATTCAGCGGAATCGCCTCGCGCGCGGCAGGCAGGTCGCCGAACCGCGGAATCCAGGGTCGTCTGCACAACGTGACCGTCGACAGCCCGGGCCTCGATATTTCGAAATAGGGAGCGATCGAGGTGCCGACGGGGCGATTTCCCCCTACGGACTTCGAAAACGCGAGGCAAGAACGGTAGCAGGCGACTTGGGACCAGGCATTCGATTTTGGGTTTTGGAGTCGGTCTGATCGACACGCGTACGCGCGGTAGGAACTCCACCCACCGATAGAACATTCTCATTCTTGAACTCGAGATAGGAAGTGACGACGGGCCAGAGGACCGTCTAGATACCGCGATCACGTCTCCGCGTAGAGTCCGCGAAGTACGCTCGGCCGATAGAATTCGTGAGAAGGGTAACTCCGTCCGATATACTGGAAACGGCCTCGCCGGGAGAGCCCCTCGCGAAAATCGAAATCCGACGTTAGAGACAGTGCGCTACGACGGGCCCCAGGGCCACCGACTTCCGAGAGCACAGCGAGCGACCACGACCTACCCTTGGGTCAGCGACTCTGCGAGCGATTGAAACGCTAGACGGCAAGCGTGCCACGCGCGATACCCTAGCGTCAGCAGAGACGGAGCGCCGTCTCTGAGGTATGTAATTTATATTATCTTTACTCAGAATATATACTGAATTTTATCGTTGTTCCTTAAATCCCTTTGTAAACATTCATTTCAACCCCTTCCCCTTCCTGGTAAGTATAGTCAAGGTGGGCCTAAGCCCTTTAAAAGAGCAAGAACCCGGTAGATCATTCCAGCCGCTCGGGGTGATCTGCAGTCAGTCCCTTCAGGACGTAACACGAGTCAAACGAGTCAAAAGATTCAAACGAGTCAAACGAGTCAAACGAGTCAAACGGGTCGCACAGGACAATCGAGTCAAGCGAGTTGAACCAGCCAAACGAGTCAAACGAGTCAAACGAGTCAAACAAGTCAAACGAGTCAAACGAGTCAAACGAGTCAAACGAGTCAAACGAGTCAAACGAGTCAAACGAGTCAAACGAGTCAAACGATTCAAACGAGTCAAACGAGTCAAACGAATCAAACGAGTCGAACGAGTCGATCGAGTCGAACGAGTCGATCGAGTCGAACGAGTCGATCGAGTCGAACGAGTCGATCGAGTCGAACGAGTCGATCGAGTCGAACGAGTCGATCGAGTCGAACGAGTCGATCGAGTCGAACGAGTCGATCGAGTCGAACGAGTCGATCGAGTCAAACGAGTCAAACGAGTCAAACGAGTCAAACGACTCAAACGAGTCAAACGAGTCAAACGCGTCAAACGTGTCAAACGGGTCAAACGGGTCGAACAGGACAATCGAGTCAAACGAGTCTAACGAGTCAAACGAGTCAAACGAGTCAAACGAGTCAATCGAGTCAAACGAGTCAAACGAGTCAAACGAGTCAAACGAGTCAAACGAGTCAATCGAGTCAAACGAGTCAAACGACTCAAACGAGTCAAACGAGTCAAACGAGTCAAACGAGTCAAACGAGTCAAACGAGTCAAACGAGTCAAACGAGTCAATCGAGTCAAACGAGTCAAACGACTCAAACGAGTCAAACGAGTCAAACGAGTCAAACGTGTCAAACGGGTCAAACGGGTCAAACGGGTCGAACAGGACAATCGAGTCAAACGAGTCAGACGAGTCAGACGAGTCAGACGAGTCAAACGAGTGAAACGATTCAAACGAGTCAAACGAGTGAAACGAGTCAAACGAGTGAAACGAGTGAAACGAGTGAATCGAGTGAAACGAGTGAAACGAGTCAAACGAGTCAAACGAGTCAAACGAGTCAAACGAGTCAAACGAGTCAAACGGGTCGAACAGGACAATCGAGTCAAGCGAGTCGAACGAGCCAAACGAGTGAAACGAGTGAAACGAGTCAATCGAGTCAAACGAGTCAAACGAGTCAAACGAGTGAAACGAGTCAAACGAGTCAAACGAGTCAAACGACTCAAACGGGTCGAACAGGACAATCGAGTCAAACGAGTCAAACGAGTCAAACGAGTCAAACGAGTCAAACGAGTCAAACGAGTCAAACGAGTCAAACGAGTCAAACGAGTCAAACGAGTCAAACGAGTCAAACGAGTCAAACGAGTCAAACGAGTCAAACGAGTCAAACGAGTCAAACGAGTCAAACGAGTCAAACGAGTCAATCGAGTCAAACGAGTCAAACGACTCAAACGAGTCAAACGAGTCAAACGAGTCAAACGAGTCAAACGAGTCAAACGAGTCAAACGAGTCAATCGAGTCAAACGTGTCAAACGACTCAAACGAGTCAAACGAGTCAAACGAGTCAAACGAGTCAAACGAGTCAAACGAGCCAAACGGGTCGAACAGGACAATCAAGTCAAGCGAGTCAAACGGGTCGAACAGGACAATCGAGTCAAACGAGTCAAACGAGTCAAACGAGTCAATCGAGTCAAACGTGTCAAACGACTCAAACGAGTCAAACGAGTCAAACGAGTCAAACGAGTCAAACGAGTCAAACGAGCCAAACGGGTCGAACAGGACAATCAAGTCAAGCGAGTCAAACGGGTCGAACAGGACAATCGAGTCAAACGAGTCAAACGAGTCAAACGAGTCAAACGAGTCAAACGAGTCAATCGAGTCAAACGAGTCAAACGGGTCGAACAGGACAATCGAGTCAAGCGAGTCAAACGGGTCGAACAGGACAATCGAGTCAAACGAGTCAAACGAGTCAAACGAGTCAAACGAGTCAAACGAGTCAATCGAGTCAAACGAGTCAAACGAGTCAAACGAGTCAAACGAGTCAAACGAGTCAATCGAGTCAAACGAGTCAAACGACTCAAACGAGTCAAACGAGTCAAACGAGTCAAACGAGTCAAACGAGTCAAACGAGTCAAACGAGTCAATCGAGTCAAACGTGTCAAACGACTCAAACGAGTCAAACGAGTCAAACGAGTCAAACGGGTCGAACAGGACAATCGAGTCAAGCGAGTCAAACGGGTCGAACAAGACAATCGAGTCAAACGAGTCAAACGAGTCAAACGAGTCAAACGAGTCAAACGAGTCAAACGGGTCGAACAGGACAATCGAGTCAAGCGAGTCAAACGGGTCGAACAGGACAATCGAGTCAAACGAGTCAAACGAGTCAAACGAGTCAAACGAGTCAAACGAGTCAATCGAGTCAAACGTGTCAAACGACTCAAACGAGTCAAACGAGTCAAACGAGTCAAACGAGTCAAACGAGTCAAACGAGCCAAACGGGTCGAACAGGACAATCAAGTCAAGCGAGTCAAACGGGTCGAACAGGACAATCGAGTCAAACGAGTCAAACGAGTCAAACGAGTCAAACGAGTCAAACGAGTCAATCGAGTCAAACGAGTCAACGACTCAAGCGAGTCAAACGAGTCAAACGAGTCAAACGTGTCAAACGGGTCAAAATGGTCGAACAGGACAATCGAGTTAAACGAGTCAAACGAGTCAAACGAGTCAATCGAGTCAAACGAGTCAAACGACTCAAACGAGTCAAACGAGTCAATCGAGTCAAACGAGTCAAATGAGTCAAACGAGTCAAACGAGTCAAACGAGTCAAACGAGTCAAACGAGTCAAATGGGTCGAACAGGACAATCGAGTCAAGCGAGTCAAACGGGTCGAACAGGACAATCGAGTCAAACGAGTGAAACGAGTCAATCGAGTCAAACGAGTCAAACGAGTCAAACGGGTCGAACAGGACATTCGAGTCAAACGAGTCAAACGAGTGAAACGAGTCAATCGAGTCAAACGAGTCAAACGAGTCAAACGAGTCAAACGAGTCAAACGAGTCAAACGAGTCAAACGAGTCAAACGAGTCAAACGAGTCAATCGAGTCAAACGAGTCAAACGACTCAAACGAGTCAAACGAGTCAAACGAGTCAAACGAGTCAAACGAGTCAAACGAGTCAAACGAGTCAATCGAGTCAAACGTGTCAAACGGGTCAAACGGGTCGAACGGGACAATCGAGTCAAACGAGTCTAACGAGTCAAACGAGTCAAACGAGTCAAACGAGTCAAACGAGTCAAACGAGTCAAACGAGTCAAACGAGTCAAACGAGTCAAACGAGTCAAACGAGTCAAACGAGTCAAACGAGTCAAACGAGTCAAACGAGTCAAACGGGTCGAACAGGACAATCGAGTCAAGCGAGTCAAACGGGTCGAACAGGACAATCGAGTCAAACGAGTCAAACGAGTCAAACGAGTCAAACGAGTCAAACGAGTCAATCGAGTCAAACGAGTCAAACGACTCAAACGAGTCAAACGAGTCAAACGAGTCAAACGAGTCAAACGAGTCAAACGAGTCAAACGAGCCAAACGGGTCGATCAGGACAATCAAGTCAAGCGAGTCAAACGGGTCGAACAGGACAATCGAGTCAAACGAGTCAAATGAGTCAAACGAGTCAAACGAGTCAAACGTGTCAATCGAGTCAAACGAGTCAAACGACTCAAGCGAGTCAAACGAGTCAAACTAGTCAAACGTGTCAAACGGGTCAAACGGGTCGAAAAGGACAATCGAGTCAAACGAGTCTATCGAGTCAAACGAGTCAAACGAGTCAAACGAGTCAAACGTGTCAAACGAGTCAAACGAGTCAAACCAGTCAAACGAGTCAAACGAGTCAAACGAGTCAAACGAGTTAAACGAGTCAAACGAGTCAAACGAGTCAAACGTGTCATTCGAGTCAAACGAGTCAAACGAGTCAAACGAGTCAAACCGGACTAACGAGTCAATCGGGTAAAAAGTGTCGAACGAGTCAAACGGGTGTAACGTGTCAAACGAGTCAAACGAGTCAAACGAGCCAAACGGGTCAAACGAGGCATACGAGTCAAACGAGTCAAACGAGTCGAACAAGTCAAACGAGTCGAACAAGTCAAAGGAGTGAAACGAGTCATACGAGTCAATCGTGTCAATCGTCTCAATCGTGTCAAATGAGTCAAACGAGTCAATCGACTCAAACGACTCAAACGACTCAAACGAGTCAACCGAGTCAAACCAGTCAAACGGGTCAAACGAGTCAAACGAGTTAAAAGAGTCAAACGAGTCAAGCGAGTAAAACGGATCAAACCGGCCTAACGAGTCAAACGGGTCAAACGAGTCAAACGAGCCAAACGAGTCGATCGAGTCAAACGAGTCGAACGAGTCAAACGAGTCGAACGAGTCAAACGACTCGAACGAGTCAAACGAGTCGAACGAGTCAAACGAGACGAACGAGTCAAACGTGTCGAACGAGTCAAACGAGTCGAACGAGTCAAACGAGTCGAACGGATCAAACGGGTCGAACAGGACAATCGAGTCAAACGAGTCAAACGAGTGAAACGAGTCAAACGAGTCAAACGAGTCAAACGAGTGAAACGAGTCAAACGAGTCAAACGAGTCAAACGAGTCAAACGAGTCAAACGAGTCAAATGAGTCAAACGAGTCAAACGAGTCAAACGAGTCAAACGAGTCAATCGAGTCAAACGAGTCAAACGACTCAAACGAGTCAAACGAGTCAAACGAGTCAAACGAGTCAAACGAGTCAAACGAGTCAAACGAGTCAATCGAGTCAAACGAGTCAAACGACTCAAACGAGTCAAACGAGTCAAACGAGTCAAACGTGTCAAACGGGTCAAACGGGTCGAACAGGACAATCGAGTCAAACGAGTCTAACGAGTCAAACGAGTCAAACGAGTCAAACGAGTCAATCGAGTCAAACGAGTCAAACGAGTCAAACGAGTCAAACGAGTCAAACGAGTCAAACGGGTCGAACAGGACAATCGAGTCAAGCGAGTCAAACGGGTCGAACAGGACAATCGAGTCAAACGAGTCAAACGAGTCAAACGAGTCAAACGAGTCAAACGAGTCAATCGAGTCAAACGAGTCAAACGACTCAAACGAGTCAAACAAGTCAAACGAGGCAAACGAGTCAAACGAGTCAAACGAGTCAAACGAGTCAAACGAGCCAAACGGGTCGAACAGGACAATCGAGTCAAACGAGTCTAACGAGTCAAACGAGTCAAAAGAGTCAAACGAGTCAATCGAGTCAAACGAGTCAAACGAGTCAAACGAGTCAAACGAGTCAAACGAGTCAAACGAGTCAAACGAGTCAAACGAGTCAAACGAGTCAAACGGGTCGAACAGGACTATCGAGTCAAGCGAGTCAAACGGGTCGAACAGGACAATCGAGTCAAACGAGTCAAACGAGTCAAACGAGTCAAACGAGTCAAACGAGTCAATCGAGTCAAACGTGTCAAACGACTCAAACGAGTCAAACGAGTCAAACGAGTCAAACGAGTCAAACGAGTCAAACGAGCCAAACGGGTCGAACAGGACAATCAAGTCAAGCGAGTCAAACGGGTCGAACAGGACAATCGAGTCAAACGAGTCAAACGAGTCAAACGAGTCAAACGAGTCAAACGAGTCAATCGAGTCAAACGAGTCAAACGACTCAAGCGAGTCAAACGAGTCAAACGAGTCAAACGTGTCAAACGAGTCAAACGGGTCGAACAGGACATTCGAGTCAAACGAGTCAAACGAGTGAAACGAGTCAATCGAGTCAAACGAGTCAAACGAGTCAAACGAGTCAAACGAGTCAAACGAGTCAAACGAGTCAAACGAGTCAATCGAGTCAAACGAGTCAAACGACTCAAACGAGTCAAACGAGTCAAACGAGTCAAACGAGTCAAACGAGTCAAACGAGTCAAACGAGTCAATCGAGTCAAACGTGTCAAACGGGTCAAACGGGTCGAACGGGACAATCGAGTCAAACGAGTCTAACGAGTCTAACGAGTCAAACGAGTCAAACGAGTCAAACGAGTCAAACGAGTCAAACGAGTCAAACGAGTCAAACGAGTCAAACGAGTCAAACGAGTCAAACGGGTCGAACAGGACAATCGAGTCAAGCGAGTCAAACGGGTCGAACAGGACAATCGAGTCAAACGAGTCAAACGAGTCAAACGAGTCAAACGAGTCAAACGAGTCAATCGAGTCAAACGAGTCAAACGACTCAAACGAGTCAAACGAGTCAAACGAGTCAAACGAGTCAAACGAGTCAAACGAGTCAAACGAGCCAAACGGGTCGAACAGGACAATCAAGTCAAGCGAGTCAAACGGGTCGAACAGGACAATCGAGTCAAACGAGTCAAATGAGTCAAACGAGTCAAACGAGTCAAACGTGTCAATCGAGTCAAACGAGTCAAACGACTCAAGCGAGTCAAACGAGTCAAACGAGTCAAACGTGTCAAACGGGTCAAAATGGTCGAACAGGACAATCGAGTTAGACGAGTCAAACGAGTCAAACGAGTCAATCGAGTCAAACGAGTCAAACGACTCAAACGAGTCAAACGAGTCAAACTAGTCAAACGTGTCAAACGGGTCAAACGGGTCGAAAAGGACAATCGAGTCAAACGAGTCTATCGAGTCAAACGAGTCAAACGAGTCAAACGAGTCAAACGTGTCAAACGAGTCAAACGAGTCAAACCAGTCAAACGAGTCAAACGAGTCAAACGAGTCAAACGAGTTAAACGAGTCAAACGAGTCAAACGAGTCAAACGTGTCATTCGAGTCAAACGAGTCAAACGAGTCAAACGAGTCAAACCGGACTAACGAGTCAATCGGGTAAAAAGTGTCGAACGAGTCAAACGGGTGTAACGTGTCAAACGAGTCAAACGAGTCAAACGAGCCAAACGGGTCAAACGAGGCATACGAGTCAAACGAGTCAAACGAGTCGAACAAGTCAAACGAGTCGAACAAGTCAAAGGAGTGAAACGAGTCATACGAGTCAATCGTGTCAATCGTCTCAATCGTGTCAAATGAGTCAAACGAGTCAATCGACTCAAACGACTCAAACGACTCAAACGAGTCAACCGAGTCAAACCAGTCAAACGGGTCAAACGAGTCAAACGAGTTAAAAGAGTCAAACGAGTCAAACGAGTAAAACGGATCAAACCGGCCTAACGAGTCAAACGGGTCAAACGAGTCAAACGAGCCAAACGAGTCGATCGAGTCAAACGAGTCGAACGAGTCAAACGAGTCGAACGAGTCAAACGACTCGAACGAGTCAAACGAGTCGAACGAGTCAAACGAGACGAACGAGTCAAACGTGTCGAACGAGTCAAACGAGTCGAACGAGTCAAACGAGTCGAACGGATCAAACGGGTCGAACAGGACAATCGAGTCAAACGAGTCAAACGAGTGAAACGAGTCAAACGAGTCAAATGAGTCAAACGAGTGAAACGAGTCAAACGAGTCAAACGAGTCAAACGAGTCAAACGAGTCAAACGAGTCAAATGAGTCAAACGAGTCAAACGAGTCAAACGAGTCAAACGAGTCAATCGAGTCAAACGAGTCAAACGACTCAAACGAGTCAAACGAGTCAAACGAGTCGAACGAGTCAAACAAGTCAAACGAGTCAAACGAGTCAATCGAGTCAAACGAGTCAAACGACTCAAACGAGTCAAACGAGTCAAACGAGTCAAACGTGTCAAACGGGTCAAACGGGTCGAACAGGACAATCGAGTCAAACGAGTCTAACGAGTCAAACGAGTCAAACGAGTCAAACGAGTCAATCGAGTCAAACGAGTCAAACGAGTCAAACGAGTCAAACGAGTCAAACGAGTCAAACGGGTCGAACAGGACAATCGAGTCAAGCGAGTCAAACGGGTCGAACAGGACAATCGAGTCAAACGAGTCAAACGAGTCAAACGAGTCAAACGAGTCAAACGAGTCAAACGAGTCAATCGAGTCAAACGAGTCAAACGACTCAAACGAGTCAAACAAGTCAAACGAGGCAAACGAGTCAAACGAGTCAAACGAGTCAAACGAGTCAAACGAGCCAAACGGGTCGAACAGGACAATCGAGTCAAACGAGTCTAACGAGTCAAACGAGTCAAAAGAGTCAAACGAGTCAATCGAGTCAAACGAGTCAAACGAGTCAAACGAGTCAAACGAGTCAAACGAGTCAAACGAGTCAAACGAGTCAAACGGGTCGAACAGGACTATCGAGTCAAGCGAGTCAAACGGGTCGAACAGGACAATCGAGTCAAACGAGTCAAACGAGTCAAACGAGTCAAACGAGTCAAACGAGTCAATCGAGTCAAACGTGTCAAACGACTCAAACGAGTCAAACGAGTCAAACGAGTCAAACGAGTCAAACGAGTCAAACGAGCCAAACGGGTCGAACAGGACAATCAAGTCAAGCGAGTCAAACGGGTCGAACAGGACAATCGAGTCAAACGAGTCAAACGAGTCAAACGAGTCAAACGAGTCAAACGAGTCAATCGAGTCAAACGAGTCAAACGACTCAAGCGAGTCAAACGAGTCAAACGAGTCAAACGTGTCAAACGAGTCAAACGGGTCGAACAGGACATTCGAGTCAAACGAGTCAAACGAGTGAAACGAGTCAATCGAGTCAAACGAGTCAAACGAGTCAAACGAGTGAAACGAGTCAAACGAGTGAAACGAGTCAAACGAGTCAAACGAGTCAAACGAGTCAAACGAGTCAAACGAGTCAAACGAGCCAAACGGGTCGAACAGGACAATCAAGTCAAGCGAGTCAAACGGGTCGAACAGGACAATCGAGTCAAACGAGTGAATCGAGTCAATCGAGTCAAACGAGTCAAACGAGTCAAACGGGTCGAACAGGACATTCGAGTCAAACGAGTCAAACGAGTGAAACGAGTCAATCGAGTCAAACGAGTCAAACGAGTCAAACGAGTGAAACGAGTCAAACGAGTGAAACGAGTCAAACGAGTCAAACGAGTCAAACGACTCAAACGGGTCGAACAGGACAATCGAGTCAAACGAGTCAAACGAGTCAAACGAGTCAAACGAGTCAATCGAGTCAAACGAGTCAAACGACTCAAACGAGTCAAACGAGTCAAACGAGTCAAACGTGTCAATCGGGTCAAAAGGGTCGAACAGGACAATCGAGTTAAACGAGTCAAACGAGTCAAACGAGTCAATCGAGTCAAACGAGTCAAACGACTCAAACGAGTCAAACGAGTCAAACGAGTCATACGTGTCAAACGGGTCAAACGGGTCGAAAAGGACAATCGAGTCAAACGAGTCTAACGAGTCAAACGAGTCAAACGAGTCAAACGAGTCCATCGAGTCAAACGAGTCAAATGAGTCAAACGAGTCAAACGAGTCAAACGAGCCAAACGAGTCAAACGAGTCAAATGGGTCGAACAGGACAAACGAGTCAAGCGAGTCAAACGGGTCGAACAGGACAATCGAGTGAAACGAGTCAAACGAGTGAAACGAGTCTAACGAGTCAAACGAGTCAAACGAGTCAAACGGGTCGAACAGGACATTCGAGTCAAACGAGTCAAACGAGTGAAACGAGTCAATCGAGTCAAACGAGTCAAACGAGTCAAACGAGTGAAACGAGTCAAACGAGTGAAACGAGTCAAACGAGTCCAACGAGTCAAACGACTCAAACGGGTCGAACAGGACAATCGAGTCAAACGAGTCAAACGAGTCAAACGAGTCAAACGAGTCAAACGAGTCAAACGAGTCAAACGAGTCAAACGAGTCAAACGAGTCAAACGAGTCAAACGAGTCAAACGAGTCAAACGAGTCAAACGAGTCGAACAAGTCAAAGGAGTGAAACGAGTCATACGAGTCAATCGTGTCAATCGTGTCAATCGTGTCAAATGAGTCAAACGAGTCAATCGACTCAAACGACTCAAACGACTCAAACGAGTCAACCGAGTCAAACCAGTAAAACGTGTCAAACGAGTCAAACGAGTCAAACGAGTCAAACGAGTCAAACGAGTAAAACGGATCAAACCGGCCTAACGAGTCAATCGGGTCAAACGAGTCAAACGAGCCAAACGAGTCAAACGAGTCAAACGAGTCAAACGAGTCAAACGAGTCAAACGAGTCAAACGAGTCAAACGAGTCAAACGAGTCAATCGAGTCAAACGAGTCAAACGAGTCAAACGTGTCAAACGGGTCAAACGGGTCGAACAGGACAATCGAGTCAAACGAGTCTAACGAGTCAAACGAGTCAAACGAGTCAAACGAGTCAATCGAGTCAAACGAGTCAAACGAGTCAAACGAGTCAAACGAGTCAAACGACTCAAACGAGTCAAACGAGTCAAACGAGTCAAACGAGTCAAACGAGTCAAACGAGTCGAACAAGTCAAAGGAGTGAAACGAGTCATACGAGTCAATCGTGTCAATCGTGTCAATCGTGTCAAATGAGTCAAACGAGTCAATCGACTCAAACGACTCAAACGACTCAAACGACTCAAACGAGTCAACCGAGTCAAACCAGTAAAACGTGTCAAACGAGTCAAACGAGTCAAACGAGTCAAACGAGTCAAACGAGTCAAACGAGTCAAACGAGTCAAACGAGTCAAACGAGTCAAACGAGTCTGTTAGCGAAATTCTGCAGTCTAACGCCATCTTCCAGGCCCATCGATAATTAGGCCATGGCGACTACGCGCAGGCTCATGTGGAGCGTCGATCACGGCCCCTTCCATCGACTTACAATCGATGGAAGGGGGACTCTTCCTTCCAGGAATTCGGGCCGATTTCCTGGATCGCTCTCTTCTGGACGCGACTTACTTGTTGACGAGCCGTCTAAAGTAACCGCCGTTTTTACTCGCTCAACCGTTTCGGAGGTAACAACGAAAAGAACTCTTTACTCGCTCTCGCTTTCGCTTGCGCTTATTCGATTGCTTGCTGGCCTTGCACGCTTTATTACGGGACTCGTGCCGAATCCGCGTATGTCGCGTTGTTGCTTAAAACTGATATTCCTACGGCGTAGGTGATAACGGGCGATTAAATAATAGAGACTGTATTAATTAGAATTTCTTGTACATACTGTGAATAGTTACAATTAAAGTTTATCGTCTAAGCTAAAGTTCAACCTCGGAAATCACATATAGACCTCGAGACCTAATCCAGTTCCTCGTAAAGTGCGCTGTTCGGTAATTCTGCTAACATTTTTGGTCCTTCGAGCCGGAGCAGCGCCGTTGGATTCTGTAGCTTCTGGAACGTTCGGGATTCCTCGCGAGTGTTGTGGACAGCCGTCGCGCGTGATCTCTAGAACAATGAGTCACCTTATTGCCAGCCAAAGTGATCTTAACGGCCGTATCTCGCGTGCGTACGAGAATTTAAAAAAGCTGGGAGCTAATAATTGGAATAAGGCCAATGTATCTACCCGATTAGAGGCTCTGCGGAGAAACTGGGCCAAATTCGAGGCGCAACATGACAAGTTGCTCGAACTGATCAGCGATCCGGTGGTCGCACGGGACACGTACTGGATGGAAAACCAACCATCAGCGATGGAGGAGGTGTTCCTCACCCAGGAAGCCCTGCTGGTTGATAAATTAGACGATATGGTAAAATTGGAGAGAGTAGCAGAGCGAACCATAGAGCGGTTGTCCATGGACGAGTCGAGCCACGTGGCCGGCACCGGAGCCGTTCGATCCAAGGCCTCGCTCCCAAGGATCCCGCTGCCTAACTTCGACGGCCAGCATAAGGACTGGCCATCCTTCCGAGGGCTTTTCCAGTCCCTCGTCGTCAAAGACACGACGTTAACGGACGATGAGCGCCTACATTACTTACGAGGCGCTCTGAGCGGCGATGCTGAAAAACTTCTTCGCAGTCTACCCGTGCGGGAAGAGAATTTTGCCGTGGCTTGGAAATTGTTAGATGACCGCTACGATAACCAGCGGTTATCGGTTAAGGCTTTGATGACGGACATCTTTGACTTGCCTACGCTTACCCGAGAGTCAGGGCCTGACCTCAAACGGATGTTCTACACCCTGTGCGACTTCGTCGCTGCCCTCGCTACTCTGAAGAGGCCCTTCGACGCCACCGGGGATTGGCTCGTTCACCTGGTAGCTGACCGGCTGGACCCTCAATCCCGGCGAGAGTGGGAGACACGCATCTCCAGGACGAAGACTCCTCCGACCTTCGAGGAGATGAGGGAGTTTTTGGAAGGGCGAGTCAACACCGTCCAGGCACTGGAGGGGAGCAGCAAGGGCCCGGACAGACGCCCTCGACCGGCGCATACCGCGTAACCGCCGGCTAAAAAAGAAAAAAAAAAATATAGTTCACGCACTTGACCACCTTGCGTAGAATCTAAGCGTTTGCTTGTATATTTTTCTCTTACTTGTTCAGGTCAGCAGGGACCTTCACTGGGGTCCTCTCAAACTATCAACAGGACTGCTACTTCGCGCACGTGCCTGAAGTCGTGTGTCTCGGTCGCCTAAGACGCGTAATGCTTACGCTAAATGCTTCGGTCACAACCGCGTGCTCGCCTGTGACCACGATTGCCGCTGCTCGCGCATTTGCTGCCGCGATCTTAAACTGCCTCAACGCTGCGAGGTTGAGCGACGCCTCCGCATGAGCTCAGCGACGTCATTGCCACGCGATCGTACGATGCCATGTCCCCGCCATGTTGACCAGCTTTGGGATCTATTCATCGGGCCGATGAATGGCGGGCGGGAAATGTTAGCGAAATTCTGCAGTCTAACGCCATCTTCCAGGCCCATCGATAATTAGGCCATGGCGACTACACGCTGGCTCATGTGGAGCGTCGATCACGGCCCCTTCCATCGACTTACAATCGACGGAAGGGCGACTCTTCCTTCCAGGAACTCGGGCCGATTTCCTGGATCGCTCTCTTCTGGACGCGACTTACTTGTTGACGAGCCGTCTAAAGTAACCGCCGTTTTTACTCGCTCAACCGTTTCGGAGGTAACAACGAAAAGAACTCTTTACTCGCTCTCGCTTTCGCTTGCGCTTATTCGATTGCTTGCTGGCCTTGCACGCTTTATTACGGGACTCGTGCCGAATCCGCGTATATCGCGTTGTTGCTTAAAACTGATATTCCTACGGCGTAGGTGATAACGGGCGATTAAATAATAGAGACTGTATTAATTAGAATTTCTTGTACATACTGTGAATAGTTACAATTAAAGTTTATCGTCTAAGCTAAAGTTCAACCTCGGAAATCACATATAGACCTAGAGACCTAATCCAGTTCCTCGTAAAGTGCGCTGTTCGGTAATTCTGCTAACAGAGTCAAACGAGTCAAACGAGTCAAACGAGTCAAACGAGTCAGACGAGTCAGACGAGTCAAACGAGTCAAACGAGTCAAACGAGTCAAACGAGTCAAACGAGTCAAACGAGTCAAACGAGTCAAACGAGTCAAACGAGTCAAACGAGTCAAACGAGTCAAACGAGTCAATCGAGTCAAACGAGTCAAACGAGTCAAACGAGTCAAACGAGTCAAACGAGTCAAACGAGTGAAACGAGTCAAACGAGTGAAACGAGTCAAACGAGTGAAACGAGTCAAACGAGTGAAACGAGTCAAACGAGTGAAACGAGTCAAACGAGTGAAACGAGTCAAACGAGTGAAACGAGTCAAACGAGTGAAACGAGTCAAACGAGTGAAACGAGTCAAACGAGTGAAACGAGTCAAACGAGTGAAACGAGTCAAACGAGTGAAACGAGTCAAACGAGTGAAACGAGTCAAACGAGTGAAACGAGTCAAACGAGTGAAACGAGTCAAACGAGTGAAACGAGTCAAACGAGTCAAGCGAGTCAAGCGAGTCAAGCGAGTCAAGCGAGTCAAGCGAGTCAAGCGAGTCAAGCGAGTCAAGCGAGTCAAGCGAGTCAAGCGAGTCAAGCGAGTCAAGCGAGTCAAGCGAGTCAAGCGAGTCAAGCGAGTCAAGCGAGTCAAGCGAGTCAAGCGAGTCAAACGAGTCAAACGAGTCAAACGAGCCAAACGAGTCAAACGACTCAAACGAGAGAAACGACTCAAACGAGAGAAACGAGCCAAACGAGTCAAAGGAGGCAAACGAGTCAAAGGAGGCAAACGAGTCATACGCGTCAAACGAGTCAACGAGTCAATCGAGTCAAACGAGTCAAACGAGTCAAACGAGTCAAACGAGTCAAACGAGTCAAACGAGTCAAACGAGTCAAACGAGTCAAACGAGTCAAACGAGTCAATCGGGTCAAACGAGTCAATCGGGTCAAACGAGTCAAGCGTGTCAAACGAGTCAAGCGTGTCAAACGAGTCAAGCGTGTCAAACGAGTCAAGCGTGTCAAACGAGTCAAACGTGTCAAACGAGTCAAACGTGTCAAACGAGTCAAACGTGTCAAACGAGTCAAACGTGTCAAACGAGTCAAACGAGTCAGACGAGTCAGACGAGTCAGACGAGTCAGACGAGTCAGACGAGTCAGACGAGTCAGACGAGTCAGACGAGTCAGACGAGTCAGACGAGTCAGACGAGTCAGACGAGTCAGACGAGTCAGACGAGTCAGACGAGTCAGACGAGTCAGACGAGTCAGACGAGTCAGACGAGTCAGACGAGTCAGACGAGTCAGACGAGTCAGACGAGTCAGACGAGTCAGACGAGTCAGACGAGTCAGACGAGTCAGACGAGTCAGACGAGTCAGACGAGTCAGACGAGTCAGACGAGTCAGACGAGTCAGACGAGTCAGACGAGTCAGACGAGTCAGACGAGTCAGACGAGTCAGACGAGTCAGACGAGTCAGACGAGTCAGACGAGTCAGACGAGTCAGACGAGTCAGACGAGTCAGACGAGTCAGACGAGTCAGACGAGTCAGACGAGTCAGACGAGTCAGACGAGTCAGACGAGTCAGACGAGTCAGACGAGTCAGACGAGTCAGACGAGTCAGACGAGTCAGACGAGTCAGACGAGTCAGACGAGTCAGACGAGTCAGACGAGTCAGACGAGTCAGACGAGTCAGACGAGTCAGACGAGTCAGACGAGTCAGACGAGTCAGACGAGTCAGACGAGTCAGACGAGTCAGACGAGTCAGACGAGTCAGACGAGTCAGACGAGTCAGACGAGTCAGACGAGTCAGACGAGTCAGACGAGTCAGACGAGTCAGACGAGTCAGACGAGTCAGACGAGTCAGACGAGTCAGACGAGTCAGACGAGTCAGACGAGTCAGACGAGTCAGACGAGTCAGACGAGTCAGACGAGTCAGACGAGTCAGACGAGTCAGACGAGTCAGACGAGTCAGACGAGTCAGACGAGTCAGACGAGTCAGACGAGTCAGACGAGTCAGACGAGTCAGACGAGTCAGACGAGTCAGACGAGTCAGACGAGTCAGACGAGTCAGACGAGTCAGACGAGTCAGACGAGTCAGACGAGTCAGACGAGTCAGACGAGTCAGACGAGTCAGACGAGTCAGACGAGTCAGACGAGTCAGACGAGTCAGACGAGTCAGACGAGTCAGACGAGTCAGACGAGTCAGACGAGTCAGACGAGTCAGACGAGTCAGACGAGTCAGACGAGTCAGACGAGTCAGACGAGTCAGACGAGTCAGACGAGTCAGACGAGTCAGACGAGTGAAACGAGTCAAGCGAGTCAAGCGAGTGAAACGAGTCAAGCGAGTCAAGCGAGTCAAGCGAGTCAAGCGAGTCAAGCGAGTCAAGCGAGTCAAGCGAGTCAAACGAGCCAAACGAGCCAAACGAGTCAAAGGAGGCAAACGAGTCAACGAGTCAAACGAGTCAAACGAGTCAAACGAGTCAAGCGTGTCAAACGTGTCAAACGAGTCAAACGAGTCAAACGACTCATACGACTCAAACGACTCAAACGACTCAAACGAGTCAATCGAGTCAATCGAGTCTAACGAGTTATACGAGTCAATCGAGTCAAACGACTCAATCTAGTCAGACGACTCAAACGAGCCGAACGAGTCAAACGAGAGAAAAGAGAGAAACGAGCCAAAGGAGTCAAAGGAGTCAAGCGAGTCAAGCGAGTCAAACGAGTCAAGCGAGTCAAACGTGTCAAACGAGTCAAACGAGCCAAACGAGTCAAAGGAGTCAAGCGAGTCAAACGAGCCAAGCGAGTCAAAGGAGTCAAGCGAGTCAAACGAGTCAAACGAGTCAAACGAGTCAAACGAGTCAAACGTGTCAAAGGAGTCGAGCGAGTCAAACGAGTCAAACGAGTCAAACGAGTCAAACGAGTCAAACGTGTCAAACGAGTCAAACGAGTCAAACGAGTCAAACGAGTCGAACGAGTCGAACGAGTCGAACGAGTCAAACGAGTCGAACGAGTCGAACGAGTCGAACGAGTCGAACGAGTCGAACGAGTCGAACGAGTCAAACGGGTCGAACAAGACAATCGAGTCAAACGAGTTAAACGAGTCAAACGAGTCAAACGAGTCACACGAGTCAAACGAGTCAAACGAGTCAAACGAGTCAAACGAGTCAAACGAGTCAAACGAGTCAAACGAGTCAAACGAGTCAAACGAGTCAAACGAGTCAAACGAGTCAAACGAGTCAAACGAGCCAAACGAGTCAAAGGAGTCAAGCGAGTCAAACGAGCCAAGCGAGTCAAAGGAGTCAAGCGAGTCAAACGAGTCAAACTAGTCAAACGAGTCAAACGAGTCAAACGTGTCAAAGGAGTCGAGCGAGTCAAACGAGTCAAACGAGTCAAACGAGTCAAACGAGTCAAACGTGTCAAACGAGTCAAACGAGTCAAACGAGTCAAACGAGTCGAACGAGTCGAACGAGTCGAACGAGTCAAACGAGTCGAACGAGTCGAACGAGTCGAACGAGTCGAACGAGTCAAACGAGTCGAACGAGTCAAACGGGTCGAACAAGACAATCGAGTCAAACGAGTTAAACGAGTCAAACGAGTCAAACGAGTCACACGAGTCAAACGAGTCAAACGAGTCAAACGAGTCAAACGAGTCAAACGAGTCAAACGAGTCAAACGAGTCAAACGAGTCAAACGAGTCAAACGAGTCAAACGAGTCAAACGAGTCAAACGAGTCAAACGAGTCAAACGAGTCAAACGTGTCAAACGACTCAAACGAGTCAATCGAGTCAATCGAGTCAATCGAGTCTAACGAGTTATACGAGTCAATCGAGTCAAACGACTCAATCTAGTCAGACGACTCAAACGAGCCGAACGAGTCAAACGAGTCAAACGAGAGAAACGAGAGAAACGAGCCAAACGAGTCAAAGGAGTCAAGCGAGTCAAACGAGTCAAACGAGTCAAACGAGTCAAACGAGTCAAACGTGTCAAACGAGTCAAACGAGTCAAACGAGTCAAACGAGTCAAACGAGTCCAACGAGTCAAACGAGTCAAACGAGTCAAACGAGTCAAACGAGTCAAACAAGTCAAACGAATCAAACGAGTCAAACGAGTCGAACGAGTCGAACGAGTCGAACGAGTCAAACGAGTCGAACGAGTCGAACGAGTCAAACGAGTCGAACGAGTCAAACGGGTCGAACAAGACAATCGAGTCAAACGAGTTAAACGAGTCAAACGAGTCAAACGAGTCACACGAGTCAAACGAGTCAAACGAGTCAAACGAGTCAAACGAGTCAAACGAGTCAAACGAGTCAAACGAGTCAAACGAGTCAAACGAGTCAAACGAGTCAAACGAGTCAAACGAGTCAAACGAGTCAAACGAGTCAAACGAGTCAAACGAGTCAAACGAGTCAAACGAGTCAAACGAGTCAAAGGAGGCAAACGAGTCAAACGAGTTAAACGAGTCAAACGAGTCAAACGCGTCAAACGAGTCAACGAGTCAAACGAGTCAAACGAGTCAAACGAGTCAAACGAGTCAAACGAGTCAAACGGGTCAAACGAGTCAAACGAGTCAAACGAGTCAAACGAGTCAAACGAGTCAAACGAGTCAAACGAGTCAAACGAGAGAAACGAGCCAAACGAGCCAAACGAGTCAAACGACTCAAACGAGAGAAACGAGCCAAACGAGTCAAACGAGTCAAACGAGTCAAAGGAGGCAAACGAGTCAAACGAGTTAAACGAGTCAAACGAGTCAAACGCGTCAAACGAGTCAACGAGTCAAACGAGTCAAACGAGTCAAACGAGTCAAACGAGTCAAACGAGTCAAACGGGTCAAACGAGTCAAACGAGTCAAACGAGTCAAACGAGTCAAACGAGTCAAACGAGTCAAACGAGTCAAACGTGTCAAACGACTCAAACGAGTCAATCGAGTCAATCGAGTCAATCGAGTCTAACGAGTTATACGAGTCAATCGAGTCAAACGACTCAATCTAGTCAGACGACTCAAACGAGCCGAACGAGTCAAACGAGTCAAACGAGAGAAACGAGAGAAACGAGCCAAACGAGTCAAAGGAGTCAAGCGAGTCAAACGAGTCAAACGAGTCAAACGAGTCAAACGAGTCAAACGTGTCAAACGAGTCAAACGAGTCAAACGAGTCAAACGAGTCAAACGAGTCCAACGAGTCAAACGAGTCAAACGAGTCTGTTTCGTGTACATTTTTTGTAAATATCAATTTTATTACTAGATTTAAGAAGTCATACCAATAAGCCGATTTATAGCCCGGTGTCTCCACCTGGAGCGCCGCGAAATACTCAGGTGCTTCTCTCTCCCCCCTCTTATCTGATCGTCGCGGTCTGCGCGAAAATCGCGCTCTCGTTAGTCGGTTCCTAACTCGCTACTCGTAACACGAAATTACGCTTTGCTCCGGTAACCCAGAAAGAGAGAGAGAGAAGCAGTGAACGCTAAACGTGCTCGACTATAAAGATTGCGTTTTATTCTAGTGTTTTACACTATTCTCGTGAGTTAAGTGTTTGTGTTCCACACTTATATTAAAACTGAAAACTCTGTACAATCATAATCCAAATTACAACTACAAAATCCTACTTACTCCTACTTAATACTAATTACGCTAAATTTCCTAAGCCTACCTTATACTTACTTAAATCTAAATACGCTAACGGATTAAAAATCAAAATCTTGCAACGAACTAAATGGTCCTTCGAGCCGGAGTGTTAGTGCGGAAACACTCTTCTTGAACAAAGGAATCCGTTACGTAAACCGTGGATCCACGAGGTATCGAACGTTCTCGAACATTCTCAAGCCCATAGTAAACAGTGCCGGTCAAACACAGTTTTTCTGCGATCGAACGTTCTGGAAGCTGGAACAATGGAAATACTCATAACAGAACAGAAATCCTTGTACGGGCGAGTTTCAAGGATGATGGAGAATATGAAGAAACTCGGCGCAAGTAAAATTACAAAAGGCGTGATTACCGCTCGGCTTGAACTTTTAGAAAATTACTGGGCCTCGTTTCTCCAGAACCACACGAAATTGTGCGCGAGTTACCGGGAGGAACAGCAGGAAAAATCATACTTTAAAGACGACTACATTAGCCTGTGCGAAGAAGCTTACTTACAGCAGAAGGCTAATCTGCTGGATCTGCGAGACGATTTTCCTGACGAGATGGAAGAATCTATACAAGCTGGAACCGACTCCCATGGCAAGACTTTACAAAGGATCGCTCTACCTGCCTTCTCTGGAGATTATCAGAGCTGGCCAAGCTTTCGTGACTTATACCGCTCCCTGGTAATGAAAAACTCGTCTCTCTCCGAAGTTGATAAACTTCATTACTTGAAAACTAGCCTAACCGGGGAGGCCGCTCGACTCATTCAAAACGTCACGATCACTGCGGACAACTTCAAGCGAGCATGGGCGACTATCCTGGAGCAATACGACGTCCCACGTCTCCTCATTGATCATCACGTGAAGACTCTCCTGTCCTTGCCGGCGATGACGACGGAATCAGCTCAAGAACTCAAGGACTTGCTGCATGGGACCAGAGATGCGGTGGAAGCGTTGGCAACGCTAAAGCTGCCTGTGGAACATTGGAGCGCCTTCTTGGTAGTGCTCACGGCGGAGCGCTTGGAACCGACCACGAGGATGGCCTGGGAAAAGTCCATCGGAACAACTCAGGAGCATCCAACCTTCGAGCAGATGAAATCCTTTCTCACTTCTCAAGTGAGAGCGCTAGTGGCATCCGGAGGCAGCGCTGGCGGACCATCTGGCAAAAATCGTTCTGAACAACCGGGCCATCGATCAAGTGATCGAAAACCGCCTGCAGCTTCCAGTGGAACAGTGCGTCGCCCCAAGACGCACTGTGTTACCAGGAACTCCAACGCTAAGCAAGAGTGTGCTCTGTGTCAGGGCGACCACTTTATACTTTACTGCCCGAAGTACAAGGCCATGGCTCCCATGGAGAGAAAGAATCGGGTAATAGAAAGGCATTTATGCTTCAACTGTTTGGCCGCGCATTCTTCTCGCGAATGTAAGTCTGTAAAGCGCTGCCAACTTTGTCTAGGTAAGCATCATACCACTATTCACATTCCTATAGAACAAGCTTCTTCTTCTGGTACAATTTCGCAGGTAAACCAGCAATTTGCACAATCTGGAAACAGCGCTTCTCCGTCGCCGGGCTCGATCACTGCAACGACTCATTGCGCTCAGGTGCAACCGCCTGGCGCTGCTGTACTTCTCGCTACTGCATTGGTCAGGGTGGCGTCCGATTCTGGGGAGATGGTGACTGTTCGTGCGTTGATTGATCCCTGCTCCGAGGTGTCCTTGATCGGTGAGAGTATCGTTCAACTGCTAAGACTCCCAAGAGCATCCACTAAAATTCCAGTTATAGGAGTCGCGAAAAATAAAACGTACTCGAAGGGTTCGGTAACGTTGAAAATCGCACATCGCAACCGCGATTCGGTCAGTCTCTCGATCCAAGCTCTGGTGCTACCACGGCTCTCCTCTTATCGACCGAGTCCGGTTCCGGTTCCAATTTCTTGGTCTCACATAACCGATCTTGAACTCGCGGACCCCGAATTCGCTTCCTCTAGAAGGGTTGATCTTCTCTTAGGCGCTGAAGTCTATTCTTTAATTATTCGTGCAGGGTTGCGGCATGGGCCTCCTCGCGCCCCGGTAGCTCAAGCTACCATTCTGGGCTGGATTCTTACTGGTCTGGTCGACAATCCGGACCACTTCTCTCAAACGAAAGCCGCTGTCACTCTTCAGTGTTCCACGGATGTCGATATTTCGGAGATCTTGCAAAAATTCTGGAAGCAAGAAGAGGTGTCGGCACCACTTTCTACGTTAACCGCTGAGGAGAAGGCTTGCGAAGATTATTTCGTTCAGACGCATTCTCGCGAAGACAGCGGCAGGTATATCGTAAGGATACCGTTTTCTCGTTCTACTAGTGACCTCGGTCTCTCTCGTCAAACTTCCGAGGCTCTCTTAAGAAAACTAGAAAGGAGATTCATTAAATCCTCCGAATTGGAAACGGCGTATCGCCAATTCATGGAAGAGTATGAGACACTCGACCATATGACTCTGGCCGCGGGAGATTCTCGCGATACTTCAAACGTTTATTATTTACCACACCATGGCGTGATTCGTTCGTCTAGCACTACTACGAAACTTAGAGTAGTTTTTAACGCTTCGTGCAAAACGAATTCCGGTCTCTCATTAAATGATCTAGTCCATACGGGTCCTAATTTACTGCCCGAGATATTCGATATTCTAACACGCTGGCGGCTCCACCCCATTGTATTTTCGGCGGACATTGAAAAAATGTACCGCCAAATACGCGTCCATAATGACGATTGCGACTTCCAACGCATTCTTTGGCGGAAGAATTCTTCGGAGCCAGTACAAGCGTACCGACTACTCACGGTCACGTACGGGATGGCGTGTGCCCCCTATCTGGCTATTCGCACTCTTAAACAATTGAGCGCGGATGAACGGGAACGTTACCCCTTAGCTGCACCGTGTTTACTTGAAGACGTCTATATGGACGATGTGATCTCTGGAGCAGGAACCTTGTCGGTCGCGCTCAAACTCCAGAGCGAGTTAATTTCATTACTCAAGGCGGGCGGATTCAAGCTGAGAAAATGGACTTCGAATCGACCCGAGCTCCTCGAAAATCTGCCGCACGATTATATAGCTTCTACTCCTGAACTTTCTTGTAATTTCGAGGGCACCTTCTCGTTGTTAGGTCTGAAGTGGCAGACCAGTTCAGACTGCTTTGTTTTTACCGTCTCGTCTAAAATCCGAGACGAAGCGCTTACAAAACGTACCGTCTTTCGAGAAACCGCAAGTTTGTACGACCCTTTAGGATTTCTCGCACCAGTAATAATTGTAGCTAAGATATTTTTACAATCGCTCTGGCTCCTAAAACTGGGATGGGATGAACCGCTCCCTGCCTCTCTTGTGGAAACCTGGGAGCACTATTATACCGGGTTAAGTGCTCTCTCCTCCTTGAGGATACCTCGTTGGCTTGTCGTGAGTCCGGAAACTGTAACTTACGAATTGCACGGCTTCGCGGACGCGTCCGAGAAAGCGTACGCCGCCGTGATCTATGTACGTTCCTCGTTCGATGGGTTAATTCCCCGAATCAGTCTGATAGCCGCGAAAACTAAAGTCGCTCCTTTAAAACAGAACTCTTTGCCTCGCCTCGAATTGTGCGCTGCAACGCTTCTCACTCGGTTAATGATACGCGTTACTAAAGTTTTGAATTTACCACGCTGTGACGTGCATCTTTGGTCGGACTCGACAATAGTTCTGAGTTGGTTACAGGGGCAACCCTTCCAGTGGAAGACATTTGTCGCCAACCGTGTCTCCGAGATTCAAACCTCATTGCCGAGTGCGAAGTGGCATCACGTTCGAACGAAGGAAAACCCAGCCGACTGCGCGTCGCGCGGTATAAACGGGATTGCGCTCGGAAACTATTCACTATGGTGGCAGGGACCATCATTCCTACGAAATTTTAAGTACAACTGCGAGTCGAATCGCATTGTCGAGCTCGGCACGACGGAAGAAAGGCGCTCGCAAACTATCGTTCATACTACTACGCTCGCCGAGAGCCCCCCGCTAGAGGAACTCTTGACGAGATACTCCTCGCTTAAAAAACTAATTCGCGTAACCGCTTGGTGCCTGCGTTATATGTCTCAGCTTCGACGCAAACCCTCCCCCCTCTTTAAACTCCACTACATTCAAGCGCCGGAGATTGAAGATGCTAAACTTACCTTGGCAAAACTTGCACAGCGCTGCGCGTTTCCAACGGAAATCTCTAAACTGGCACAAGCCGCTTCTATCTCCCGTGGGCCTCTTTCTCGTCTTGTCCCTTTCTTGGACGCCCAGGGCGTCTTAAGGGTCGGTGGCCGACTAAAACATTCCGTTCTGGATTTTGACCAGAAGCATCCGATTATTCTGCCTGAAAAAGGAAATTTCACCGTCTTAGTCATTCGCGATTGCCATGAACGAGTTCTTCATGGTGGCACTCAACTCACCTTAAGCACGCTTCGACAAGACTACTGGATTCTCGGAGGTCGACGCGCTGTTCGGCAATATATATACTCTTGCGTCACCTGTTGGCGATGGCGCGCAAAGGCGTCCCAACAACAAATGGGAAATCTCCCCTCACCACGCGTGACCCCGACTAGACCTTTTCTCAACACTGGCGTCGATTATGCCGGGCCCTTCTTGACGAAAACGTCTCCAGGACGAGGGCACCGGACTCGAAAGTCCTACGTCGCCGTCTTCATTTGCTTGTCCACGCGCGCTATCCATTTGGAGCTCGTGTCTGACTACACTACAGACGCTTTTCTAGCCGCTTACCCTAGGTTCATTTCCCGACGAGGAAATTGCGCCTCTTTACGCAGCGATTGTGGGACAAATTTCGTCGGCGCAGACAAGGAGTTACGACGTTTATTCTCCGACGCGACCGGCGAAGTGGGTAAACTAGCGCCTCTACTGGCCGATCTGGGTACCACATGGCTATTCAATCCACCGGCCGCTCCCCACTTCGGCGGGATCTGGGAGTCCGCCGTAAAGTCGATGAAGTTTCATCTTCGGCGAGTCATCGGAGACACTCCACTGACGTTCGAGGAAATGACAACTCTCCTGCATCAGATAGAGGCTTGCCTCAATTCAAGGCCCCTCTTACCGTTGTGCGACGAACCAGACAACTTCGAATTTTTAACTCCGGGGCATTTTCTTGTAGGCTCGCCTTTGACTGCAATTCCGGAACCTTCTCTCTCTGCAGAGCCGTCAAACCGACTCACTCGCTGGCAGCAGCTTCAGCAGATGAGAGATCATTACTGGAAACGGTGGTCTGCCGAATATCTCCAAACACTGCAAGGACGACCCAAATGGATCGCTGCCCATCCAAATGTTCAACCCGGACAACTTTGCATCGTAAAAAACGAGGCCACTCCACCAACTCACTGGCCAATTGGTCGGATCACAGCCGTTCATCCGGGTCCAGATGGACTTGTCCGCGTTGTTACTCTACGTACCGCCAAGACGACACTACAGCGCCCTATCGGAAAAATTAGTATTTTTCCCTCAGGGCATGTTAAAGACCAAACTTGATATCCTCTTCCAGGAACCATTCGTCGCGTACCCGCTACGAAGGCGGGCGGAATGTTTCGTGTACATTTTTTGTAAATATCAATTTTATTACTAGATTTAAGAAGTCATACCAATAAGCCGATTTATAGCCCGGTGTCTCCACCTGGAGCGCCGCGAAATACTCAGGTGCTTCTCTCTCCCCCCTCTTATCTGATCGTCGCGGTCTGCGCGAAAATCGCGCTCTCGTTAGTCGGTTCCTAACTCGCTACTCGTAACACGAAATTACGCTTTGCTCCGGTAACCCAGAAAGAGAGAGAGAGAAGCAGTGAACGCTAAACGTGCTCGACTATAAAGATTGCGTTTTATTCTAGTGTTTTACACTATTCTCGTGAGTTAAGTGTTTGTGTTCCACACTTATATTAAAACTGAAAACTCTGTACAATCATAATCCAAATTACAACTACAAAATCCTACTTACTCCTACTTAATACTAATTACGCTAAATTTCCTAAGCCTACCTTATACTTACTTAAATCTAAATACGCTAACGGATTAAAAATCAAAATCTTGCAACGAACTAGAGTCAAACGAGTCAAACGAGTCAAACAAGTCAAACGAATCAAACGAGTCAAACGAGTCGAACGAGTCGAACGAGTCGAACGAGTCAAACGAGTCGAACGAGTCGAACGAGTCAAACGAGTCGAACGAGTCAAACGGGTCGAACAAGACAATCGAGTCAAACGAGTTAAACGAGTCAAACGAGTCAAACGAGTCACACGAGTCAAACGAGTCAAACGAGTCAAACGAGTCAAACGAGTCAAACGAGTCAAACGAGTCAAACGAGTCAAACGAGTCAAACGAGTCAAACGAGTCAAACGAGTCAAACGAGTCAAACGAGTCAAACGAGTCAAACGAGTCAAACGAGTCAAACGAGTCAAACGAGTCAAACGAGTCAAACGAGTCAAAGGAGGCAAACGAGTCAAACGAGTTAAACGAGTCAAACGAGTCAAACGCGTCAAACGAGTCAACGAGTCAAACGAGTCAAACGAGTCAAACGAGTCAAACGAGTCAAACGAGTCAAACGGGTCAAACGAGTCAAACGAGTCAAACGAGTCAAACGAGTCAAACGAGTCAAACGAGTCAAACGAGTCAAACGAGTCAAACGAGTCAAACGAGTCCAACGAGTCAAACGAGTCAAACGAGTCGAACGAGTCAAACGAGTCGAACGAGTCAAACGGGTCGAACAAGACAATCGAGTCAAACGAGTTAAACGAGTCAAACGAGTCAAACGAGTCACACGAGTCAAACGAGTCAAACGAGTCAAACGAGTCAAAGGAGGCAAACGAGTCAAACGAGTTAAACGAGTCAAACGAGTCAAACGCGTCAAACGAGTCAACGAGTCAAACGAGTCAAACGAGTCAAACGAGTCAAACGAGTCAAACGAGTCAAACGGGTCAAACGAGTCAAACGAGTCAAACGAGTCAAACGAGTCAAACGAGTCAAACGAGTCAAACGAGTCAAACGTGTCAAACGACTCAAACGAGTCAATCGAGTCAATCGAGTCAATCGAGTCAAACGAGTCAAACGAGTCAAACAAGTCAAACGAATCAAACGAGTCAAACGAGTCGAACGAGTCGAACGAGTCGAACGAGTCAAACGAGTCGAACGAGTCGAACGAGTCAAACGAGTCGAACGAGTCAAACGGGTCGAACAAGACAATCGAGTCAAACGAGTTAAACGAGTCAAACGAGTCAAACGAGTCACACGAGTCAAACGAGTCAAACGAGTCAAACGAGTCAAACGAGTCAAACGAGTCAAACGAGTCAAACGAGTCAAACGAGTCAAACGAGTCAAACGAGTCAAACGAGTCAAACGAGTCAAACGAGTCAAACGAGTCAAACGAGTCAAACGAGTCAAACGAGTCAAACGAGTCAAACGTGTCAAACGAGTCAAACGAGCCAAACGAGTCAAAGGAGTCAAGCGAGTCAAACGAGCCAAGCGAGTCAAAGGAGTCAAGCGAGTCAAACGAGTCAAACGAGTCAAACGAGTCAAACGAGTCAAACGTGTCAAACGAGTCAAACGAGTCAAACGAGTCAAACGAGTTATACGAGTCAATCGAATCAAACGACTCAATCTAGTCAGACGACTCAAACGAGCCAAACGAGTCAAACGAGAGAAACGAGAGAAACGAGCCAAACGAGTCAAAGGAGTCAAGCGAGTCAAACGAGTCAAACGAGTCAAGCGAGTCAAACGACTTATTCGACTCATTCGACTCATTCGACTCATTCGACTCATTTGACTCATTCGACTCATTCGACTCATTCGACTCATTCGACTCATTCGACTCATTCGACTCAAACGAGTCAATCGAGTCTATCGAGTTATACGAGTCAATCGAGTTAAACGACTCAAACGACTCAAACGAGTCAAACGAGCCAAACGAGCCAAACGAGTCAAAGGAGCCAAACGACTCAAACGAGTCAAACGAGCCAAACGAGCCAACCGAGTCAAAGGAGTCAAACGAGTCAAACGAGCCAAACGAGCCAAACGAGCCAAACGAGTCAAACGACTCAAACGAGAGAAACGAGCCAAACGAGTCAAAGGAGTCAAACGAGTCAAAGGAGGCAAACGAGTCAAACGAGTCAAACGAGTCAAACGAGTCAAACGAGTCAAACGAGTCAAACGAGTCAAACGAGTCAAACGAGTCAAACGAGTCAAACGAGTCAAACGAGTCAAACGAGTCAAACGAGTCAAACGAGTCAAACGAGTCAAACGAGTCAAACGAGTCAAACGAGTCAAACGAGTCAAACGAGTCAAACGAGTCAAACGTGTCAAACGAGTCGAACGTGTCAAACGAGTCAAACGAGTCAAACGAGTCAAACGAGTCAAACGAGTCAAACGAGTCAAACGAGTCAAACGAGTCAAACGAGTCAAAGGAGGCAAACGAGTCAAACGAGTTAAACGAGTCAAACGAGTCATACGCGTCAAACGAGTCAATCGGGTCAAACGAGTCAAGCGAGTCAAACGAGTCAAGCGAGTCAAACGAGTCAAGCGAGTCAAACGAGTCAAGCGAGTCAAACGAGTCAAGCGAGTCAATCGAGTCAAACGAGTCAATCGAGTCAAACGAGTCGAACGAGTCAAACGAGTCAAACGAGTCAAACGAGTCGAACGAGTCAAACGAGTCGAACGAGTCAAACGAGTCGAACGAGTCGAACGAGTCAAAATGGTCAAACGCGTCGAATAGGACAATCGAGTCAAACGAGTCAAACGAGTCGAACGAGTCAAACGAATCAAACGAGTCAAACGAGTCAAACGGGGCAAACGGCTCGAACAGGACAATCGAGACAAACGAGTCAAACGAGTCAAACGAGTCAAACGAGTCAAAAGAGTCAAACGAGTCAAACGGGTCGAACGAGTCGAACGAGTGGAACGAGTCGAACGAGTCGAACGAGTCGAACGAGTCGAACGAGTCGAACGAGTCGAACGAGTCGAACGAGTCGAACGAGTCGAACGAGTCGAACGAGTCGAACGAGTCGAACGAGTCGAACGAGTCGAACGAGTCGAACGAGTCGAACGAGTCGAACGAGTCGAACGAGTCGAACGAGTCGAACGAGTCGAACGAGTCGAACGAGTCGAACGAGTCGAACGAGTCGAACGAGTCGAACGAGTCGAACGAGTCGAACGAGTCGAACGAGTCGAACGAGTCGAACGAGTCGAACGAGTCGAACGAGTCGAACGAGTCGAACGAGTCGAACGAGTCGAACGAGTCGAACGAGTCGAACGAGTCGAACGAGTCGAACGAGTCGAACGAGTCGAACGAGTCGAACGAGTCGAACGAGTCGAACGAGTCGAACGAGTCGAACGAGTCGAACGAGTCGAACGAGTCGAACGAGTCGAACGAGTCGAACGAGTCGAACGAGTCGAACGAGTCGAACGAGTCGAACGAGTCGAACGAGTCGAACGAGTCGAACGAGTCGAACGAGTCGAACGAGTCGAACGAGTCGAACGAGTCGAACGAGTCGAACGAGTCGAACGAGTCGAACGAGTCGAACGAGTCGAACGAGTCGAACGAGTCGAACGAGTCGAACGAGTCGAACGAGTCGAACGAGTCGAACGAGTCGAACGAGTCGAACGAGTCGAACGAGTCGAACGAGTCGAACGAGTCGAACGAGTCGAACGAGTCGAACGAGTCGAACGAGTCGAACGAGTCGAACGAGTCGAACGAGTCGAACGAGTCGAACGAATCGAACGAGTCAATCGAGTCAAACGAGTCAAACGAGTGAAACCAGTCAAACGTGTCAAACGAGGCAAACCAGTCAAACGAGTCAAACGAGTCAAACGGGTCGAACAGGACAATCGAGTCAAGCGAGTCGAACGAGTCGAACGAGTCGAACGAGTCGAACGAGTCGAACGAGTCGAACGAGTCGAACGAGTCGAACGAGTCGAACGAGTCGAACGAGTCGAACGAGTCGAACGAGTCGAACGAGTCGAACGAGTCGAACGAGTCGAACGAGTCGAACGAGTCGAACGAGTCGAACGAGTCGAACGAGTCGAACGAGTCGAACGAGTCGAACGAGTCGAACGAGTCGAACGAGTCGAACGAGTCGAACGAGTCGAACGAGTCGAACGAGTCGAACGAGTCGAACGAGTCGAACGAGTCGAACGAGTCGAACGAGTCGAACGAGTCGAACGAGTCGAACGAGTCGAACGAGTCGAACGAGTCGAACGAGTCGAACGAGTCGAACGAGTCGAACGAGTCGAACGAGTCGAACGAGTCGAACGAGTCGAACGAGTCGAACGAGTCGAACGAGTCGAACGAGTCGAACGAGTCGAACGAGTCGAACGAGTCGAACGAGTCGAACGAGTCGAACGAGTCGAACGAGTCGAACGAGTCGAACGAGTCGAACGAGTCGAACGAGTCGAACGAGTCGAACGAGTCGAACGAGTCGAACGAGTCGAACGAGTCGAACGAGTCGAACGAGTCGAACGAGTCGAACGAGTCGAACGAGTCGAACGAGTCGAACGAGTCGAACGAGTCGAACGAGTCGAACGAGTCGAACGAGTCGAACGAGTCGAACGAGTCGAACGAGTCGAACGAGTCGAACGAGTCGAACGAGTCGAACGAGTCGAACGAGTCGAACGAGTCGAACGAGTCGAACGAGTCGAACGAGTCGAACGAGTCGAACGAGTCGAACGAGTCGAACGAGTCGAACGAGTCGAACGAGTCGAACGAGTCGAACGAGTCGAACGAGTCGAACGAGTCGAACGAGTCGAACGAGTCGAACGAGTCGAACGAGTCGAACGAGTCGAACGAGTCGAACGAGTCGAACGAGTCGAACGAGTCGAACGAGTCGAACGAGTCGAACGAGTCGAACGAGTCGAACGAGTCGAACGAGTCGAACGAGTCGAACGAGTCGAACGAGTCGAACGAGTCGAACGAGTCGAACGAGTCGAACGAGTCGAACGAGTCGAACGAGTCGAACGAGTCGAACGAGTCGATCGAGTCGAACGAGTCAAACGAGTGAAACCAGTCAAACGTGTCAAACGAGGCAAACCAGTCAAACGAGTCAAACGAGTCAAACGGGTCGAACAGGACAATCGAGTCAAGCGAGTCGAACGAGTCGAACGAGTCGAACGAGTCGAACGAGTCGAACGAGTCGAACGAGTCGAACGAGTCGAACGAGTCGAACGAGTCGAACGAGTCGAACGAGTCGAACGAGTCGAACGAGTCGAACGAGTCGAACGAGTCGAACGAGTCGAACGAGTCGAACGAGTCGAACGAGTCGAACGAGTCGAACGAGTCGAACGAGTCGAACGAGTCGAACGAGTCGAACGAGTCGAACGAGTCGAACGAGTCGAACGAGTCGAACGAGTCGAACGAGTCGAACGAGTCGAACGAGTCGAACGAGTCGAACGAGTCGAACGAGTCGAACGAGTCGAACGAGTCGAACGAGTCGAACGAGTCGAACGAGTCGAACGAGTCGAACGAGTCGAACGAGTCGAACGAGTCGAACGAGTCGAACGAGTCGAACGAGTCGAACGAGTCGAACGAGTCGAACGAGTCGAACGAGTCGAACGAGTCGAACGAGTCGAACGAGTCAAACGAGTGAAACCAGTCAAACGTGTCAAACGAGGCAAACCAGTCAAACGAGTCAAACGAGTCAAACGGGTCGAACAGGACAATCGAGTCAAGCGAGTCGAACGAGTCGAACGAGTCGAACGAGTCGAACGAGTCGAACGAGTCGAACGAGTCGAACGAGTCGAACGAGTCGAACGAGTCGAACGAGTCGAACGAGTCGAACGAGTCGAACGAGTCGAACGAGTCGAACGAGTCGAACGAGTCGAACGAGTCGAACGAGTCGAACGAGTCGAACGAGTCGAACGAGTCGAACGAGTCGAACGAGTCGAACGAGTCGAACGAGTCGAACGAGTCGAACGAGTCGAACGAGTCGAACGAGTCGAACGAGTCGAACGAGTCGAACGAGTCGAACGAGTCGAACGAGTCGAACGAGTCGAACGAGTCGAACGAGTCGAACGAGTCGAACGAGTCGAACGAGTCGAACGAGTCGAACGAGTCGAACGAGTCGAACGAGTCGAACGAGTCGAACGAGTCGAACGAGTCGAACGAGTCGAACGAGTCGAACGAGTCGAACGAGTCGAACGAGTCGAACGAGTCGAACGAGTCGAACGAGTCGAACGAGTCGAACGAGTCGAACGAGTCGAACGAGTCGAACGAGTCGAACGAGTCGAACGAGTCGAACGAGTCGAACGAGTCGAACGAGTCGATCGAGTCGAACGAGTCGAACGAGTCGAACGAGTGAAACCAGTCAAACGTGTCAAACGAGGCAAACCAGTCAAACGAGTCAAACGAGTCAAACGGGTCGAACAGGACAATCGAGTCAAGCGAGTCGAACGAGTCGAACGAGTCGAACGAGTCGAACGAGTCGAACGAGTCGAACGAGTCGAACGAGTCGAACGAGTCGAACGAGTCGAACGAGTCGAACGAGTCGAACGAGTCGAACGAGTCGAACGAGTCGAACGAGTCGAACGAGTCGAACGAGTCGAACGAGTCGAACGAGTCGAACGAGTCGAACGAGTCGAACGAGTCGAACGAGTCGAACGAGTCGAACGAGTCGAACGAGTCGAACGAGTCGAACGAGTCGAACGAGTCGAACGAGTCGAACGAGTCGAACGAGTCGAACGAGTCGAACGAGTCGAACGAGTCGAACGAGTCGAACGAGTCGAACGAGTCGAACGAGTCGAACGAGTCGAACGAGTCGAACGAGTCGAACGAGTCGAACGAGTCGAACGAGTCGAACGAGTCGAACGAGTCGAACGAGTCGAACGAGTCGAACGAGTCGAACGAGTCGAACGAGTCGAACGAGTCGAACGAGTCGAACGAGTCGAACGAGTCGAACGAGTCAAACGAGTGAAACCAGTCAAACGTGTCAAACGAGGCAAACCAGTCAAACGAGTCAAACGAGTCAAACGGGTCGAACAGGACAATCGAGTCAAGCGAGTCGAACGAGTCGAACGAGTCGAACGAGTCGAACGAGTCGAACGAGTCGAACGAGTCGAACGAGTCGAACGAGTCGAACGAGTCGAACGAGTCGAACGAGTCGAACGAGTCGAACGAGTCGAACGAGTCGAACGAGTCGAACGAGTCGAACGAGTCGAACGAGTCGAACGAGTCGAACGAGTCGAACGAGTCGAACGAGTCGAACGAGTCGAACGAGTCGAACGAGTCGAACGAGTCGAACGAGTCGAACGAGTCGAACGAGTCGAACGAGTCGAACGAGTCGAACGAGTCGAACGAGTCGAACGAGTCGAACGAGTCGAACGAGTCGAACGAGTCGAACGAGTCGAACGAGTCGAACGAGTCGAACGAGTCGAACGAGTCGAACGAGTCGAACGAGTCGAACGAGTCGAACGAGTCGAACGAGTCGAACGAGTCGAACGAGTCGAACGAGTCGAACGAGTCGAACGAGTCGAACGAGTCGAACGAGTCGAACGAGTCGAACGAGTCGAACGAGTCGAACGAGTCGAACGAGTCGAACGAGTCGAACGAGTCGAACGAGTCGAACGAGTCGAACGAGTCGAACGAGTCGAACGAGTCGAACGAGTGAAACCAGTCAAACGTGTCAAACGAGGCAAACCAGTCAAACGAGTCAAACGAGTCAAACGGGTCGAACAGGACAATCGAGTCAAGCGAGTCGAACGAGTCGAACGAGTCGAACGAGTCGAACGAGTCGAACGAGTCGAACGAGTCGAACGAGTCGAACGAGTCGAACGAGTCGAACGAGTCGAACGAGTCGAACGAGTCGAACGAGTCGAACGAGTCGAACGAGTCGAACGAGTCGAACGAGTCGAACGAGTCGAACGAGTCGAACGAGTCGAACGAGTCGAACGAGTCGAACGAGTCGAACGAGTCGAACGAGTCGAACGAGTCGAACGAGTCGAACGAGTCGAACGAGTCGAACGAGTCGAACGAGTCGAACGAGTCGAACGAGTCGAACGAGTCGAACGAGTCGAACGAGTCGAACGAGTCGAACGAGTCGAACGAGTCGAACGAGTCGAACGAGTCGAACGAGTCGAACGAGTCGAACGAGTCGAACGAGTCGAACGAGTCGAACGAGTCGAACGAATCGAACGAGTCAATCGAGTCGAACGAGTCAATCGAGTGAAACCAGTCAAACGTGTCAAACGAGGCAAACCAGTCAAACGAGTCAAACGAGTCAAACGGGTCGAACAGGACAATCGAGTCAAGCGAGTCGAACGAGTCGAACGAGTCGAACGAGTCGAACGAGTCGAACGAGTCGAACGAGTCGAACGAGTCGAACGAGTCGAACGAGTCGAACGAGTCGAACGAGTCGAACGAGTCGAACGAGTCGAACGAGTCGAACGAGTCGAACGAGTCGAACGAGTCGAACGAGTCGAACGAGTCGAACGAGTCGAACGAGTCGAACGAGTCGAACGAGTCGAACGAGTCGAACGAGTCGAACGAGTCGAACGAGTCGAACGAGTCGAACGAGTCGAACGAGTCGAACGAGTCGAACGAGTCGAACGAGTCGAACGAGTCGAACGAGTCGAACGAGTCGAACGAGTCGAACGAGTCGAACGAGTCGAACGAGTCGAACGAGTCGAACGAGTCGAACGAGTCGAACGAGTCGAACGAGTCGAACGAGTCGAACGAGTCGAACGAGTCGAACGAGTCGAACGAGTCGAACGAGTCGAACGAGTCGAACGAGTCGAACGAGTCGAACGAGTCGAACGAGTCGAACGAGTCGAACGAGTCGAACGAGTCGAACGAGTCGAACGAGTCGAACGAGTCGAACGAGTCGAACGAGTCGAACGAGTCGAACGAGTCGAACGAGTCGAACGAGTCGAACGAGTCGAACGAGTCGAACGAGTCGAACGAGTCGAACGAGTCGAACGAGTCGAACGAGTCGAACGAGTCGAACGAGTCGAACGAGTCGAACGAGTCGAACGAGTCGAACGAGTCGAACGAGTCGAACGAGTCGAACGAGTCGAACGAGTCGAACGAGTCGAACGAGTCGAACGAGTCGAACGAGTCGAACGAGTCGAACGAGTCGAACGAGTCGAACGAGTCGAACGAGTCGAACGAGTCGAACGAGTCGAACGAGTCGAACGAGTCGAACGAGTCGAACGAGTCGAACGAGTCGAACGAGTCGAACGAGTCGAACGAGTCGAACGAGTCGAACGAGTCGAACGAGTCGAACGAGTCGAACGAGTCGAACGAGTCGAACGGGTCGAACGAGTCGAACGAGTCGAACGAGTCGAACGAGTGAAACGAGTCAAACGAGTCAAACGAGTCAAACGAGTCAAACGAGTCAAACGAGTCAAACGAGTCAAACGAGTCAAACGAGTCAAACGAGTCAAACGAGTCAAACGAGTCAAACGAGTGAAACGAGTCAAACGTGTCAAACGAGGCAAACGTGTCAAACGGGTCAAACGGGTCGAACAGGACCATCGAGTTAAACGAGTCAAACGAGTCAAACGAGTCAAACGTGTCAAACGAGTCCAACGAGTCAAACGAGTCAAACGAGTCAAACGAGTCAAACGAGTCAATCGAGTCAAACGAGTCAAACGAGTCAATCGAGTCAAACGGGTCGAACAGGATAATCGAGTCAAGCGAGTTAAACGAGTCAAACGAGTCAAACGAGTCAAACGGGTCAAACGAGTCAAACGAGTCAAACGAGTCAAACGGGTCGAACGGGTCGAACAGGACAATCGAGTCAAGCGAGTTGAACGAGCCAAACGAGTCAAACGAGTCAAACGAGTCAAACGAGTCAAACAAGTCAAACGAGTCAACCGAGTCAAACGAGTCAAACGAGTCAAACGAGTCAAACGAGTCAAATGAGTCGAACGAGTCGAACGAGTCAAACGAGTCAAACGAGTCAAACGAGTCAAACGAGTCAAACGAGTCAAACGAGTCAAACGAGTCAAACGAGTCAAACGAGTCAAACGAGTCAAACGAGTCAAACGAGTCAAACGATTCAAACGAGTCAAACGAGTCAAACGAGTCAAACGAGTCAAACGAGTCAAACGAGTCAAACGAGTCAAACGAGTCAACCGAGTCAAACGAGTCAAACGAGTCAAACGAGTCAAATGAGTCGAACGAGTCGAACGAGTCAAACGAGTCAAACGAGTCAAACGAGTCAAACGAGTCAAACGAGTCAAACGAGTCAAACGAGTCAAACGAGTCAAACGAGTCAAACGAGTCAAACGAGTCAAACGAGTCAAACGATTCAAACGAGTCAAACGAGTCAAACGAGTCAAACGAGTCAAACGAGTCAAACGAGTCAACCGAGTCAAACGAGTCAAACGAGTCAAACGAGTCAAACGAGTCAATCGAGTCAAACGAGTCAAACGAGTTAATCGAGTCAAACGGGTCAAACGAGTCAAACGAGTCAAACGGGTCAAACGGGTTAATCGAGTCAAACGGGTCAATCGAGTCAAACGAGTCAATCGAGTCAAACGAGTCAAACGAGTCAAACGTGTCAAACGAGGCAAGCGTGTCAAACGGGTCAAACGGGTCGAACAGGACAATCGAGTCAAACGAGTCAAACGAGTCAAACGAGGCAAACGAGTCAAACGAGGCAAACGAGTCAAACGAGCCAAACGAGTCAACCGTGTCAAACGACTCAAACGAGTCAAACGAGTCAACCGTATCAAACGACTCAAACGAGTCAAACGTGACAGACTAGTCGAACGTGTCAGACGAGTCAATCGAGTCAATCGTGTCGAACCTTTCAAACGAGACAAACGAGTCAATCGAGTCAAACGAGTCAAACGAGTCAAACGAGTCAAACGAGTCACACGAATCAAACGGGTCAAACGAGTCAAACGAGTCAAACGGGTCAAACGAGTCTAACGAGTCAAACGAGTCGAACGAGTCAAACGAGTCAAACGAGTCAAACGAGTCAAACGAGTCAAACTGTTCGAACTGGACAATCGAGTCAAGCGAGTCAAACGAGTCAAACGAGTCAAACGAGTCAAACGAGTCAAACGAGTCAAACAGGTCAAACGAGTCAAACGAGTCAATCGAGTCAAACGGGTCGAACGGGTCGAACAGGACAATCGAGTCAAGCGAGTTGAACGAGCCAAACGAGTCAAACGAATCAAACGAGTCAAACGAATCAAACGAGTCAAAAGGGTCAAACGGGTCGAACAGGACAATCGAGTCAAACGACTCAAACGAGTGAAACGAGTCAAACGAGTGAAACGAGTCAAACGAGTGAAACGAGTCAAACGAGTGAAACGAGTCAAACGAGTGAAACGAGTCAAACGAGTGAAACGAGTCAAACGAGTCAAACGAGTCAAACGAGTGAAACGAGTCAAGCGAGGGAAACGAGTCAAACGAGTCAAACGAGTCAAACGAGTCAAACGAGTCAAACGAGTCAAACGAGTCAAACGAGTCAACCGAGTCAAACGAGTCAAACGAGTCAAACGAGTCAAACGAGTCAAACGAGTCAAACGGGTCAATCGAGTCAAACGGGTCAAACGAGTCAAACGAGTCAAACGAGTCAAGCGAGTGAAACGAGTCAAACGAGTGAAACGAGTCAAGCGAGTGAAACGAGTCAAGCGAGTGAAACGAGTCAAGCGAGGGAAACGAGTCAAACGAGTCAAACGAGTCAAACGAGTCAAACGAGGCAAACGAGGCAAACGAGGCAAACGAGTCAAACGAGCCAAACGAGTCAACCGTGTCAAACGACTCAAACGAGTCAAACGAGTCAACCGTATCAAACGACTCAAACGAGTCAAACGTGACAGACTAGTCGAACGTGTCAGACGAGTCAATCGAGTCAATCGTGTCGAACCTTTCAAACGAGACAAACGAGTCAATCGAGTCAAACGAGTCAAACGAGTCAAACGAGTCAAACGAGTCAAACGAATCAAACGGGTCAAACGAGTCAAACGAGTCAAACGGGTCAAACGAGTCTAACGAGTCAAACGAGTCGAACGAGTCAAACGAGTCAAACGAGTCAAACGAGTCAATCGAGTCAAACGAGTCAAACGAGTTAATCGAGTCAAACGGGTCAAACGAGTCAAACGAGTCAAACGGGTCAAACGGGTTAATCGAGTCAAACGGGTCAATCGAGTCAAACGAGTCAATCGAGTCAAACGAGTCAAACGAGTCAAACGTGTCAAACGAGGCAAGCGTGTCAAACGGGTCAAACGGGTCGAACAGGACAATCGAGTCAAACGAGTCAAACGAGTCAAACGAGTCAAACGAGTCAAACGAGGCAAACGAGTCAAACGAGGCAAACGAGTCAAACGAGCCAAACGAGTCAACCGTGTCAAACGACTCAAACGAGTCAAACGAGTCAACCGTATCAAACGACTCAAACGAGTCAAACGTGACAGACTAGTCGAACGTGTCAGACGAGTCAATCGAGTCAATCGTGTCGAACCTTTCAAACGAGACAAACGAGTCAATCGAGTCAAACGAGTCAAACGAGTCAAACGAGTCAAACGAGTCAAACGAATCAAACGGGTCAAACGAGTCAAACGAGTCAAACGGGTCAAACGAGTCTAACGAGTCAAACGAGTCGAACGAGTCAAACGAGTCAAACGAGTCAAACGAGTCAAACGAGTCAAACTGTTCGAACTGGACAATCGAGTCAAGCGAGTCAAACGAGTCAAACGAGTCAAACGAGTCAAACAGGTCAAACGAGTCAAACGAGTCAATCGAGTCAAACGGGTCGAACGGGTCGAACAGGACAATCGAGTCAAGCGAGTTGAACGAGCCAAACGAGTCAAACGAATCAAACGAGTCAAAAGGGTCAAACGGGTCGAACAGGACAATCGAGTCAAACGACTCAAACGAGTGAAACGAGTCAAACGAGTGAAACGAGTCAAACGAGTGAAACGAGTCAAACGAGTGAAACGAGTCAAACGAGTGAAACGAGTCAAACGAGTGAAACGAGTCAAACGAGTGAAACGAGTCAAACGAGTGAAACGAGTCAAACGAGTGAAACGAGTCAAGCGAGGGAAACGAGTCAAACGAGTCAAACGAGTCAAACGAGTCAAACGAGTCAAACGAGTCAAACGAGTCAAACGAGTCAACCGAGTCAAACGAGTCAAACGAGTCAAACGAGTCAAACGAGTCAAACGAGTCAAACGGGTCAATCGAGTCAAACGGGTCAAACGAGTCAAACGAGTCAAACGAGTCAAGCGAGTGAAACGAGTCAAACGAGTGAAACGAGTCAAGCGAGTGAAACGAGTCAAGCGAGTGAAACGAGTCAAGCGAGGGAAACGAGTCAAGCGAGGGAAACGAGTCAAACGAGTCAAACGAGTCAAACGAGTCAAACGAGGCAAACGAGGCAAACGAGGCAAACGAGTCAAACGAGCCAAACGAGTCAACCGTGTCAAACGACTCAAACGAGTCAAACGAGTCAACCGTATCAAACGACTCAAACGAGTCAAACGTGACAGACTAGTCGAACGTGTCAGACGAGTCAATCGAGTCAATCGTGTCGAACCTTTCAAACGAGACAAACGAGTCAATCGAGTCAAACGAGTCAAACGAGTCAAACGAGTCAAACGAGTCAAACGAGTCAAACGAATCAAACGGGTCAAACGAGTCAAACGAGTCAAACGGGTCAAACGAGTCTAACGAGTCAAACGAGTCGAACGAGTCAAACGAGTCAAACGAGTCAAACGAGTCAATCGAGTCAAACGAGTCAAACGAGTCAAACGTGTCAAACGAGGCAAGCGTGTCAAACGGGTCAAACGGGTCGAACAGGACAATCGAGTCAAGCGAGTTGAACGAGCCAAACGAGTCAAACGAATCAAACGAGTCAAAAGGGTCGAACGAGTCGAACGAGTCGAACGAGTCGAACGAGTCGAACGAGTCAACCGAGTCAAACGAGTCAAACGAGTCAAACGAGTCAAACGAGTCAAACGAGTCAAACGAGTCAATCGAGTCAAACGAGTCAAACGAGTCAAGGAGTGAAACGAGTCAAACGAGTCAAACGAGTCAAGCGAGTGAAACGAGTCAAACGAGTGAAACGAGTCAAGCGAGTGAAACGAGTCAAGCGAGTGAAACGAGTGAAACGAGTCAAACGAGTCAAACGAGTCAAACGAGTCAAACGAGTCAAACGAGTCAAACGAGTCAACCGAGTCAAACGAGTCAAACGAGTCAAACGAGTCAAACGAGTCAAACGAGTCAAACGGGTCAATCGAGTCAAACGGGTCAAACGAGTCAAACGAGTCAAACGAGTCAAACGAGTCAAGCGAGTGAAACGAGTCAAACGAGAGAAACGAGTCAAGCGAGTGAAACGAGTCAAGCGAGTGAAACGAGTCAAGCGAGGGAAACGAGTCAAGCGAGGGAAACGAGTCAAGCGAGGGAAACGAGTCAAGCGAGGGAAACGAGTCAAGCGAGGGAAACGAGTCAAGCGAGGGAAACGAGTCAAACGAGGCAAACGAGGCAAACGAGGCAAACGAGGCAAACGAGCCAAACGAGTCAACCGTGTCAAACGACTCAAACGAGTCAAACGAGTCAAACGAGTCAATCGAGTCAAACGAGTCAAACGAGTCAAACGTGTCAAACGAGGCAAGCGTGTCAAACGGGTCAAACGGGTCGAACAGGACAATCGAGTCAAACGAGTCAAACGAGTCAAACGAGTCAAACGAGTCAAACGAGGCAAACGAGTCAAACGAGGCAAACGAGTCAAACGAGGCAAACGAGTCAAACGAGCCAAACGAGTCAACCGTGTCAAACGACTCAAACGAGTCAAACGAGTCAACCGTATCAAACGACTCAAACGAGTCAAACGTGACAGACTAGTCGAACGTGTCAGACGAGTCAATCGAGTCAATCGTGTCGAACCTTTCAAACGAGACAAACGAGTCAATCGAGTCAAACGAGTCAAACGAGTCAAACGAGTCAAACGAGTCAAACGAGTCAAACGAGTCAAACGAGTCAAACAGGTCAAACGAGTCAAACGAGTCAATCGAGTCAAACGGGTCGAACGGGTCGAACAGGACAATCGAGTCAAGCGAGTTGAACGAGCCAAACGAGTCAAACGAATCAAACGAGTCAAAAGGGTCAAACGAGTCAAACGAGTCATACGAATCAAACGGGTCAAACGAGTCAAACGAGTCAAACGGGTCAAACGAGTCTAACGAGTCAAACGAGTCGAACGAGTCAAACGAGTCAAACGAGTCAAACGAGTCAATCGAGTCAAACGAGTCAAATGAGTCAAACGGGTCAAACGAGTCAAACGAGTCAAACGGGTCAAACGAGTCTAACGAGTCAAACGAGTCGAACGAGTCAAACGAGTCAAACGAGTCAAACGAGTCAATCGAGTCAAACGAGTCAAATGAGTCAAACGTGTCAAACGAGGCAAGCGTGTCAAACGGGTCAAACGGGTCGAACAGGACAATCGAGTCAAACGAGTCAAACGAGTCAAACGAGTCAAACGAGTCAAACGAGGCAAACGAGTCAAACGAGGCAAACGAGTCAAACGAGCCAAACGAGTCAACCGTGTCAAACGACTCAAACGAGTCAAACGAGTCAACCGTATCAAACGACTCAAACGAGTCAAACGTGACAGACTAGTCGAACGTGTCAGACGAGTCAATCGAGTCAATCGTGTCGAACCTTTCAAACGAGACAAACGAGTCAATCGAGTCAAACGAGTCAAACGAGTCAAACGAGTCAAACGAGTCAAACGAATCAAACGGGTCAAACGAGTCAAACGAGTCAAACGGGTCAAACGAGTATAACGAGTCAAACGAGTCGAACGAGTCAAACGAGTCAAACGAGTCAAACGAGTCAAACGAGTCAAACGAGTCAAACTGTTCGAACTGGACAATCGAGTCAAGCGAGTCAAACGAGTCAAACGAGTCAAACGAGTCAAACGAGTCAAACGAGTCAAACGGGTCAAACGAGTCAAACGAGTCAATCGAGTCAAACGGGTCGAACGGGTCGAACAGGACAATCGAGTCAAGCGAGTTGAACGAGCCAAACGAGTCAAACGAATCAAACGAGTCAAAAGGGTCAAACGGGTCGAACAGGACAATCGAGTCAAACGACTCAAACGAGTGAAACGAGTCAAACGAGTGAAACGAGTCAAACGAGTGAAACGAGTCAAACGAGTGAAACGAGTCAAACGAGTGAAACGAGTCAAACGAGTGAAACGAGTGAAACGAGTGAAACGAGTCAAACGACTGAAACGAGTCAAACGAGTCAAACGAGTCAATCGAGTCAAACGGGTCGAACAGGACAATCGAGTCAAGCGAGTTGAACGAGCCAAACGAGTCAAACGAATCAAACGAGTCAAAAGGGTCGAACGAGTCGAACGAGTCGAACGAGTCGAACGAGTCGAACGAGTCAACCGAGTCAAACGAGTCAAACGAGTCAAACGAGTCAAACGAGTCAAACGAGTCAAACGAGTCAATCGAGTCAAACGAGTCAAACGAGTCAAGGAGTGAAACGAGTCAAACGAGTCAAACGAGTCAAGCGAGTGAAACGAGTCAAACGAGTGAAACGAGTCAAGCGAGTGAAACGAGTCAAGCGAGTGAAACGAGTGAAACGAGTCAAACGAGTCAAACGAGTCAAACGAGTCAAACGAGTCAAACGAGTCAAACGAGTCAACCGAGTCAAACGAGTCAAACGAGTCAAACGAGTCAAACGAGTCAAACGAGTCAAACGGGTCAATCGAGTCAAACGGGTCAAACGAGTCAAACGAGTCAAACGAGTCAAACGAGTCAAGCGAGTGAAACGAGTCAAACGAGAGAAACGAGTCAAGCGAGTGAAACGAGTCAAGCGAGTGAAACGAGTCAAGCGAGGGAAACGAGTCAAGCGAGGGAAACGAGTCAAGCGAGGGAAACGAGTCAAGCGAGGGAAACGAGTCAAACGAGTCAAACGAGTCAAACGAGGCAAACGAGGCAAACGAGGCAAACGAGGCAAACGAGCCAAACGAGTCAACCGTGTCAAACGACTCAAACGAGTCAAACGAGTCAACCGTATCAAACGACTCAAACGAGTCAAACGTGACAGACTAGTCGAACGTGTCAGACGAGTCAATCGAGTCAATCGTGTCGAACCTTTCAAACGAGACAAACGAGTCAATCGAGTCAAACGAGTCAAACGAGTCAAACGAGTCAAACGAGTCAAACGAATCAAACGGGTCAAACGAGTCAAACGAGTAAAACGGGTCAAACGAGTCTATCGAGTCAAACGAGTCGAACGAGTCAAACGAGTCAAACGAGTCAAACGAGTCAAACGAGTCAAACTGTTCGAACTGGACAATCGAGTCAAGCGAGTCAAACGAGTCAAACGAGTCAAACGAGTCAAACGAGTCAAACGAGTCAAACGAGTCAAACGAGTCAAACGAGTCAAACGAGTCAAACGAGTCAAACGAGTCATACGAGTCAATCGAGTCAAACGAGTCAAACAAGTCAAACGGGTCAAACGAGTCAAACGAGTCAAACGAGTCGAACGAGTGAAACGAGTCAAACGAGTGGAACGAGTCAAACGAGTCAAACGAGTCAAATGAGTCAAACGAGTCAAACGAGTGAAACGAGTCAAACGTGTCAAACGAGGCAAACGTGTCAAACGGGTCAAACGGGTCGAACAGGACCATCGAGTCAAACGAGTCAAACGAGTCAAACGAGTCAAACGAGTCAAACGTGTCAAACGAGTCCAACGAGTCAAACGAGTCAAACGTGTCAAACGGGTCGAACAGGACAATCGAGTCAAGCGAGTTAAACGAGCCAAACGAGTCAAACGAGTCAAACGAGTCAAACGAGTCAAACGTGTCAAATGTGTCAAACGGGTCGAACAGGACAATCGAGTCAAACGAGTCAATCGTGTCAAACGAGTCAAACAAGTCAAACGAGTCAAACAAGTCAAACGAGTCAAACGAGTCAAACGTGTCAAACGAGTCAAACGAGTCAAACGAGTCAAACGAGTCAATCGAGTCAAACGAGTCAATCGAGTCAAACGAGTCAAACAAGTCAAACGAGTCAAACGAGTCAAACGAGTCAAACGAGTCAAACGAGTCAAACGAGTCAAACGAGTCTAACGAGTCAATCGAGTCAAACGAGTCAAACGAGTCAATCGAGTCGAACGAGTCAAAAGGGTCAAAAGGGTCAAACGGGTCGAACGGATCGAACAGGACAATCGAGTCAAACGAGTCAAACGAGTCAAACGAGTCAAACGAGTCAAACGTGTCAAACGGGTCAAACGGGTCAAACGGGTCGAACAGGACAATCGAGTCAAACGAGTCAGACGAGTCAAAAGAGTCAAACGTGTCAAACGAGTCATACGAGTCAAGCGAGTCAAACAAGTCAAACGAATCAAACGAGTCAAACGTGTCAAATGGATCAAACGGGTCGAACAGGACAATCGAGTCAAACGAGTCAATCGAGTCAAACGAGTCAATCGAGTCAAACGAGTCAAACGAGTCAAACGAGTCAAACGGGTCAATCGAGTCAAACGAGTCAATCGAGTCAAACGAGTCAAACAAGTCAAACGAGTCAAACGAGTCAAACGAGTCAAACGAGTCAAACGAGTCAAACGTGTCAAACGAGTCCAACGAGTCAAACGAGTCAAACGTGTCAAACGGGTCAAATGGGTCAAACGGGTCGAACAGGACAATCGAGTCAAACGAGTCAATCGAGTCAAACGAGTCAAACGAGTCAAACGTGTCAAACGAGGCAAACGGGTCAAACGGGTCAAACGGGTCGAACAGGACCATCGAGTCTAACGAGTCAAACGAGTCAAACGAGTCAAACGAGTCAAACGTGTCAAACGAGTCCAACGAGTCAAACGAGTCAAACGTGTCAAACGGGTCGAACAGGACAATCGAGTCAAGCGAGTTAAACGAGCCAAACGAGTCAAACGTGTCAAACGAGTCCAACGAGTCAAACGAGTCAAACGTGTCAAACGGGTCGAACAGGACAATCGAGTCAAGCGAGTTAAACGAGCCAAACGAGTCAAACGAGTCAAACGAGTCAAACGAGTCAAACGTGTCAAATGTGTCAAACGGGTCGAACAGGACAATCGAGTCAAACGAGTCAATCGTGTCAAACGAGTCAAACAAGTCAAACGAGTCAAACAAGTCAAACGAGTCAAACGAGTCAAACGTGTCAAACGAGTCAAACGAGTCAAACGAGTCAAACGAGTCAATCGAGTCAAACGAGTCAATCGAGTCAAACGAGTCAAACAAGTCAAACGAGTCAAACGAGTCAAACGAGTCAAACGAGTCAAACGAGTCAAACGAGTCTAACGAGTCTAACGAGTCAATCGAGTCAAACGAGTCAAACGAGTCAATCGAGTCGAACGAGTCAAAAGGGTCAAAAGGGTCAAACGGGTCGAACGGATCGAACAGGACAATCGAGTCAAACGGGTCAAACGAGTCAAACGAGTCAAACGAGTCAAACGTGTCAAACGGGTCAAACGGGTCAAACGGGTCGAACAGGACAATCGAGTCAAACGAGTCAGACGAGTCAAAAGAGTCAAACGTGTCAAACGAGTCATACGAGTCAAGCGAGTCAAACAAGTCAAACGAATCAAACGAGTCAAACGTGTCAAATGGATCAAACGGGTCGAACAGGACAATCGAGTCAAACGAGTCAATCGAGTCAAACGAGTCAATCGAGTCAAACGAGTCAAACGAGTCAAACGAGTCAAACGGGTCAATCGAGTCAAACGAGTCAATCGAGTCAAACGAGTCAAACAAGTCAAACGAGTCAAACGAGTCAAACGAGTCAAACGAGTCAAACGAGTCAAACGTGTCAAACGAGTCCAACGAGTCAAACGAGTCAAACGTGTCAAACGGGTCAAATGGGTCAAACGGGTCGAACAGGACAATCGAGTCAAACGAGTCAATCGAGTCAAACGAGTCAAACGAGTCAAACGTGTCAAACGAGGCAAACGTGTCAAACGGGTCAAACGGGTCGAACAGGACCATCGAGTCAAACGAGTCAAACGAGTCAAACGAGTCAAACGAGTCAAACGTGTCAAACGAGTCCAACGAGTCAAACGAGTCAAACGTGTCAAACGGGTCGAAAAGGACAATCGAGTCAAGCGAGTTAAACGAGCCAAACGAGTCAAACGAGTCAAACGAGTCAAACGAGTCAAACGTGTCAAATGTGTCAAACGGGTCGAACAGGACAATCGAGTCAAACGAGTCAATCGTGTCAAACGAGTCAAACAAGTCAAACGAGTCAAACAAGTCAAACGAGTCAAACGAGTCAAACGTGTCAAACGAGTCAAACGAGTCAAACGAGTCAAACGAGTCAATCGAGTCAAACGAGTCAATCGAGTCAAACGAGTCAAACAAGTCAAACGAGTCAAACGAGTCAAACGAGTCAAACGAGTCAAACGAGTCAAACGAGTCTAACGAGTCTAACGAGTCAATCGAGTCAAACGAGTCAAACGAGTCAATCGAGTCGAACGAGTCAAAAGGGTCAAAAGGGTCAAACGGGTCGAACGGATCGAACAGGACAATCGAGTCAAACGAGTCAAACGAGTCAAACGAGTCAAACGAGTCAAACGAGTCAAACGAGTCAAACGAGTCAAACGTGTCAAACGAGTCCAACGTGTCAAACGAGTCAAACGTGTCAAACGGGTCGAACAGGACAATCGAGTCAAGCGAGTTAAACGAGCCAAACGAGTCAAACGAGTCAAACGAGTCAAACGAGTCAAACGTGTCAAATGTGTCAAACGGGTCGAACAGGACAATCGAGTCAAACGAGTCAATCGTGTCAAACGAGTCAAACAAGTCAAACGAGTCAAACAAGTCAAACGAGTCAAACGAGTCAAACGTGTCAAACGAGTCAAACGAGTCAAACGAGTCAAACGAGTCAATCGAGTCAAACGAGTCAATCGAGTCAAACGAGTCAAACAAGTCAAACGAGTCAAACGAGTCAAACGAGTCAAACGAGTCAAACGAGTCAAACGTGTCAAACGAGTCCAACGAGTCAAACGAGTCAAACGTGTCAAACGGGTCAAATGGGTCAAACGGGTCGAACAGGACAATCGAGTCAAACGAGTCAATCGAGTCAAACGAGTCAAACGAGTCAAACGTGTCAAACGAGGCAAACGTGTCAAACGGGTCAAACGGGTCGAACAGGACCATCGAGTCAAACGAGTCAAACGAGTCAAACGAGTCAAACGAGTCAAACGTGTCAAACGAGTCCAACGAGTCAAACGAGTCAAACGTGTCAAACGGGTCGAACAGGACAATCGAGTCAAGCGAGTTAAACGAGCCAAACGAGTCAAACGAGTCAAACGAGTCAAACGAGTCAAACGTGTCAAATGTGTCAAACGGGTCGAACAGGACAATCGAGTCAAACGAGTCAATCGTGTCAAACGAGTCAAACAAGTCAAACGAGTCAAACAAGTCAAACGAGTCAAACGAGTCAAACGTGTCAAACGAGTCAAACGTGTCAAACGAGTCAAACGAGTCAATCGAGTCAAACGAGTCAATCGAGTCAAACGAGTCAAACGAGTCAATCGTGTCAAACGAGTCAAACAAGTCAAACGAGTCAAACAAGTCAAACGAGTCAAACGAGTCAAACGTGTCAAACGAGTCAAACGTGTCAAACGAGTCAAACGAGTCAATCGAGTCAAACGAGTCAATCGAGTCAAACGAGTCAAACGAGTCAAACGAGTCAAACGAGTCAAACGAGTCAAACGGGTCAAACGAGTCAAACGAGTCAATCGAGTCAAACGGGTCGAACGGGTCGAACAGGACAATCGAGTCAAGCGAGTTGAACGAGCCAAACGAGTCAAACGAATCAAACGAGTCAAAAGGGTCAAACGGGTCGAACAGGACAATCGAGTCAAACGACTCAAACGAGTGAAACGAGTCAAACGAGTGAAACGAGTCAAACGAGTGAAACGAGTCAAACGAGTGAAACGAGTCAAACGAGTGAAACGAGTCAAACGAGTGAAACGAGTGAAACGAGTCAAACGAGTCAAACGACTGAAACGAGTCAAACGAGTCAAACGAGTCAATCGAGTCAAACGGGTCGAACAGGACAATCGAGTCAAGCGAGTTGAACGAGCCAAACGAGTCAAACGAATCAAACGAGTCAAAAGGGTCGAACGAGTCGAACGAGTCGAACGAGTCGAACGAGTCGAACGAGTCAACCGAGTCAAACGAGTCAAACGAGTCAAACGAGTCAAACGAGTCAAACGAGTCAAACGAGTCAATCGAGTCAAACGAGTCAAACGAGTCAAGGAGTGAAACGAGTCAAACGAGTCAAACGAGTCAAGCGAGTGAAACGAGTCAAACGAGTGAAACGAGTCAAGCGAGTGAAACGAGTCAAGCGAGTGAAACGAGTCAAACGAGTCAAACGAGTCAAACGAGTCAAACGAGTCAAACGAGTCAAACGAGTCAAACGAGTCAACCGAGTCAAACGAGTCAAACGAGTCAAACGAGTCAAACGAGTCAAACGAGTCAAACGGGTCAATCGAGTCAAACGGGTCAAACGAGTCAAACGAGTCAAACGAGTCAAACGAGTCAAGCGAGTGAAACGAGTCAAACGAGAGAAACGAGTCAAGCGAGTGAAACGAGTCAAGCGAGTGAAACGAGTCAAGCGAGGGAAACGAGTCAAGCGAGGGAAACGAGTCAAGCGAGGGAAACGAGTCAAGCGAGGGAAACGAGTCAAACGAGTCAAGCGAGTCAAACGAGGCAAACGAGGCAAACGAGGCAAACGAGGCAAACGAGCCAAACGAGTCAACCGTGTCAAACGACTCAAACGAGTCAAACGAGTCAACCGTATCAAACGACTCAAACGAGTCAAACGTGACAGACTAGTCGAACGTGTCAGACGAGTCAATCGAGTCAATCGTGTCGAACCTTTCAAACGAGACAAACGAGTCAATCGAGTCAAACGAGTCAAACGAGTCAAACGAGTCAAACGAGTCAAACGAATCAAACGGGTCAAACGAGTCAAACGAGTAAAACGGGTCAAACGAGTCTATCGAGTCAAACGAGTCGAACGAGTCAAACGAGTCAAACGAGTCAAACGAGTCAAACGAGTCAAACTGTTCGAACTGGACAATCGAGTCAAGCGAGTCAAACGAGTCAAACGAGTCAAACGAGTCAAACGAGTCAAACGAGTCAAACGAGTCAAACGAGTCAAACGAGTCAAACGAGTCAAACGAGTCAAACGAGTCATACGAGTCAATCGAGTCAAACGAGTCAAACAAGTCAAACGGGTCAAACGAGTCAAACGAGTCAAACGAGTCGAACGAGTGAAACGAGTCAAACGAGTGGAACGAGTCAAACGAGTCAAACGAGTCAAACGAGTCAAACGAGTCAAACGAGTGAAACGAGTCAAACGTGTCAAACGAGGCAAACGTGTCAAACGGGTCAAACGGGTCGAACAGGACCATCGAGTCAAACGAGTCAAACGAGTCAAACGAGTCAAACGAGTCAAACGTGTCAAACGAGTCCAACGAGTCAAACGAGTCAAACGTGTCAAACGGGTCGAACAGGACAATCGAGTCAAGCGAGTTAAACGAGCCAAACGAGTCAAACGAGTCAAACGAGTCAAACGAGTCAAACGTGTCAAATGTGTCAAACGGGTCGAACAGGACAATCGAGTCAAACGAGTCAATCGTGTCAAACGAGTCAAACAAGTCAAACGAGTCAAACAAGTCAAACGAGTCAAACGAGTCAAACGTGTCAAACGAGTCAAACGAGTCAAACGAGTCAAACGAGTCAATCGAGTCAAACGAGTCAATCGAGTCAAACGAGTCAAACAAGTCAAACGAGTCAAACGAGTCAAACGAGTCAAACGAGTCAAACGAGTCAAACGAGTCTAACGAGTCTAACGAGTCAATCGAGTCAAACGAGTCAAACGAGTCAATCGAGTCGAACGAGTCAAAAGGGTCAAAAGGGTCAAACGGGTCGAACGGATCGAACAGGACAATCGAGTCAAACGAGTCAAACGAGTCAAACGAGTCAAACGAGTCAAACGTGTCAAACGGGTCAAACGGGTCAAACGGGTCGAACAGGACAATCGAGTCAAACGAGTCAGACGAGTCAAAAGAGTCAAACGTGTCAAACGAGTCATACGAGTCAAGCGAGTCAAACAAGTCAAACGAATCAAACGAGTCAAACGTGTCAAATGGATCAAACGGGTCGAACAGGACAATCGAGTCAAACGAGTCAATCGAGTCAAACGAGTCAATCGAGTCAAACGAGTCAAACGAGTCAAACGAGTCAAACGGGTCAATCGAGTCAAACGAGTCAATCGAGTCAAACGAGTCAAACAAGTCAAACGAGTCAAACGAGTCAAACGAGTCAAACGAGTCAAACGAGTCAAACGTGTCAAACGAGTCCAACGAGTCAAACGAGTCAAACGTGTCAAACGGGTCAAATGGGTCAAACGGGTCGAACAGGACAATCGAGTCAAACGAGTCAATCGAGTCAAACGAGTCAAACGAGTCAAACGTGTCAAACGAGGCAAACGTGTCAAACGGGTCAAACGGGTCGAACAGGACCATCGAGTCTAACGAGTCAAACGAGTCAAACGAGTCAAACGAGTCAAACGTGTCAAACGAGTCCAACGAGTCAAACGAGTCAAACGTGTCAAACGGGTCGAACAGGACAATCGAGTCAAGCGAGTTAAACGAGCCAAACGAGTCAAACGTGTCAAACGAGTCCAACGAGTCAAACGAGTCAAACGTGTCAAACGGGTCGAACAGGACAATCGAGTCAAGCGAGTTAAACGAGCCAAACGAGTCAAACGAGTCAAACGAGTCAAACGAGTCAAACGTGTCAAATGTGTCAAACGGGTCGAACAGGACAATCGAGTCAAACGAGTCAATCGTGTCAAACGAGTCAAACAAGTCAAACGAGTCAAACAAGTCAAACGAGTCAAACGAGTCAAACGTGTCAAACGAGTCAAACGAGTCAAACGAGTCAAACGAGTCAATCGAGTCAAACGAGTCAATCGAGTCAAACGAGTCAAACGAGTCAAACGAGTCAAACGAGTCAAACGAGTCAAACGAGTCAAACGAGTCAAACGAGTCTAACGAGTCTAACGAGTCAATCGAGTCAAACGAGTCAAACGAGTCAATCGAGTCGAACGAGTCAAAAGGGTCAAAAGGGTCAAACGGGTCGAACGGATCGAACAGGACAATCGAGTCAAACGAGTCAAACGAGTCAAACGAGTCAAACGAGTCAAACGTGTCAAACGGGTCAAACGGGTCAAACGGGTCGAACAGGACAATCGAGTCAAACGAGTCAGACGAGTCAAAAGAGTCAAACGTGTCAAACGAGTCATACGAGTCAAGCGAGTCAAACAAGTCAAACGAATCAAACGAGTCAAACGTGTCAAATGGGTCAAACGGGTCGAACAGGACAATCGAGTCAAACGAGTCAATCGAGTCAAACGAGTCAATCGAGTCAAACGAGTCAAACGAGTCAAACGAGTCAAACGGGTCAATCGAGTCAAACGAGTCAATCGAGTCAAACGAGTCAAACAAGTCAAACGAGTCAAACGAGTCAAACGAGTCAAACGAGTCAAACGAGTCAAACGTGTCAAACGAGTCCAACGAGTCAAACGAGTCAAACGTGTCAAACGGGTCAAATGGGTCAAACGGGTCGAACAGGACAATCGAGTCAAACGAGTCAATCGAGTCAAACGAGTCAAACGAGTCAAACGTGTCAAACGAGGCAAACGTGTCAAACGGGTCAAACGGGTCGAACAGGACAATCGAGTCAAACGAGTCAAACGAGTCAAACGAGTCAAACGAGTCAAACGTGTCAAACGAGTCCAACGAGTCAAACGAGTCAAACGTGTCAAACGGGTCGAACAGGACAATCGAGTCAAGCGAGTTAAACGAGCCAAACGAGTCAAACGAGTCAAACGAGTCAAACGAGTCAAACGTGTCAAATGTGTCAAACGGGTCGAACAGGACAATCGAGTCAAACGAGTCAATCGTGTCAAACGAGTCAAACAAGTCAAACGAGTCAAACAAGTCAAACGAGTCAAACGAGTCAAACGTGTCAAACGAGTCAAACGAGTCAAACGAGTCAAACGAGTCAATCGAGTCAAACGAGTCAATCGAGTCAAACGAGTCAAACAAGTCAAACGAGTCAAACGAGTCAAACGAGTCAAACGAGTCAAACGAGTCAAACGAGTCTAACGAGTCTAACGAGTCAATCGAGTCAAACGAGTCAAACGAGTCAATCGAGTCGAACGAGTCAAAAGGGTCAAAAGGGTCAAACGGGTCGAACGGATCGAACAGGACAATCGAGTCTAACGAGTCAAACGAGTCAAACGAGTCAAACGAGTCAAACGAGTCAAACGAGTCAAACGAGTCAAACGTGTCAAACGAGTCCAACGTGTCAAACGAGTCAAACGTGTCAAACGGGTCGAACAGGACAATCGAGTCAAGTGAGTTAAACGAGCCAAACGAGTCAAACGAGTCAAACGAGTCAAACGAGTCAAACGTGTCAAATGTGTCAAACGGGTCGAACAGGACAATCGAGTCAAACGAGTCAATCGTGTCAAACGAGTCAAACAAGTCAAACGAGTCAAACAAGTCAAACGAGTCAAACGAGTCAAACGTGTCAAACGAGTCAAACGAGTCAAACGAGTCAAACGAGTCAATCGAGTCAAACGAGTCAATCGAGTCAAACGAGTCAAACAAGTCAAACGAGTCAAACGAGTCAAACGAGTCAAACGAGTCAAACGAGTCAAACGTGTCAAACGAGTCCAACGAGTCAAACGAGTCAAACGTGTCAAACGGGTCAAATGGGTCAAACGGGTCGAACAGGACAATCGAGTCAAACGAGTCAATCGAGTCAAACGAGTCAAACGAGTCAAACGTGTCAAACGAGGCAAACGTGTCAAACGGGTCAAACGGGTCGAACAGGACCATCGAGTCAAACGAGTCAAACGAGTCAAACGAGTCAAACGAGTCAAACGTGTCAAACGAGTCCAACGAGTCAAACGAGTCAAACGTGTCAAACGGGTCGAACAGGACAATCGAGTCAAGCGAGTTAAACGAGCCAAACGAGTCAAACGAGTCAAACGAGTCAAACGAGTCAAACGTGTCAAATGTGTCAAACGGGTCGAACAGGACAATCGAGTCAAACGAGTCAATCGTGTCAAACGAGTCAAACAAGTCAAACGAGTCAAACAAGTCAAACGAGTCAAACGAGTCAAACGTGTCAAACGAGTCAAACGTGTCAAACGAGTCAAACGAGTCAATCGAGTCAAACGAGTCAATCGAGTCAAACGAGTCAAACAAGTCAAACGAGTCAAACGAGTCAAACGAGTCAAACGAGTCAAACGAGTCAAACGAGTCTAACGAGTCTAACGAGTCAATCGAGTCAAACGAGTCAAACGAGTCAATCGAGTCGAACGAGTCAAAAGGGTCAAAAGGGTCAAACGGGTCGAACGGATCGAACAGGACAATCGAGTCAAACGAGTCAAACGAGTCAAACGAGTCAAACGAGTCAAACGAGTCAAACGAGTCAAACGTGTCAAACGAGTCCAACGAGTCAAACGAGTCAAACGTGTCAAACGGGTCGAACAGGACAATCGAGTCAAGCGAGTTAAACGAGCCAAACGAGTCAAACGAGTCAAACGAGTCAAACGAGTCAAACGTGTCAAATGTGTCAAACGGGTCGAACAGGACAATCGAGTCAAACGAGTCAATCGTGTCAAACGAGTCAAACAATTCAAACGAGTCAAACAAGTCAAACGAGTCAAACGAGTCAAACGTGTCAAACGAGTCAAACGAGTCAAACGAGTCAAACGAGTCAATCGAGTCAAACGAGTCAATCGAGTCAAACGAGTCAAACAAGTCAAACGAGTCAAACGAGTCAAACGAGTCAAACGAGTCAAACGAGTCAAACGTGTCAAACGAGTCCAACGAGTCAAACGAGTCAAACGTGTCAAACGGGTCAAATGGGTCAAACGGGTCGAACAGGACAATCGAGTCAAACGAGTCAATCGAGTCAAACGAGTCAAACGAGTCAAACGTGTCAAACGAGGCAAACGTGTCAAACGGGTCAAACGGGTCGAACAGGACCATCGAGTCAAACGAGTCAAACGAGTCAAACGAGTCAAACGAGTCAAACGTGTCAAACGAGTCCAACGAGTCAAACGAGTCAAACGTGTCAAACGGGTCGAACAGGACAATCGAGTCAAGCGAGTTAAACGAGCCAAACGAGTCAAACGAGTCAAACGAGTCAAACGAGTCAAACGTGTCAAATGTGTCAAACGGGTCGAACAGGACAATCGAGTCAAACGAGTCAATCGTGTCAAACGAGTCAAACAAGTCAAACGAGTCAAACAAGTCAAACGAGTCAAACGAGTCAAACGAGTCAAACGAGTCAATCGAGTCAAACGAGTCAAACGGGTCAATCGAGTCAAACGAGTCAATCGAGTCAAACGAGTCAAACGAGTCAAACGTGTCAAACGAGGCAAACGTGTCAAACGGGTCAAACGGGTCGAACAGGACAATCGAGTCAAACGAGTCAAACGAGTCAAACGAGTCAAACGAGTCAAACGAGTCAAACGAGTCAAACGAGTCAAACGAGTCAAACGAGTCAAACGAGTCAAACGAGTCAAACGAGTCAAACGAGTCAAACGAGTCAAACGAGTCAAACGAGTCAAACGAGTCAAACGAGTCAAACGAGTCAAACGAGTCAAACGTGTCAAATGGGTCAAACGGGTCGAACAGGACAATCGAGTCAAACGAGTCAATCGAGTCAAACGAGTCAAACGAGTCAAACGAGTCTAACGAGTCTAACGAGTCAATCGAGTCAAACGAGTCAAACGAGTCAATCGAGTCGAACGAGTCAAAAGGGTCAAAAGGGTCAAACGGGTCGAACGGATCGAACAGGACAATCGAGTCAAACGAGTCAAACGAGTCAAACGAGTCAAACGTGTCAAACGGGTCAAACGGGTCAAACGGGTCAAACGGGTCGAACAGGACAATCGAGTCAAACGAGTCAAACGAGTCAAAAGAGTCAAACGAGTCAAACGAGTCATACGAGTCATACGAGTCAAGCGAGTCAAACGAGTCAAACAAGTCAAACGAGTCAAACAAGTCAAACGAGTCAAACAAGTCAAACGAATCAAACGAGTCAAACGTGTCAAATGGGTCAAACGGGTCGAACAGGACAATCGAGTCAAACGAGTCAATCGAGTCAAACGAGTCAATCGAGTCAAACGAGTCAATCGAGTCAAACGAGTCAAACGAGTCAAACGAGTCAAACGGGTCAATCGAGTCAAACGAGTCAATCGAGTCAAACGAGTCAAACAAGTCAAACGAGTCAAACGATTCAAACGAGTCAAACGAGTCAAACGAGTCAAACGAGTCAAACGAGTCAAACGAGTCAAACGAGTCAAACGAGTCAAACGAGTCAAACGAGTCAAACGAGTCAAACGAGTCAAACGAGTCAAACGAGTCAAACGAGTCAAACGAGTCAAACGAGTCAAACGAGTCAAACGAGTCAAACGAGTCAAACGAGTCAAACGAGTCAAACGAGTCAAACGAGTCAAACGAGTCAAACGTGTCAAACGAGTCCAACGAGTCAAACGAGTCAAACGTGTCAAACGGGTCGAACAGGACAATCGAGTCAAGCGAGTTAAACGAGCCAAACGAGTCAAACGAGTCAAACGAGTCAAACGAGTCAAACGTGTCAAATGTGTCAAACGGGTCGAACAGGACAATCGAGTCAAACGAGTCAATCGTGTCAAACGAGTCAAACAATTCAAACGAGTCAAACAAGTCAAACGAGTCAAACGAGTCAAACGTGTCAAACGAGTCAAACGAGTCAAACGAGTCAAACGAGTCAATCGAGTCAAACGAGTCAATCGAGTCAAACGAGTCAAACAAGTCAAACGAGTCAAACGAGTCAAACGAGTCAAACGAGTCAAACGAGTCAAACGTGTCAAACGAGTCCAACGAGTCAAACGAGTCAAACGTGTCAAACGGGTCAAATGGGTCAAACGGGTCGAACAGGACAATCGAGTCAAACGAGTCAATCGAGTCAAACGAGTCAAACGAGTCAAACGTGTCAAACGAGGCAAACGTGTCAAACGGGTCAAACGGGTCGAACAGGACCATCGAGTCAAACGAGTCAAACGAGTCAAACGAGTCAAACGAGTCAAACGTGTCAAACGAGTCCAACGAGTCAAACGAGTCAAACGTGTCAAACGGGTCGAACAGGACAATCGAGTCAAGCGAGTTAAACGAGCCAAACGAGTCAAACGAGTCAAACGAGTCAAACGAGTCAAACGTGTCAAATGTGTCAAACGGGTCGAACAGGACAATCGAGTCAAACGAGTCAATCGTGTCAAACGAGTCAAACAAGTCAAACGAGTCAAACAAGTCAAACGAGTCAAACGAGTCAAACGAGTCAAACGAGTCAATCGAGTCAAACGAGTCAAACGGGTCAATCGAGTCAAACGAGTCAATCGAGTCAAACGAGTCAAACGAGTCAAACGTGTCAAACGAGGCAAACGTGTCAAACGGGTCAAACGGGTCGAACAGGACAATCGAGTCAAACGAGTCAAACGAGTCAAACGAGTCAAACGAGTCAAACGAGTCAAACGAGTCAAACGAGTCAAACGAGTCAAACGAGTCAAACGAGTCAAACGAGTCAAACGAGTCAAACGAGTCAAACGAGTCAAACGAGTCAAACGAGTCAAACGAGTCAAACGAGTCAAACGAGTCAAACGAGTCAAACGTGTCAAATGGGTCAAACGGGTCGAACAGGACAATCGAGTCAAACGAGTCAATCGAGTCAAACGAGTCAAACGAGTCAAACGAGTCTAACGAGTCTAACGAGTCAATCGAGTCAAACGAGTCAAACGAGTCAATCGAGTCGAACGAGTCAAAAGGGTCAAAAGGGTCAAACGGGTCGAACGGATCGAACAGGACAATCGAGTCAAACGAGTCAAACGAGTCAAACGAGTCAAACGTGTCAAACGGGTCAAACGGGTCAAACGGGTCAAACGGGTCGAACAGGACAATCGAGTCAAACGAGTCAAACGAGTCAAAAGAGTCAAACGAGTCAAACGAGTCATACGAGTCATACGAGTCAAGCGAGTCAAACGAGTCAAACAAGTCAAACGAGTCAAACAAGTCAAACGAGTCAAACAAGTCAAACGAATCAAACGAGTCAAACGTGTCAAATGGGTCAAACGGGTCGAACAGGACAATCGAGTCAAACGAGTCAATCGAGTCAAACGAGTCAATCGAGTCAAACGAGTCAATCGAGTCAAACGAGTCAAACGAGTCAAACGAGTCAAACGGGTCAATCGAGTCAAACGAGTCAATCGAGTCAAACGAGTCAAACAAGTCAAACGAGTCAAACGATTCAAACGAGTCAAACGAGTCAAACGAGTCAAACGAGTCAAACGAGTCAAACGAGTCAAACGAGTCAAACGAGTCAAACGAGTCAAACGAGTCAAACGAGTCAAACGAGTCAAACGAGTCAAACGAGTCAAACGAGTCAAACGAGTCAAACGAGTCAAACGAGTCAAACGAGTCAAACGAGTCAAACGAGTCAAACGAGTCAAACGAGTCAAACGAGTCAAACGAGTCAAACGAGTCAAACGAGTCAAACGAGTCAAACGAGTCAAACGAGTCAAACGAGTCAAACGAGTCAAACGAGTCAAACGAGTCAAACGTGTCAAACGTGTCAAACGAGTCCAACGAGTCAAACGAGTCAAACGTGTCAAACGGGTCGAACAGGACAATCGAGTCAAGCGAGTTAAACGAGCCAAACGAGTCAAACGAGTCAAACGAGTCAAACGAGTCAAACGTGTCAAATGTGTCAAACGTGTCAAATGTGTCAAACGGATCGAACAGGACAATCGAGTCAAACGAGTCAATCGTGTCAAACGAGTCAAACAAGTCAAACGAGTCAAACAAGTCAAACGAGTCAATCGAGTCAAACGAGTCAAACGGGTCAATCGAGTCAAACGAGTCAATCGAGTCAAACGTGTCAAACGAGTCAAACGTGTCAAACGAGGCAAACGTGTCAAACGGGTCAAACGGGTCAATCGAGTCAAACGAGTCAATCGAGTCAAACGAGTCAAACGAGTCAAACGTGTCAAACGAGGCAAACGTGTCAAACGAGTCAAACGAGTCAAACGAGTCAAACGAGTCAAACGAGTCAAACGAGTCAAACGAGTCAAACGAGTCAAACGAGTCAAACGAGTCAAACGAGTCAAACGAGTCAAACGAGTCAAACGAGTCAAACGAGTCAAACGAGTCAAACGAGTCAAACGAGTCAAACGAGTCAAACGAGTCTAACGAGTCTAACGAGTCAATCGAGTCAAACGAGTCAAACGAGTCAATCGAGTCGAACGAGTCAAAAGGGTCAAAAGGGTCAAACGGGTCGAACGGATCGAACAGGACAATCGAGTCAAACGAGTCAAACGAGTCAAACGAGTCAAACGTGTCAAACGGGTCAAACGGGTCAAACGGGTCAAACGGGTCGAACAGGACAATCGAGTCAAACGAGTCAAACGAGTCAAAAGAGTCAAACGAGTCAAACGAGTCATACGAGTCAAGCGAGTCAAACGAGTCAAACAAGTCAAACGAGTCAAACAAGTCAAACGAATCAAACGAGTCAAACGTGTCAAATGGGTCAAACGGGTCGAACAGGACAATCGAGTCAAACGAGTCAATCGAGTCAAACGAGTCAATCGAGTCAAACGAGTCAAACGAGTCAAACGAGTCAAACGAGTCAAACGAGTCAAACGAGTCAAACGAGTCAAACGAGTCAAACGAGTCAAACGAGTCAAACGAGTCAAACGAGTCAAACGAGTCAAACGAGTCAAACGAGTCAAACGTGTCAAACGTGTCAAACGAGTCCAACGAGTCAAACGAGTCAAACGTGTCAAACGGGTCGAACAGGACAATCGAGTCAAGCGAGTTAAACGAGCCAAACGAGTCAAACGAGTCAAACGAGTCAAACGAGTCAAACGTGTCAAATGTGTCAAACGTGTCAAATGTGTCAAACGGATCGAACAGGACAATCGAGTCAAACGAGTCAATCGTGTCAAACGAGTCAAACAAGTCAAACGAGTCAAACAAGTCAAACGAGTCAATCGAGTCAAACGAGTCAAACGGGTCAATCGAGTCAAACGAGTGAATCGAGTCAAACGTGTCAAACGAGTCAAACGTGTCAAACGAGGCAAACGTGTCAAACGGGTCAAACGGGTCAATCGAGTCAAACGAGTCAATCGAGTCAAACGAGTCAAACGAGTCAAACGTGTCAAACGAGGCAAACGTGTCAAACGAGTCAAACGAGTCAAACGAGTCAAACGAGTCAAACGAGTCAAACGAGTCAAACGAGTCAAACGAGTCAAACGAGTCAAACGAGTCAAACGAGTCAAACGAGTCAAACGAGTCAAACGAGTCAAACGAGTCAAACGAGTCAAACGAGTCAAACGAGTCTAACGAGTCTAACGAGTCAATCGAGTCAAACGAGTCAAACGAGTCAATCGAGTCGAACGAGTCAAAAGGGTCAATCGAGTCAAACGAGTCAAACGAGTCAAACGTGTCAAACGAGGCAAACGTGTCAAACGAGTCAAACGAGTCAAACGAGTCAAACGAGTCAAACGAGTCAAACGAGTCAAACGAGTCAAACGAGTCAAACGAGTCAAACGAGTCAAACGAGTCAAACGAGTCAAACGAGTCAAACGAGTCAAACGAGTCAAACGAGTCAAACGAGTCAAACGAGTCAAACGAGTCTAACGAGTCTAACGAGTCAAACGAGTCAAACGTGTCAAACGGGTCGAACAGGACAATCGAGTCAAGCGAGTTAAACGAGCCAAACGAGTCAAACGAGTCAAACGAGTCAAACGAGTCAAACGTGTCAAATGTGTCAAACGGATCGAACAGGACAATCGAGTCAAACGAGTCAATCGTGTCAAACGAGTCAAACAAGTCAAACGAGTCAAACAAGTCAAACGAGTCAATCGAGTCAAACGAGTCAAACGAGTCAAACGGGTCAATCGAGTCAAACGAGTCAATCGAGTCAAACGTGTCAAACGAGTCAAACGTGTCAAACGAGGCAAACGTGTCAAACGGGTCAAACGGGTCAATCGAGTCAAACGAGTCAATCGAGTCAAACGAGTCAAACGAGTCAAACGTGTCAAACGAGGCAAACGTGTCAAACGGGTCAAACGGGTCGAACAGGACAATCGAGTCAAACGAATCAAACGAGTCAAACGAGTCAAACGAGTCAAACGAGTCAAACGTGTCAAACGAGTCCAACGAGTCAAACGAGTCAAACGTGTCAAACGGGTCGAACAGGACAATCGAGTCAAGCGAGTTAAACGAGCCAAACGAGTCAAACGAGTCAAACGAGTCAAACGAGTCAAACGTGTCAAATGTGTCAAACGGGTCGAACAGGACAATCGAGTCAAACGAGTCAATCGTGTCAATCGAGTCAAACGAATCAAACGAGTCAAACGAGTCAAACGAGTCAAACGAGTCAAACGTGTCAAACGAGTCCAACGAGTCAAACGAGTCAAACGTGTCAAACGAGTCAAACGAGTCAAACGAGTCAAACGTGTCAAACGGGTCAAACGGGTCAAACGGGTCAAACGGGTCGAACAGGACAATCGAGTCAAACGAGTCAAACGAGTCAAAAGAGTCAAACGAGTCAAACGAGTCATACGAGTCAAGCGAGTCAAACGAGTCAAACAAGTCAAACGAGTCAAACAAGTCAAACGAATCAAACGAGTCAAACGTGTCAAATGGGTCAAACGGGTCGAACAGGACAATCGAGTCAAACGAGTCAATCGAGTCAAACGAGTCAATCGAGTCAAACGAGTCAAACGAGTCAAACGAGTCAAACGGGTCAATCGAGTCAAACGAGTCAATCGAGTCAAACGAGTCAAACAAGTCAAACGAGTCAAACGTTTCAAACGAGTCAAACGAGTCAAACGTATCAGACGAGTCGAACGAGTCAAACTTGTCAGACGAGTCAAACGAGCCAAACGAGTCAACCGTGTCAAACGAGTCAAACGAGTCAAACGAGGCAAACCAGTCACACGAGGCAAACGGGTCGTACAGGACATTCGAGTCAAACGAGTCGAACGAGTCAAACGAGTGAAACGAGTCAATCGAGTCAAACGAGTCAAACGAGTCAAACGAGTCAAACGAGTCAAACGAGTCAAACGAGTCAAACGAGTCAAACGAGTCAAACGAGTCAAACGAGTCAAACGAGTCAAACGAGTCAAACGAGTCAAACGAGTCAAACGAGTCAAACGAGTCAAACGAGTCAAACGAGTCAAACGAGTCAAACGAGTCAAACGAGTCAAACGAGTCAAACGAGTCAATCGAGTCAAACGAGTCAAACGGGTCAATCGAGTCAAACGAGTCAATCGAGTCAAACGAGTCAAACGAGTCAAACGTGTCAAACGAGGCAAACGTGTCAAACGGGTCAAACGGGTGGAACAGGACAATCGAGTCAAACGAATCAAACGAGTCAAACGAGTCAAACGAGTCCAACGAGTCAAACGAGTCAAACGTGTCAAACGAGTCCAACGAGTCAAACGAGTCAAACGTGTCAAACGGGTCGAACAGGACAATCGAGTCAAGCGAGTTAAACGAGCCAAACGAGTAAAACGAGTCAAACGAGTCAAACGAGTCAAACGTGTCAAATGTGTCAAACGGGTCGAACAGGACAATCGAGTCAAACGAGTCTATCGTGTCAAACGAGACAAACAAGTCAAACGAGTCAAACAAGTCAAACGAGTCAAACGAGTCAAACGTGTCAAACGAGTCAAACGAGTCAAACGAGTCAAACGAGTCAATCGAGTCAAACGAGTCAAACAAGTCAAACGAGTCAAACGAGTCAAACGAGTCAAACGTGTCAAACGAGTCAAACGAGTCTAACGAGTCTAACGAGTCAATCGAGTCAAACGAGTCAAACGAGTCAATCGAGTCGAACGAGTCAAAAGGGTCAAAAGGGTCAAACGGGTCGAACGGATCGAACAGGACAATCGAATCAAACGAGTCAAACGAGTCAAACGAGTCAAACGTGTCAAACGGGTCAAACGGGTCAAACGGGTCGAACAGGACAATCGAGTCAAACGAGTCAAACGAGTCAAAAGAGTCAAACGAGTCAAACGAGTCATACGAGTCAAGCGAGTCAAACGAGTCAAACAAGTCAAACGAGTCAAACAAGTCAAACGAATCAAACGAGTCAAACGTGTCAAATGGGTCAAACGGGTCGAACAGGACAATCGAGTCAAACGAGTCAATCGAGTCAAACGAGTCAATCGAGTCAAACGAGTCAAACGAGTCAAACGAGTCAAACGGGTCAATCGAGTCAAACGAGTCAATCGAGTCAAACGAGTCAAACAAGTCAAACGAGTCAAACGTTTCAAACGAGTCAAACGAGTCAAACGTATCAGACGAGTCGAACGAGTCAAACTTGTCAGACGAGTCAAACGAGCCAAACGAGTCAACCGTGTCAAACGAGTCAAACGAGTCAAACGAGGCAAACCAGTCACACGAGGCAAACGGGTCGTACAGGACATTCGAGTCAAACGAGTCGAACGAGTCAAACGAGTTAAACGAGTCAATCGAGTCAAACGAGTCAAACGAGTCAAACGAGTCAAACGAGTCAAACGAGTCAAACGAGTCAAACGAGTCAAACGAGTCAAACGAGTCAAACGAGTCAAACGAGTCAAACGAGTCAAACGAGTCAAACGAGTCAAACGAGTCAAACGAGTCAAACGAGTCAAACGAGTCAAACGAGTCAAACGAGTCAAACGAGTCAAACGAGTCAAACGTGTCAAACGAGTCAAACGAGTCAAACGAGTCAAACGAGTCAATCGAGTCAAACGAGTCAAACGGGTCAATCGAGTCAAACGAGTCAATCGAGTCAAACGAGTCAAACGAGTCAAACGTGTCAAACGGGTCAAACGGGTGGAACAGGACAATCGAGTCAAACGAATCAAACGAGTCAAACGAGTCAAACGAGTCAAACGAGTCCAACGAGTCAAACGTGTCAAACGAGTCCAACGAGTCAAACGAGTCAAACGTGTCAAACGGGTCGAACAGGACAATCGAGTCAAGCGAGTTAAACGAGCCAAACGAGTAAAACGAGTCAAACGAGTCAAACGAGTCAAACGTGTCAAATGTGTCAAACGGGTCGAACAGGACAATCGAGTCAAACGAGTCTATCGTGTCAAACGAGACAAACAAGTCAAACGAGTCAAACAAGTCAAACGAGTCAAACGAGTCAAACGTGTCAAACGAGTCAAACGAGTCAAACGGGTCAAACGAGTCAATCGAGTCAAACGAGTCAAACAAGTCAAACGAGTCAAACGAGTCAAACGAGTCAAACGAGTCAAACGAGTCAAACGAGTCTAACGAGTCTAACGAGTCAATCGAGTCAAACGAGTCAAACGAGTCAATCGAGTCGAACGAGTCAAAAGGGTCAAAAGGGTCAAACGGGTCGAACGGATCGAACAGGACAATCGAGTCAAACGAGTCAAACGAGTCAAACGAGTCAAACGTGTCAAACGGGTCAAACGGGTCAAACGGGTCAAACGGGTCGAACAGGACAATCGAGTCAAACGAGTCAAACGAGTCAAAAGAGTCAAACGAGTCAAACGAGTCATACGAGTCAAGCGAGTCAAACGAGTCAAACAAGTCAAACGAGTCAAACAAGTCAAACGAATCAAACGAGTCAAACGTGTCAAATGGGTCAAACGGGTCGAACAGGACAATCGAGTCAAACGAGTCAATCGAGTCAAACGAGTCAATCGAGTCAAACGAGTCAAACGAGTCAAACGAGTCAAACGGGTCAATCGAGTCAAACGAGTCAATCGAGTCAAACGAGTCAAACAAGTCAAACGAGTCAAACGATTCAAACGAGTCAAACGAGTCAAACGTGTCAAACGAGTCAAACGAGTCAAACGAGTCAAACGAGTCAAACGAGTCAAACGAGTCAAACGAGTCAAACGAGTCAAACGAGTCAAACGAGTCAAACGAGTCAAACGAGTCAAACGTGTCAAACGTGTCTAACGAGTCCAACGAGTCAAACGAGTCAAACGTGTCAAACGGGTCGAACAGGACAATCGAGTCAAGCGAGTTAAACGAGCCAAACGAGTCAAACGAGTCAAACGAGTCAAACGAGTCAAACGTGTCAAATGTGTCAAACGGGTCGAACAGGACAATCGAGTCAAACGAGTCAATCGTGTCAAACGAGTCAAACAAGTCAAACGAGTCAAACAAGTCAAACGAGTCAATCGAGTCAAACGAGTCAAACGGGTCAATCGAGTCAAACGAGTCAATCGAGTCAAACGTGTCAAACGAGTCAAACGTGTCAAACAAGGCAAACGTGTCAAACGGGTCAAACGGGTCAATCGAGTCAAACGAGTCAATCGAGTCAAACGAGTCAAACGAGTCAAACGTGTCAAACGAGGCAAACGTGTCAAACGGGTCAAACGGGTCGAACAGGACAATCGAGTCAAACGAATCAAACGAGTCAAACGAGTCAAACGAGTCAAACGAGTCAAACGTGTCAAACGAGTCCAACGAGTCAAACGAGTCAAACGTGTCAAACGGGTCGAACAGGACAATCGAGTCAAGCGAGTTAAACGAGCCAAACGAGTCAAACGAGTCAAACGAGTCAAACGAGTCAAACGTGTCAAATGTGTCAAACGGGTCGAACAGGACAATCGAGTCAAACGAGTCAATCGTGTCAAACGAGTCAAACAAGTCAAACGAGTCAAACAAGTCTAACAAGTCAAACGAGTCAAACGTGTCAAACGAGTCCAACGAGTCAAACGAGTCAAACGTGTCAAACGGGTCGAACAGGACAATCGAGTCAAGCGAGTTAAACGAGCCAAACGAGTCAAACGAGTCAAACGAGTCAAACGAGTCAAACGTGTCAAACGTGTCAAACGTATCAGACGAGTCGAACGAGTCAAACTTGTCAGACGAGTCAAACGAGCCAAACGAGTCAACCGTGTCAAACGAGTCAAACGAGTCAAACGAGGCAAACCAGTCACACGAGGCAAACGGGTCGTACAGGACATTCGAGTCAAACGAGTCGAACGAGTCAATCGAGTCAAACGAGTCAAACGAGTCAAACGAGTCAAACGAGTCAAACGAGTCAAACGAGTCAAACGAGTCAAACGAGTCAAACGAGTCAAACGAGTCAATCGAGTCAAACGAGTCAAACGGGTCAATCGAGTCAAACGAGTCAATCGAGTCAAACGAGTCAAACGAGTCAATCGAGTCAAACGAGTCAAACGTGTCAAATGGGTCAAACGGGTCGAACAGGACAATCGAGTCAAACGAGTCAATCGTGTCAAACGAGTCAAACAAGTCAAACGAGTCAAACAAGTCAAACGAGTCAAACGAGTCAAACGTGTCAAACGAGTCAAACGAGTCAAACGAGTCAAACGAGTCAAACGAGTCAAACGAGTCAAACGAGTCAAACGAGTCAAACGAGTCAAACGAGTCAAACGAGTCAAACGAGTCAAACGAGTCAAACGAGTCAAACGTGTCAAACGAGTCAAACGAGTCAAACGAGTCAAACGAGTCAATCGAGTCAAACGAGTCAAACGGGTCAATCGAGTCAAACGAGTCAATCGAGTCAAACGAGTCAAACGAGTCAAACGTGTCAAACGGGTCAAACGGGTGGAACAGGACAATCGAGTCAAACGAATCAAACGAGTCAAACGAGTCAAACGAGTCAAACGAGTCAAACGAGTCAAACGTGTCAAACGAGTCCAACGAGTCAAACGAGTCAAACGTGTCAAACGGGTCGAACAGGACAATCGAGTCAAGCGAGTTAAACGAGCCAAACGAGTAAAACGAGTCAAACGAGTCAAACGAGTCAAACGTGTCAAATGTGTCAAACGGGTCGAACAGGACAATCGAGTCAAACGAGTCTATCGTGTCAAACGAGACAAACAAGTCAAACGAGTCAAACAAGTCAAACGAGTCAAACGAGTCAAACGAGTCAAACGTGTCAAACGAGTCAAACGAGTCAAACGGGTCAAACGAGTCAATCGAGTCAAACGAGTCAAACAAGTCAAACGAGTCAAACGAGTCAAACGAGTCAAACGAGTCAAACGAGTCAAACGAGTCTAACGAGTCTAACGAGTCAATCGAGTCAAACGAGTCAAACGAGTCAATCGAGTCGAACGAGTCAAAAGGGTCAAAAGGGTCAAACGGGTCGAACGGATCGAACAGGACAATCGAGTCAAACGAGTCAAACGAGTCAAACGAGTCAAACGTGTCAAACGGGTCAAACGGGTCAAACGGGTCAAACGGGTCGAACAGGACAATCGAGTCAAACGAGTCAAACGAGTCAAAAGAGTCAAACGAGTCAAACGAGTCATACGAGTCAAGCGAGTCAAACGAGTCAAACAAGTCAAACGAGTCAAACAAGTCAAACGAATCAAACGAGTCAAACGTGTCAAATGGGTCAAACGGGTCGAACAGGACAATCGAGTCAAACGAGTCAATCGAGTCAAACGAGTCAATCGAGTCAAACGAGTCAAACGAGTCAAACGAGTCAAACGGGTCAATCGAGTCAAACGAGTCAATCGAGTCAAACGAGTCAAACAAGTCAAACGAGTCAAACGATTCAAACGAGTCAAACGAGTCAAACGTGTCAAACGAGTCAAACGAGTCAAACGAGTCAAACGAGTCAAACGAGTCAAACGAGTCAAACGAGTCAAACGAGTCAAACGAGTCAAACGAGTCAAACGAGTCAAACGAGTCAAACGAGTCAAACGAGTCAAACGAGTCAAACGAGTCAAACGAGTCAAACGAGTCAAACGAGTCAAACGAGTCAAACGAGTCAAACGAGTCAAACGAGTCAAACGAGTCAAACGAGTCAAACGAGTCAAACGTGTCAAACGAGTCAAACGTGTCAAACGGGTCGAACAGGACAATCGAGTCAAGCGAGTTAAACGAGCCAAACGAGTCAAACGAGTCAAACGAGTCAAACGGGTCAATCGAGTCAAACGAGTCAATCGAGTCAAACGAGTCAAACAAGTCAAACGAGTCAAACGATTCAAACGAGTCAAACGAGTCAAACGAGTCAAACGAGTCAAACGAGTCAAACGAGTCAAACGAGTCAAACGAGTCAAACGAGTCAAACGAGTCAAACGAGTCAAACGAGTCAAACGAGTCAAACGAGTCAAACGAGTCAAACGAGTCAAACGTGTCAAACGAGTCAAACGAGTCAAACGAGTCAAACGGGTCAATCGAGTCAAACGAGTCAATCGAGTCAAACGAGTCAAACAAGTCAAACGAGTCAAACGATTCAAACGAGTCAAACGAGTCAAACGTATCAGACGAGTCGAACGAGTCAAACTTGTCAAACGAGTCAAACGAGTCAAACGAGTCAAACGAGTCAAACGAGTCAAACGAGTCAAACGAGTCAAACGAGTCAAACGAGTCAAACGAGTCAAACGAGTCAAACGAGTCAAACGAGTCAAACGAGTCAAACGAGTCAAACGAGTCAAACGAGTCAAACGAGTCAAACGAGTCAAACGAGTCAAACGAGTCAAACGAGTCAAACGAGTCAATCGAGTCAAACGAGTCAAACGGGTCAATCGAGTCAAACGAGTCAATCGAGTCAAACGAGTCAAACGAGTCAAACGTGTCAAACGAGGCAAACGTGTCAAACGGGTCAAACGGGTGGAACAGGACAATCGAGTCAAACGAATCAAACGAGTCAAACGAGTCAAACGAGTCAAACGAGTCAAACGAGTCAAACGTGTCAAACGAGTCCAACGAGTCAAACGAGTCAAACGTGTCAAACGGGTCGAACAGGACAATCGAGTCAAGCGAGTTAAACGAGCCAAACGAGTAAAACGAGTCAAACGAGTCAAACGAGTCAAACGTGTCAAATGTGTCAAACGGGTCGAACAGGACAATCGAGTCAAACGAGTCTATCGTGTCAAACGAGACAAACAAGTCAAACGAGTCAAACAAGTCAAACGAGTCAAACGAGTCAAACGTGTCAAACGAGTCAAACGAGTCAAACGAGTCAAACGAGTCAATCGAGTCAAACGAGTCAAACAAGTCAAACGAGTCAAACGAGTCAAACGAGTCAAACGAGTCAAACGAGTCAAACGAGTCTAACGAGTCTAACGAGTCAATCGAGTCAAACGAGTCAAACGAGTCAATCGAGTCGAACGAGTCAAAAGGGTCAAAAGGGTCAAACGGGTCGAACGGATCGAACAGGACAATCGAGTCAAACGAGTCAAACGAGTCAAACGAGTCAAACGAGTCAAACGAGTCAAACGAGTCAAACGAGTCAAACGAGTCAAACGAGTCAAACGAGTCAAACGAGTCAAACGAGTCAAACGAGTCAAACGAGTCAAACGAGTCAAACGAGTCAAACGTGTCAAACGAGTCAAACGAGTCAAACGAGTCAAACGGGTCAATCGAGTCAAACGAGTCAATCGAGTCAAACGAGTCAAACAAGTCAAACGAGTCAAACGATTCAAACGAGTCAAACGAGTCAAACGTATCAGACGAGTCGAACGAGTCAAACTTGTCAAACGAGTCAAACGAGTCAAACGAGTCAAACGAGTCAAACGAGTCAAACGAGTCAAACGAGTCAAACGAGTCAAACGAGTCAAACGAGTCAAACGAGTCAAACGAGTCAAACGAGTCAAACGAGTCAAACGAGTCAAACGAGTCAAACGAGTCAAACGAGTCAAACGAGTCAAACGAGTCAAACGAGTCAAACGAGTCAAACGAGTCAATCGAGTCAAACGAGTCAAACGGGTCAATCGAGTCAAACGAGTCAATCGAGTCAAACGAGTCAAACGAGTCAAACGTGTCAAACGAGGCAAACGTGTCAAACGGGTCAAACGGGTGGAACAGGACAATCGAGTCAAACGAATCAAACGAGTCAAACGAGTCAAACGAGTCAAACGAGTCAAACGAGTCAAACGTGTCAAACGAGTCCAACGAGTCAAACGAGTCAAACGTGTCAAACGGGTCGAACAGGACAATCGAGTCAAGCGAGTTAAACGAGCCAAACGAGTAAAACGAGTCAAACGAGTCAAACGAGTCAAACGTGTCAAATGTGTCAAACGGGTCGAACAGGACAATCGAGTCAAACGAGTCTATCGTGTCAAACGAGACAAACAAGTCAAACGAGTCAAACAAGTCAAACGAGTCAAACGAGTCAAACGTGTCAAACGAGTCAAACGAGTCAAACGAGTCAAACGAGTCAATCGAGTCAAACGAGTCAAACAAGTCAAACGAGTCAAACGAGTCAAACGAGTCAAACGAGTCAAACGAGTCAAACGAGTCTAACGAGTCTAACGAGTCAATCGAGTCAAACGAGTCAAACGAGTCAATCGAGTCGAACGAGTCAAAAGGGTCAAAAGGGTCAAACGGGTCGAACGGATCGAACAGGACAATCGAGTCAAACGAGTCAAACGAGTCAAACGAGTCAAACGTGTCAAACGGGTCAAACGGGTCAAACGGGTCAAACGGGTCGAACAGGACAATCGAGTCAAACGAGTCAAACGAGTCAAAAGAGTCAAACGAGTCAAACGAGTCATACGAGTCAAGCGAGTCAAACGAGTCAAACAAGTCAAACGAGTCAAACAAGTCAAACGAATCAAACGAGTCAAACGTGTCAAATGGGTCAAACGGGTCGAACAGGACAATCGAGTCAAACGAGTCAATCGAGTCAAACGAGTCAATCGAGTCAAACGAGTCAAACGAGTCAAACGAGTCAAACGGGTCAATCGAGTCAAACGAGTCAATCGAGTCAAACGAGTCAAACAAGTCAAACGAGTCAAACGATTCAAACGAGTCAAACGAGTCAAACGTATCAGACGAGTCGAACGAGTCAAACTTGTCAGACGAGTCAAACGAGCCAAACGAGTCAACCGTGTCAAACGAGTCAAACGAGTCAAACGAGGCAAACCAGTCACACGAGGCAAACGGGTCGTACAGGACATTCGAGTCAAACGAGTCGAACGAGTCAAACGAGTGAAACGAGTCAATCGAGTCAAACGAGTCAAACGAGTCAAACGAGTCAAACGAGTCAAACGAGTCAAACGAGTCAAACGAGTCAAACGAGTCAAACGAGTCAAACGAGTCAAACGAGTCAAACGAGTCAAACGAGTCAAACGAGTCAAACGAGTCAAACGAGTCAAACGAGTCAAACGAGTCAAACGAGTCAAACGAGTCAAACGAGTCAAACGAGTCAAACGAGTCAAACGAGTCAAACGAGTCAATCGAGTCAAACGAGTCAAACGGGTCAATCGAGTCAAACGAGTCAATCGAGTCAAACGAGTCAAACGAGTCAAACGTGTCAAACGGGTCAAACGGGTGGAACAGGACAATCGAGTCAAACGAATCAAACGAGTCAAACGAGTCAAACGAGTCAAACGAGTCAAACGAGTCAAACGTGTCAAACGAGTCCAACGAGTCAAACGAGTCAAACGTGTCAAACGGGTCGAACAGGACAATCGAGTCAAGCGAGTTAAACGAGCCAAACGAGTAAAACGAGTCAAACGAGTCAAACGAGTCAAACGTGTCAAATGTGTCAAACGGGTCGAACAGGACAATCGAGTCAAACGAGTCTATCGTGTCAAACGAGACAAACAAGTCAAACGAGTCAAACAAGTCAAACGAGTCAAACGAGTCAAACGTGTCAAACGAGTCAAACGAGTCAAACGAGTCAAACGAGTCAATCGAGTCAAACGAGTCAAACAAGTCAAACGAGTCAAACGAGTCAAACGAGTCAAACGAGTCTAACGAGTCTAACGAGTCAATCGAGTCAAACGAGTCAAACGAGTCAATCGAGTCGAACGAGTCAAAAGGGTCAAAAGGGTCAAACGGGTCGAACGGATCGAACAGGACAATCGAGTCAAACGAGTCAAACGAGTCAAACGAGTCAAACGTGTCAAACGGGTCAGACGGGTCAAACGGGTCAAACGGGTCGAACAGGACAATCGAGTCAAACGAGTCAAACGAGTCAAAAGAGTCAAACGAGTCAAACGAGTCATACGAGTCAAGCGAGTCAAACGAGTCAAACAAGTCAAACGAGTCAAACAAGTCAAACGAATCAAACGAGTCAAACGTGTCAAATGGGTCAAACGGGTCGAACAGGACAATCGAGTCAAACGAGTCAATCGAGTCAAACGAGTCAATCGAGTCAAACGAGTCAAACGAGTCAAACGAGTCAAACGGGTCAATCGAGTCAAACGAGTCAATCGAGTCAAACGAGTCAAACAAGTCAAACGAGTCAAACGATTCAAACGAGTCAAACGAGTCAAACGAGTCAAACGAGTCAAACGAGTCAAACGAGTCAAACGAGTCAAACGAGTCAAACGAGTCAAACGAGTCAAACGAGTCAAACGAGTCAAACGAGTCAAACGAGTCAAACGAGTCAAACGTGTCAAACGTGTCAAACGAGTCCAACGAGTCAAACGAGTCAAACGTGTCAAACGGGTCGAACAGGACAATCGAGTCAAGCGAGTTAAACGAGCCAAACGAGTCAAACGAGTCAAACGAGTCAAACGTGTCAAATGTGTCAAACGGGTCGAACAGGACAATCGAGTCAAACGAGTCAATCGTGTCAAACGAGTCAAACAAGTCAAACGAGTCAAACAAGTCAAACGAGTCAATCGAGTCAAACGAGTCAAACGGGTCAATCGAGTCAAACGAGTCAATCGAGTCAAACGTGTCAAACGAGTCAAACGTGTCAAACGAGGCAAACGTGTCAAACGGGTCAAACGGGTCAATCGAGTCAAACGAGTCAATCGAGTCAAACGAGTCAAACGAGTCAAACGTGTCAAACGAGGCAAACGTGTCAAACGGGTCAAACGGGTCGAACAGGACAATCGAGTCAAACGAATCAAACGAGTCAAACGAGTCAAACGAGTCAAACGAGTCAAACGTGTCAAACGAGTCCAACGAGTCAAACGAGTCAAACGAGTCAATCGAGTCAAACGAGTCAAACAAGTCAAACGAGTCAAACGATTCAAACGAGTCAAACGAGTCAAACGTGTCAAATGGGTCAAACGGGTCGAACAGGACAATCGAGTCAAACGAGTCAATCGTGTCAAACGAGTCAAACAAGTCAAACGAGTCAAACAAGTCAAACGAGTCAAACGAGTCAAACGTGTCAAACGAGTCAAACGAGTCAAACGAGTCAAACGAGTCAATCGAGTCAAACCAGTCAAACGAGTCAAACGAGTCAAAAGAGTCAAACGAGTCAAACGAGTCATACGAGTCAAGCGAGTCAAACGAGTCAAACAAGTCAAACGAGTCAAACAAGTCAAACGAATCAAACGAGTCAAACGTGTCAAATGGGTCAAACGGGTCGAACAGGACAATCGAGTCAAACGAGTCAATCGAGTCAAACGAGTCAATCGAGTCAAACGAGTCAAACGAGTCAAACGAGTCAAACGGGTCAATCGAGTCAAACGAGTCAATCGAGTCAAACGAGTCAAACAAGTCAAACGAGTCAAACGATTCAAACGAGTCAAACGAGTCAAACGAGTCAAACGAGTCAAACGAGTCAAACGAGTCAAACGAGTCAAACGAGTCAAACGAGTCAAACGAGTCAAACGAGTCAAACGAGTCAAACGAGTCAAACGAGTCAAACGAGTCAAACGAGTCAAACGAGTCAAACGAGTCAAACGAGTCAAACGAGTCAAACGAGTCAAACGAGT